>OZ023150.1:4229657-5433796 GCA_963675895.2 Styela plicata
CACTAGGTACCTACTTTTTTGATCCAGGTACCTAGTTAATATTTCCGAGTTCCAGTTTAAGATTCGGTAAACTTAACTATTCACCTAAGAAATTAACTACTAACTAGGTAAAACTTCAAACGGGTGGGTAAATCAGATATCCGTCAAACTATAGATAAAGGTACTTTGAAAGTAAACTCGGTACTTTTGCCAAGAATTGCCAACTTTCGAAGAACCAAAAAAGGGTATATTTAAGCAGTTCATTGGATATACTCAATCGTATTTGACTATAGTTCTGTGTCCGCTTCGTAGTTGGAATATGAGTTTAATTGCCTTGGATGAGTGTCAAATATGCCGCAAGCACACTCGACCCGACAGAAACCCGCTGCAGTAGCAGGCTACGACAGCAATTTTGCTCTTCCTTCAGACTCTAGGTAAATACGGCATTGTGATGTCACGAGCACATGTTTACCGATGCCACGCGGATAAGATCAATCGATATTAAGATGAGCTTACTTGAAACGAATATCCTGCTCGGAGAGGTGACTGCGACAGATTAATAGTCAAGAAAGAACACTAATGTTCCTGAATGAGTGAATGTGATATGAGATGGGGCTAATTATCAGTGTCCCACGATCAACACGATGTATTAATCTAATACACTAATCTTGGTTCGGTAATAATAGACGTTGTAACGTGAGTGGTTTGACTTACTCTATGTGATGTACTTTGCTCATTGGTACTCTCCTCAAATTAGTATATCCATGGATGTACCCGAAGGTTGGAGTTATGGAAATCGACCTGTGTTACAGCTAGGATATATTTAGCTCGCAAACTGGAACAATATAGTCTGTTTCCAGATACATTTCAATCTCGCTGGGAACATCACGGGAACGCTGATATTTTAGTCACCCACGCCCAACAAAATATTTTTAACAGTTTTCATGATTTGAAGGTTATTCGTTGGAAATAGGCGCGGACTCTCAGCTCACAAATATTTTTTTTATTTTCAGCTCCTCAGTTAGAAATCATTGAAGATATAGAAGATGTTGAAACTACATTGGAAGGAAATGCATCATTCACTCTCAATTTATCGTTACCTAATGTACAGGTTACTTGGTTCAAAGATGGGAAGGTCATGAAAAATGTAGACAAAAGGTACGCCAAATTTCATCATATCGTCGAAAGATACGAGTTTTTAGCGTTTTCATGCAAAATTTAACTTAAGAGAAATATGACACTTTTATTTGCTTATGGTATAAAATAGAATCAGCATTATTCTTATTGAAAACAAATATTATATTATTAACTTTTTATTTATCTTATTTTTTAAAAACGTGAATACCAATGTTAAAAGATATTAAAGTTAGACCAGTACAATGCTGTTTGCGAAAACAAGTCAAATCATTCGACCACGTTTTACCACATCATTTTCATATCTCGTAATCGTTTTTTGTTAGAATTCAAATTGGTAGCGAAGGAAAATGGCATGCACTACATATGCGAAAACTACAACTTGTCGACTCAGGATTGATAAGAGTAAAAGTCGATGGGAAAATTTTGACTGAAGCTATTCTGGGAGTAAAAAGTAAGCGATTTGAAATGTATTTTATACTGGATATTTTCCGATAAGTTTTGTCGACAAAATATGTGTCAGCATCTTATTTTTCTCCTCGTCTTCGCTCTCACGGAACACTAAAATTCTCTTTTCTGTTTATTCAGGACTGCAGATAGTGCACTGTGAACTAACTGGGTTGAGTAATGTGCATGGATTTTATCTTAAAAAAAATTACAAAAAGTATTTTTTTAAAATAAGTGTATAGTCCGACGTGAATGCTTTCACGTTTAATTTATGGACACTGATGGCTCTCCTCCGACGCGCATTCCATCTTTAACTTCTGTACAACGAACTATCATATTTTGCTCAAGTTTGTAAGATCTGACAACAATCAATCGCCCAAGAGTTTTTGAAATTTAATTTTTAAATTTCATTATTTTTTTTTCTTGATAAAATATAGTTTTTTTTTTTTATTAAGAGCCTCCTCCAATATTCACGAAAGAACTTTTCGACCAAGTAATTGATCTGAAGAAATCAGCAACATTTATATGTGAAGTTTCTGAGGCAGAAGCAAAAGTTATTTGGTACAGAGATGACGTTGAGGTGCGTTTTATTCGAATCTTTCAAAGCCTAGAATATTCGTTTTCAGTTGTTCGGTGAAATTATTCAGTGACAAAATTTGTTCTAGTGATTTTTATCTGATAATACTATCAGCGCAAATCAGTAACTAGAAATGTGTACAATTGAATAATTAATAAAAAAAAGATTTGATAGGGGAAAATTTTATTTCACAACGAAATCTACTCTCGAGTTTCGAAATATGCAGTCAAATCAGTATATTCTCGAAATCGACAATCTGGTATTTTTACAATGCGACGATTTTGGAATCTTGATTCTGAAAGTCATATCCATTTTATTAAAGTTAATATCGGTAATTTTTTTTGTATCGAAATTCACTCTGCGCATGGCGGGAAGCAGTGCCTAAAAGAAACCAACTAACGACCACTTAGTAGCAAAATCACTAAAAGATGCAACCAGCAACTGCACTCTAAACGGAGAACATCCTAAACGAAACTTAACCATCATAGTAAAGTGCAGTGGGTGGTATCTGCTCTGAGCGATGGTGAAACCTCTACCACTTCTTAAATTCACAAGATTTTTTTTAAAAAAAAATTGACATACCGTTTATTAAACAGTTATACAATTTAAATCGAATTTTTGATAATATTAAATTTGAAATTTATTCAATTTCATTTTAAAATTCAGCTACTTATGATCTCAACATCCTGTTTTAGTTTATAATCTAGTTAAAATTCCTGTGAAAAATTCTGTAAAATTCATGCGAGGGACTCACATATTGAAATCTATTTTTGCTGGATTTCACAAATTCAACCAACTTTTCCATATTTCAAATTCGTAAGATCGATCCAGATTCCGAGGACAATACTTTCTTAAAATTTCGAGCATCAAATGAAGGAACAGTACGTAAACTCACCATAGAGAGAACATCAGTACATCACGAGGGGAAATATTCATGCATTATTGCTGATAGTGGATATCGATGTGCTTGTGAATTATTTGTTAGATGTGAGTAGCTGACTTTACGATTACCTGTTTAGGGAATTGTGGACTATTTAAAACATCGGAATAACCACAAAAGCGATTAATTACTTGCAGAATTCTAAACTCGACTGATTTTCCTCATTGATTTTTCACAACAATCTAAAGACAGTGAACAGATGGACACGATCTACCAATTCCTCTTGTAAACCTTACCATCGCTTGGCTGTGCGGACCTTTTTTCAAAAATTTTAACGCTAATATTTCAGTGCCCAATGTAAAAATCATCAAAGAATTACAAAACATAGAAGCATATGTCGGAGATGAAGCTGAATTCCATACAGAAGTGTCTTGTGCTGATGTTGATGGTGAATGGATGTTAGATAACGAGAGATTACATCTTGGCGATAACGTAAGATTTTTGTTGCTGGAATTTGTCATTGTTTAAGGCTGGTTAGTTAAGTCAGTGTTCAACTTTACTTTGAACCTTTGAAGTTTTGTTCAGGCGAGCATGAACCACAGATAGAGCTCGATTCGCCGACGCGATCCATCAGTGTCCCACGTTTCACAAAATGTAATAATGCAAAATTTATAACTAGGCATTAATGGCTGGGGTATTTACACGATCCTTCAATTACCCGTTTTTATAGTAAGATTTGGTTTAAGTCCTGATTTTGTCGCACATCATTGAAATTTTCATTTAGATAACGGGCAAAATTAGCGTATCATAGACACTACTTAAAGTAAATTTTTCCACATATTGAGGTTAGTACACAAGGGCGAGGTCACAATTTTTTTCGAAGAATGAGGCATCACGAAAATCGGATAATTTAAATATCAAATAAAATAGGTGATATTTGAACATGCCAAATGTTATTGAAAGCTTTGGCAAAATTGAATGTATTTTAATTTTGATATGGAATCGCAACATTTTTCCATTTCCACTTTTTTCTGATCGAATATTTGAATCTTATTACGTTTTATAGAAAAAGTACAAAAATTCCTAATACGTCAAAATTGAAATTATTCTGTACGAATATTAGAATTTTTTCCAGATGACATGTGATTGATAAGTAGTCCAATCCAATAATTTACGTTTCTCGAATTGCGAAACGAATCGAACATTTCAGACGGGCAATTGTAGCAATTTCTTCTTATAATTAAAGTATTATAAAAATATCTTCAGATCGAATTTTACAAAGAACACGAGTTGCGAGTCCTCAAAATTAAAAACGTACAAGATTCTGCAGCAGTATCATTCAAAGCAGCTAAAAACGTTGTGACAACTTGTAAATTGACTGTGTCAGAAAGACCTGTAAATATAGTCAGAAGATTATCCGATGCAAATGTACGAGTTGGTGAAAGTATAACACTTGAATGTGAATTTAATCAACCTGGATTGGATGTGAGTTTCAATTTTTTTCATTCGCTTCAAATTCCCTTTTTTGATTCTAGATGCGGTGAGTGGAGCAGATTGTCAACTTAATCACCCCGCTTTTCACACACTCAAAATAATGGGTTCCATCGAAAGAAGCGTTATCAAAGGCATTATTTCATCAATAATCATGTCCGAGGAGGCTGAAATGTCTCGTACCCGACAGTAATAAAAGTTGTTAAAGGTTAAAAATCACCACCACTGCTATGAAATAATTATGTTGGCCTCCACATGCTAGAAAGCGCAAACTACCCAACACCTTTAGCCGCTATTTGTCTGATTCAAGAATACCACACTATCACTATAAACGTAATGCCAGTTTATAGTGGTTCCTTCTTGTATGTGATGTTTTCCATTTAGAGTGCAATACTTGGACAATTTTAGATCGGCTGTTCGGCTATATAAGTGACCGTTAACTGTCACTTAATAGCAAAGATCTACTACAAGATGTAGTAACAGAAACTGCACTCTAAGCGGGAATCGTCTCAAATGAAACTGAACCGCTACGATAATGTGCAGTAGGTGATATCTGCCCCGAGAGATGGTAAAAACCATCTACATCTTCTTTGTTTCCTTTTAGTCGCCTCTTACGACACCCAGGAAATCGTTAGAACAATTCTAAAGCCCGCACCTACAAAGCAAAATGTTCTTTGGATAGTGCATGTTCAGGCGATCATTTTTAATTTATTTTTTACTCTTTTATAGGCTATCTGGTTGTACGATGGTGAAGAAATTAAGGAATCCGAAAAGGTGTCAATGTCCACTGATGGATCAAAACACATATTGCAGTTAACTGATGCCAGATATGATGATGAGGGAAATTACACTTGTAAATATAAAAACAGAAGGTAGTCATCCTAATTATGTTGTTGCATTGCGTGTTTCTGCATCTGTATTGATTTTCTTCATTAGGATTTAAAGTCGTACGTGTTTAATCTTATTTGTATGAGATAAAAATCGGTTGATTGAATTGGAATGTCCTTAGGTGAAAATTAGGATTTCTTTTTTCTTAGGCTTATAACTGGATAGATATATATATTTTATCGAATATGTCAATGCTGAATCTCCATTTCAAGATTGGTTCTTGCGATATTAAGAGATAAACCTAGTTTAGTACAAATATCGCCTTTGTATAACCAATTTTCAAAACATAATCTATTAAATTCTTGAAAAATTTAACGATAGATTATGTTGTTTTTTGACAATACTGAGGTTTGTTTTCCAATTTTGCCTTTCAGAACTTCGGCAGAAATAAAAATTAAAGAACCCCGCGTACATGTAATCGAAGAACTTCATGACGTCACAATTTCTGAGCGAGAAGCTATACATTTAGAATGTACGTTGTCTTACTCTGGAGCTGTAGTCATTTGGTCTAAGGACTCGCAACCCGTGGACACAGAAATGTTGACCTCCTCAGAAAAAGTACGTATCGCGTTATGACTTTACAGAATAAGAATACAGGATACAGAATTTTACAGAATAAGCGATATACCAATAATAAAAAACATGGTATTGCTGTGAATTGTCTATTTGTTTTATATATTTTTTAAATGATTACTAATATAGTAAATCCATATATAGCGCTATGCGTCAGTGACCGGTGGCAAATTGAGCATACATGACTATAATAAATCACATTTTGCATTTACTGGAAATAGAACTCGCGACTTCGATGTTAGCTTTCGAATACAATTAACATATCCGTTTATTTCAGGGAGAACATTTCTCAAAACACACACTTTACGTGAAAAATTCACAAAAGTCCATGTCTGGGATATATGAGATATGGATGGGAGAACGACTTCTGAGTACAGCAAAGGTTCGTATGAATTAAATTGGTGCAACTTAATCTGAAAAAAAATAATAATTGGACATGCAGTTAGATAATTTTTGTTGTCTATTTTGCGCTGAAATATAGTTTGTAATGCATTTTCCATTTCTATGCAGAATAACATTGTCAACATTTTGTACGTCGCACTTACTGAGAATAAAGAAATTAAGAAACACGCAATATGATGCTATATGGCCAGAAAAATTATGGGACCCAATGATAAAAATTTTGAAAAAACCTCACTGCAAAAAGTAAAAACTGATCTTATACATCTCAATCTAAAATGTTTTATCCAAATTAAACCGACTGTATTAGACGAGTTTGATATGTAAGCGTTTTACATAATCACCCTAGGCCTCATATCATTGGCTTCTTAATACCTAATCTTTTTGTGTTATAGGGAAGATACGCTTCGGCTGAGACTAAGCAAGTAATTTTACATTTGTTCGGTTGAGTAGGGCATGGGCTAATGAGCCGTATTTGTTGAAATTCTTTTTCCTACTTCTGTGAGAAATACTAGAGCTGTTCTACCAGGCCAATGACATATATCTTTATTATTTGTGCTAAACTCCGCCCCACTTTGTTACTTAGGTTGATGTATGTTCCGCACCAGTAAAAATCTTACGTAATTTGGAAGATGTTTATGTGAGAGATGATGAAGAGTGTACTCAGATGGAATGCGAATTCTCAGGATCGACTGACGTTGTCTGGAAAAAGGGAGAAAGCAGAATAAAAGTACATAGTAGTGTAGAATTAGTAGAAAGGAGCGAATATCGCTCAAACCATTCTCACTCACGTTACAGGCCATGAGATTTAAGCATATACTGTGCAACATTAGACTATAAGGTCTTCTTATAGTTTTGGCTTAACCAATGAACATCATAACACTGTTTTTGAATAATTTCATAGCAATTACTTGTACCAAGTCGTAAATCGTAATTGAAATTAAAAAAATAATTTACCATCCACGTAATTGAAATTAATATTTTTTATTTTTTTTTTTTATATTTTTATTACATTGAACACCTAAACTATCGAGGTTATATATTTGGGACTATAATTTTATTCTAAAGTATGTCTGAAGAGTCTTTTCTCGTCAATCAACTTACCAATCCAATCCCATATTACACGACCATTGGGGGCCATTGATGGGACGCGTTTCGCAGGCATGGCTCATTCGACAAATTTTTTTTATCCATTAAGAACATGCGGAGTATATTTTTGTATTACTTTTTTAACCAAAATTTTGCTTGCATGACTGCATGCTTAAACTTAAAAATATTTTTGTATCTGGTTTTGAAAAAAAATCTGGAATATTTTTAATAATAAAATCAATGCAAAAAAATACTCCGTGTGTTGTTATTGTTGTCGAATGAATACAATAGATAGAAAAGGCAGAGCTATCTTGGTGTTTTTTATGATGGAAACGTATATGGTGTGACTATACATATTTCATACATATATATTTTACATAAAAATATATATATTCTTATGCAGCAACTGAGAATGAGTTCCCAGTTTCCCTATATATAATCGTAAATTGTAAAAATTGTACTGAAGAGAGATTTAACAATTTAGTCTTGACTTTTCGAATACTTGGTGATATTAAAATTGGGTTTAATACTCAACTGTGTTAAAAACCAAGCACAATATGCCGGCGATTTGATGAGCACACCTGGGCAGTTTTGAGCATTTTAACAATTGATTCCCAGTGCCCAGAATTAGTTAAGGTCAATCTAAAGAGTTAGGATTAATTAGAACTTGTTAACCACATAGCAATAAAGCAACATTGACAGGAAATTAGATATCTAATTTATCTTGAAAGAATTTTAACTGAATTTATACAGGATTCAGAGAAGTACTCGATTTCCTCAAACGAGGATAGGAATATCCACATTCTTAAAATCAAGTCGCCTACCATACAAAATGCTGGGTTATTCACTTGTCAAGCTCTAGAGGGAAAGTGCGTTACAGAAGGACATCTCGTTGTCACGGAATATTTGGTTCAACTTGAGTCAACATTACCCAGTAAAATCGAAGCAGTCTTGGGTAAGGATCACCTTTTATGTTTAGACGCTTTTAGATAGCGATGATCATGGGACGCTTTTCAGTGATGCTAATGATCCTGGATCCTGTTTAAATGTTTATGCTATATGGAAATTCACCATGAAACAGTTGGAAGTGGCATCTGAAAGAACATAGTAAAAATATTACATTTTTCAATTGAAATACACGCTAAACAAGGGCGGAAGCAGCACTAACAAACCTATTTTGGCTTTGACTCAAAAGGGTAGCCCATACAAACTTTAGCAAATAACATAAAATGACTTCTTGATTTTCAAAATTTCATGTTCAAACCTTCATTTATGTTTCAGGAAAACCCATTATATTTCAATGTACACTTTCGTTGAATGTTGATCGTGATGAAATTCTTTGGTTAATGAACGGAGAAAAAATTACGACGTCATCATACCAGGAAGGTTGCGGAAAAATACGTAGGAGAGCTATTGGAAAACTACACACCTTATCTTTCGAAAATATCAAAGAAAATTTAGATGGAGCAATCTTGGAATTTAGATGTCGTAATATAGAAACCAGGTTTGTTTTCTATATATTAATGACGTCTTAAAATAAGGGACAGGTAAATCGTGCATGTTTTTGTCAAGTATAATCGGTACGATTCATGTGTGACGCATACCGGAAAAAGCATTTTTTTTTATAGGTATTTATAAATATTTGCCTATTTTTAATATGATTGAATTTGAATGTTTTTTAGAAGTGTTTGGTGTGCATTGGAATTTCATTACATTGCTAAAATCCTACGAGTCGAAAAGTGTTGCTAACATGTTGAAAACCGCGATGGTTTAGTGGCCATCATGTTGCCATCGCAGGTTAAAAATATCGGGTTCGAGTTCAGCTCGTTAATTCATGCCCGCCACTCATCCCTGGGTGTAATAACGGTCACCGAACCAGAAAGTTCATAACTTTCAAATATAACTAACCCTGTCCGCTTAGAAGTGGCTGCCGGATCAGGTGGCTTCACTCAAATCAGTGGCTATAAAAATACGAATGGGCATTGGCTATATTTTCAAGGAGTGACCCAAAATGACAAATACCCTTTAACGAATCATTCTTGAGAGCTGAACTAAAATTTAATTCTGAGAGAATCCTTTACAGCTTGTTTGTTTTTTTCAACAGATCTACCATAGAAATTGTCAGTCATCCCGACAAAGTCCGTGACATCGCCTACACTAGCAATGAATTAAATAACTCAATCTATGTTACGTGGTTGCCTCCTGCAAATAATGGCGGACGTAGTATTGATTCCTACATAGTTTTTCTTTTGTCTGACAAGGACGTAATTGAAAAGGAGGCAAAAGTTGCTGCATTGACATCAGAAGAAAAAATGTCGACAGTTATTGATGATCTTGAATACGATATTGAGTACAGGTAATGCCTTTCTTTTACATTTGTATTTTAAACTGGTTTGTCTGCAAGTGTTAAAAATAGATGATTGATCTATAGCGGGCTGTTTTTACAATTCCATTTAACAGCGCTTACCCAGTAAGAAATATTCTGTCACATAATATTTGTATATTTTATAATATGTTACAACAGATATTTTAATAAACGTATTTTGTTGAGCATATGTGGCTAGAGCGGTGTGCAAAACCGAATCATTCGGAATTCGAATCTGATTCGGATAATTCGTCCGATATGGATCGAATCACTAATCCTGCGTGAATAGCAAATATGCTATTTTTAGTATTACAACTTGTCTCCATTGCGAAAATTGAGACATTTATAGTTTATAGTGTATTTTCAAATATCACTTCATGTTTAAGAACACCAATTTTCATATTTTAAAGACAAAATACAAACGATTTTGGTCGAATTTGACCAAAATGATTTGATTGCATTTTATTGTTAAAAAGGGAAATTTCATCTCATTTGGCTAGTTTTTGTTACTATGGACGATTAGGGGTTTGATTCGAATAATTTGTGCTTCGAATCGATTCGAATCACCGAATTGAATTACCCAGCTCTAGTGGTTAATGCTTTGCAAATGAAAATCTTCTGGTTGGATAGTAATTCAATGGTTACTGTTATTTTTCCAATGGGCTCTCACTTTTGTGACATTTTAATTAAAAGCTGTTTTTTGAGATTTTGACGAAATTGACTTTGACATAGATCATGTTTTTAGAGGCATTTAAATTTAAGTGTCACATTTCCCATCCAAACATGTATGAAGGTCTATATTTCATCAATCAATGCATGAATAAGATTTTGTTGTACAAGAATTTAATTTTTTCATTTATAGAATCAAATACAATGTGATATATTGAGTATTCCATGTGCAAATGTCTGTAACTTGAGCTGAATTCTTTCCCCGTTCTATTGAGGCTTGTTCGACCAGAATCCTCCTGGTTCGGCATGTACATTTTAATTCGATTTCTAAGATTGCAGTTTTTTGGATTTGATAAAAATAATTTTATGATTACCAGGATCAAGATAGTTGCCGTAAACTCACTGGGGATGGGAGAACCATGTTTTTGCAACGGAGTCAATATTGAATGCCCAATTCGATTTGTCAGACAGTCTGAAGATTTTCATATAATGGAAGGACAATGTATTGAAATGGTTTTTCAGGTTTGTCCGTTCACGACTTGTTTATTATACGAAATATATACGTTGATGGAAGCAAAAAACTGTTTTAAGGAACTGATTATGCGAATAGACCTAACGTTGTATTTGATTGGAATTATTACTCACGTTTTCCAAAGTTCTAATGCAAAATGCAGTACCAGCAACTCTACTCTAAAGTGATGCCTTTATCTCAATTGTATCCATGGCTCAGAAGAGTCTTCGATGCAGTTTGTGACATATTGCGAATCTACGTCTTTTTGCTGGAAATCGAGGTCAAGTCGGTTAAAAGATATTTTAACCTAATCGCTACTTAATTTCTAACGACTGAACAAACATAGTAAAGAAGTCGAAATATTTCTCACTAGAAGTATTTCTACCACATTTTGAATGAACTAACTGGGGAGCTTCATGAAAAATTCAACAGATTTTAAGATGTCTTCTACAATCAAAATAGCTTTATTTTTTAAATTGACTTGTTCCCATTTGAACTGCGTGTTTATTAGATTTCTCGATCAGTTCATGGACAAACTACATGGATGAAGGACGATATAATCTTAGAAGAAGATGACAGGATTATGATACTTGAAGATTCTGTTATCAGGGAACTGGTAATTGAGGACGCACATCCTTCAGATAGCGGGATTTACTCGTGAGTAGTTTGTTTCAGCCATATCACTTAATAATAACACTTCGCAAAAAAAAAAAAAAATATTGACATTTTTCTATTATGTTTTCAGAACCAGTAAGAATATGTTAATGCATGTTTTGTCGTCCGCGACGCCGTCCATCTGTGGCTCATACTAGTCAAAATGAAATTTTTTTTTACAAATGATTTTTACGTTGCTATCTTAAAAATCTTTCAAGTCATGTGTGTCAACTGAGTACGTATTTCGAAAACCTGTAACAGTTAAACTTTTATTTATTTATGTATTTTTTTAAACTCTTTCTTTGTTAACTCGTTGTAATTTAATCTCATTTTTACTGTGTCAATAAACTAAATTTAAATTTAATACCGAGATCGCTTACGGTCCGGTTCGAAAAAATTCATATCTCTTTCGATTTGAATTGCCTACCCTTGGTGCAATTTTTAATATGTTTCAGATGTACGATTGGCAATGTTATCTCAAGCTGTACAGTACAAGTTGACGCAGCAGTGAGATTCCTAACTGCACTTGATGACGTAGAAAGTGTTGCGGGTGACAGACTTATGATATCGTGCCAAATATCCGATTCAAGAGCAGAGTGTATCTGGATGAAAGATGGTGTCATACTTGAGACAAATGTACGTAATATGATTATTTAAAAACTGATTCCTATTGTTAGACGTTGCCAGATCTATTTCATAGGTTTACATTAAAGATCATCGCTATTGAATGGAGTAATTCTCAATTCCATAATTTCCAGTTTGTCGCTAAAAACGCTATATATGTTAGTGTGAAAGTCAAATTGTTTTTGTTATTTATAAATTGTGTTCATGAGTATCTATACAATTGATACATAACAATACATAATAACCCATGACGCATCATAATGTTTGCTTGATGCAAGGTTAGTTGTATAGAAACATGAGAATAGAATCTTTCGGCTTTCTCTCTTTTGACAGATTTGGATAAAATTAAATGACTTTTGTATGTGAATCACAGAAAAAGTACAAGATTGGTAAAGATGGTTGCCAGCCATGGTTGAATATCGAGAGGAGTGAATTGAACGATGGAGGCATATATGAATGTGTTGCATCGCTTCAAGGTGATAATATTGCAAGAACTAGTTCAAAGATTACTGTTCATCCAATCATGGAGGAAAAGATCGTAGCAGATGAAAACACAGATGACAATTTGTCTTTATCATCCGAGGATACAAATTCAAGTTTACAATATTCTACAAGGTCATCACTCGAGAAGTCGAAACAAATAATTGATGAACAAAATAGGGAAACGTATCAGCAGGAGTCATCTGACGAAAGCACGAATTCGTTCTCAGATTCATCTCCTTACGATATGGAATTGGTAAATGCTCCCGATAATTCAATAGATTCGGAAGACTATAAGGAATCACACACTCGTGAACCTTCTGTCGAATACATTGCAAAACAAAGAGAAATGCTTGAAAATGCTTCTGACGGTCACAATGTATCACAAACAGATGAGAACGTCGGGGAAGATGAAATATTAACTGAACTTAAAGAGAGCCTTGAAGTCAGATCGCATTCTAGTATGTGTTCCAGTGAATCATCACAGAAGGAAATATGAAATCCAGATTGAAATAGAAACAAGAAATTTGTTATAAAGAAATTGCTGATGTGATATCTGGAGAAATTAGAACGGAACAAACTATTGAAGAGAATGACTCACCTGCAGATAATTACGAAACAGTCGTTACTGATATCTCTATTAAATTGAATGATGTTCAAGAAAGAAAGGAAGCGCCCGAATCAACTCAACATGATGAAACTTTTAATGACGATAAAAACATTTGCTGCTGCTGACGAAATAACTGCTTGTGAGACATCTGAGTTTGATCAGTATAGTGGTACTTCGGGCAAACTAGATCATACAACACCAAAACATAATGTTTTAAGTGAAGAAAGAAATAATTTTGATCTGGCAGATTTGACAAATTGTGAAGAAGATACGGAATTTTTCTGAAGAAATTGATAAGAGTCTATTATCAAATATTCCTGTTTTCATAGTAAAAGATTATGGACAAGAACAAAAGGTTCTAGGTAGAAACAGTACAACTTGATAGTACACGAACTGAATGATCAGGCCCTGGATATAAACGATCAAAATGAGCGGGCACTGAAAACCGACATCCGATGTTTTTCGAACCAAGTGACTGACTCACCTTTACTTTATGATATGCCAGATAATAATCACGAAATGCAAGGCGAAATGATAATGGAACGGACTTCTTCTTTAACAGATATATCCAACATCAAAGATGAAGCAAGTTCTGTAGACGAATATATAAATACTTTTAATTCGATGGATATAGCACCAGAAAATGAAGAAGATATGTCAGAAATCAATTTCAATATTTCAACAATCTCCAATGATGCGCTTTCCACAAATAAACTAATCCACGAAAGCGATTCGACTCAACACACCTTCGCCACCATGTGAAACACAACATGAAACTCAGCGAACAGCTCCTACAGAAGATTTGGATATAAAATCTGATTCAAGCGCTGCGGATGAAAACATGTTAGATGAACTGCATGTAAAGGAAATTCTTGATATAAATTTTGGGAACTCGCAGTCTCTTAAATGCGACGAAGAAGATTTGGAGCAGTTCAATTCTGATGGATTAGAAAACTTGATACAGGATTCTCAGATTCTGCAATCTGATATGATGAATGAAGGCACTGAAAGTGTAATACTTCAACAGTACATGGCTACTTCGGATGATCATTCTGAAAAAATGCTTCGACACAGTGAGGTAACACAAAACGAAGATTCAGTTGACGATATAACCTACTCACAACTATCTGCGATCCAAGTAAACAAAAACGAGCCTTCAAGTAATAATGATGAAGAGTTCGAAAATGTTTCCGAATCGGTTCGTTATTTCAGTTGCAATACTGAAGCTGATACACAAAATGCTATGAAAGAGTCGCAATGTTTAGACAACTCCACCGAAAGAAAATTAAGTTCATCTTCTGATAATAAAATGGAAGAAAATGACACGATAATTGAATTTAGGATGGAAGAAGGTGAAAAAAGTGAAAAGGGAAAGTCACAAATGATGAATGATTTGGAGTGTATCCTTGATGCAAGTTTCAGCGTTGAAAGTAAAGCTGAGGATGCTGTTCAACTTGAATCGGATGCAAGTTCATCAGACACTGAAAACCTAACTAACAACGATGGTGATATTGATGAAATGACATCAAAAATATCTGTACTTGAAGATGAGATAAGCCCTGAAATTTTAACAACGGGTAGATTTGACAATATACAAAGGTTTGTACAATTTTTGCAACAGGCGCACGATATGAATTCGTATTTCTGGGGCATATTCGACTAGAATTAGTCTTTTGTTGTGTATAATACTTGTGACGTTAGAATCCCAAACATTGCTGCTCATTACAATGTACGTAACTTGGTTACTTGACACAAGTAAGAAAAATACAAATGGTTGAAATATATCCTACTCACCCTCACTTTATTACCACCCACATTTTTATTCATATGTCTGAAGATGAAAATAACATCATCATGCTTATTATTACTCTTTGATCAATTTTTTCCATTGAAATTCGCTCAGAGCAAGGCCACAGGAGAATAATCAAACTTGAAAATTCTCCTTAAGTCACTAAAGTGCAAAGAGCTACATGAAATGCAGGAATAGGAACTAAGAAACCCCCAACCCTGATAGATGTCTATTAACGCGAGTATTATAGCCTTGTAGATCAGCACGATCAGGAAAGCAGCAAAAAGCCAAGGAATTTCAAAGTTTAAAAAAAGCTTCTTGCATAAAACTGTTTGTGACATTGTGGAACCTCCACAGTGAATAGGTGCGAATTGGTAGCCAATCATGTTGACCGATTAAAAATTTTGTTCGGAGGAACGAGAGCAGAAGGCTCCCTTGAACAAAGACCATCATCATAATCATATCTGTAAAATAAACATAGTGAGGCCAACACCTCACAGCACTGAAAAATGAAATCAATGATTTTTGTTTCACAGCTCACCTGCTGCTTTTGATAAATGTTTGAGCATTGCTTCATCCATGACATCAATTGATTTTTACGATACTGCGACTGACTCGACTCCCACTGAGTGCGATGGCAACTACATGAGTGCAATGTCGGAAGTTAACACTTTGTAAGAATTAGATAATACTCTAATAATTTGCATGATATTGATTTTTTATTCCAGTTTCCTTAGTTTTTTTTTTTTTTTTGAAAAAAAAATTGTTGATCAACAGTTAGCATATTCATTCATACATTGTTAGAAAGTTTCAAATATTTATGTGACTCAAGTTGTAAAATGTTTAATTGTTCAATAACTGAGTCTTGTCGACAAAATGTGCCACATCTAAGGCTGGGCAAAACCGAATCATTTGGAATTCGAATCTGATTCGAATAATTTTTCCGAGTCGGATCGTATCGTTGATTTCATGAAATAATAAATATTCCATTTATACTATTATTAATATAGTTTAGATTATGATAATTAGGAAATATACAGTTACGAATTACACTTATTAGCATAAACACACTTAAAGTCGATGTATTTTCATTTTAACGTCAATTTACTATCGATTTTGGTCAAATTGGGCCAAAATCAATTGCATTTTGTGGTTAAAAGAGAAAAAAATTATTTATCATGTTTTTGTTCCTATGACCAATTCACAATTGATTCAAATAATCTGTACTTCGAATCACTGTATGGGGATTGCCCAGCCCTAGCCACATCTGAATTAAATTTTGTTGGCGCTGATTTACTATACTTCTGTATTATTTGTTTGCAGTGCGATAATAAATTGTGTCATATTTTGGAATTGATCATGTGGACCTCGTTACAAAATGTTTTCAAACAGTGCTCAAAGTATGGTGCAGTCAGTCACTTATTAGTTCTACTTCTTATCATTTATGAATTTTTGCTCAAATTTGTTATAAAAGTGTCTTATCTAGTTTGCTTTATTCATGGAGGATAATTTATATTCTTGTAACCTTTTCGGTAGATGTGGATCCAATTCTTCAAGATCTTCAAGTCCAATAGTAGAACGTGAACAAGAGTTTGCAAGGTGAAGTATAAATAAAATTTTCTTAAATATTGCAATAGTAATTTGATATATTTCGATTCAAGATTATGCTGTAGGCCTATACATTAACTTGAACTATGTATAACAAATGACCAGAATATTACATAAAATTCGAATCGCATAAATGTTTTAATGATGTAGTTTAGTAATCATCTCTATGCTGTTACAGATGCGTTTTTCCTGAAATGGAGTCAACTCATGTCGCTGGGGATAATGAACGACTTGAAATCACCACTCCTACACCTGATCACAATTATATATATCAGGTCACGGAAGACGCAAACAATACTGAAGAGTTCTTAGCTACCACAATGGAACATCACACTTCCCTTGAAAATATAATTGCAAGAGAAACTTGCATCGACCTTGGATTTATAGAAACAGCAATTTGTGATGAGAACTTTGACACGGCTAAAGTTTTGGAAGTTCAAACACTTGCCATCGCAGATGATTCTTTCCAAGTTAAATCATTTGAAGACAATTGTTCCTTTGACTCTGTAGAAAAGTTCTCAGAACAAACAAAACTCACATCAATTTCAGGCAAAAAAACGCAAGCATTAAAAACCTTAGAAAATATGGACGATACTTGGTTAGATTCAGATCAGGAATCAGATGTTACGGTTTCCTCGTGTCATACTGACGAGGAGGATATCATTTGCTATCCATTGAAAATTGTTGAAGAAAAAGTAACACAACTGGAAATTATTCCAGAGGGAGACGAAGAAAGCACGTGGGTGAAAACTGCACAAGAAGGAATCGAAAGCGAATGTGATACAAAGAACGACGAGAGACCACCAAGTGGCTACAGAGATGACAAAATTTCATATACAGTAATGGGAACTAGATTCACAGTATGCAGAGTTTCTAATTTGACCCAAAACGAAACCAAACCAAATCCAGAGCTTCCCAATGCCCAGGGTACATCTGATGCCCTGCAACTTGATTCAAATAAAGGAAGTCGATGTACCACCACGGTTGATGACATGCAGAATCTAGATCAACAGAATGTCCACTCAATTTCTGATGCTTTACGTATTGAATCAAATCAAGGAAGTCGATGTGCAACCCCGGTTGATGACAAAAAAAAATTCGATCAAATAAATGTCCAATCTATTTCTGATGCTTTGTGTCTTAAATCAAATCAAGAAAATTCGAATTACCACCACGATTGGTGACAAACATAAATTAGATCAACCCAATGTCCACTCTATTTCTGATGCTTTGTGTCTTGAGTCAAATCAAGAAAGTCGATGTGCAACGCCAGTCGAAGATAAACAAAAATTTGATCAACTCAATGCCCAGTCTATTTCTGATGCTGTGCGTCTTGAATCAAATCAAGGAAGTCGATGTGCAACGCCAGTCGAAGATAAACAAGAACTTGATCAATTTAATGTCCAGTCTATTTCTGATGCTTTACGTCTCGAATCAAATCAAGAAAGTCGATGTGCAACGCCAGTCGAAGATAAAAAAGAACTTGATCAACTTAATGTCCAGTCTATTTCTGATGCTTTGCGTCTTGAGTCAAATCAAGGAAGTCGATGTGCAACACCAGTCGAAGATAAACAAGAACTTGATCAACTTAATGACCAGTCTATTTCTGATGCTTTGCGTCTTGAATCAAATCAAGGAAGTCGATGTGCAACACCAGTCGAAGATAAACAAGAACTTGATCAACTTAATGTCCAGTCTATTTGTGATGCTTTGCGTCTTGAATCAAATCAAGGAAGTCGATGTGCAACGCCAGTCGAAGATAAACAAGAACTTGATCAACTTAATGTCCAGTCTATTTCTGATGCTTTGCGTCTTGAATCAAATCAAGGAAGTCGATGTGCAACACCAGTCGAAGATCACCAAAAATTTGATCAACCCTATGCCCAGTCAATTTCTGATGCTTTGCGTCTTGAATCAAATCAAAGAAGTCGATGTGCAACGCCAGTTGAAGATAAACAAAAATTTGATAAACTCAATGATGTCCAGTCTATCTCTAATGCTTTGCGTCTTGAATCAAATCAAGGAAGTCGATGTGCAACACCAGTCGAAGATCACCAAAAATTTGATCAACTCAATGTCCAGTCTATTTCTGATGCTTTACGCATTGAATCAAATCAAGGAAGTCAATGTACAACGCCAGTGGAAGATAAACAAAAATTTGATCAACTCAATGTCCAGTCTATTTCTGATGCTTTGCGTCTTGAATCAAATCAAAGAAGTCGATGTGCAACGCCAGTTGAAGATAAACAAAAATTTGATAAACTCAATGATGTCCTGTCTATCTCTAATGCTTTGCGTCTTGAATCAAATCAAGGAAGTCGATGTGCAACACCAGTCGAAGATCACCAAAAATTTGATCAACTCAATGTCCAGTCTATTTCTGATGCTTTACGCATTGAATCAAATCAAGGAAGTCAATGTACAACGCCAGTGGAAGATAAACAAAAATTTGATCAACTCAATGTCCAGTCTATTTCTGATGCTTTGCGCCCTGATTCAAATCAAGGAAGTCGATGTGCAACCCCAGTCGAAGATAAACAAGAACTTGATGA
Source organism: Styela plicata (assembly GCA_963675895.2). NCBI lineage: Eukaryota > Metazoa > Chordata > Ascidiacea > Stolidobranchia > Styelidae > Styela > Styela plicata. The sequence goes on from OZ023150.1 coordinate 4,248,977, forward strand.
ACTTAATGCCCAATCTATTTCTGATGCTTTGCGTCTTGAATCAAATCGAGGAAGTCGATGTGTAACTCCAATTGATGACAAACTAAATCGTGATCAACTGAATGTCCAGTCTATTTCTGATGCTTTGCGTCATGAATCAAATCAAGGAAGTCGATGTGCAACGCCAATCGAAGATAAACAAAAATTTGATCAACTCAATGCCCAGTCTATTTCTGATGCTTTGCGTCTTGAATCAAATCAAGGAAGTCGATGTGCAACGCCAGTCGAAGATAAACAAAAATTTGATCAACTCAATGCCCAGTCTATTTCTGATGCTTTGCGTCTTGAATCAAAGCAAGCAAGTGGATGTGCAACTCCGGTTGATGAAAAACTAATTCCTGATCAACTGAATGTCCAGTCTATTTCTGATGCTTTACGTCTTGAATCAAATCAAGGGAGTCGATGTGCAACGCCAGTCGAAGATAAACAAGAACTTGATCAGCTTAATGTCCAGTCTATTTCTGATGCTTTGCGTCTCGAATCAAATCAAGGAAGTCGATGTGCAACGCCAGTCGAAGACAAACAAGAACTTGATCAACTTAATGTCCAGTCTATTTCTGATGCTTTACGTCTTGAATCAAATCAAGGAAATCGATGTGCAACACCAGTCGAGGATCACCAAAAATTTGATCAACTCAATGCCCAGTCAATTTCTGATGCTTTGCGTCTTGAATCAAATCAAAGAAGTCGATGTGCAACGCCAGTTGAAAATAAACAGGAACTGGATAAACTCAATGATGTCCAGTCTATTTCTAATGCTTTGCGTCTTGAATCAAATCAAGGAAGTCGATGTGTAACGCCAGTGGAAGATACACAAGAACTTGATGAACTTAATGCCCAATCTATTTCTGATGCTTTGCGTCTTGAATCAAATCTAGGAAGTCGATGTGCAACGCCAATCGCAGATAAACGAAAATTTGATCAACTCGATGTCCAGTCAATTTCTGATGCTTTGCGCCTTAAATCAAATCAAGGAAGTCGATATGCAACGCCAGTCGAAGATGAACAAAAATTTGATCAACTCAATGTCCAGTCAATTTCTGATGCTTTGTGTCTTGAATCGAATCAAGGAAGTCAATGTGCAACGCCAGTCGAAAATAAACAAGAACTTGATCAACTCAATGTCCAGTCTTTTTCTGATGCTTTGCGCCTTGAGTCAAATCAAAGAAGTCGATGTGCAACGCCAGTCGAAGATGAACAAACATTTGATCAACTCAATGTCCAGTCTATTTCTGATGCTCTGCGCCTTGAATCAAATCAAGGAAGTCGATGTGCAACGGCAGTTGAAGATACGCAAAAGCTTGACCAACTCGATGTCCTGTCAATTTCTGATGCTTTGCTTCTTGAATCAAATCAAGGAAGTCGATGGGTAAAGCCAGTCGAAGATAAACAAGGACTTGATCAACTTAATGTTCAGTCTATTTCTGATGCTTTGCGCCTTGAATCAAATCTGGGAAGTCGATGTGCAACGCCAGTCGAAGATGAACAAACATTTGATCAACTCGATGTCCAGTTCATTTCTGATGCTTTGCGTCTTGAATCAAATCAAAGAAGTCGATGTGCAACGCCAGTTGAAGATAAACAAAAACTTGATCAACTTAATGTCCAGTCTATTTCTGATGCTTTGCGCCTCGAATCAAATCGAGGAAGTCGATGTTCAACTCCAATTGATGACAAACTAAATCGTGATCAACTGAATGTCCAGTCTATTTCTGATGCTTTGCGTCTTGAATCAAATCAAGGAAGTCGATGTGCAACGCCAATCGAAGATAAGCAAAAATTTGATCAACTCAATGCCCAGTCTATTTCTGATGCTTTGCGTCTTGAATCAAATCAAGGAAGTCGATGTGCAACGCCAGTCGAAGATAAACAAAAATTTGATCAACTCAATGCCCAGTCTATTTCTGATGCTTTGCGTCTTGAATCAAAGCAAGCAAGTGGATGTGCAACTCCGGTTGATGAAAAACTAATTCCTGATCAACTGAATGTCCAGTCTATTTCTGGTGCTTTGCGTCTTGAATCAAATCAAGGAAGTCGATGTGCAACGCCAATCGAAGATAAACAAAAATTTGATCAACTCGATGTCCAGTCTATTTCTGATGCTTTGCGCCTTAAATCAAATCAAGGAAGTCGATATGCAACGCCAGTCAAAGATAAACAAAAATTTGATCAACTCAATGTCCAGTCAATTTCTGATGCTTTGCGTCTTGAATCAAATCAAGGAAGCCGATGTGCAACGCCAGTCGAAGATAAACAAAAATTTGATCAACTCAATGTCCAGTCAATTTCTGATGCTTTGCGTCTTGAATTAAATCAAGGAAGTCGATGTGGAACGCCAGTCGAAGATAAACAAAAATTCGATCAACTCAATGTCCAGTCAATTTCTGATGCTTTGCGCCTCGAGTCAAATCAAGGAAGTCGATGGGCAACGCCAGTTGAAGATACACAAAAGTTTGATCAACTCAATGTCCAGTCAATTTCTGATGCTTTGCGTCTTGAATCAAATCAAGGAATTCGATGTGCAACGCTAGTCGAAGATAAACAAGAACTTGATCAACTTAATGTCCAGTCTATTTCTGATGCTTTGCGTCTTGAATCAAATCAAGGAAGTCGGTGTGTAACTCCAATTGATGACAAACTAAATCCTGATCAACTGAATGTCCAGTCTATTTCTGATGTTTTGCGTCTTGAATCAAATCAAGTAGGTCGATGTTCAACCCCGGTTGATGACAAACAAAAAATTGATCAACTCAATGTCCAGTCTATTTCTGATGCTTTGCGTCTTGAATCAAATCAAGTAGGTCGATGTTCAACCCCGGTTGATGACAAACAAAAAATTGATCAACTCAATGTCCAGTCTATTTCTGATGCTTTGCGTCTTGAATCGAATCAAGTAGGTCGATGTTTAACCCCGTTTGATGAAAAACAAAAATTTGATCAACTCTATGTCCAGTCTATTTCTGATGCTTTGCAGCTTGAATCAAATCAAGGAAGTCGATGTGCAACGTCAATCGAAGATAAACAAGAACTCGATCAACTCAATGTCCAGTCTATTTCTGATGCTTTGCGTCTTGAATCAAATCAAGGAAGTCGATGTGCAACGCCAGTTGGAGATGAACAAAAATTTGATCAACTCAATGTCCAGTCTATTTCTGATGCTTTGCGTCTTGAATCAAATCAAGGAAATCGATGTGCAACGCCAGTCGAAGATAAACAAAAACTTGATCAACTCAATATCCAGTCTATTTCTGATGCTTTGCGTCTTGAATCAAATCAAGGAAGTCGATGTGCAACGCCAGTTGAAGATAAACAAAAATTTGATCAACTCAATGTCCAGTCTATTTCTGATGCTTTGTGTCTTGAATCAAATCAAGGAAGTCGATGTGCAACGCCAGTTGAAGATAAACAAAAATTTGATCAACTCAATGCCCAGTCTATTTCTGATGCTTTGCGTCTTGAATCAATTCAAGGAAGTCGATGTGCAACTCCAATTGAGGACAAACTAAATCCTGATCAACCGAATGTTCAGTGTATTTCTGTTGCTGGTCGTCTTGAATCAAATCAAGAAAGTCGATGTGCAACGCCAGTCGAAGATAAACAAGAACTTGATCAACTTAATGTCCAGTCTTTTTCTGATGCTTTGCGTCTTGAATCAAATCAAGGAAGTCGATGTGCAACGCCAGTCGAAGATAAACAAGAACTCGATCAACTCAATGTCCAGTCTATTTCTGATTCTTTGCGTCTTGAATCAAATCAAGGAAGTCGATGTGAAACGCCAGTTGAAGATAAACAGGAATTTGATCAATTCAATATCCAGTCTATTTCTGATGCTTTGCGTCTTGAATCAAATCAAGGAAATCGATGTGCAACGCCAGTCGAAGATAAACAAGAACTTGATCAACTTAATATCCAGTCTATTTCTGATGCTTTGCGTCTTGAATCAAATCAAGGAAGTCGATGTGCAACGCCAGTTGAAGATAAACAAAAACTTGATCAACTCAATGTCCAGTCTATTTCTGATGCTTCGCGCCTTGAATCAAATCAAGGAAGTCGATGTGCAACGTCAGTCGAAGATAAACAAGAACTCGATCAACTTAATGTCCAGTCTATTTCTGATGCTTTGCGTCTTGAATCAAGTCAAGGAAGTCGATGTGCAACGCCAGTTGAAGATAAACGAAAATTTGATCAACTCAATGCCCAGTCTATTTCTGATGCTTTGCGTCTTGATTCAATTCAAGGAAGTCGATGTGCAACTCCAATTGAGGACAAACTAAATCCTGATCAACCGAATGTTCAGTGTATTTCTGTTGCTTTGCGTCTTGAATCAAATCAAGAAAGTCGATGTGCAACGCCAGTCGAAGATAAACAAGAACTTGATCAACTTAATGTCCAGTCTTTTTCTGATGCTTTACGTCTTGAATCAAATCAAGGAAGTCGATGTGCAACGCCAGTTGAAGATAAACAGGAACTTGATCAATTCAATATCCGGTCTATTTCTGATGCTTTGCGTCTTGAATCAAATCAAGGAAATCGATGTGCAACGCCAGTTGAAGATAAACAAGAACTTGATCAACTTAATATCCAGTCTATTTCTGATGCTTTGTGTCTTGAATCAAATCAAGAAAGTCGATGTGCAACGCCAATCGAAGATAAACAAGAACTTGATCAACTTAATATCCAGTCTATTTCTGATGCTTTGCGTCTTGAATCAAATCAAGAAAGTCGATGTGCAACGCCAGTCGAAGATAAACAAGAACTTGATCAACTCAATGTCCAGTCTTTTTCTGATGCTTTGCGTCTTGAATCAAATCAAGGAAGTCGATGTGCAACGCCAGTCGAAGATAAACAAGAACTTGATCAACTTAATGTCCAGTCTTTTTCTGATGCTTTGCGTCTTGAATCAAATCAAGGAAGTCGATGTGCAACGCCAGTCGAAGATAAACAAGAACTTGATCAACTTAATGTCCAGTCTTTTTCTGATGCTTTGCGTTTTGAATCAAATCAAGGAAGTCGATGTGCAACGCCAGTTGAAGATAAACAGGAACTTGATCAATTCAATATCCAGTCTATTTCTGTTGCTTTGCGTCTTGAATCAAATCCAAAAAGTCGATGTGCAACGCCAGTCGAAGATAAACAAGAACTTGATCAACTTAATGTTCAGTCAATTTCTGATGCTTTACGTCTTGAATCAAATCAAGGAAGTCGATGTGCAACGCCAGTCGCAGATAAACAAGAACTTGATCAACTTAATGTCCAGTCTTTTTCTGATGCTTTGCGTCTTGAATCAAATCAAGGAAGTCGATGTGCAACGCCAGTTGAAGATAAAAAGGGACTTCATCAATTCAATATCCAGTCTATTTCTGATGCTTTGCGTCTTGAATCAAATCAGGGAAGTCGATGTGCAACGCCAGTCGAAGATAAACAAGAACTCGATCAACTCAATGTCCAGTCTTTTTCTGATGCTTTGCGTCTCGAATCAAATCAAGGAAGTCGATGTGCAACACCAGTCGAAGATAAACAAGAACTCGATCAACTTAATGTCCAGTCTATTTCTGATGCTTTGCGTCTTGAATCAAATCAAGGAAGTCGATGTGCAACGCCAGTCGAAAATAAACAAGAACTCGATCAACTTAATGTCCAGTCTATTTCTGATGCTTTGCGTCTTGAATCAAATCAAGGAAGTCGATGTGCAACGCCAGTCGAAGATAAACAAGAACTCGATCAACTCAATGTCCATTCTTTTTCTGATGCTTTGCGTCTTGAATCAAATCAAGGAAGTCGATGTGCAACGCCAGTCGAAGATAAACAGGAACTGGATCAAATCAATATACAGTCTATTTCTGATGCTTTGCGTCTTGAATCAAATCAAGGAAGTCGATGTGCAACGCCAGTCGAAGATAAACAAGAACTCGATCAACTCAATGTCCAGTCTTTTTCTGATGCTTTGCGTCTTGAATCAAATCAAGGAAGTCGATGTGCAACACCAGTCGAAGATAAACAAGAACTTGATCAACTTAATGTCCAGTCTATTTCTGATGCTTTGCGTCTTGAATCAAATCAAGGAAGTCGATGTGCAACGCCAGTCGAAGATAAACAAGAACTCGATCAACTTAATGTCCAGTCTATTTCTGATGCTTTGCGTCTTGAATCAAATCAAGGAAGTCGATGTGCAACGCCAGTCGAAGATAAACAAGAACTCGATCAACTCAATGTCCAGTCTTTTTCTGATGCTTTGCGTCTTGAATCAAATCAAGGGAGTCGATGTGCAACGCCAGTCGAAGATAAACAGGAACTCGATCAACTTAATGTCCAGTCTTTTTCTGATGCTTTGCGTCTTGAATCAAATCAAGGAAGTCGATGTGCAACGCCAGTCGAAAATAAACAGGAACTGGATCAAATCAATATACAGTCTTTTTCTGATGCTTTGCGTCTTGAATCAAATCAAGGAAGTCGATGTGCAACGCCAGTCGAAGATAAACAAGAACTTGATCAACTTAATATCCAGTCTATTTCTGATGCTTTGCATCTTGAATCAAATCAAGAAAGTCGATGTGCAACGCCAGTCGAAGATAAACAAGAACTTGATCAACTCAATGTCCAGTCTTTTTCTGATGCTTTGCGTCTTGAATCAAATCAAGGAAGTCGATGTGCAACGCCAGTCGAAGATAAACAAGAACTCGATCAACTCAATGTCCAGTCTTTTTCTGATGCTTTGCGTCTTGAATCAAATCAAGGAAGTCGATGTGCAACGCCAGTCGAAGATAAACAAGAACTTGATCAACTTAATATCCAGTCTATTTCTGATGCTTTGCGTCTTGAATCAAATCAAGAAAGTCGATGTGCAACGCCAGTCGAAGATAAACAAGAACTTGATCAACTCAATGTCCAGTCTTTTTCTGATGCTTTGCGTCTTGAATCAAATCAAGGAAGTCGATGTGCAACACCAGTCGAAGATAAACAAGAATTCGATCTACTTAATGTCCAGTCTATTTCTGATGCTTTGCGTCTTGAATCAAATCAAGGAAGTCGATGTGCAACGCCAGTTGAAGATAAACAAGAACTTGATCAATTCAATGTCCAGTCTATTTCTGTTGCTTTGCGTCTTGAATCAAATCAAGGAAGTCGATGTGCAACGCCAGTCGAAGATAAACAAGAACTCGATCAACTCAATGTCCAGTCTTTTTCTGATGCTTTGCGTCTTGAATCAAATCAAGGAAGTCGATGTGCAACGCCAGTCGAAGATAAACAGGAACTGGATCAAATCGATATACAGTCTATTTCTGATGCTTTGCGTCTTGAATCAAATCAAGGAAGTCGATGTGCAACGCCAGTCGAAGATAAACAAGAACTCGATCAACTCAATGTCCAGTCTTTTTCTGATGCTTTGCGTCTTGAATCAAATCAAGGAAGTCGATGTGCAACGCCAGTCGAAGATAAACAAGAACTCGATCAACTTAATGTCCAGTCTTTTTCTGATGCTTTGCGTCTTGAATCAAATCAAGGAAGTCGATGTGCAACGCCAGTCGAAGATAAACAAGAACTCGATCAACTCAATGTCCAGTCTTTTTCTGATGCTTTGCGTCTCGAATCAAATCAAGGAAGTCGATGTGCAACACCAGTCGAAGATAAACAAGAACTCGATCAACTTAATGTCCAGTCTTTTTCTGATGCTTTGCGTCTTGAATCAAATCAAGGAAGTCGATGTGTAACGCCAGTCGAAAATAAACAGGAACTGGATCAAATCAATATACAGTCTATTTCTGATGCTTTGCGTCTTGAATCAAATCAAGGAAGTCGATATGCAACGCCAGTCGAAGATAAACAAGAACTCCATCAACTGACTGCCCAGTCTATTTCTGATGAGTTCCCTGTTGAATCTATCAAAGTTGGTCCAGGTGTCATTTCTTTTGATGACGCAACGAATATCGATCAGCTCAATGATAAATCAATTTTTAATGCTTCCCGTATTGAATGCGATCATGTGAGTTCAGATGCAACTCTACTTCATAACGCACATGCTGTAGATTCGAGTCAAGATCAGTCAATTTTTGACCACCACCACTGCCCTTCTGAGAATGATTCAAATGAATATATTGCAAGCAAACAGCGAGATTCCATTTTGCAAACTTCTCATTACCATGACTTGGCATCAGTTTCCCAATCCTTCAACACAGAATCGGGCCGGGTCACACGCACTAAGATAATAATTTCTCCTCCATCAGACGAGGAACAGGTTGACGCCAAATCTTCATCAAGGAAATCCACTTCAAAGTGCACGTCAATCGCAGATACATTACGGAATATTAGAAGGAAATCTGTAAAACAACATAACTCGTCCGAAATCATGAGTCATAGCAGAGCTACAGAAGCTAACTCTGATGGCGACATGCAGTCTTATTATGAGATAAACAGCGTAAAAGAAGCAACTGTTGAGCAAAAATCACAGAAGAGATGCAGTGAAGTTGTACCGGATAGTGATCAGTCAATCAATATTGGGGCAAACCATCATAATCACCCTTTACAGACAAATGATGAAAATATCTGCATTGACCTAAATAAAGGAGATGCTCTTTGTAATGCAAGTAAGGAACCACCGGCATCGAGCGCGTCGGAGGTACTAATGAAACATTCGTGTCACAAAACTATTATTTATTCTACATGTGACGAAGAAAACAAAGTTACTGCTGCATTAAATGATGAGAACAGAATTGTAAATAAGCCGTCTATAGCAGTCATCGTTCAGGATGCTCCATCAACTTCAAAAAATGTGGCATCAGTCGTGATAGACATGAAAACAGGTGTTGCAACTCCAGTAACAGTTTCTGTGTCGGAATCAAAAGACACCAGTCAGAAAAATAGCGCGCAATCTACTGTACTCTTGGCGCAAACGCCAATTACCGTGGTGCAAGATCCATTGGAAAATTCTGTAAAAGAATTGGATTATGAGAGAGAAGTAACCACGAACGAAATTGTCAATGTATCTAGCGCTAATTTCGCTGATATCAAACTGCCTAAGGAAACAGCTGAGGAAAAGATGGCTCGAATGTTTGGACTGGATAAAAAAGATGACGCAAAAACTTATGTATTGTGTACAGGTAACGATTAAATATTTAATAGTAGTTACCTATATTATTAAAGATATTTGTATACATTTATATGGTAAAAATGTCGTTTCCTAATTTTCATTTACAATTTGTTGAAGCCTAATGATGATTATTACTGACTTGGTAATGATTCTATCAGAAAGACTCCATCTTTATATCGCGATTTTTACGAGGAAGCGGTAGATGGTTTTACCTATCCCCAGAGCAGGTGCCACTCACTGCACGTTACCACAGTGTGTAGTTGCTAGTACTACATCTTGCATTAGCTCTTTGCTATTAAGTTGCCGTTCGTTGGTTTCGTGTAGGCAAAACTGCCTAAAACCGATAGTCCGTTCAATGCTTTCATGCGAACAATTTAGTGCAGATCAATAAGTAAGCAATTAGTTGCTTTGGCTCGATTTGAGCATCTCATCTGGAATGGATTGATTAGCTCATGTCTTTGTAACAGCCTTAAATTGTTTTGCATTTGGGGATTAGCTCTTGTTGAAGCACTCGGAATGAACCATAAAGTTTGTTAAATGTTAAAAAGGGGATTTTTTTATCAAGCATGAAATAGGATTTTTGACATTCACGTATTTGGATTAAATATTTTGCTTTATTTTCAGACCCGTTGCAGCTTGAAGATAACGATCGGAGCGTATTTCTCGATCAAGACCCAGAAAATGCTAAAGCACCAGATATCCATATCTCGGAATCAGGTAGTAAATTAAATGATGGCATTTGGCGAAAATCTTAAACGCTGATGAGTTCCAACTACCTCACCAGAAGATAAATAAACTTATTGAGCATGTGTCACAGTTGGACCGCGACTAGACGGTGCAATCCATCAGTAACTCGTACATCGTAACTCGCATTTAACATCGATATATTTTTGTCTGACAGCACCATTTTTTCATTTTCCTATTTTGCCAGGCGACATCAACACTGCCGATCAAAATATTGCATCATATACTCCACAAAACGAATTGCTAGGAGTGTCAAGAACTTCGAGAGTAGCTTGCACTGAAGTTCAGGTAGGATGGTTTGCTTGAAATAAAATGTATCCTCGTAAGTTAATCGAAGGCCGAGCAGTGAACCTTTTGATAAATTATAGAACATGTATACCACACCTAATACAAGTCAGAGAGAAAGAATCTTGTACTTATTCGGGTGTCCAAGATGGACAAAAATACTTCGAGCTCATCAGTTTTGAAAAATTGCCTGTAGCGTAGTTGCTACCAGGTTTTCAAAAATGGACATTTTAATCTTCTAGCAAAAACATCATGAAATATTGCCCATTTGCTGAGTTTTCTTGGGGTGTCTAAGTAGCAGAGCAGCCGATCTTCCGTCAGTCTGAAGTCATCGGGCAATTTAAAACTAATACAAGCCTGACGAAAGCCAATATCTTATCCGAATCACAAACAAACCGATTCGTTTCCAGTAACACAATAATTTACTTATAATATAGACTTCTTTACATCGAAATTTACATCGATAAAACCCAATCTGAGATAATCAATTTTTTTTATTGAAATGCACTCTAAGCATGGCCGGAATCAGTGCCTAAAAGGAACCAGCTAACGGCTACTTAATAGCAAAGAGCTTCTGGAAGATGTAGTACCAGCAACTGCACATTTGACACAAAACATCTCAAATGGAACTGAACAGCCATGGCAAAGTGCAGTGAGTGGTATCTGTCCTGGGCGATGGTAAAAACGTCTATCACTTCTAAAAATTGGTGTAATGCCCAAAGCACCGGCTTGTTGGCATCGCATTATTGATTCCACTCCACTTATGTGAAAGTGTTTTCCATAATCACAGATTGCTTCAAGTTCATGGGTAACTTACGGTAGCGCCGCGTCTGGCGAAGATAGAAAATCATTCGATACTATTATGCAGCAATCTCATAGTGACAGAGAAAGTTATGTATATGCTGATGAGGAAATATCTCGTATATTTGCAAGGTAATGAAATAATGAGCTATTCTTATTTGGGTCTTTCTCTGGCATATTTTAGTTATATTGAGACAGACGATTCGTTGGTTTATTCCCGACGGCTAAGAAATCCGGTCAGAAGTATTTTGCATGCACAGGTCTCTGTTGAGCTTGAGTCATCTGTGTCTCATGCTTGACAAAATAAAATTTCTGATTGGGAAGTTCAGAATTTTGCACACAACTATATTTCCAATATAATATCCTCGTTAATTTATTTTTATATAGTGAAATTATTCGAAAAATTAAAATTATGAATTTTCATTTCTATGTCGCAGATGAACAATATTTAAATCAAAAATAAAATACGCATCTAAAAAGTTAAGTGACAAATTAACTCACAGAGTTATATGATTTATTTAGATCAGATGAGCCCGCACTTGAAGATGAAGAACCAGCTTTCATCGAACCATTGCAAGATCAAGTTGCCAACGAAGGCGAAACTGCGATGTTTCTCTGTGAAATATCAGGTTCGACTGATAGATATTTAGTATTTTCTGGTTAAATTATACTTTACCATTGAATTTGCTATAGCATCAGTTTTTCTGGAGATTCTCCGATGTGACGTTTACGGTATATGTAGACTGAAGTTCGATAACAAGCGCCTACGTATCAGTGAATTAAGGCCCAGTTTCAGGGACGCTTTTAACAATGCATTTCCCGTGCTTTTGCTTTTTAATTGTTACAATTATGTAACAAAAAGCACTGTAAATTTACCATTTAAAATATTTAAAATCACATTGTGTTCGATATTCTAGTCATTTAAGGCCGAAATACACGTTTGCGTTGGTTGCGTTTTCCTAGGTCTGTTTTATGTTTCCCTTATGTTTTACGCTAGCGTCATGCTCTGCATGCAGTTCCTTACGTTTACCAACGCAACTTCACGTGTGTTGCGGCCTTTATGCCTCTGTGGTACGTTCCATCAACATCCTAAAATTGGTTGAATAAGTAGTTTTTATTGTTTGTTTAAATTTCGATATAGCCAACTGAAACTAGTGACAAAGCGGTGGTTTCACTTGCATTTTGTTACCTCAGGCCATCCACAACCATCAATGCGTTGGCAGAAAACTGTACCGGTAAAGTTGAGATATTGGATGGAAAATCTGCTGGAGTTGAGATAAGACACGACATGTGAGTAGGGATGGGCAATTCGATTCGGTGATTCGAATAGATTCGAAGCATAATTTATTCGTGAATCGCCCATAGGAACAAAAACTTGCCAGATGAAATGGAATTTTCTTTTTTAACGACGAAATACAATCGGTTTTGGTCAAGTTTGACCAAAATCAATTCTATTTTGTGGGTTAAAATATGAAAATTAATGCTCTTAAACATGGAGTGTAAATTGAAAATACACTATAGGCTATAAATTTCATGTTTTTCACAATGGAAAAAAGAGTAACAGTAAAATAGTAAATGCGATATTTAATATTCACATGAAATTTATGATTGGATCCGATTGGAAAAAAATGTTCGAATCAGATTCGAATTCCAAATTGTACGGTTTTCGCCATGCCCTACATCTGAGTTAACTATACGTTTGAAATACATATTTATTTGAGGTTTCAATTGAAAGCATTTCTACAAAATTCTGTTCATTTTCTTTCCGTATAACTTGCACATATTTTATATTTTAAACCTTTCAGATTAAAAACTTGTAACTTAGATATAGCACTCAAACATTCGTCATGCGATTGCGTAAATTTTGTGATGTTATTTATCTTATTTTTTAGAAATACCGGAGAATGTTTACTAAAAATACACAGAGTGAGGAATGAAGACGAAGGAGAGTATACTTGTATTGCATTGAATGATATGGGTCATGCTTCATCATCAGCAAATTTAAGAGTAAATAAATCTCAACCGCAGGTAAAAATATACTGTATTTTCACATTTGCTTTGTTTTTACAATGCAACAAATTAAATATTCATATTGGTTAAATTTTGACTGCAATTTTACTCGGTGGTATTGAAATAACACCATAAAATGATAAAATTATTGTAATAATTTGGTTTCGTTATAACTAAGTGCACTTCTACTGGGCGCAATTCACTGAGTGCAAACCCACTGTATGCAATTCTATTGGGTGCAATTCCACTGTGTGTGATTCTACTAGGTGCAATAGCACGGTGGGCAATTGCAACTGTTGCAATTCACTGTGTGTGCAGTTTTCTATGCGCGCAGTTTAATTATTTGCAATTCCAATGGGGATAATCTTCTCTATGTGCAATAACATCGGGGTGCAATTTTATACAAAAATTTTATACTATCACCCATTGTGTTTGGAACCTTGGATAAATTGATTCGATCCTATGGATCAAGTATAGATTTATCTCTGTTTCTATACCTTTACAATAATATATATTTCATATTTTTTGAACCCTTATCAGATTGATTCGATGATAAGTTCTATCAGTGAAGACTTTGCCGACAATCAACAAACGATGACTATTCAATCAGGTACAATGACTCTTGAGATTTATTTCAAACTGATTTTGTTTAACTATCTGCAAGAAAATGAAACTTAAATTTCTGTTACTATAAACAAATATCAGTCTAAGTTATGAAATGCTACAAACCAGTGTTTGGGAAACTCTAGTCAATGACTCGACTGGAGTCACACTCGAGTCACCTTTCTCAATGACCTAACTCGATGCAAAATAACTCGACTACGCGTACACGACATGACGGGACGCGACTTGATAAGAATTTGCTTCGAGTCTGCAATCATCTTTTGCAAACAAACGTTGTCTGCTATTGCGCGCCTCATCAAAGAAAAAAAAACCTGCCTTTAAGAAGGTTACATCGCGTGCAATGTACCCTAATGTGACATCAGTGTTCGTCTTCTCAATACTGATGGTTTTAACTGGGTACTTATAGAGAGAGAATGCGAATTTATGCTGTCATTGTTGTTGAGTAAATTTAGAAATGAACTCGCGACTCGACTTGCGACTCGTAAGTGCATGATTCGACTTCCAAATTTTGGTAACACTTGGACGCGACTCTCAACTCGTGTGTTCCTTGACTCGACTTGACTTGGGACTCGCAGTGAAGTGACTCATTCCCAACACCAGTGAAAAAAAGTTCGCCTAAACGTTTTCTGTTAAGTATGAGTCACAGATGGATCACGCCGCCAAGACGTGGTCCATCTGTGACTTATGTTTGACAAAATAAAATTTCTGATTGACAAAATGATTTTGCTTTAATTTATTACCACTTCTTGGAGTGGATTACCCTGACCAAGGCCCTGTACCAGCTGCCCCCTATGGACGGTTAGGGTTGTTCCAAAGATATGATCTTTCCTGTTCGACTTAGCCTACCCAAGTTATTACACTTTGAGTTGAGTGGCGGACATGAATTAACGAGCCGGACTCACCGGGACTCGAACCCGAGATACTCAACTTGCGATGTCAAAATACAGACCACTAGGCCATCGCGCTCATTGTACTTCCGAAAATATCATTGTTTCTTTATTTCATTAAAACTGACATTACTTTGATTTAAAATATGTAACTGTGTTTGAACTATTTTCGTTTTTCACCCAATTTTGTCTCCGTAAGTCCTATACAAGATCGGGTTTCAATTCTCAAAGATGGTCTTTTCAACTATGCCTTCCTCTCCGTAATTGCGAGGCTAACTATTCCATCGATTTTCTCAAGGATAACTTGAATCGAATATTGATTTGAATACACACTATTATCGAATGTAATCGAGTACTTAACTCATTCTATTATCTGATCACAGCACAACCCATCCCAAAGACACTCACAATCAGAGTAAAAGAACGAGTGATTGTGCGTGAGACATACGATGATGAGAGTAGTTGTTCACACTCAGAGAGTAGAGATGATTCAACAAGCGATGAAAGTTCAACCCCTTGTTCCGTTAACAAAAGTAATCAAGATGCTCCCAAAAGAAAATGGCGACGAAGACCACCTTCACCTGACTACTTTAAAAAATCAAGTGAGCAGTCAGATTCTGATAAAACCGAAGACGCATGGGCTTCACCAGAAGAGGTAAACGTTTTTTATTGTATAAATAGGCAATACCAAATTGGAGATAACAGGTTAAAGGGGCATTCTATTTTTAAGCGTAGGAAAAAAGTCTCCCGTAATAAGGTCGCCCACAAAAATTTCCCTTCTGTTTGTCATATTTTGAGATGTTCAGGTAAATTGAATTTGGGCCTTCGACGTTGGCTAGTTGATTATGGCATTGAGTAATAACCGGGATATGATCTAGAATGACTTTATCGACAGATTTTACTCGGCCACATTTAATTTAGCACGATTCTTCAACTGCCCTGTTAATAACACCAGTTTATCAGCGGACGGCTTTGATCTCGGTCTCAGACGTTATGCTCGGCCATCAAGTAAGAATCAGGATTGAATTTGGAATGACTTTATTCCGAGATTTTACATGACCATATAATGTTATTTAAATTCCAATCTAGGGAACATTATCCCGACTGTCGCAGTGCCAGACCCATTCTATTAATGTTCAGCAAAAATTGTTTAGATATGCGATTTCTTATTGGGTAACCTATTTTAATACAGCATAGAATAATATGTTTTAACCAAATAAAATAGCTTAGTAAATAGCTTGAAGCGATTGACGTACATATATCTCATGTGAATTTTGTAACTTTATGATATTGTTTTGCACGATCCATATTTTATATATTGGAGACAGTGAAGTGAATAAATTTCTTCTTTATTAACAACCTCAACGTTATAATACAGCTTTTTTCTAGTAATTTTTTATAATATTATTTCTTTTTATTAACAGGCAAACAAAATATGTTCTACATCTGAGAATAAAATGAGAAAAACTGCTATTCTTCCAGCAGCATGTAGTAGCCATCAACCATTCAAGTAAGTCGCCGCAATTCGGTGAGGTTTTTCACACATTTCTCAAAAAATATGAAATGGATATTCAGAAGAGATCTTGGTTTTACAGAAAAGCAAACTCTTCCAGAAATCGAATTCCTTCTCAAAAAATTATATAAATATTTTTGGTCAGGGTCGTTTTCGAGTTTTAAAATTGGTTTATACCGCCGGCATTGGCGTTATTGTTGGATCATTCTCAATCAAAAAATTTCCGAGTAGACATGTTTCGTCTAAGCGTCGACTAGACGCGGTCCATCTTTGACTCATGTTGATTGGGTTGCATTTTTCCATAATTTTGAAAAATTACGATTGCCAATCTCGTTTTCTACTGTAGTTTTCTAACGAAAAATATTCAATTTGCATATTCACATTTCTGACAATAATAATTTTGCAAACTCACAGGCTAGACGGGGCGAATTCCCAAAGGTTTTCAAGCCCATTGCCAATGTCCGAATGCAGCACCAGCAGAAGAAATCAATCCAAACCAACCTCGCTGGATATGGACGATACAATTTCCGAGTCACTTTTCACCGTTTCATCATGGCCAGACATGAAATCAGATACATTTCAGAGTGTTAATGCATCTGTCTTACTAGCAGGAATTCCCGAAGAAACTATTTCATTTGACAATGAACTGACTTCAAACCCGAAAAGGTAATTTGAATTTTTAATCTATCCGTATTAAAGTACGAATTCTCATTCTTGCTCAGATTATTTTTTTGATACGTTTTCTTCCGATCCATTGCTTACGTTAAATCTGTTGACATTATTTTTATATGTCTTCCAAACTACTACTATATAACTTATTTTCTTCTTGTTGTTAGAGACGACTAATACGATGATTTCGCCATTGCCCGCCCTGTTTTCTATCACTATTCACTGCACTCCAGTATAGCGGGTCGGTTCTATTCGGAATGTTTTCTGCTTCGAGTACAGTCATTGGTTGCTACATTTTGTAGAAGGTCTTTGCCACATAAGTGACCTTATAGGCCAATGAAAAATAAATTAATCACTTAGAATGTAGCAAAAATAATATTTTATACATATAGTCATTTTCCCGCTTGTGTATGTCAAAAAAACCTATCAATAATATATTTTTCGCGTTTTAAGCATGATTAATATACACTTGTATAATATTTGAAAATTACTTCATTCTTCTTTAGGATTCTTACGCTCCTTTGTGATATATTCAAGCACGCTTGTGTTAGGGATGGATCCGTTTCTAATTTGAGCGCTGATTGAAAACTCAATCAGAAATTTCATTTTGTCGAGCATGTTTCACAGATGGACCGCGTCTCATCGACGCGATCCATCAGTGACACATACTCGACAAAAGATGCTTTGAGAAAAAAATGCCGATTTGGAAATCATTCTATGCTTTTTCTTGGTACAGTCACATATTGCAAAAACTAATTTTCGAAGAGGAAGAATTTATATCGTTGCTGAGAAGAGCTGATCATATACTACAAGATACAACAGACCTTCCAGCCGCTGTTGAAGACAGATTTCATGAAGTTTTTGGTGATCTGGAAGGATTATATCAATTCCATGCAAAGTAAAATTTTGACAGTTTTTAATTTTATGATTTTTTGAAACACATTCTGTCTCTTAGTTTTATAGGTGTAATCCATGGTTCCCAAGCATAGATAATAATTTATTCAGACATTATTACCGTTATAAAATGGTAACAATTGATCAGTGGCCATTATAGGAGCGCTAGGTATTTCAAAAACATAACAAAATGTCTACAATGTAACAAAAATATGGGAAATCCGCTAATCCTCGACAGTAAAAACACCAATTTGGCTTATTAAATGGGGCTGATGAAACAGCGCGAGAGGCGCACCGTCAGTAGTATGGTTGTAAGTTTCAGAATTTCGAATTGAATCGATTCGAATCAATGTTCATCCGGTCGATTCTAGGCATTTAATGAAAATTCCCTGTGATTCAAATATTGATGATTCAAATTCCTGTTGTGTTGCTTATATGAAGTTCTTTCGCTGTCAGATCTTGAAAGCAAACATTTTTTTTTAAATTTCCTGGTTATTTATTGGCTGGGCAATTCGTTTCGGTGATTCGATTCGAAACACAGATTATTCGAATCAATCGTGAATCGGTCTTAGGAACAAAAACTTGCTAAACGAAAAGGAATTTTTCATTTTTAACGACAAAATGCAATCCATTTTGTTCAAATTCGACAAAAATCGATTGTATTTTATCGTTAAAACTGAAAATTTTTGTTCACGGGCATTACGTGTAATTTAAAATACATTACTTTCAAGTCTTTTTTCCTAATATTTGCAATTCGTAACTATAAACTTCTTATTTTTCATTATGGAGACAATTCGTTATTTTTATGAAATCAGTGATTCGATCCGATTCGAAAAAAATTTATCCGAATCAGGTTCGAATTCCAAATGATTCGGGTTTGCCCAGCCCTAGTGACCAGTCGTAAAATCAACACATAGCTATTTCGTTCTTGTTCAGTGTTGCTCGAATTTGAACAATAAATGTGTTTTGGAGTTTTGTAAAGTTATATAGCCTCTTGAAACAGATTTTCAATAGAATCATGTTCAAATAGATTCGATTCGAAAAAAAATATTCAGGAGCCTATCTGTGGCATAATCGCGATTTCCGAATCATACAAATATGAAATAGGTCGAATTAATCAGGAAATTTGCCGTAACTTTTCACTGTACTATCGATGTTCGCCTCCTCAAAAAGTATCGTTCATTTATAATTTCTTTTGTCGATTTGCACAGATTGATATTCTTTCAATCTTAAATATCACAATGTGAATGCTTTCACATTATTTTTTCCAGTCTTCCATGATTCATTATATTTCAAACTTTACTACGGAACCCACTTTCAATGAAACCGCAAAACGTTATTTTTCTTACATTATCTTCTAGCCATTCTAAATGATTTCCTCTATTTCTCTTTCTCTTCTGCTATTTTCACCACTGTTTTCTCTAATTTATCATTTCTCAACTTAATTCCAGCATGCTTCTTCCTGAACTATCTCTCTGCCATTCCGACGTCGATCACTTACCTGAGATATTTCTTGATTTCTCAAATCATTTCGAGGTATCGTTTTTATTTTGTCTACTTTCTTCCATCGTTTTCGCCTAAAGTATTTGTATAAAGTAATCAACAATTTTATAACACAAATAGATACAGATGGACCTATGTATCGGTATCGGAATATAAATCACGAAGGTGGTACTGGTACTTCTGTCGGTATCGGCCCATCTCTAAAAATTAATAATAACATTAATCACAAACCAAACTGAAATTATCACTTTAGTTCAGTTCATTTTACAAAACAATTGACTTTTATTTCTGAACTGATAACCTATTTCTATTACTGATGTGACATCTTGTAGTTGTGCTGTTTGCGATATCGGTAATTTCAGAGAAAAAAGTAGGTGATCACATCTAATCTCCAAACCGCCAAAACGAAATGGGAACAGACAACCACATACCTAGGACCAGTAACCAGTTTTCAACAGCAGCATGCACTAGACTTTCCTGACCAATTAGTAAGATTGTATATAGCTGGTGACAGGTTCTACATACATAGCAAAACATATCACCAAAGGAACTTCGCTGCTATGATAAACTGTAACAAAAAATGCAACAAAATCACTGGTTTTTAACAGTAATTTTGCTTGGCTGTATAGAAAAAATTAAAGATTGACCAAATATGGGGTGTTGATGGAACGCGCCGTGAAGGTGCGTTCCATCTACACCCCATATTTGGCATAAATGTCATCAACATGGCATGTTTTTAACCTTGAAAATATGCAATTACTGCAAATGACTAGTAAATTTACTGTTCTTTTGTTACAGTGTGACAGTGCAACAACAGCATGATATAATTTTAACTCTATATATATTTTAGCAATTGTACGTTAGTCATCTGATGAATACTGATCAGGCGTCTAAGCTATTTAATACACAAGGACAATTGTTGGAAGGAGTTCACGAATTGTCCTATAAAGTTGGATTTGATATGAGTGAGATTCACAAGAAACCAATCGAAAGAATTGAGCAATATAAATCGTCATTTAAGGTAAAATACTTCGAAGTTCACGAATTAGCAAGAGATAGTTAGTGGATAATTTTGAACCAAAATGGGCCGAAGCGTAAAATATAACCAGGATTCACTCTTTTTTAATGTAAAACAACAATGCTAAATGTTGAAAATTTGATTTTCGTCTCTGCAATATTCACAAATGCATATTTTATTTCGATGATTCACTTTACATTTGAGCAAACAAAAAACTGATAATCAAAAGGAAAATAAAAAATTCAGTAACAAATTTAGTATTAGTATGATCTCACAGCGAGATCATAATCTATTTCCAACTCAGAGTATAGTGAAAATAATTGTTCCTCTGCATAACAAAACGAATTGAGACAAAACTTTCTGATCCCAATTTAGAGATCAGACAATTTCTAACTTATCGTGAATTAATTCTCTCTTGCTTTTATTCAAATCTCCAGCAATTATCTGGATTGTACTCGTCAAAATCATCTTTTACATCTCAATGTAAAAAAGTGATCAAATTTTTGGAGGAAATACCAAAAAGAAGTCATCTTACGAAGTCGTGGTGCAAAATTGAAGGAAAACCAAAAGACGCTTCGAAGCTTGGTCAGATGATAAATGAAGGTTTGTTATTCGTCCCAATTTTCGGAAAGCTCTAGCAAGAATTGAAAACTTACTTAAATGGATTTTTTTAGCAAAAATTTATATTCTCGGTAAACCATGCCCACCACTTCAAACCAGGGTCCAACTACTCTAAACTTTATCGCCTATACGTGGCTGCTGACAACAGGGCCTTGGTCAGAGTGATCCACTCCAAGAATGCCTATATAAAAAAAAAATTCTAGAAAAAGGGCGTCTGATAAAATATCAACTGTTAAATCAACCGGGCTTTCCAGCATTTGGAGTTGGTGGTCGGAATTAGTTCAAAGAAATGGCGCGATTGCGAGCACGACAAGTTTTTGGTGTTGTGAAAACATCTGAGTCAGAGAAACGTTGGCAAAACATCATTTGTTAAGTGTGAGTCGGCGTCGCGATCCGTCTGTGGCTCATGCTTGACAAAATAAAACTACTGACTGTGATGAGTATTTTTCATTCATTTTCTTCTACAATTTTTTCAGGAGCATTTCAACTTCTCGATTCATCTTTGGTACCATCTCACAGGAAAATGCAAAATGAGGCAGCTGTTTTTATTTGAGAAATTTCTAGTCGTTTGCAAACTCAGCCGTCGTCGTGGATCAAGAAAAATCGTTCATTCGAAATACCATCGTCAATTTGAGGTAATTTGATTCTTTCGAGCAATGTAAAGAAAGAACGTTACCGGTTGTGTACGTTAAACCAGAATAA
This sequence comes from Styela plicata, assembly GCA_963675895.2. Lineage (NCBI taxonomy): Eukaryota > Metazoa > Chordata > Ascidiacea > Stolidobranchia > Styelidae > Styela > Styela plicata. Next base: position 4,270,372 of record OZ023150.1, read on the forward strand.
GTATTCGATGACTAACATATTAGGGGTGAAAGTTTATATTGTCGAAGCTCACTAATGCATCTTGACGGGGCAAGGTATTGAATTTGAGGGGTAGGCATCAGGAGACGGGACTCAAACCCCCCATCTTCAGATTGCGATACCAACGATTCGGCCAGGCCATGATGTCGACGAGCCTCAAGACGTTTGCTTTGCGTAATGTGAACCAATGGATGGTACTATCTTGGTAAATTCTTTTTCTACTTTCGTGACGAAGGCGGGGCAACTTCGAATAATATATCATGTAATTCGAATTTGATTTAGAAATTTTTTGGGTCGAATTAGGGCTGGGCAATTCGATTCCATGATTCGAATCTATTCGAAGAACAATTTATTCGAATCAACCGTGAATCGTTCGTAGAAACAACAACTGTGAAATGACTTAGAATTTTCATCTTGACCACAAAATGCAATAGATTTTGGTCAAATTGTTTTTAAAATATAAAAATTGTTTTTGCCCAGCCCTAGATCAAATCAATAATTCCATATAAATATCAAAATCCCATTTTTCACTAGTATACTTTGTCTCCATTATGAAAATCAGGAAATTTATAAAGATATTTTATTTCAATTCACTCCGTATCCAAGAGCAGAAATTTCCATATTTGAACGATAAGATGCAATCGATTTTGATCATATTAGATCAAAATTGATTGTATTTTGTCGTTGAATGATTGCATTTCCACTCCACTTGGCAGGTTTTTGTTTCTCTGAACGATTTAAGTTTTGATTCGGATCGATTCGAACGACCGATCAAATTACCCAACTCTTTTCAGGACTCTCGAATCATTTTTACCAGTCTATGCAGTTTTGTTCATCTGTTATAGATGTTGACATCGATCCAACGCACTTTCGTGAACGGTTAACCTATCAGTTCATGCATTTATTTTTTGTGCTAGGTGTTTAATATTGACCAACTTTGTGTTTTTAATGCCTGTCGCTTGCTTTTGTGTCACAAGTGTCGCAAGACCAAGCTTAAAGTTTCAGTAAATAACATATCCTCGACTTTATGGATAAGAGGGCCATACTTAACTGACTCCATCAACAAACCTCTAAAACTTTATTTCGATGTTTTCAGCTGGAGCAACTTAAAGTCGAGGAATCGCCAGATTTTGCCGACGATCGTACCTTTATTCTAACTGCTACTGAAACTGGCAAAGAAGGTCATGAATTTTGGAGAGCTAATCTCAGAGCAAAAACTGGAGACTTGAAGCGTTTGTGGTGTAGAAGACTTTGTAGCCTCCTCGAATCTCAATGTTAAAATAAAATGATAAAGGTAAGGATGAATATTCATATTATTGTTGAAAAAAAAACACTTATGTGAAAACGAAGCACATTTAGTCCAGTATGAGTCACTGGATGGACTGGAATGGTCACCCATAATTACCATGTTCAAAAAGTATGTATAAATATTAAATTTTTGAGGTATATACTATATTATGGAGTATGATATGTGGGAATTTTACATTCATAAAACTACAAATTTCCTTAAAAAGTATTTTCTTATTTTCTTTCTTATCTTTGTTTGATTCAATATCACTTTGTGTTGTGTCACAAAATACACTCAAATCATAGATAAGAACTTATGATTTCAAATCTCGTACGAAATGTTTTAACATATTAACACGAGTAATATCACATTTGTAGTCGGTTAGGAACAACGACGAACCGACGTAGATTACTACACTCAAAAACTATTTTACGTGAAAGTAGTTGCCGACTTTAGATTGCCTTGATATATTTTCTACGCGTCGCAAGAGGTCGCCAAAAGGAAGAAATGATGTAGTGAAACAAGAACCCGACTATCTATCACTTGAATAGCAAAGAGCTGCTACAAAATACAAAGGAACAACTGCACTCTAGGTAGAAAACATCCAGAGAGAACTGAATCACAGATAGTGATATCTGTCCCGCATGATGGTAAAACCACCTACCACTTCTTTGTGGCTATGTTTTGTATTGTATTATAGTAAGGAGACATTTAGATACCATACAAAATGTAACGAAGAGCCTACAAAAAGGTCTTCTTCATCTATTTTTTATTTACTTTTTTATAGAAGTTCGCTCCAAGCAGGGCCTAAGGGATGCTAACTAACGGCCACTTAAATGGCAAAGAAACACTACAGGACAGATAGCCACTTAAGCACGCATGAGCGAAAGACTCGCGATATTTGGCAAAAAAGTCAATTTTGAATTTTTTCAAAATCTCCAAATAAAATGATTCCCCGAAGACCAGTGATTTTGTTGCCTTATTGTTACGGTGTATCTAACCTGAGGGATGGTAAAACCATCTACCATCTTTTTGTTTCCTTCTTTGTCGATTCTTACGACACGCAGGAATTACGTTAGGGCTTTTATAACCATTCGCCTTGAACTCTTCGCGAACACACTCGGCCACCAATGTGAGCAAACTGACTACTTGTATTATTCACAAAAAGGTAACTGAAAACTTCTTACAAGTAAAGAGTCTTACGAGTACAGAAATGTAATAAAATGTTTATTACCTGAGTTTCAAAGCTGTGTAGTTTCGGCAACCCAATCTGTGCGTTTTCTAAAGATCACACGGAGTAATTGCACGACCATGCATCGAAGAACCGAGCTCCATTATCTATTTATACGCAAATTCCATTATCCGCTTTTAAACTTAAGCTTAACAAAAAATATATATTTAAAATTTCAGGTGATTTCCTGCCAAAGTCGCAACGTCAAAATAAGGACCTGTCAGTTTAGCGAACGATCGATTCAAGATTTCCCGCAATGACGTAACATTTACGCAAACGCGAAGAATGCGTGACCTCATATGACATCTAGTTGTCGCAATGTCGCGCTCTTGGCTAGCAGACCTCAAAATCTTAATGCATAATTAAAATGCATTTTGTTAAAACCACTAAACCAACGAAGTCGTTTTTCTCAACTGTGCATTTGCATATTTCCTAAAATGATTTGCCTAGTTGTACATCTCTGTATCTGAAAGATTGTTTCGTCAAATAAGGGCCACCGATGTATCGCGCCAACAGGGCGCGTTACATCAGTGGCCCATACTTGACAAAGCTGTTTTATGAATCAATTATTTTCTTTTGTAATGTTGTAACTATAACTTTATTATATCAATATATTGAACTAACATTATAGCAAAATGGCCCTGTGAACACATTTTAGTAAATTTGTCCAAGTTTTTTGTCACCGCAGACCCTCAGTGAAAATTTTTGGGTCACATGTTCGCGATTGATAATTGATAATGAATCTGAATCATTGAAGAAAATATTTCGTGCCCTTATCTGCTGGAAAATTATTTTGTTGTTCATGTCGTATAAGATATTATATAATTAAATGCTTTGCAAAGCGCAAAAATTTCCGCGAATCCGGTGCCATTTTCTACTTTTGCTAAATGTAAATATATTGTATTTAACCTGTATTTATTACCTTAAATATATCAACAACTTTTCACCTTTGCTGCGGGTCTTTTTTGTGGTTTTAAAAATCCAAACTTCCGTCTCTTACTAAAAGGGAGTAGAATTTCTATTGGATTATTCGAATTGTAAATTATTAGAATCCGTTGTAAATTGGTTACAGAAACAAAACTTGTAAAATAAATGAAGTTTTTAATATTTTAATGTCATAATTTCGATTAAAATTCCCGAATATGGTCAAATTTATTTGTGTTCGGTATAAAACCTTTCTTATACAAAAAACGCGAATTTACCCTGCTTATAGCTGATACTTTTCTCCTCTGCGATCAAGATTTTCTTTCAATTAAACATATATGCGATAGTTTTTTTTATCACATTACTTACCGTGTTTAAAAACTTTTCGAGGGATATTCTATATAATTTATGTTAATATAGTGAGTTTTGTTCTGTATCATATATTTGTTGAAATAAAATAATATTTATGTTGTACAAGCTTTGTATTCAAGTTCGAAATTTATTTGGCTGTTTTTTTTCGGTTGGGAAACTCCCATGCTCAACAAAATATTAATTTTAACAGTCGAAGCGAACCGAGAAAAAATATTGACGAATAATAAGGAGTAAAATGTGTATATATTATTTTTACCCCCCAAAAAGTCGTTATTATGGTACTGAAACACGAATAAACCGAATCGATCGACTGGATATTAGAACATGTGCTGATTACACAGCTTCAGATACCTGACGTCTCTTGGCTCTGACTATATATATTTGTATTATACTTTATAACGCGGTTGTGATCTTGGAGGATTGGGCGTAAATATAAAATTAGGAAATCTTATATGAGCAAATTTGTAGGGACAGCCAACCTTTCTTAAATTTACTCATATTGGCCCCTTAGCGCCAGCATTTGTTACTAGCGTTAAAAGGGGCGGGCGACTAGAAGAAATTGCAAAATGACATTTTGTTAGTTTTGAAACATAGGAAACCTCCAAAATTTTATTCTTCATAATTCTGGACCAGACAGATTTTATATTGATATCCAATAAAAACGCTATTTTTCAAGGGCAAAATTTTCTTTCCCCCATTTTTAAGGTTCTACATACGCCACTGGAGTCGCTGATCGAGTCGTGAGGTGCGGTTCATCTGTCGCTCATGCTTGACAAAATAAAATTTCCTGTAGTAAAATAAAAACAAGTGATTCGTCTTGTCACAATTAAAAGTGGTCTCGAGTGATTCGAAAAAAATGCAACTTGGATAAATCCATCACAGGTAATGCAATCCATGATCTTAAAGGAAGATACCACACCTATAATTTTTATTCCAATAATTATACACTCTTCTGATTATGGCGGCATAGATATAGAAATATTTTTTTGCTGGTTGTGAGCACACAGATGGAACGCGCTGTAAAAATTTCATCAGTGGCAAACACCCAACAAGCCAATTCAAAAAGCAGATTCAAGGATTTTATATAGATATTTTACTGTTTTTAAACTTTTTATGTATAACACTAAAACACAATACAATAATTTACTGTTTTGATTTCTTGGCCACTGGGTTGAGCTCCGCTTTCTCGTTTAATCATAGAAGACAAACGTCCACTGTTCTTGTTCATTGCCCGGTAATTTCAGTCCATAGTTTTTTACATCCACACTCGTCATATGTTTTTTTCAATTTTTCATCAATCTTTTGACTTTGTTCGAGTGTCATATGATTCTGCCAGTCTCCGATTATGCCCTTGCGAACAAACGGAAATGTTCTTTCTAACTTCGTCTGTAAAATATCATGGTATGTTTACAACTAGGGCTGGGCAAAACCGAATCATTTGGCATTCGAATCTGGTTCGAATACTTTTTTCGAATCGGATCGAATCACTAATTCTTTGTAAATAACAAATATCTCATTTTTACTGTTATAACTTGTCCTCATTGTGAAAATAAAGAAACTTATAGGCTGTAGTGTATTTTTAATTCACACTTAGAGCAACAATATTCACTTTTTAACGACGAAATATAATCGATCTTGGTCAAATTTGATTTCATTTCTTCGTTAAAATAAAAAACCTAGTTCACTTAACAAGTTTTTGTTCTTATGAACGATTCACAATTGATTCGAATTGATTGTGCTTCGAATCACCGAATCGAACTGCCCAGTCCTATCTACAATACAATTATTATGTAAACCAGCAGACTAAAATTGGGGTGAATGGTCAATCGAACTTTCCTGAAACAAATCTTAAAATAGAAGAATGCAAAAAACATGTAATCAATTTGTTTTTGGCAGTAATTGTACTCAGAATAAAAACATAAAATCGACTTTTTCGTTCCATACCTTAGCATAAGATTTCAAAAGTTTGAATTACTGCAAATGAATGAGAAATTCCCTGGACTTCCGTTATATTGTAGGCTGATCAATTTATATTTATCACTTTTGACACATGATAACATAAAAAATATTTGACCAATTTAAAATAAGTTTTGTTTTAAAGAGTCATAGTAATAGATTTTTAGGGATGCGACGCTATTAATGTTGAGGGGTGGTGACTGGAATCGCGCTATTGTCGTTGAATTTTTTTAACAATCCTGAGATACTACAGTATTTTAAGAGGTTACACTCACAAATTTTGTTTGATCTTGCTGCATGCTTTTCAATGATGTTTCTTCGACGATTTTACGCAGAATTTCTTCCTCATTTGCTAGAATCTCTGATAAATATTTTTCGCCAATAAATTGAGCAATTTTGATGATCTGACTTCTGGTATCTTTCATCAAATCCTCATATACGAGAAAAAGAACTGACTTTTTACGTCTAACAGAATACCAATCTTTTAGCATTTCAAAATAATCACAAAAGAGACGTCCTCTAATAAATTCATCAAAAATGACATCAAAAGACCCTTGAAAATTATAGTCTTTAAATCCTTTGATATGATAATACATTGAAACGCAGACATCCTTCGGTTCACGAGCTATAAAAATGTATTTTGCAGCTGGATGATTAGGAATCCAATTGAAAGGAAAATGAGTCTTAATAAAATGAGGATTTTCATTCATCGTCAGCATATGAACTTTTTCTTCGCCGTCGCACTCAAGAAATGGTATATTAACTATTGTTCCAAATTTGCCCTTCGTGTAATATTCTCCATATAATATTTTGTAGCCAAGTTGCACCGCATTTTGGATAGCTGCACAAAAAATAAATCATCTGCCCTTGCTCTATATTTTAAAGCTGACTCAACATCATCATCAAACGCTTTCGGTAAGTAAAATCCTCCTTTTTCGAGTGGGTGTTTCACCACGTAACTTCGTAAAGCTTCGCAGTTTGCCATCATCGACTGAATGATGAAATGCCTCTTCGATTTATGTTTGCAGAAATTGTCTATCTGTGAAAATTATATTTACTTATGACCACGAGTAAACCAAAGCTTCATGAGAAACAAAGCTTCATGAGAATATTTTACTTAGTTTAAGAAAAAACTAGGTTGTCATCTCTATTGAACACGGGTATCGCGCGGATTTCTGACATTGCCATGACGCATTTTTTGCACGTTGTTAGAGGCGACTAAAAGCAAGTGGAAACATGTATGTTAAAGTAGCAACGTATTAGGAATGGCATGTGCATACATGTATTGGTTAAGCATTAGTCACTGATAAATCGCATCGTATCAGCGTGGTCTATATGTGATTTATGTTTGGTAAAAATGAATTTTCTGATTAACAAGCCAACATTGCGTCGTTAGAAATGGCGTTATTCTGAATAAGGCATTTTATCTTTAACAAATTGGGTTAATAATTAAATAAGTTGACCAACGAGGTGACTGTATATTTGTGTTAACGGATTTCGTGTCGCAAGGAGTATTATCTAGGTAGAAACGAAGCGAAGATCACGTGAGGGACAGGATATGTTCGATATTGAAGAGACCGGACTGGCCGGCTAAATTTGAAATGAGGAATTCTTTAGGTTAAAAAGTGCGGTTCGACGTTGGCGAAAATATCTTTGCCCGTGCTACTGTTTAAAAAATATACACTTGAAGCTTGAAATCCTATTTTTGTGTATTTGCGTGTGGGAAGGACAGTTGAGCTGTAACTTTGGAAATGAAGGGAAGCTAGAAATGAATAATAAATCTGATGTTTCAGACAAATTTAATGAAATTTAATACTGAATTCATTGCATATTTGAATTTAGTCAACTTTATAGTAAGCATAATAAGGGAATATTTACCCCGAATTAGTTGCCGAGGCTATAGTAATAGTCAACAAAAATAGGATATGGTAAGCCACAGACTGCCACTTAGTTATACGGTCAAACATCCTGATCATGATGGGGAATTTTACATACCGGCAGGCACTGAAGAAAATATCGAGTCTGCAATGAGATTTAAAGCGAGAGCTGATGACTTATTTCTATGCAGCTATCCAAAATGTGGTTCAACTTGGTTACAAAATATAGTTTGGCGAATATTACACAAAGGCCAAATGTGGAATGACAATTTAAGAAATAATATACCGTTTCTGGAGTTTGACGGTGAAGAAAAGGTTCACAAAACGACAAAAAATGAAGCAACGCGTATTATAAAAACTCATTTTCCATACAAATGGGTTCCGAAACACCCGGGTGCGAAATACATATTTATAGCACGGGAACCAAAAGACGTCTGTGTTTCGTTGTATTATCATATCAAAGGATTTCCCGTTCATGATTTTGATGGACCCTTTAACGACATATACGACGAATTTTTGAAAGGGAAACTTTTTTGTGATTATTTCCAAATGCTGAAAGACTGGTATGTTGTAAGAGAGGAAAAATTAGTTTTATTTTTGCTGTATGAAGATTTGCAGGAAGACAAACGTAACCAAATATTGAAAATTTCCCAGTTTCTTGGTTCAAAATATAAGTCAGAACTTCTAGAAAATGATGGAAGGATATTGCAGAAAATTGTCGATGAAACAACATTCAATGAAATGAAGAAAAATACAGAATCTTGGGCAAGTTTTTTTAATTTCCCATTAGGGCTTTGGACATTTTTGTGCTCAAATGATTGGCCTTATTGCCTTTTTAATTTACCAAATTAGAATACACTTGCAAGAATAATTGATAATTGATAATAGTTAATATGATATTTTTATATGATGGACACTCAGATACAATTCCAACTTTCGAATTTTGGAGGAGGGGGAATTTACATATTTCTTACCGAACACTGTCTGCTTTATGGACAATTGAGAAAAAAAAAATACATTTGCAATTTCGAGACACATTGCATTGGTTTAATTTGTGCCAGATTGATATGTATATGAAAAATTAAACAGTTGGGTTTCGTCCAGAAAAAAAGGTGTCCAGAAAAATTAGCCTTCAAAAATCCACTCTCTGTTGTCATATATTTTTATCATAAGTATTCTATTTATACTTCATGCCTATAACCCTATTTTTCACGTCCAGTTTTATGGAAAATTGCCGCCTTCTCTACTATAGACCAACCTATCAACCACATTATTTCGCGCACTTTGACTAAAGATTAAGTAATATTCCGGATTTTGATCTAGGGTTTGGGATATCATATGCTAGACAAAAAGTTTCAATTAATTCGAAAAAGGGCGTACATGGCTAATCGTTGGTTGATCTCATTCGGAAGCCTGTTACTGCGGTCATTCAGAACAACTATGCTTTTTTTTCAAAACGAATATGACCAGGGGAAATTGTACTGGGCACTCAAATTTTTGGATACACGTTATTCATTGTTCCTACTTGCTTCTTTAGTGGTCGGACATAGTGCATTATTCAACTTTCAATTACTAGAATAAATATTGAATAAATATTGAATTCACATATGGGATAAATAATATATATATCACATAAATGACATAAATGTCTGTAAATGATCATTGGTTGAATAAAATGTTTCTGGAACTGGTAAAAATAAGAAATAGGGGGCGCATCCCAGCCAAGACTCCGTAACTCGGCTTGGGGCTCAGTCGGTTTTATCAAGATCGAGTTGTGCGTATGATTGGACATTAGAGAGGTCCGCAACTACCAATTGTTGGGTAGTATGGGCCTCACGTTATCGTGCAGGCCATAGTTTAAATTAAATATGTTTTCACTACACAGACAAAATCACAAAGAACAATACCCTTTATACGGAAAGGAATTATCGGTGATTGGCGGAATCACATGACACAAGAACAAAGTCAACGAATTGATGAAAATTTGAAGATAACTGCTAATGGATGTGGATGTGAAAAACTATGGGATGATATTATGTAAATGTTTGAATGTGAAATCTCATGTCTTTCCGCAATATTAACCATGTTCGCCTAAAGGTAGCGCTTGTATAGACTTTCTCAGGGATCACTTACGAGAGTGACTGTTGAAAAATGAAATAATGCGAATATAATAATATACGTAGGACTGGGCAATTCGGTTATGAGATTCGCAGCACAAACTCCTCGAACTAGTATTGAATCGAACATCGAAAGAAAATAACTTGTAAATATTTATTTGTGGCTCGAAATATGAAATGGTGGGACATTGTCTCTAATACATTGTTCATATTCGTATGAGTTAATTCGTTGATCTTTTGTTATTTTTTGCTTATAAAAAGGGGCGTAAATTTTAATTGTGAGAAATTTGCTATTTCGTCACAGTGATTAGATTTGATTCGCAACTATTATACGAAACCGATTCTTATTCCTAATAATTCGATTTTACCCACCCCTAATTATATACCTTGACCAACAGTCGAATCCTTTCCAAAAATATGGGAAAATCTAGTAGAAACAATATTAAAATAATCCGAAACAATTGAGAAATTGCATTGATATTGCCTTCAATGGACGCATCCAACCTGAAATTTTATTGTGACGAACATTGTACACAGATAGATAAAAGGGACTGGCGTAAAGATTAAGCAGAAATGTGGTTTTACCTGGCAACATGCGTTATAAAAACCTTTTTCAACATTTTAAATTTTAACATTTTGTTTTCCGCAACGAAGTGAGGTCAAATTTTAACCCAATAGTTCCACTTCACAAATTTCGAATCAAATTTAATGATGAAATAATAAAAAGGAATAAAAATATTCCTATTTTTCAAAACCACAAGCAGATAATAACTGTCTTTTTAAAGCCAAATAGTAGTTAATGTTTGCTTTACATTTTGTACATGCTTTGCATCACAAACCGATAACTAACATGATACACTAGCGCCATGATATGCCTGAGTTCGTTATAAAATAACGCTCCGTCTTCCGGATTTAAAAAAAAAATTTCACCGGTTAAGTATGAACTACGGATAAATCTTTATCGAGTTGCTTTTCATATGCGGCCCAACCTTGTCAGAATGAATTTTTAAAGGTGTGCATTACAATTCTACAATGAGATTTGATTTGTCGTCTGACAATACATCAAAATTGATTCGTCATGAGGTTGTTTAGTACATTTGATATACGTACAGAGAAACGATAGCTCTGTTTCCAATTAGCTAGCATAGTCTTTGCCGAGTATGGGTAACTAATACATCTATCTAGGCTTATAGATCTATCAATATTCATTCTCTGTTGCATGCTACCTACATATGCCATGTAAATTGCAATTTCTTAGATCATTTTTGTTGCATTCCTTATTTATTTAAGTAGTAGATAAATAAAGTATTTATACCACCAATAAAAAAAATATTAATGCCATTCCGTTATAGGGCCGGGCAATTCAATTCTATTATTCAAATCATCATTTATTCTAATCAGCCGTGAATTATTATTAACAACAGAAACTTGAAAAATAAAATAAAATTATAACATTTTTATGATGACATTTTGTCCAATTATTCGTGTCCTCAAATATTATGTCTGAAATTATATAACATTGCTTTTTATACATAGATTGTTTATACGATTATCGGTGAATTCGTAGCTAGAGATATCTTCATTTTAAAACCGATACAAGTCATGTGAGTCAAAGTATAAATGAAAATAAATCGTTCGAATTATAACCGATTAAAAATATGTACTCGGACCATCCAAATTCAAACATGTATCTGAATTGATTTGAATCTTGAAACTAAATGTAGGCGATAAAATCTTTTTCGATAAGGTATACTTATTTCAGAAAAAGTAATTTAACGATTTTTTTAACAGCGTTCTGGTTCCCACATGCGTCTGTTTTTTGTTATACGTCAAGGTGCTAATTGCATTCGATTGCATATTCCTGCTGTCTTGTGACAGAAGGTAACTTATATGCGTCGACATTGTTATGACATAATGGACAGAAAATGAAATACGATTATGTGTAAAGAAAACTTTTCCTGTGTAGATATTCGTGTTTTATAGCTCTAAAATAGATGGAAAATAAAAAAAAGGTGAAAGAATAATTATAGAAAATATATTCATGACACTAGAACAGTAATAGCTTAACAGTCATTTCTCCACAATGATCGAAAATTACCAACTTTAAGAAACTATTAGAAAACATTTAAAGATTCGGGTATAGAGTAGAAATGTACCGGTAGTAGAATTGGGAACTTAATATGTATATAGATATGTCAGATACTCTTAACTGTGACGTCATTTCACAGGATGATTTTAATGTTTTACTATTTTATCAGATAGAAAAGGCTCTGGAAATAGTTTAATTAGCTCAGCTACTTTTGTTGCAAAATTCAAGATACATTGCTGGGCAATTCGATACGGTGATTCGAATAGATTCGTAGCACAAATTATTCGTAGCACAAATTATTCGAATCAATCGCGAATCAATCATAGGAAACAAAAGCTTGCCAAATGAAGTGAAATTTCCATTTTAACGATAAAATGAAATAGATTTTCGCCAAATTTGGCCAAAATCGATTGTATTTTGTCGTTAAAATATGAAAATTCTTACTCTCAAAGGGAGTCTGAATTGAAAATAATATACACTATAAACTATAAATGTCTTGATTTTCACAATGGAGACAATCTGTAATACCGTACTAAAAATGAAAATTTTGTTATTTACACGGAATTAGTGATTCGATCCGATCCGGTCAGCAGTAACCTATGGACAACATGTATCATCCGAAATCCCACCCTATAAAATAATATTTTTGTTTTGAAGAGTTTAGCAAAACATTGTTCCAATTGCTCGATTTATAAGGAATTGCCAAAAAAGTTACTAGTACCTCAAAATGCAACAGCAACTGCTTAAAATTTATTACAGCGTACTAAGCAGCATTGTATTCAATTACCATCGGACATGTAATGTGATGCAGGTCATAAATATTGCATACCATCCTGACATGATTAAAACAGAAATTGTAAACCGCGTGAGAACATTCTTTTTTTTGAGTGTAATGAGTCCTGCATTCCACACCAAGTTGAGTTTGAAATCTAAAATACGTTCCGATGTGCAAGTGATTGTGAGAGTAGTGGGGTTGAAGCTTGAAACCGACGAACGCCAATTCTTAGTAATTTGTGATATAGATCCACAAGTCTGGAACGGTTGAAACACAATTGGTTCAGCAGAACTGTTGACTTATTGCTGCTGTTTGTTAATAACCGACTGGTAAAAAAAACGTGAAATACGAAATAGCCTACTTATTTTCAAAATTCATAAGAGTAATGTCTATAGATATTTTTCAAATTACAAAAAATGTTTTCTTTTCCAAGCTTCTAGATGTTCTGCATAATTGGTTCAGTTATCATCGCGTTCCGTTGTTTTGCTTCAAGTCAATATTGTACAGAGATAAAATGTTAACAAGTGGTCACTGTCACCTTCCTGGAAAATATTTCTTCATATCTTTTCTTTGAAAATAAGGCCAACTGCTTAATATATCAAGCGAACAATTTAAACAGTACCAAAAAGAGAGAAAAAAATGAGCGTTAGGCAAACCAAACATTTAAAAAAAAATGACCCGAAAATAAATTATTGCTAAACAGGACAAACAGCCCTGCCAAAACTTACGTAGAGGTTAATGGACGATATAGCGATTTTCTAGGCACACATTCGTATTGTTATGAACTGTGACCCAAATCAATAAGTTCGCAATGAAAACCCACGTATATAATAATTGAAGTATAGATATTATTTGCAAGAAAATTCCATACGCAATGTTTCATTATTTTGAAAATCAGCATGTTTGTTTGCCGTTTATGAGCCATATATGGATGGTGAATATTGGGGCGCCGTCCATCCTCGATCCATGCTTGGCATGATCTATGTTTTCAACCAACTTTCGACTGGTTTAAATGAATCAACGATTTCCCAATGGAATAATAAACGAATTCTGCATCTCGTCGACGCAGTCTTCATGCACAATATTGTGGAGAACCCTTTTCAGATTTTCGTTTCGACATTTCGACCATTTACATAGCAATTATTGTTCTTTATCGTCGTATTAAAGCTAAAAATACGTTTCAACTTGCCTATACCGCAAATCTCAAGGGTGTAGTTGAACCAAAAATGACAAATTGCCTGGTAGAGCAGAAATGGGAACACTATTCGTTTGTCAGGTTCAAAATAGTTTATGACATCTGTTGGAAGCTACCAAGGGTAATGTTTTTGAAACGAGTTTAGATCAGGTATGTATGGGCCAAGTGTAAAGTTTTCAATCATTGATGAGCTAAGCTAAGTAATTGGGAAATATTCTCATATATTACATTACGCAGTTTAGCCATATTTTTTAGGATCGATTCTTTGATCTTGTGAGGTGTTTTGACTTTTAATCCATTTTGTACTTTTTATTTTGCTTCACAGCATTTCGAATACGCGTGAAGATATTAGTAGGCCCGTTACGGCAACACGACGAGGATCAAACCTTAGACTACTTCTGCGATAGTCCAAATTCAACTTTCAGTTATATTAAATCAGATCTTTGCATGTCAAGTACGGGCAACAAATAGATAAGGACGATTCTTCAAGTCTATTAGTATCCAATCTCGATAACAAGTATTTTTATTGGACGCTGATATGATGATTTACTCAATTAACGTCAACAGTTATCGAATCTCCATAACAGCAAGGCGTGACTTTACCAGACACAACCGCGGTGTTTAGGAGCCTAAGCGATCACCAACGTTTACATCTAGCACAGTTATTTCATGAAAATTTTGCGGTCTTGGGCGCAATTCGCTAAAAAATTTTAAATAGTATACGATTGCAGCTACGCATCTGTGATAGTTCTGGCGTAGGTTAGAATATTGTGAGGGATAATAATATGCGAGAGGTCTGCTACTCGACTTCTTTGCAACGACGGTTCACGTGAGGATTCCTTACAACTCCTCTACTACCCGATCCATGTACTGGAGAAATGAAAAATATGCTAAGCCGAAAATCTCAACCCCAATTTGGAAATGTTGTCTACACAAGTAGTCGTGGTTTGCCAAGTGATTAAGCCGTATTCTCGGCTTTCTTTCCCACAGGATAAGAATAAAATCCCACGCTGAGTACTGCATGTTTTCTCGCCGTAATCGCATATACATAATGAGAGAAAAATTAAATCCAACGGTTGTATTTTCCACGGCGTTGCACGACGTTGTTTACTGGTGAATCTTTACATTACATCAATTAAATTTATTTTTATTATTAAACATCATTTTAGTCATATGGGATGCCAATATGTTATCTTCTACTGATACCGATACTCCAAAATGCGCGATTTCCGAATTGAGCTACACCGCGCAAGAATCGTGGGAATATTCAAAATCGTAATCGTATAACGATTCGATGCATTTTTGTGTCGATTATTCGACCATACAAATTTTATTGTGCTAAAATTCAATGTTTTGTTTGTTGTTATTTTCTGTTTTTTTTTAATATGGGGTAATATACTTTTTAAAATGATACTCCGTAGCTATTGATTACAATAATATTAAACAAAAATAGTTTCGTAATAAAAGTAGATTTTATCTGAAAACCCTTTTTATTCGATTCTGAATCAAATAAAATGATAAAAGGATCATTTTATATGCATCATGCTAAACTAAAGTAGACCTTCATACCAAATTCGTCGTATTTTTCTTGTTATGATATTTTTAATCGTTGAATGCCAGTCAACTGACGCCGCATTTTACATGTATGAACTGTGAACTATTCCTTATTCTCGTTTCCCACAAGATCGATATTTAATACTAATGGTATAAGTCCGACCAAAAAATTCGTGCAAGGATATTGTGGTTTAATCTCATCTTCTTTTCCCAATATAAACAAGGGGGCATAATGAGTTACTAATACAGCGGGCATGAAATTTTCTTTCTATTTCCTAATTTTGGTTGTTCATTGTTGCATAAGTAGAAGACTCGCTTGCATTCTGTGTAGCCAGTAACGTATTTTATTATGCAAAGCATGCGCCTCAGATGGACTATAGAACAACATTATATTCGAAATGATTTTAGTCACGTTTTGATTTCAAAATGAATATATTTTAAACAGATTATGCCTAAAACGTTCAAAATATCAACTTAAATTCGAATGACTTATCTCCAAAATATTTGCTTTTAAAAGCTTCATCCCGAAATTGTGTTTTCTATTTATTTGAAACATCAAAAATGTTGTCATTATTTAACGGTGAGTATGAGATAGTGGTAAATTTGGTAAATATCCCCAGCACTTTTTTGTGGGTCAAAATCATTTATGGGTGAGTTTGCAAACTTTTGTCTCCTTCTTTCAGTATATGCTACTATATGACAAAGAAATTTTGATAATGTTAACTTAGATTGCTTTCAAAAATATTTCATATTCAGGTTAGAGTTAGAACGCAAAAAGATAACTGGACATGTTAGCGTAGGACTGTGTAAAAAACTATGGAAATATCAACAAACTTGGATTTAAATCTTCTCTCGGCCTCCGCAAACAGCGAGTCACGCGGCATGGATAAGAAGCAAGAGAAATACGAACGTGCGGTTGTTCCAACTTCGACGCAAAATAAACGTGTGTTCAACGTAGTTAACGTGTTTTATATTGATCGGATACGACTACAGGAGTTCGCAGGTAAATAACATACTAAAGTGTGTGTGTGGAGTTACGTAATGTTTTTGAATTTTTCTTTGATAAATGGTACGTAATTTTATGAATATTATTATCATTATAAGTATTATAATAAACATATCAAATAAATAGTTCGTAAAGATGTATATATATTACAGGTAATAATATAGGTATATTATCATAATTTTTCATATAATATGTTGCGTTGAATATGTCGCTGTTGTGTATATTGCCTCGTATTATTTTTGTCGCATGTTCAAAAGCGACTTTGTATTGCTCAAGGGCACGTTCGGTCGCGAGCATGTCAGCCATGGACTGCCATCGACTTTCCGGACAACATGATCGCGCTCTCACCAATCGGCATACGAGCCATTCATCACCGTACTCAGCCAGCACACATAATCGACCAATTCTTTCGACTAGTACAGCTTTCCGACCGATGCACTATAATTATGATAACAATTCCAATTACTACCCTCGAAATATTGATTACAAACGGCATTTCAACTGACTTTAATGGCACAATCGTGGTATGGTGTGGGCAGATGTGACTTTGGTGACATTGACGAGTTATGGCGATTTCTTTTGTGTGTTTTTTGGCTCGTAATCGGCTCGTGTCTTACAACCGCTAGAATTGAATTACGATATTTTATGTTAGAGCTATGTACATGAAACTTGATACAGTTATAAATACATGCAACACAAACCATATTTAAGGACGCAATACACGTGAATTGGCTTACCGATGCATTGCCTTGCGTTTCTCGGGGAACAAAATGAAAACGACAATATACGCCTGCATTGCTTAGCGTTAATCGTGTTCATATGCCCATAAGTGGGGTTGGGCAATTCAATTCGGTGATTTTGGTCAAATTTAACTCTGACCTCCCTACCCCCTTGCTTTACTTGAACTGCCTATCCCCAACCCACCTTCGCCTACCTGACCTTTGTAATTTTTGGCTCGTAATCGGCTCGTGTCTTACAACCGCTAGAATTGAATTACGATATTTTATGTTGGAGCTATGTACATGAAACTTGATACAGTTATAAATACATGCAACACAAACCATATTTAAGGACACAATACACGTGAATTGGCTTACCGATGCATTGCCTTGCGTTTCGCGGGGAACAAAATGAAAACGACAATACACGCCTGCATTGCTTAGCGTTAATCGTGTTCATATGCCCATAAGTGGGGTTGGACAATTCAATTCGGTGATTTTGGTCAAATTTAACTCTGACCTCCCTACCCTCTTGCTTTACTTGAACTGCCTATCCCCAACCCACCTCCCTCCAACCCTACCTGGCTATCCACGACGCACCTCCCTCAGCCTGACCTAACCCCAGCCCACCTCGCCTTACTTGAACCGCATATTCCTAACCCCAACCCATCTAGCGCCACCTACATTACCTATCCACAGTCACTCTACCGCCTTCAACCTGACTAAACCAGTCAACTTTCCCCTATCTGCCCTGCCCCGCCCATTCTCCCTTCAACCTGACTAAACCCGTCAACCTCCCCCTATACCCACCTCCCTCTAACCCGACCTGGCTATCTACGACGCACCTCCCTCAGCCTGACCTAACCCCAGCCCACATCGCTTTCCGCGAACCGCCTATTCCTAACCCCAACCCATCCAGCGCCACCTACACTACCTATCCACAGCCCCTCTACCGCCGACCTCCTTCAACCTGAGTAAACCAGTCAGCTTCCCCTTACCTGCCTGCCCCCACACTCACCCCCCTCTAACCGGCTCTAACCCGGCTACCCCGGACCAACTGCCCTCACCTAACCTCGCACGATAATTTTGGCCAGGTATAGACGGCGTTTATGCTAAGTGAACTTTTAGACTTGTTCGGTAGAAAGCCGTTTTTCCTCTCTTTCTTTATCTCACTCTTATTTCAATGTATATAAAGAAACAGTCGCAATGTTCATTCAGCCGTACTAAAAATTAACGAGAATTGACGTTACAGGGAATATATATTAAGTAAGTTGAATAATTACCACAGACTCACGGGGTTTCCGGACACGAGCTATGAAAGAGAAACGTGTCAGTCAGTTTTTCGATTCTCAGCCTCGAATTACCTTCTTTGACGTAACTCCACAATATCCATTTGCGTGAATTACCGTTTACGGGAACACTCGACCCTATAACTGTAACTATACCTAAATTCTCGCCGTAAAATAGCTGGATAACTGAATCAGCGGCACAGAGAGATGTTGCATCCCTAAAATGGGTTGACTCTGATTTCTGTCGGGTGTTCCGTTGTTTGGTGGGACTATTCATTTAAACAAAAACAACAAATCAGGAAAGCAGTGGGAAGGCGAGGAATTCTAAAGTTTAAAGATTCTTGAAGAAATAACGTTACCTTGACTTATCAAATAATTTTGCGAGAAATTCCGTTCCAGTTATTCTTTAAAGCCACACATCTGCGCCCACAGCCCATCTGTAGCTCACACTTAACACGATCGATCCAAAGTTCCGAAAACGCGGATTCAAATGATTTGATTAAGCTGAAGTGCGCGTGGTAGGGTGATGTGTCACAGAGGTAGGGCTGGGCAATCCGATTTGGAGAACCGAATCATTCATAGGAACAAAAACTTGCTAAAATAAACTAGAATTTTCATTTTTAACGACAAAATGCTATCAATTTTGGCCAAATTTGACCAAAATCGACAGCATGTTGCCGTTAAAATAGGAAAATTGTTGCTCTTAGACACTGATAGTGTGAATTGAAAAAAAACACTATAAACTAGTCTAGATGGTAGTCTAGATGGTGACAAGTTGTTAAACTAAAAATGTGATATTTGTTTTTTCCATAAAATTAGTGATTCGATTCGAATCCCAAATGATTCGGTTTTGCCTAGCCCACCTATCAGGCACCAACGCAGGCAACGAAACGAGCACTCTCCGTTAGCTTGCATTGCAAACCGTTCGGTTGCGTTGAAAAACGTGAGAAACTGCATGCAGAGTATTGCGTCAGCGTAGAACGCAAGGGTAACTAGAAAAAACGCAACCTACGCAAACGTGTATTGCGACCTTCACTCTGCTTATTGATACTATCGAAAATTATCTCAAGCAAATCCAAGAAACCAATAAAGAAATAAAATCCTCAAAAATGAATACATGCATTAGGCAAGTAAATTGGCATTCATTTGACAAAATACCGCGCCGTAACTGAGCAAAATTTTTAGATTAATTTTTTACAACATATTATCGTGCAAAATTTTACTTTTCCTCTTTTCCAGTTGGGTTCAATTGAACCTATGCGCTCGTTCGAGAGCAAAAATGTTAAATTTTCGTCAAGGTAAACCCTCCCGAATTGACAAACGGTCCCGGAAATTGATATACTTATTAGTTCCATTATTGGCTTTCTATTTTGGTTTCATCTGAAACCGAGTGTATAGACAGTCCTATTTAATCGCATGAATATTTCAAAGCTTAAGGCGATTAGACAGAGAAAGGGGGATATCACATTCAATTTAGTTTGAGAAATAGCATAGTGCGAAATGATCATTACCATTACTTGTTATTGGGATTTGTTCAGAGTGTTACATAAGTCAGAAAAATATCGCTTATTCATGTTTTGTTTTGACATAGTACCTAGTCAACCTAGTTTACCCTGTTTATTTTCAAAGTAATTTAACCTAACTTCAAGAATATAAGCCTTATCTAGTTTAACCTCTACCGAGTTTTCTGTTTAATATTTTACTTAGTAAATTTACTAAGTTGAACAGGTAAATTCACCAATTTTAAAACTAGGTACCTATCATAAAAAAATACGTAAACCATGTTATCATTCGGAAAATGATTTTAAAAATAGGCTATTTGAAGATTTTAACCAATGCAGCCAAACGACTATTACCTAGTTTACCTGGTTTTTATCTAGGTACATAGTTTTGAAAGTGAAACAAGTTACCTTAGTAATACTTTACCTAGTTGTGTGGTAATTTGGATTTACTTTGCCTATTTTAAGAAATATCCAGGTTGCCAACACTAGTAAGGGCAATACATATTATTTGAAACACAAGCTCTAAACAGGTCCCTGAGCAAAGTATTTCGCGGGTAGGAAAACTACATACTATATGACCAGTCACTACAACAATGTTTAGTGCGCCGGATTTGCGGAATTTACCGCTTGCACCAACGTTACAAACTATGAACGGAAAAGAAACAGTCTCCTAAAGTGTAATTACTTACAATCGATTTCATGCTCTGTTTATTGTAAAATCAAAATCAGTCATATAAAGGATTCAGCAGGTCGCAGGTCAAATAACAAAGTTGACCCGCGATTATGTATACCTAATGGATTAGTCATCGTGTAAAATTGATGACAACGCTGCCACAATTATTAGTCAAAACATAGCATCGTATGTTTCTAATTACATTGCCAAAAGACGTTTTACAGCATATTGCATTCTTAAATCTTATTTTGCTTGGGTCAACAACGGATCACGCCGCCGTCTATCTGTCTTTAGTCAAAATTTCTATGGCTAGCATTCTCTCGTTCCAGTATTTCAATTAACAGTGCCCCTTCCTAAAGTAGAGGAACGCTATGATATGAATAGGGTATCGTATGTTAATTAAACGAAATAGGTTTTATGATGAAAATATCCAATTGCAGAATTTACTATTTTGGTAGATATCATCTGTTGTATCACAAGATTTATTACTTAATATACATTACTTATTCCACAACGTAAATATTGTCATATACTTCACGATATTGCTAAACTACTAAAAGAAAACATTATAAGTTTTTAGTTTTTTTCTCTCTATGGAATCGTAGTTGCACAATAGAGTACAAATATTCAGCTTTCTCCCTGTCTTATCCAATGATCTTGATTCGTCCACCAGACAGGACCCTTTATTTTGGTACATTAATGGCATTTCTGGCAACTAGATACGAATCCAATTTACCCATATACCAATATTAACATCGAAGAACAATAAATTCATATAATGTAAGTGTACGCTACGATGGATCACGCCAAGTTGCATCGTTGAAACCGTTGTCGTTGTCGTTACATACTAGGTTAAGTTTTTATCAAATACTTTTGTCAATTTGCTTATTAGGATGCGAAAAAGTTTGCACAATATAGTGTTGAGTAGCCATAATCCTTGATTCAAATATACGAGGTACGGTTGTCCTTTAAGTTTAGTTGGAACGGTATTGCCAAATTCACAGATAGAATAATGTTTTAATGTTTCAGATAAACGACATTGCTGATATTTGCCATACTTTTCTATTGTGCAGCAAAGTAATGATTTTTGTCAAGTATCACAACGTAGCCTGTTAAGGAATCCCTTGCAAAAAATTCAAGTTGTTATTTGAAATTGAAAGATCGGTATTAAAATAAAATTAACTTCAGATCTAGCGATTGGACATTTTTTAGGTCCGGTGACTGGCAATGCATATTCCACAAATTAATATAGAGCTGTTAAACTGTTCCCAGCATTAGTCCTGTGAAGCAATTTTTGGATTCAATTGTGTGAACTCGGCAATATGACAATTACAATATAAGTTTACGCTTACAGATTACGCTTATAACTAACTATACGAGTACATTTAGATCAAAATATTTGATCGATTGAGATCACGCATAATATGGTTGTGACAAATTGATCTTTTGATATTAAAAGATAGGCGTCACACACAATCCAGCCGAAATCCGAAAGTTTGTTGTGTTTTAAGTTCGTTAAGACGGACTCATATGAAAGACAACTTATTGTCCAATTGCACCGTTTGCATTTTGATCTGGCGTGTTTGTGGCTATCAGTTATCACTGAAATACCTAATAGAGATCTGTACAAATAGCTCAGTTTTTACTTTCTGCGACATATTATTACGATTAATTGAGATTAATTATCGTTGTTTCTAATTCACAGTTCCTCCATTCTTCCGAGAACATCTTCGTAACGTATTCTACAAAGAAGGAAAAGTAGTTCGATTTCGATGTACAATCGGGGGATTCCCTCTCCCTGAAATTGAATGGTACAAAGGTACACAGCAAATATTGGAAGCCTGTGACGTCGAATCGTTCGAAGAATGTATTGGATATAAATATTATGCATCTAACGACAACGGGAATCTTTTATTGGTGATAACTAATATTTTGCAAGAGGATTTCGGACCGTATACTTGTAAAGTACGTATAAATACTTTTAATCTAAAAGAAAATGAAGCGATACCATGTATACTAAAGGCATGTTACATCTAGGGATTTGCTATCTATTTATTCAAGTATAAAGATGCAAAAATGGATCCCTTAAACAGTCGAGTCGGTTCCCTAAATAGTCGACTGTGAAGTGTTCATTATACAAAAATTGCACAGCGATTTTCTTTCCAGAAGTGCGCCTCATATGCATAATATTTGGGTATTATTAAAAAAGAACTTTTTCCTACATTTTTTCTTTTTCTTTACATTTTTTCTTGCGTTAAATTTCAATCAGATTTGTTATTCACTTCAAGCTAATTTGAAAACAGAACAAACTATCAACCAAAAATATGGGAAAGATGAGAAACTAGACACTGCAACCTACAAAAAAGAATTTATACAGAACCAATATTTCTCGAAGCAGTTTTTTCTCCACTAATTCATTGTATATCCACATGACTTTGATTTAGACACCAATTCAACAGAAAAATTTGGAAAAATCAAGTACTCGCTAAGATTATTATAGCTATTGGCAGATAATCGAAAATATTCGCAACAAATTCTAGAAATATACTCACAAATATATTTTATTAATTTGATTATATGAATTTCTATATTGAGCAACATACATCTACAACATCACGATATATACGTCAGTTTTTCACTTCTGGAATATTCCCAATATCTACTTTTGCGAAACGATTTTTTAAATATATTGATTTTTAAATCCGTTCAACCCAATAAAGATATTTGAACATACCTGTTTCAAATCGAAATTAGATTTGAAAAAAATATTTGAAACTTCTTCAACATACCTGGATTGGATACTCGGACTTAAAATAAAATAAATAGAATAAATAATAAAATAAATAGAATGACGTTTCAACATGTCTGATGATATTTTACCATCAATGTCATTCATGTTAAATTATAAATAACCTTGACAATTCTAATGAGGACTTACCAATTTGAAGACATGAGCTCGTTCATATAAAATTAATTTTATTATAAATAAACATTAGCAATAACCCCCAAAAAAATAATTTACTTAAAATTTAATTTTTTACCGATTGTCCATACTTTAAGGCTTATCAGATTGGGGGAATTGGCACGCTCAACATTCAGCCTAAGAAGGCGTTGAGGATTGAAAGGTCTAGCAGAATAGTTTTTATTAGAATGACACATGGTCGATGCTTTTCATTTGGTTTGCCTTTTTGTGCTAACTTAGCACCAACGAATAGGTAGAGAGAAAATAT
Source organism: Styela plicata (assembly GCA_963675895.2). Classification (NCBI taxonomy): domain Eukaryota; kingdom Metazoa; phylum Chordata; class Ascidiacea; order Stolidobranchia; family Styelidae; genus Styela; species Styela plicata. Next base: position 4,294,187 of record OZ023150.1, read on the forward strand.
ATATTATGATGAAATAAGACGCATTTGATTAGCAGTTATCCCACAAAAATAACAGTCCTTGAAATGAGAAATAGCATCAAGAACTTTGCTGGTCTTTGTGTTTATTTCGAAATTTAATGCTTCCTTCATCGAACCCAATATAGTCGAAGGGATAAAAAGGTTTTGACTATTTTATAATAAACATAAGTTTAAATCTGCCTCGATTCAAAGATATAAATTGGCGTGAATATAACTATCAAATGTTTATTACCTTGTTGAGCGCGTCAAGGCGGCGATTTCCATCAATGGCCCATACTAAATACAAAGCATATTTCAAAGTCTTTTAATGCTGTTAACCGATTTGCGGTATGGTTATATCAGAATATTTAGATCTGAATAATTCTCACTGCGACCTTTTGGTATTCCAGATACGTAACACTGTAGGTGAAGCTCGTTCGACTGCAAGTTTAAACTTGCCTGCAACTAACGGAACAAACAACATACTGAAAACCAATGAACGTGAGTAATCAATGGCAACTCATTAGGCTGGATCAGATACTCGGAAATGTTTAGTGCTATCTGCCCCTCACAATCAAGCAAAAATACATGAGATAGTGGTAAAAATGGAAAATAATCAACCTTATAGAAGGACCATCCCAAGATTCATTGTCGCCAAAGAGATTTCATTAAAGAAAATATTGATTCTGTTTTAAACGTGTGGACCTAAACTGTATCATTAAGCTTCATTCTGAAGTGCTGGTATGCTCATTTAAGTGTCAGGATGTCCTTGTACCGAATAAATTGGTATCCTATCATTCTCATTTAAATGTATTTCTTTGTCCAATATTCTGAATTACAAATTTTCCAGCAAATTACGATAAATTTTTGTATATAATTTATGGAACATTTGCCATAAGGTCCTGCTCTTGTTGCTTGCTAGGCTAATAACGATAAAAGTAACAGCACATCCCTACATAATAAGTCATTTTTACATAATTAAAACACGAAGTGAATCTATGGAATATCTAAATATTAAGTAAAGAACATACATATATCTTCTAATTTTATGTAAATATATCGAGAAATAAAAATAGAAAAAACTCCGTTCATGCAACTCGAAATATGGTCTTACTCAGTGTATCAAACATGCTCAAAAACAGTATTTCGATTTATCTTGAAATAAGTAACTCTAACGAGTACATTGGATTTCAATGTGGAAGTCAAGGTAAACTCACGTAAAGTGCCGAATATGCTCTTAGATAACATGAGGCTACAGGTGTGACGACTATTTCCACAATTATGATTACTGAATAAAGACAGATATTCATGTATATTTATTTTTACTTTTAGAAACTAAAAGAACCAGAAAAAAGTTGATAATGTAAGTGTGTTTCCATAATCATATTTCAATTAATAGTCGTCAGACGAGTTATTGCCATATTATCGCATGTCAATGTATTCAAAAATTACCAGTTTATAACATTCGATATAGAATTGTGATCAGACCCAAGTATTGCGCACTGAACATATAAACTTGTACGATGCATGTGACGGCTTTAGAATTGTCCGAAAGCATTATCGACGTGTCGTAAACGATTATTAACAGCAGAAAAAAAATGGTAGATTGTTTTATCGTTGGTAAGGGATCGCTGCTCTGTAATATTATGGTTCAAGCTCGCTTTCCTTGGGATGGAGTTGCAAGCTATATGTATTTTCTATACCTCTTCGCAGCTGGTGTTGGTAGCCGTTAGGTATTTCATTTCAAGCAATTTCTTCAAACTTGCTTAAGAGTGAATTTCAATATAAAAACTGAGAGGCGGCATATACCTGTAAAATACGATGCATGTTCTAATGCTTTTTTAAACATTTGCAAAATTGGTATTTAGATAATAGACGTAGTTTTTACAATAAGAAAATAAAATTCATTATTTCAGAGAAGAAAAAATTACTATACGAGAGAAATTGCTTCCATCAATTCGAACAAACGCCACTCTTGCTGTCGAGACACCATCTTCAATCAAACATGAAGTCACAAATTTAATTGAAAATGACGTCATGGAAAAGCAGAAAAGAGAAACGAACGAAGATACGATTACTGTCATGTTCGCAATGCCGCAATCCTGTGAAACTCGAGATATTAAAGGTGACTAGTAACATCAAAATAGAGTTTTTGCAAGTATGAATAACAATTTTGCCAATTAATTTAAATAATCTGAATGAAATCGAGAATTAATTGAATGAAAATGTGCGTGGGGGTTAATTTCCAATCTAGGTACCTTGCGGTATAGTAAAAACAAGGGATTAAATATAATTTGGATATAGGCGAAACTTTGCATTTACGTAGTCGTAATCCTAGTCATTATCTAGTCATTATGGAAGCATTATCGATACGTGCACGGTTCTCACATTGAGTTTACCAAAAAGAGAATACGTTAATTGCCTAACTTATATTTCTATCTACAGTAACATCAATGCGAGGAAACGCAACTACAAATAACAAGGACCTTCTTTTTGAAACAAAAGAATATCAAGATACCCAAACAGATAGGTACGGCATGTGGCAATAATTTTGTAGTATCCCATGTGAGGGTGACAGAAAATATTTCAAAAGGAATTCCGGTTAGTGGTTGTATTCGACTAAACTGTTTGGTTGTACGTTGACGTTAGGTAGTCGCTAGGGCTGGGCAATTCGATTCGGTGGTTCGAATCGATTCGAAGCATAAATTATTCGTACAGCTTATAGCAATGAAATGAAGTGGATTTTTTCTTCTTCAACGCCAAATCGAAATTGATCAAAATCGATTGCATTTTGTCGTTGAAAAATTGAAAAATTTTGCTCTTGGAGGTGGAATGTGATTGAAATATATTACTTTCAAGTTAGTTTACCCTAATATTTGCAATTCGTAATTATATATTTCCTAATTATCATAATGGAGACAATAATATTGATGGTAAAAATTGGATGTTTATTATTTGTATGAAATTGGTGATTCGATCCGATTCGAAAATATTATTCGAATCAGATTCGAATTTCAAATGATCCGGTTTTGCCCAGCCCTAGTAGTCGCATTATTATGTCCATCAATGTATCATATATATTTTAGACGAATAACTCCCATAATATAGTAAGGGCTGCTTTATGTTCTTTGGCGCCAGAAGTAACGCAGATACAGAATTAATCAAATAAAGATTCAAACGACAAATGCGTCGATGGGTTTACAGGAGTATAAAGCCTTTTAACTACTAGAGTAATCAGTTGGGAAGTAGGTCTCCCATGGTCCCCCATTGTCGATAAAAATATAAAATGACCTCTATTTGTTTTAACTTGAAAGAATATTTCAAAAATTTTCGCACAATTCATCAATAAGCCAAATAATTATAATCTCGAAGTCCTGATTAGAAAACTTTTTTGTCTCTCCGTCTTAAATAGTTTACGTCTGAAAATACATAGTTTCTTCAACACGGCTGCATATTTTTTTAAATTTTTTACTATCTTTGCGATATAAATGGAAGTTTTATCCAATTTGGTGCTTCCTGTGCACCAACCATTTTCATTTTAGAGTTTACGCAACTGGTACTCTATCTGTGACCAGTGTTGCGAACGAGTCACTAGACTTCGAGTACCAAGTCAAGTCGAGTCGAAGGACACGCGTGTTGCAAATCGAGTTAAGTCTTACCCAAATTTAAATTTGAAGTCTCGAGTGAGGTCGAGTCACTGTACTTTCAAGTCGCAAGTCAAGTCGAGTCATACATTTACGATTCGCGAGTTGAGTTACGAGTCGATTTCTAATTTCATTCAGCAGCAATGACAGATTAATGTGCCTCTTCTGATCAGTTACGCAATGGCAGGCAACGTGATTTTTCAAATGGTGATTGCAGACTCGGGCTGATTTCTTATCATGTCTCGAATCAAGTCGAGTTATTTATTTGAGACGATTCGAGCCAAGGTGACACGAGTCGAGTCATTGACTCGAGTCTCCCCAACACTCCTTTTGACCCATATTTAACAGTGAGGCGATAAAGTACCTATTCTAGTTTATTAAGTTACATATCTTTTTAGGAAATTTGACCCGAAAGATAAGAAAATGCGACATTGTATACTGGATCCTGCTACTATGCAAAATAGTAAATCTGAAAATGGTAAGCTACGCAAAGGCGGTTAAGCAGAATATGCTTAGGCTGACAAATGCATGACATACATTTTATACTCAACATAACAAGTTTTTCCCAAAAAAAATGCGGTGCAGTTGGGTAGTGGATTATTTTCTTTAACCGTCAAAAATTGCCAACTGTCCTTTTATGCGGTCGTTGTTTTACATCTCCGTTTAATGATTCATTGCATTATGATGAATTAGTTATTAAAGCATTTTTACAATAAAAAAGTTTGCCGAAAATAAAGCTCTCATAGTTCTCAATTTGAACTACTAAAAAACTGAACAACCAATATTAAATCCTAATCAGAACTTGATACAAATTTCTTTGGATACACAGTGCACAGTATTAAGTTAAAACCGTATATTTCTACTTGAAAATTGAATTGTTTGTGTTGAATTGAAAAACCAATATTCATACTTTTCTCCATAGTGATGTGTATGTCGGATAAAGAACGACATATTTGTGACTCATACTAGACAGAACCAAGAATCAAATTTTATATACTAATACCCTCCGAAAAGCTGGAATTCCACTCAATATAAGTTTATTCACCAATCCTCTAATTATTGATTTTCATTACTATTTATAACGAATGCACAAGTATTACTGGTTCTCACTACATTTCAGGAGTTGCACAAACACCCGAAAGCGAGGGAGAAATGAGCAGCATAGTACAATGGATCAAGTGCGGGGAAAAATCTGATTCGGAATACAGGAGGGATCCCAGTCCATACCCAATACCGAGATGTCTCACAGAGAATACAGGTAAGTTACCATGAGATCTTCCGCAAAAATGCTAAATACTGGGAGGAGTATAATATACTCGTTCATACCTTTTTTATGCAGTTTCCACTCTAATTTAATCTGCAATTTGCGTAGTTGTGGTTAAAATTCAACGCCAACGATACAATATTAAAATGATACTTTAGAAAATATTTAGCCATTCCGTAATGCGCGGTTTTTGGAGTTTTTAATGCCATATTGTCATCGATACCCTCCCCTTCATGTTCATATTTTCTTTAATTACACTGATATGTGTGAAAGTGTAATTTGAAGTATTTTACAGAAAGATATTTTCAGACCGTACCATTAGTCTTTGAATTTTCAGACGATTCTCTGCAGACAAGTTCAACCACATTGTCAGTTGGTAATTCGATGGATGAGACAACATATGAAACTAACAATAAAAATGAATGGCTAACATCTTGGAGGAGGAAAAGTGGGACAGGAGAAGATGGAAGCGAGGAAGAAAGTAAAGATACCGTAGGAGGAAGTTACTCAAGATTATTCTCCACGGGGTAAGGGTATAAAATATGAGTATAAAAACAATTCTTAGCAAATTGATTGAATACTCAGTGTCTGCTAGCGCTAGTCACAACAAAAATTAAGATTTGAAATGCCTCTGCATTTGTGACCAAGAATGCATCAGGATTCCTATAATATTGTATTTATTAGGCTGAAATTCATTCATTAAACACTACTGGAATCAGCAGCTAAGTTTAGCAAACAGCGCTGGTGGATGTATAGTTACGATAACCTGATCCTGAATATTTCATACGAAACTAATGCACTGTAGTAAAATGCTATTCCATCACATTTTTGCTTTCTGTTAGTCGTCTTTGGCATAAGTCAGAAAATACGAGTCTTACCGCACACAAGAATTGTATGACTGTTATATACCTCATTTCATCGGTTTGCGATACAAAAAAATGTATATAAAAAATACGATTCAAACCGTTTGTTTTTCTATCCTTTTTATTTATCATTTTTACATCAAAATTTGGAAAAATATAATTGCCAAATATGCTCAATCAACAATCAATTTATTGTATAACACACGGGTGAAGACATGCATTTAATATCTGAATTTCAGATCTTGTTTTATTTCAGTCGGAAAAATTTATCAAAACATCTTTTGTTAAGCATATGTCACCGAGGGGTCGCGTCGCAGAGACGAGGCCCCTCACTAACGCATGCTTGACAAAACGAAATTTCTGATTGGTCAACTCAAATTTTTTAAGTGAAATCTTTTTATACGTATTAATATAGTTAATAATCTTGAAAGTTCTATAAAAGGGAGATCAAAAAATATAAAACTTGTTTTAAACTGACAAGCTTTATGTGATTCAACAGTGGAAGGAATCACTCATCCAGCAGCAGTGTCGGGACAGGAGTAATAGCAAGATTTGTTCGTGCTATTTCACAGAACGAATATTTCGATAGATTTTTTGATCGTTCAGCTAAAGTTTATACTCCATTTGATGACACCGAGTAAGGCGTAACTGTCGTAATAACACCAGGAGACCCGTTTGACGAATATTAGTATTTTAAAGATACTTAAAAAGTTTCAAACGTTCACTTTCATATTATCGAATCAGGTCATTGAATTAAATCTGAGCTATTTAAACAAATATTGGGAAAATTTGGAAATGGCAAACTTTTGCCTTTATATTTTGTAATTTTTCGAAATGTAACAACACATCAAAAGATGTGTCGAAAATTATTTGCATACATATGTTTTCGTTAAGTCGAACTGTTTGAATTATCGCCATGCAGGCCCGTGGACCAAAAACGAATGAAGTAGATTACAGAAATGTGTATACAAATCACCCGTATCAGTCTTGCGAATCTTACAGTAATTATTAATTTGATGGAAAACCTGTCAAATTGAAAAGTGGGAATTGTAACTTTCAATCAATCTTTTGATGTTTACTCACATGGCATTTGTCGTCTGTGTCATTATATATTTGTCATAGCATGGATATGTGCTCTTCTTGTTGTAGTCCATATAATTGAAACATTGGTTTACCTATAGCTACGGGAAAAACCGACTGTTGGGTGAGGGGAGGGAAAGAAGTGAATTTTTCAGAGACATTATAAATTTGCTCAAAAACAAGGTTTTACAGGTGTTCTAAGAATTTTTAAACTTAAAGATAATAAAATAGTATTTTTTAGGATATTTTAAGGGAATTTTCTTTTACTGAGACAAAAAAAAATTGCACGCCATTGACGTACAAACATATTTATATTAGATATGGAGGACTTGCCATTATGACTGGTTCAAATAATTTTTAACCAATTTTGAGTGATTGACTGGTCGTAGATAAATAGACCTAACTAAATTTTAATTGAATTTAATTTCGCCAATATGGGAAGTTGGAAGCAGCACATAAAGAAACTAATAATTTCCGATCTAAGGTAGGATGTTAAAAAATATGAAACTAGCAACAGCAACGGTGCCCGAAGAGGAAACATTCCTTACGGAATAGAAGTGCTATTTGATGGGGGTTGGTTAGGTCATAGGCGACTGAAAAACCATCTATCGAATTTCTATTCTCTTTCTTTTACCTTCTTTTACAGTGATGGTGCAATTCAGATCCCAGGCCTGAAATGCTGGAAGCCAAATATAAAACGTAAACATCACAATCCTTGAATTGATCAAAATATAACCGCTAGTTATGTAGTTAATCAGTCAAATAGCTAATATTTAACCTTTTTTGCAGAGATGTATTTCATTACGGCGTGAGTACAGCCAACTACGAAGGTCGTAGTGCCTTCGCAGATGTATTTGAAGATGATGGCATACACGAATCCAAAAGTGTTGAAACAACCGAGGTTGAAAATGGAATTGCAACCTTTTCGGATATTTCACCACTGTCTCCAGACTCACAAACATACACCAATACTATAGAGCTCAATCCCGACTACCAAGTTGAAGACTCCGGAAAGAATGAATCTTGTTTATCGCAAGTAGCAGATGAAGCACACGCATCAGAAGATGTCATTCAAGTGAAACAGTCTGACAATATCGAGTGTTCGCCGCCCGTACTTTCGGAACAGTATTCAGCAAAAGTTTTATCGCGTAAGAATTTTTAATAATACATTGCTAAATTTGTGCAATGTCAGCCAACAATGGACCGCGACTAACTTGTTTAACAGCCTATACTATCTATATCGCGCATATTCCGTCGGATTTTATGTGAATGCGGAGATATTGTATACACTGTATAGTGTTAAAGCTTCAAATTTGTTGATGATCTTCAACATGAAAGTAATGAAATATAAAGTAAAATTTGTGTTGAAATTTGTTAGATTCGAATTACTTGGAACGCTATTGTGTGAATGACCGCGATTCGGACGGATTTCTTAAAAATTACTACATAGTGAAATATTTTTATTCAGGAAATTACGGAAAGACTGTTGTAAAGTTAGAAAACAAAAGTACACTACATGGACAAAATTGCAAAAGTTCGAGAGAGAACCAGAACGACCTCCAAGTTGATGAAGATGCGGCTAGGGAACTAGATGAATTGATTGAAAAGCTCGTTGAATTCAGTCAACGAAATTATGTCATGGTTTCAAGTTTGAAAGTCGGTGAGTTATTTTTCATTATAAGCACATCAGTGTAGGGAATGCTGCAGTCAAGTTTATGCCTTTGAAAGATTCGAACGGTACAAGGATTTTCCGAAAATTTTACCATTGTTAATATGTGTTTTGGAATATCGCCTAAATTTTAATCTTTAAATCACCACATTTTTTATTCTGTAATGCGTCGCGTGACATACATGTCTGCACAACATGGATTGGCCCGGCGTATGAATATTTACTAAACGGAAATATTATTAAAATTGTAACCTATCAGCAAAATAAATTATTATGTCCATTTTTATTGCCATCTATATTTTAGTCCGTTTTTCTGATATCGCATCTAAGATTTTAATATCCTACATAACCAGGACCATCTAAATACAATAGTCAGAACTTGATATCAGAAGAAGTACCGCAAAAGGTTGCAGAAGAGGTATCGACAGGACGTGAAAGTTTTGACCAAGCACAACAAAAAAGGAAGAGTTGGCAAAATACCAATTTTGCAATGCACCCTACAGACTTGTCGATAGAAGATGGAAGCAATATACAACCTCATGCACCAGAATTTGTAATACCGCTTGAAGTGAGTTGGAAAATTGTGTTTCACTGATTGTTCGACCACCGTTCCAAATTTTTTTGTAGATTCATTCTTTGTTAGACATGAGCAAAAGATTGATCGTACTGCATAGCGTAATTATTTTTTTTTTATCTTATTCAGGAACATATAATGAAGGTAAATATGAAAAATTACCATAAGTTCAATCAATGCGTTCAGTACAGGTATTTTCCGCTCAAAATCACCGAAAGAATTCGGATTTATCTTTGGTCATAATCTTACCTGATTTAACTTACCTAATTCACGCTTTAATTTTTTGTAGCTGTCATTAGACTGTAACGAACGTCATATCGTAGAATATTCAATCCCGTTCCTCACTTCCTCTGCGTCCCCGCAAAATGTTATTATTCGCTGATCAATTTATTTTTGCCAATGACCACAAGATGTCTTCATCGAGTAGAATGAATAACACTGCGTAAGCTAGTCTTGCCCGGTTAGCCCGACTCGGTGACTCAGCCGGTTAAGCGCGATTGTATTATCCGGACGGCCTATGGTTCGATGCTTGACCGTTTTGCCACCGAGCGTGCCCTTCAGCCAGGCACTTCGCGGGTAGCTGTAACATAGAACAGATGACACACAGTCACAGCTCGATCGTATTGTCACGATAGCCACTAGTTCGATATCTTTTCAGTTCATTTTACTATGTATAGATAGATTTGTTTCGATAAAAAATACGTTTCTTGACTGTTGAATGCAAAACCAATATCATCTACACACACAGTCCGACCGTAATAAAGTCTCACAATCTATTCCATCTGTAGGCCTGTTTTAATAAACCAAATTTGAAAAATTTTTCTTGATTTATAAAAATTATTCCGTAAGTGGTATTCAGAAATCCGACAACGAATTTGTGTAGCGAAGGCATCGTTCTGCCAACGTCAACCGAAAATCAACTGTATCGTTTATGTACTCTGAGTATTATCAACAGAAGATGTATGCTGCTTTACTCAGTCTACTTTTTGCATTCGAACAAATTTGATTGAATAATTTTTAAGCATTTCCTATTTCATATAGTTTTCTATAATATTTTACAGGATATGGAAGTCAGTGCTGAGGACAATGTGGTTTTGAATATATCAGTTACCGGGTATCCAACCCCACAAATTACATGGTTCAAAGATGGCTTACCATTAGACGAAGAAATGGAAAACGGGATAATATATGACAACTTGAAACGTCACTGTGCTATCTACACGTGCGTGGCAGAAAATGATTTAGGACAATCAAAAACATCGGCAACGGTCACGATACATCAGGAAATTATCACAGGTTTGAATCTACTACTAATAAGTATATCTAAGGCGAAAATATAAATTGGCATATCCAGATTATATCGAATATATATATTTGTATATATAAATTACTACTTTCGTAACCCAACTTGGTAGAATTGTGTCTTTTTGACGACGGAGCGACGAAACACGTTGTATTTCGATTTTCGTGCATATTTTTCTCGAATGGTTCCAGGCTTTCATTCCGGAAAGGTCGGTTGATTGGTGAAACCAGGAGCGTAGTTGCGCGTCTAGGTTGTTGCTGGCGTCAGAACTGCTCTAACGTGTGTGTTGAGTGTCGCAAAAGCTTACACGAAGAGAATAAGGAAATGGTAGGTAGTTTAACCAACTTCCGGGGCATTTCACTTGATTGTAGTTGTACCGTTAGAATACAGTTGATGTTACAGTCTTTTCTAACAGTACTATAAGGGACCGTTATTTAGCACCTTCCCAGGCCGAGCCCGAGAAAAATTTAAATGGAAAAAATAATCCAGTACGGACTCTGATCATTGTGCTGCGCAATAGAACTACTAACTGGGACAAACAAAAACAAGTAGGATATCCTCGAGATGGGATTAGTAAGTACATAGCTTAGAAGCGAGTGCGCGGAATTTTTAGTATAAAATATGAGTTTTGTCTGAGTACGAATGATATTCGCTGAAAAGCTTCAGGGCCAAATATTCATTGTTGTCAAGAATTTTTAGCGTTTTCCCATTTAGAAAGTAGTTCTGGAAGTTTATCATAATTAGGTTATTTACAGCATGCGTGGATATATACATACCTTAAAATTTACTATCACTACAAATACTTAAAATGGATTCGGGATGACACAGATAAAGAAAAAGTAACTATTTTATCTAGCCTTCATCGGTACAACTTCCAATAATTATATCCTGATCGTCGAATTGCATGCCACTGTAAAAAGTTAAACTGATAATATCATATTCAAATGCATTATTTATTCATTGAATAATAGGGTAAAAATTCAAGATTTTATTTTATCAGTTTCTGGACGTCACAGAAATAACTACATGTACAACGATTAATGCTTCACATTCCAGACACACAAAATCACTGCAGCTGTGCAAGACAAATTTTGTCTAATGACACGTTTGAATTCCAAACTATTTTGTAGCATGGGCGATTAAGGTAACTAACGTCTGTAATTTAGGCGGATAGATATATTTAAGTTGTAGGTACTAGTATATTTTAGTTTGCTACTTTCCAAGTGGAATACTTGGATACTGATTTTACACTAAGAATTTTATTTGACAGATCTTAGCAGAGATTAGGTATCACGGATCTGGGTTTAATTAATAACTTTGTATTTCGAAATTTGTTGACAATTTTGCACTTACATGTCACAATTGAATTAGGCCGCTGAGTCTATTAAAAATTTCACTATAGCTTTATAAGTTAAACGGTATGAATATGTATAATCTCGCAAAGTATATATACGAAATCAGCAAGTTGAAGCAACTTTTCTGTATATAAGTTCTTCAATATTTATAGCGTATGGGAGACACAAAAAATATGCAATGCCATGTACTACTACGGCGTACATGAAACTATCTATATAAAGTAGGCTCGATAAAAGCCATCTAATTATGATTTGAAATGACTAAATCGTACTTCCGGCACAATTCGAGCACGTTTTTGTTATATGCCTACCAAAATTGTTTGCAAAATATAAGCTGTACGATGTTCGTAGTAAATGTATACCAAGTGAAACGTGTTTATACTACATAGTTTGTAATTTCGTATAGCATTCGAAGATGACATTTTAGTTTTATTGGTTGAAATTACATTGGAAGAGGCGGTATGTAGGCAATGAATATAAGAAGCAGCATTAAGGCTACATTCCAAGATATAAAAACCTTCCCCCAAGTACGCGATTTTATGGCACATGATAGTGACATTCTAACAGATCAGACATGAATGCAGTTATGATATACAGATATTTATATTTAGGATAAGCTTGGAAAAAGTAAAAAAATAGTGCAGTAGAAAATATTGCTGAATGCTGAGGGCGTATTTGAAAGTCTTTCAAGCACATAATAGGCGGTAGCTAAGGAGGCGTATTTGGATTTTGCTCACCCGTGCTAGAATAACCTGTGAACAGTAAAGTTTTTGAGGACAACTTATCCTTGAATAGCAGCACATTTTCGTGTGCAAAATTGTACTATTCCGCATACCATAGCTTGCTTTTCGGTAAGACATTTGAATCTCAAAACGCAAAATCGCAGTCATAATGACTGGCATGACCAGTAATGATATAGTGTAGAATACTAGACCCTTTTGTACAGGTCAGCAAAGAAAAGTTTACTTTGGACTTTATTGTGAGCTTACTGGGCGTTATAGTAATACCCAGTCAAAAAATACATATCTTGGTAAGTATATGGTACTGATGAATCGCGTCACTGAGTTGCCATCCATCTGTGACTCAAGCTTGAAAAACATGTTTCATAATAGATAACCCTTATGTCAGCAGTTCTGTGTTACAGTTTCGAATTTCGTTTTCGTTGAGTCAACAGATCTATGCGCTCATTTTTTTACCCGAAAATAGCATTGACTCTAACTGGGCACCAATCATGTTCAATCACGGACAGTACGAGTCGAGGAGGACCTTTTTTGATGAATTCGAATTCTGTATCATTGGATTATTTTTTATCCAAGTTTAGATTCTAGTAATTTGCCTTTTTAATGTACTTGAGGAAATATCTGAATCAGTTTTATAGAGAGCATCTTGATTTAAATAATACCATTTTGACTATATTGAAATTGATTTATTACGATGAAATCGTGACATTTGCCAAATTTTCCTTTGCAGAAATTTAACATGAATCATGATTTTGGTGCTAATGAACAAAATATAACCTGATACCAGCAAAATTGTGTTTTTCACTGAAATGTTGAATATCACCATTCTTTCTAAGTGCTGCAGTGAAACTGAAATGCCGTTTACACTAAACCATACGGATACTTCGTCTTTCGCTCCATATTAATAATGTGCCTCCAATTTCTGTTTGTGTATTGGTATTTTTATCAATATTTATCTTATCTTGGTATGCTAAGGTTTGAGGAAATCTGGAAGAAGTGATGAATCATGCGCAAATAAAATAAAGTTCACCATCGTGCACGCTAATAAATAATACGTCAGAACTTGCAATTTAGGGACCGAAGAGATAGATCCCCTAAAGACTTGAGCGCATGGTATAAGTCTTTAATAAATTACACGCAAATTGTTCCCACATTTCTTCCCCAATGATTTCCGTGCGTTTCTCCCCTCTATAAAGTCGACCGATTGCTTTTGTCCGGGCGCGATTAAGGCTATAGCCCTCTATCGATGTTGGTTAACCAGAACGATACATATATCAGCACAGCTTACACTGTTCAAATATTTACTTGGCCTAATACATTCCAGGATTCCTCGGGTTCAGTTTTCGGAATTTGTACGGAAGTTCTGAACGTTTAATATATATTAGTGCAGACAGTTTACTGTGACTGCAGCACTGCAGCGTACCGTCGTAAACACAAATCTATTTACGTCACGTTATGCATTGTCGCAGCTGCTCAATGGCAAATCTTGGATCAGACAGGATGATAAAGGAGCGGTGATACGTTGCGGGAGCTAGTTTGTAGTATATGAAGTCAAGTCTTTGCAATAATAACAGATTACAGATTAATTTAATAAGAAATTTTATTTCAATATTTTAGGTATGATATAATCTTAAAGTAGGATTTTGAGGAAAAGTTTGATTTTAGCATCAAGGACAACAAACAAACAAACACTGCTAAAATGGCGGAATATAATGGTAAATATAGATTTTTTGAGGCTACACTACATATAACTCTTTTGTTAACTTTTTATTTTCTTATCGTTAACAGCAAATACATCGACCGTGAAAACTCGTGATATTGCTGATTTAGAAAAAGAGTACGATATATCCGATGTTCTTGGAAGGTATGTTTAAATTCAGATTTGCTGAACATTCTTCTTTCGACAAATGTACAAACTCTTATTTTTTCCTTTCAGCGGCAGATTTGGAACAGTCCACATAGCAAAGCAGAAGGCAACTGGTAAGGAATTTGCCGCCAAAAACTGTGTCTGCAGACGACCTAGTCAACGAAAAGATGTCGAACTTGAAATAGAACTCATGAGTCTACTGAAGCATGAAAAACTTGTCAAACTTATTGATGCATTCGCCAGCAGGAAAGAAGTTGTCTTGGTGTTGGAATTGTATGTCTATAGCTCAATAATTTAAAATTTCCAACCTCCGAGAAAATAAAATACTGATTCTAATATTTTTCAGAATTACAGGGGGAGAACTTTTTGATAGAATCATTGACGAAACATTTGAGTTAACTGAGGAGTTGGCAAGTGGTTATGTTAAACAAGTTTGCGATGGAGTGGGATTTATGCACGCAAATATGATCCTACATTTGGACTTGAAAGTACGTATTTTGTTATATATATTTTGCATATTTTCTCCTGAGCTTTGTATATATTCTTATACTAATATTTTTCCTAGCCAGAAAACATACTCTGCCTTCACCCACAGAAGTTGGACCAAGTTAAAATAATTGATTTTGGTTTTGCAAGAAGATATACTCCTGGTGCACAGCTCAAGGTTATGTTTGGCACGCCGGAGTTTGTTGCGCCCGAGGTTGTCAATTTCGATCCTCTCGGTCCTGGCACGGATATGTGGAGCATTGGTGTGATTACATACGTTTTGTAAGTATTATTATATTTCCTCTTGTTTGTATAGATGCATTGCCACACAAGTCTTATTCGCTAAAAATCGTGTCGATGTAACGGAAATTTGATAATTCTTATCTATTATATGCGCTAACAAATATGTTACATAATATCCTCCTTTGTAATTACTAATATGATCAATTATTCACCAGATAACGTGGCAACGCAGATAACAATTCCAATATCATACCAATATTTGCAAATCTTGTAAAGCATAACATGCAACTACTACCAAAACATTACGTGACATTATAAGTTTTTGATCAGTTGCATATCACATATTTTGACACATTTCTTTTGTCCGTAAAAATCAAAATTCGTGAATGATTAAATTCATTCATAATATTTATACAATCACAATTAGAGCATTCAAACTTATTTAACAGATTATCAGGTTTGTCGCCATTTATGGGAGATGATGATCTTGAGACTCTTTCAAACGTGACAGGATGTGAGTGGGATTTTGAAGAGGATTGTTTTAATGATATTTCTGACAATGCTAAAAATTTCATCGAAACTCTATTACATCCTAAAGAGAAGTAAGATTTTGGTTGATTGCAGACTAAACTTAGTGACGAAACTAAAAATTTGACAGCATATAATAATAACGCTTGTAACCGAGATAAATAATATTTTTACTATCGATTTTCACTCTATAAAATACTGGTTGATTTTACGAGTTAGAATGGTCAAGTGTGCGGTTTTCAGTTAATAGTTTGTGTTTCAATTTCTGAATTTTCAATCAACAATTTCTTTTAATAAAGTATAAATGATAATATCTTGAACTATAAATTTTATTTTGCGTAGCATAAGCCCGCGAGTCGCGATCCATGGTACGAAACACAACCCTTTTGGGTAGATGATTTATGACTGAGTCTAGTTGAATTAGGATGATTAGCTCGTCACATTCTTCTAATAATTCATTGATGTTTAGCTGACATGCCTTTCATCTTTTCCAGCATGAGAGCAAGCTGTGTAAAATGTCTCCAACATCCATGGCTAAGTGGGGAAGCAATGAAAACGGACAGAAAAATGAGTTCAAAATTGAGTTTATTAACTGCCGTGGAACATTTGAAAAAATTCGTCAATCGTAGAAAGTGGGCGGTGAGTGTATTATTGAGCTTTGGAAGCAAACTGCAAAAACAAGTACATTTTAGAGTAAATTTATTTTTAATGTAGATGAAATTATAAAAATACGTCATCTGATTTATGCGATCCCCCAAAAATGTTGCTTCATCTCGCGAAAATCGTTTTCTTAATAACATTCGTATTTTTTTCAGAGATCTATAAATGCAGTCCGGGCAATGAATCGTTTTCAGACTGGTGCTAAAAAGAACGAAGACAATGCAAGTCCTGACAGAAAAAAACTCGAGAAAACTAGAAAACTCATGGGAATTTGATGAGCAATGACGTCATCAAAATAATGATTTCATGCGTGCATTTACATAAAATTGCGCAATAGAAGTCATATGATTGAGGTTAACGCGAATATAAGAGCCCTCTGGAGAGTATCACGTTAATCACCAGTGTATTTTAAAAACATTGGCGCAATGACACATTTTCTTATGTTGAATACCGGCCACAGATCGATCTCCAGACGATCTTTTACAGATAGAACCATAAATTTTGAGCTTTTGTGCTGCAAAAACGTGATATAAGCTTGAAATTTTGTTCCCATTTCATTTATGCCCTTTCTTTCAAATCATTTCACGTATATTAAAAATTCTTTTTTACTATCATTTCAAGTGTTCACTTTTCGTATTTAGTTTTAAAAAATAATAATAATATATCAAGTGTAATAATTTTTGTTGGCCGGGTTAATTTATATTTACGCGCAAACACGTTTATTAACGCTGGGCGCAGTAGAATAACGTGTTGAATAAGGTTTTTTAAAAATTATTTCAATGGGAACACTGTCGCAATGCAGCTGTTAGCTTGAAACCAGTAATCGTAAATGATTATATGTTTACTATTTCGAACAAGTTTGTTGCGGAATTCAATGCCTTTGTATTGTGGATGATCCTTTATCCACCCATGATGCATAAAACTGCTTCATAAAACACTGTTTTTAAAGCATGAAGAATAGTAATACAACAACTTCGCAACATAACAATTTATCATTATTAAAATTAAGAAGGACATAAAAACAAAATTTCCACATAAAGTCACAAATTAAGTGTCGGAAACTTCACGCAAATATACTCAACAACGAAAGTGTTGGTTAAATGAGTAATTTTCAAAAAATTGCAATTGAAAAATACATTTTAACTTGTTAGAGAATGTCGGCCCGCTAGTAGAGCAATCACCGCAAACCGATGATGAAGTGAAGTTGCGTTGCACACCTGGGAATCGAGAACCATCAGAGAAAAGAAGATCACAGGTGACTTATGTGTTTATTCTGGCAGTTGCACCATTGCTACACGACTGAAGTTTGTATCTGGGTTTATAAATTTTAAAATTAATAAACTTCGATATGCTGCAATGACGGCCTCTCATATTCGAAGTGAAATTGTATTCCATTCCGTGACACCGTGTCAAGCATGTGACTCTAGGCGCCATCCATCATAGGGATGGGCAGTTTGATTCGGCGATTCGATTCGATCCGAAGCACGAATTAATCGTGAATCGTTCATGTGAACAAAAAATTAGTTAGACCAAAATCGATTGTATTTTTGTGTTAAAATTAAAATTTTCGCTCCTAAACATAGATTGTAAATTAAGAACACATTACCTTTCAATTTATTCAGGCTAATACTAGTTATTTGTAACCATAGATTTCCTGATATCCATGATGGCGACAAGTCGTAATGATAAAAAATGATCTAAAATTCTAATATTTCAATTAGAAACATGTTTGCATAATCAGCATTGACCAAGCAAGATTTTCTATACAACGTATAATCTGCAAATTGGTGAAGTTGCAATTCCAATCAATCAGCTATTCCAATCTTGAATATGTCTTTCTTCAAAGTAGTGTGATCTATTGCTTAGAGGCTGTTCATTTATGATTCACGCTTCCTTATATATTTCAATTAGGGCAGCACTCAAAATCTAGAACATTCAGTAGACTTGGACTTGCCGAGCGATAGTTGCTCGTATCCACGTATTCATAGCAGATAATTAACAACTTACTTTTTTAGTTATTATTTATATACATCTATGTCCTCCTACTTTCCAACTGCTCTATTTTCTATGTGTTTTCCATAGATTATATCCGCCTCTCTTGTTGATTATTTGAGATGGAAAGCAAAGTTGATTCAGCAATCAAAGGTATCGAGTGAGAGCCTCTCAGAGGTTAAAGAAATACCACCGTTTTCTTCGTAAGTAACTAAATATTAAGCAGAACCCAGTTAGTAAATATCATTTGGCTGGACTACGTTCTGTAAATCATGGGTCATTGACAGCGGCACTGTTTCGCAGTTTATTTGATCTGTGGACCATGCCTGACGAAATGATTCCAATGTGAAAACTTTTCTCAAATTGAAATTTTATTTTGCCAAGCATTAAGCCACTGATGGACCGCGCCTCGACGGCACGATCCACCAGTGACTCACACTTGACAAAAACGTGAAACAATATTTTTCCGACTGGTTTATTTTAATACATACGCTGATATCTATGTTTCTTATATAAACTACTGCCCATACTAATAAAAACGAAATTTCGCATATTATTCAAATTCTGTTCACTCAAAAAGTTCAAAGTTCACGCTATTTTATTCACACAGAATACCAACAGGCACCGTCGACGTTTTGACGCGCGATGACGTCACATTACGACATGGATCAATGTTAAGTCTCACAAGCATATCGACAACGTCTTTTGAAAGTGCGGACGAAGGTGGAATGACGTCTTCAGACGGTAAATGAAGTGATAATCTTAACACTGAATTTAGCCCATAATGAGAGGTCAATATTAATTTGATCTCATAAGGAATTATACGGATATCCGTAGAGTAATTAGTTGCTAAAATATTTTTCAGCGGTCTGGGAAGATGTCATTTCAACAGCCGATGAAGATTTTATGTCAACAGACGAGTTTTTCTTTCCCGGAATGAAGACGAACGGGTGAGTAGCATATTTATAATTATTCAACTTCGGAAAGCTACCGAAGCTTTTTACCAACAAGAATGAACTCCGCACACTGTGACAAAAGTGCAGTAAATTTACTGTTCATTTATAGTAATTGTATATTTCCAAAATGTGAAAGCCTTATTGATAAAATTTAGGACAAGTATAGTCAGCTGATGGTCTGCACTTCGCCGGTGCGTTCCATCAACAGTTCATAATTGGCTGAAAATAGTCACTTTTGTAGTTTTATTCAAATATCACCAATAAAATTGCCGTCAAAAAGTTGTAATTTTAATTTGCGTGGGGTTTCTAGCATACAGAGCAGAATAAGATTTCTCGGCGCAGATGAAGAAACGGAAAATACTCGATAAAGAGGGCCTGTCTTGCGATTATTGGGTTCCTTCTTTCTCTAAAAACCTCTTCCTCTCATATTTGCCTCAAATTAAGTCCAACTTGACCTCAAAATCCCATTTTTGCGATAGCGAACTGATTGTTAATCATTTTACTGTTACGTTGCTCGTATAATCGTTTCACTATAGGCCAGAAAAAGTTGCTAAATCGTATCTT
This sequence comes from Styela plicata, assembly GCA_963675895.2. Taxonomy (NCBI): domain Eukaryota; kingdom Metazoa; phylum Chordata; class Ascidiacea; order Stolidobranchia; family Styelidae; genus Styela; species Styela plicata. Next base: position 4,313,972 of record OZ023150.1, read on the forward strand.
GACACACAAGGGATTCTAGTAACGCGCGTCATAGGAATGTGATCCCATATTTCTTTTTCCCAATCATGGTCCGCAGATAGACCGCGTCTACGAATACGACATCTGACATCTGAGTAAATTCGTAACCGAATTTTTTTACTCCTAAATAGTAGTACAATAACCACTGAATAAAATGTAACTATTTTTTTATCATAATTTCTTAATGAATTATCGTTTTCTCAAGTTAGGTTTGATGAATGGATGAATTTATTTCGTCTGTTAAGTTCATATATATATATATATATATATTTAAAGATGGTCTGTAAAAGAGACAGGGAGAATGTAAAATTTTATTAGACTAAAACATGAAACCATGCGAGACCTACCCGAAAGGTATTTGAAAAAGTAAACTATAAATATTCGAGGACCATTTGTAAATTGATGATAGAAAACGAGCTAGGTTTCTGGGGCCCGTGCTTAAAAACTTGATAATGCCTCCTGGCTTCAAAATTACACCTTTTTCTTTATTACCAGACGTGACAACACTGCGTCTTTTTTTCTCACAACACCAGAGCATGCTATTCGAACGGTTGACAGTGATGATGATGACGATGACCTATTCAACCCTCGACCTTTAACCCCGACGCCTGTAAGTCCAAATCCCCCATTCATCTATGAAATAGCCACGGAGGAAAGAATACGACCATTCACAAGGCGGCCGACTGATCCAAGACTTTTATCGGTAATGGTTGCTTTGCATTTTCTTTATTTTACTGCTTAAGCTGAGTACTAGATATTGACCATTCAAATACAATCCTGAGATATAAAAAATCTTTGTAGTATTTAATTTTTTCTTTTCATTATATATACAAACAGTCCAGTGATAGAGATTTTAAGAGGGAATTCCCAATATTTTTATCCCTTATCTCTGTTTTTGTGGTTGAAATGCGCATTCCTCGTATTTCAATTTCCTCGTACTAATAATCGAATAATATTAACATTATTAATTTGTGAATGAAATAAATTCGAGCATCAAATCAAATTGCCCAACCCTTGTCGAAACCTACTATTTTGCTTAACCCAGTATATTAAAACACAATTTTAAAATATACAGATTCGAATTACTAAGGGCATTCGATCCGATTTAAGATATGTGTTTGAAAACGTTGAGGCATTCCCTGTTTCGTAATTTTGATCCTATAATATACTGAAATCCCCATTGAATGCTCGATTTTATCAGGCTGACACATCAGAGGAAATGGAAACTGGAAGAAGTGAAAACGTTACACCAGTACCATCTAATCTTAGTCAAGTGGACAATGGCGAGCGTCGAATAAAATACAAGAGTCCAAAGTTTCTGGTATGTGACTGTAAATTTACATTAGGGTATTGTCTGATGAACGACAAGCATAGAGCTATGCGCCGATAGTGCGTGTGCAAGTAACAAATATGGCATCGGAACGTACAGATATGACGCATATTGGTTATATTTTAAAAAAAAAAAGACTGAAGACTTGAAACGATATATATTTTTTGAGGGTTTTTTAAAATCCTCTCTTTTCCTGAAGTTGTAAGACAATGTAATGATTATCATGTAATCATCGCTAGTTGCAAATCTGAAGTTAGGCCTTCTTCGGTAAACCTGTTTGAATCCATGCCAATCAGCCTATTCAAACCAAAGGTAATTATTTATGTGGGCTCTGTGCTATGCGTTTATTTATTCACTGATTTCATCAGATTTCCTTGAAAGATGTCTCGGTAGAACTCGGACAACCTTGTTCGATGACTTGTCGTGTTGTTGGACAACCTGAACCGGATGTTGCTTGGTATCGTAACGGAATTCGGATTTTACCTCCAAGTCCAAGTTCTGGGAAATCGTCTCCACATACTTTTATGAGCTCAATTTCTACCGGTACTCCACATCAACGCTTCAAAATAACTAGTCATTCACAGCAGGATCATGATGAAAACGAGCATGCAACAGAGTAAGTAGAATTCTTGTTGAATAATATGTTTTTAGAAAGGGGGAAAGCTAAGATAGCCTAACTCGACCTGAGATATGTACGTGAATTTGTCTAGCAGACGCATTCCGCTGTGTTATAAGTAATAAAAAAACAGCTGCATTGCTTTTTACTTTTGGTTAGTTACAGTCACATATACCCGCAAAGTCAAATTTTGCAACCAAACGAGCACACTCCATCAGCTTGTTCAGTTTCCATGAAAAAAGCAAAATGCATGCTTAATGCTGAGCTGGCGTAAAAGCAGCCTTATAATGCTGAAATGTTTTTTAAGATATAGTTCGGATCTCATCACTGATCTCTGTTTGTTCAACTTACATTTGTGAAAACTGGAACTATTTAATATCCAAATTCCGTTTCATCAAATTAATGCTTCACTGATAAAAAGAATTACACAAAAGTTAACTAATGTTCGAATTTTCGTACACACCGGTCAATCTTCGAACAAATGGGACGTCTGATATTATAATTGTTCGTAACAGCCTTATTTTAGACATTTGAAATACATAGATAAAATGTGAAATACCACTTTTATGTTTACATTTGAAGTTAAAGTCGTACTTCCACGATAGTATATTAGATATAAAGGCATGTTGTTCGGTTTCATTTCAAGCATGAAGATATTATTGCATTTTTAACCCAGTCTATAATTAACACGAACTTGGTGTTAGGCCTGATGTGCTATCCCAATCAGAAATTCTATTTTGCCAAGTATGAGTCACAGATGGACCCATCTTGGACACGTCTTATTGACGTGACCCGCTCATTGCTTTATATTTAACACAAAATGTCTTGACAAACATTTTCCGATTGGTAGATGAGTCCTAGAGCTGGACTATTTTATTTGATTCGAATCGAACGGAGAACAAATTATTCGAATCAATCGTGAGTCGTTCATAGGAACAAAATGAAGCGCAATTTTCAATTTTCAACAAAAAAAATACAATCTGTTCCGGTCAAATTTGACCAAAATCGAGTGTATTTGGTTGTTGAAATATCAGGATTCTAATCTTAGACATGGAGTGTGAATTTAAAATACATTGCATTTAAATCTATTGTTAGGTCTAATATCAGTAATTCTCATCAGTAAATTTTTATAATAGAAACAGGTAGAAATAGTAAAATGATATATTTGTTATTTATATAGAATTGGTGATTCGGTTTTACCAAGTCCTAGATATGACTGTCTGTACGTATGCAGGTCGTTTCGTATCTATTAATTCTGTTTATTCTTCCCAAACAGGTATACATCGCATGAACTTACAATAAGCGATTGTAGAAGTACAGACACTGGTGAATACTCGGTCACGGCTGTAAATATATACGGTAACATTATCAGCAAAGCAAAAATCTCAATCAAACCAGAGGTATGAGTTATGATACTTATTTAATACAGTGAACGAAAATAACATTCATTATTAATTACTGCAATAGCAGAGTATTCGCACATATGAGCGAAACGTGTAACCTACGGCGGCAGATTTAAAAAAAGGCGCGAGAGATTTAGTTCAAAACACAAGAATTGTAAATTCTTCCAAGAAATGGTTTTGTTCTACAAAATAAAACACATTGACTGAATAACGTTTTTCTGACCACAAAGTGTCAATTTACGATACGTTTAGTCCTATATATACATATGTATATATATATATATACCGAAGGTAAGCAAAAGTTTTGTTTGCTTTCCTGACAATTTTGCCATATACTTATTTGTATTGGCAGAGATGTCAAGATAAACTATATCTGTGTTTGTGTATTTCATCTCTACCTCCTTATAGCGTTCTTTATGGTATAATAAATGGCAAGAAGAAAATTTGAAAATTAAAACCTAATCGTTTCGTTGTTCTTCTTGATATATAGGACGATGGAAACACGGCAGATTCTACAGAATTCGTGTCACCTCATTTTGTAACACCCATCAAAGATTCCGATGGTATGATTGGCGAGGAAGCTACTTTGACCTTTCAACTATCCGGACAACCGGAGCCGGATATAAATATTTTTCACAACAGGGAAGAAGTTGAGGAGGGAAAATTTTCTTTATCTACAGATGACGCCGGAACGTAAGTAATACTACGCTGATGTACTTGTGATAATGCTAAGTTTTCCAATATAATTTAAGACCACCCGAATTAATACGGTCGGGTTTATATAATTTGACAACGAATGTTTCATTTAGAAATCCTATTTTCTTAACCGTGAGGTCCAGATGAAATAAGTTCAACAAAATATGTGTGCAGAATTTCGAACTGTTTCGAGCCAAAGTGGTCATTTAATATAATACATTTTTACCCATAAAATACCTAAAATCATAAAATCGCACCAATAATTTTGGAAATCAAATTGGATTCGGGAAGTTCCGATTCAAAGATAAGATTACCTGAAACTGGCAACACTATTTTTGGTAATAATAGGTTTATGAGGTTTTTAAGACTCCGGAAGTGTCGTTCTAGCAAGGACAATGGCGTAATCTATTTTATGCATATGAACATTTACATTGTCCTCAGATATAACATCACGATAAAGGATTTGCAACTTGAAGACGAGGGTGAAATACGTGTTTGTGCAATGAATGTTGTTGGATCTGCTGAATGTTCTGCTGAATTATTTGTCGACGAAAGAAGTACAACACCAACTCCAGGAAAACTTGGGTAAATATTTCTTCGCACTTAATCAAAGGCTAAACACAAAATAGTCAAATCGTTTTTTTATTGTTATCATTTTGAAGCCATAGATAATAGTATTGAAATCTCAGAAAGATTGGTCTAAAATTGGGAATAATTGGTTCAAGGATTTAACATGCGTCAAGTTCCATGAAACTGAAATCCATTACTTGTTTCTTTGTTTTCTTTTAGTTCCCTCTTACGTACTCAGAAAATACGGCTATTTTGAAGTCGGTACCATCAGGGCCTTAGCATACAGGGCAGTGCTTTGGGTACTAAATAAATCACTCACGAGTCTGCGCCCGTCAGAAAAGGTTTATCTGTGCTTCTCATTTAACAAAAAATATATCACCGGCATAAATTATTATAACTTATTTTTAAACATTCCTTATTATTTTATAATAATTTTCGTTATTCTTTTACCTCATGGCCAAGCTACTTTCAATGGTCAGATCATGCAGAGGAAGGTGAATACGGTATGGTTGATATCAAAGAACAGTTGGCAATGCAGGTAACAAAATAGGTCTGGATGAATTATTTTACTTGGAATAACCTATACGTTATGAATTACAACAAATTAAATTCTGCCAAAATGTAACTAATCATATATCATCAAAGCTAGGCCTGGTCAAATTGGTTGGTCGACGTGATAACCTGTATTGTTTGGAATTTCAATATAGGAATGGAAATCGCTAAACGTTCACGTCATTTCACACTGTAAATTGCACGGAGTTGCGATTCATCAGTGTGTAAATTTGTTTTCGGAAACTCTTTCAAATAAGCGATAGGGGGGTCAGTGGCCACTTGCCCCCTCTAAGAAGTGGCTAAAAAAAAAACTGTATGGGGCCGCACATCGAGTAATATCTAATTATATTACATTTGTCCAACTGTATTAACATCATTTTTAATATATCACGTAAAAATTGGTTTCATACACTATTTTTTGTTGTTGTAACCTTTGTGATTTTATGTTTCAATTTCAATTCGAAGGTGATTACACCATTTTTTGATGTCGTCACTGATGACGTCATTGCGTCTGTTGGTGCAGAAGCCTCATTTGCCGTACGAGTACTTGCATGGCCAGCTCCAGATGTATTCTGGTACAAGGGTGGAAAATGAAATTCAGGGCGAACGATTTAGGTATGTGTCTTTATATATCTAACAATAATTTCCCCAAAACAAATGTTTAATTTAACCAAATTATTTGGTAGGGTAATCTCAAATATGTGTTACTTTGTCATGTTAAGACGCAGATAGCACCTCTTCAACAAGTTTTTCGAATTTAGACATATGTTGTAGACATTTTTCTTCAACTTCTATATATCTCATATTTATAACAATTTATAAACACAGATTGGAATCTCCAGATTTTGGTACTCATGTACTGACGATTCGAGAAGTCACCGAAAAAGACGCTGGAATATATACCTGTATGGTAAAAAACTGTGCTGGTGATGTCTCATGCAAAGCGGAACTTACGGTCACGTCAGAGCAAGTCACTTCCGGTTCGTCAGCCGATGAACAGATTCCAGAAGTTGAGCAAAGACATGTTAAAGGTTTTTTTATTTTGTTAAATAACTTTTAGTCCAAAAATGAAATTATAATTTAGGGACGCGAATGTTAGATGCCTCCGAAAAACGAATGGAAATTAAAGTATAATTTACTGCGCGCATTCGGTTCTCATTCATCTGTATAGTAAATTGGTTATTTTATTAATATCCAACGGCAGTTTGAAACGCTTTTTCTGCCTTTGTTGAGCAGTCGGGATGAAGATCATATTTTGAATTTTTATGTTCTATATTTCGAAACTTAGTATGGAATATTAAACTTATGTAGTATTTCAAGATGTTACGCTTTTGCGCAGAAAATTGGAAATATTTAATTTGAAAAATAAAATAAATTTGCTCTGCACAATATGAATTATGTTCATTCTTTAACATGAACTTTACCGAAAGAACAGTAAATTTACTCTTTATCAACAGTAATTGTTTTTTTTTTTGAATCGGAATCAATCTCTCTCCACGAGATGTTGATGAGCCCAGACTTAACGGGTTTATTTTATTTATTATCGCTTTTTCGATACAGTGTAAATATGATTTTCTACTTTCGAGCAAATGTTGGTCTTTAAATTTGCGTGTTAATTTATGTTTCTTTCAGATTATTACAACATAATTTGTGACATAGGATTTGGATCATATTCGTTAGTTCGTCTCGTTCAAGATAAAAATGATGAACTACGAGAATTTGCTGCCAAGTATATCAGATGTTCGACAACAGATGCAAAAGAAAAATTCATGTCCGAAGTTGAAATTTTAAAAAGGTGGGAATTACTGTTATCATCATTTTTACCGTATTCAGCGGCGTGTGATCAATGTGATTGGCCTCAAATTTTCCTCTAGTCTTTAAAGATTGTCACATCGTCGCAATGTTTCCTCACTTTGTTTATTTTTCAAGTATTATAATAAGTTTTGTTCAAGGGAGCTTTATGCTATCGTTCCTTCGAACAAAATATTCAATGGATCCACCCGATTGGCTTCAAATTCACAACTATTATCTGCGCAGGTTCCACAATGTCACAAACAGTTTTATGCAAGAAGATTTTTTACAAGAACCTCTTAACTTTCGCATTCTTTGATCTCCCAATGCTTTCCTGATCGTGTTGGTACGCACGGTTTTAAAACTCGCTTCAATAGATACTGCCCGGAATGAGGATTCCTTATTTCTCATTCCTGCATTTTATGTCCGCTCCCTGAGCACTAATATTTTCAAGCGGCTTTTCAATTATTATATGTCTCACGCAGCCTCACGCTGAGCCTATTTTGATAAAAAAAAAGGAAATCTCATAAGCATCGCGATATAGAAAATCCGGTGTCTATTAGGACATTTTGCTCTGGTGAATTACCCGTCATTTATGCTATATTTAGTATAATGGATTGCTTTAGTCAGTGGTCTTCTAACATTCTCTCTCCTATGGACTAAGGATCAAAGAAGTAAATAAGAGCATTCAAACATTACTTCGACCATACGTTTACATAAAAACAAAATTAACTAGCGGAGCGCATCTTTTTGGATAAAAAATTTTGATGCAAAAATTATTTATGCAATCATATTTTGCCTTTGCAACTTCCTAACGGATAAAATTCACCAGCAAATAAGACAAACAACAGTTTCACATGTCGGTGGAATTAAGAACTGCTAATTCGGTGACTTAGTTTTCGTAAAGTTTGCACCTTTTTCTCAGAACTTAAATTTGTAACGATATACTAACACATATTTTGTTAAGTTATGAGGTATTGATGGATTGCGCCTTGTAGGCGCGATCCATCTATAGCTCATACTTGACAAAATAAATTTTACATCCAAATTTTAGGTTGTAGATTTGACTTTATATTTGCGGTATATACAGTTTACGATAATTTATACGTTTCTATACAGGTTGTCTCACGAGAACATCGTCAAATACAAAGATTTCTTTGAAACAAAGAAGCACATTATATTGATCATGGAATATATTAACATAGAATGGTTCGAGTTTTTACTGGAAAAAGATACCGTATTTGAAAAGGAGGTATATGGAGTAGTAGTTAACGATTTTGTGAATGCCTAAAAGCTACCATTGTTTTTCATAATCTATTTCAAAGAGCTATACTGCGTTTAAAACTTTTCAAAATATTTATTCCTTTGAGAAAATTTTTTAAAATAGTGATATGTTTTTGCTAACCACGTTGGTCATCTAAAACTATATCCTTTATAATAAAGTAGCTATAGGTTTACAAGCAGATTACTTTAATTATTTCAAAATTTCAAGTTGTTCTGCCCAATTTTATACTCATCCAACATATTGATAGATGAGATCGTATTAAGTATGATGACGCAAAATTATTAGGCTTTTTCATCCACGGGATGTCTTCGTTGTTAACACTCTAAAATTGGAAACGAAATATCCGGAGTTCGAGTTTCGATGATTCCGACTCCTAAACCAACGCACACTATGCAACTTTGTACAAACTTGGATTGGGATTGTCAATTGGAAAGTGCATGTCTTACCAATAGTAATAAAGATTTCCTCCTATAAATGAGCGTTGAATAGCACTTGAAGTTGGTCCGCCCAAATGAGTGCTTAGAAAACAGAATTATTTTGTTACATTTTATGTTGTTTTAATCGTAATACTATGGCTGTTGTGGTCTATTGCGTGTTCATCTGTTGCTCAAAATGATGTTATATTCACAACGCATTTTAACATTGTACTCGAACATTCTTGTTTATACGGTATTCCGAGTGTTGCGGAGGAGGTTTTAATCCTCCCTCATTAAACTCATGATCACGAAGGAAAATGAAGTCAATCAATTTTATATTATATAAAAATAACATCCTGCAACAGAGAATAAATATTCTTGAAGAGTAACCAATCTTTATTCATCCGCCTGAATAAGTGAATGAAGTTTGAATTTTTTTTTCAGCTAGCTGCTCATACGAAAGATATCTGTTGCGGCCTAAAGTATTTGCATGAAAACAATATAGTTCATCTGGATATGAAACCTGAAAACATCATGGTTTCTGCTGATGGGAACAAACTACAGATTGTCGACTTTGGAAGCTCAAAACAGTTGGAAGTATGGTTCATTTATGTTTTTTAATTATTTTTAACTGTATAAAAAAGGAAATGTAGATAAACATGACCAATGATGACGTTGAAAATAGGATTTCTCTGAATTCAAATTTTTTTCACCAGTTTGTCTATATTTGCAGGATGATCAAGAGATAAAGTGGAATTATGGAAATCCTGAATTTGTCTCACCGGAAGTAGTGAAGTCCCTACCGGTATCAACTACAACTGACATGTGGTCACTTGGCGTGATTGTGTACGTTGTCATTAGCGGAATATCGCCGTTCCTAGGAGAAAGGTAAATACAATATCGATATGTCCGATGAACGTTAAATAATTGAGATGTGGCCATCCCGATCGGAAATTCTGTGTTGTCAGGAACGAAACACAGTTCCCCTCGGTGACGCGATTCATCAGAGACTCGTACCTAAAACGAGACTAGATTTTTCTGGCTGGGATAGCGGCGATGTGAAATACGAGATGTACCGGCCAAACTAGCCAATATACCTTCACCTGATCTAGCATGTACCAACTCTTCCGTTATCTTGGCGGAAGCGGGGGGGTTCTTATTTTCCACCAGCCTCGCATCAGTGCTCAACAAAATACGTTATTTATATATAATATTTAATATCTGCGACTACAATTTAGCCGAAATAAAACATCTTGTTTGAGTATACTTGAGACAAAAGGATAGAATGTATTATTAAGTCACAACATTTCACGGTTCATTAGATGATATATCGGAATAATATACATTGCCAAATTATGTATTGATGCGAATAACCAATCTCAATACACTCAACACACGCGCCTAGATGTGTTTTATTTTAAAGCTTCGTTTTCCTCTAAAGCAAACCTGCTCATACGTTTGTTTAGGTTATCCATAGCGGTTTGCTACGAGAGCTAACGAAGAGTGCTCGTTTTGTTGTGTGGATTTGCACTTTGTAGGCATGGTACAATCAACGCAAAGCATTGACGCGATGCATCGTTAGGACAACTCCACGTGTATTTTGTATCGCCTTTATCACCAATATACAAAACAACTTGCAGCGCTTCTCTTCTCAACCAGCTCTCAGTAGTCAATTTTGCCAACGTTTGGCTCAGAGTTGTCTTGTTTTTCTTTTCAGTGACTATTCAACAATATTGCAAGTTAAGGATGGAAAATGGCATTTAGATTCCAGGTGGTTTGCGACTGTTTCTGAAGAAGTGAAAGATTTTATAAACAAATTATTGTTGGTGGATCCCAATGAACGTTTGACAGCTGTAGAAGCAGAACAACATGTTTGGTTGCATCAGAATACTCACGAAAATGACAACAGCCCACTTCCTGATGGAAGGCTAAAATATTTCATTTCGAGGAGAAAATGGCAGGTGGGTAATTTGCGCAAAGTATTGATTTACACATATTTGCTACATCGCTAAATTGCATGTCATGGGAAATACAAACGATAGAAAGATATAATAAAGTGTTTATGGAACTGAAAATTGAAGACGAAAATCCATTAACTTCTATGAGCAAACGGGCTGGGATATTGCTATTTTACGGAACCGCAATCTTCTTGCTGCCTTTCCGAGAGTTAGAATCGTGCCGTTCGCCTAGTAGTGAACGAACTTCAGTGCCACACTTCAGGGCGAAAGCACTCGAGAGATATATGAATTGAACGAATTTAACAATTACAATATTCAATTCAATCGTCTTGTCGGTTTCGACCATGAAGGTAGCAAGTAAATTGAAATCTTATAAAAGATTTGTGTCCGTTTCCATGTCCCTTCATTCCTAATGCCTTTCCATGAAGAAATGAATCAATAGTGTGGGTACATGCAACAAGATTATTTCAGATAGGGTTATAACCCAGGGTAGATACCTCTCATCGCACTTTACCATGTTAATTTAATTCTGTGTAGGATGTTTTCAATTCAGAGCACAGTTGCCGGTAATATATTTTGCTGCTGCTTCTGGCCAACGTGGTAGAATCTTGTTTATTTTCGTGTATCCAAATCTCCATATCATTTTCTTTCGGGTCGGTAAAAAGCTTCAAAACCATCAACACGGCTATAGATTTTAAAACTTTTTCGACAGTCCGGTTGCTACCAGCTACTCAAAACAACATATTTTATCTTCTAGAAAGTATCGCCCATTCGCTAATTTTTTTTGAAAGGACTTATTTTTTGGGGGTATTTGAGTAGCAAATAAGCTAACATTCTATCAGTCTGCGTGTTCAGGCCTTGGAGTGAAATTCAATAAAGAAAATCTGTTGAACCATTTCTCATCGACTATACCGTGTTGATTAATTTATGTATGGGGTGTTTTAGATAAGATTGCAGTTGCTGGCACTCTCTCTTACGGTGGCTCTTTGCCATCCTAGTTGCCAACAGTGGGAGGAACTTCTATAAATTAAATTTTTTGTCAAAATTTACTCTTTAAATACTTCCAGAGATCACTTGTCAGTCCGAATACTTCTCTAGTGTTACGATCAATAGAATCGCTTCTGAAACGTGAATATGATTCCAACTCAATAGCAGTGTCACGCACTCTTGCAAGTGAATATATAAGTTCATCAACCATGACGGAATCGGAAGATGACGTCACTCCCGGTTCAATGCCCGCATCCCCAAGATTCATGCCGCGATCTTATCAACATCAGCCGATTTTTCGTCCTAAATCTCCTCGTAAAAACACAACTTCGATATCAATAGAAGATATTTTGGAACAAGAAACCTCAGAGGTAAATCAGATAGAAGTCCGAGTCGTGTTTGCACTACGATTAGCCCTGAGCAATAGCTAATAATTTATTGAATTCGATCGAATCCTCAGTTTCAAACAAACAGCAAATGTTCAATTTTTAGTAATGCGATTGGCCTCCTATTAAATAAAAAGAAATGTTGGTAAGTATTTACTTATGTTGGTATAGACGAACCGTATGAGGCTTCACTTCTAAATACGTACAAAGGCATCAGAATTCACGGAAATATCAAATATGTTTTTTTTTAAATCCAATGCCGTAATACTGATCGAACTGCTCTGCCTCAAAACATCCGATTCTAGGTTCATCACAAAGAAAAATGCATTGTATTAATACTTAACAGCATCGAACTTTCTTTGACAAACTATAATCATCGCGGCGCGGTCCCTCCCTGACACATGATTTATTTTTTTAGGTAACCACACCAACAGTAAAAATCGTTGATTCTACTCCCAAGTCATCTCCTACCCTGGAGCGTAAAAGTATCATAACATCATTATTGAGAGATGCAGAAAATAAATCTGTGTTTACAGAAGAAATCAAACCTCCAGTTGGTAAGTTGTGCATTTTTTCTCATTCCTATAGGAAGTATGGATGTCGAGATTTGTATCAAATCGTATTAAATGATTTGTACATCATTTCAGAGTGTCACGAAATACTGATATATGAATATGACGAGTCAGAAACACGAACTCAAAATTTCCTTATTTATATTATTCTTGGCGGTTTAGAAAAAATCGCGTGTCATACTTACCTAGCACTTTGGCAGGGTATATTCATGACAGATAGGCTGATTATAACGACAATTTTGATAATTTCTAGAAAACAAGCCAATCGAGAAAGAAGACGTAGAAGACAGGTATGATATTATTATTTATTCATTCTTTCAAATTTGTTGCTGACAAAATGTAACATTTTTTGTACATTTTTGTTTAAGAAGTGAAAAACAAAATCTCAATTTACCAAGTCATGTTCGACCAGCCAGACCTAGGATAAAACTGCAAATGATTGGGAAAAAGGTAGGTAGTCTATATAGTGGGGTGGTAACAATAAGAACATTTGATATGTATACGTGTGCGGGGATCGCTTTATTAATCTTGTCTGTTCGTGGTCAATTATCACCTTTGTTATTATTTGTTATCATTTATTTATTTTGAAAGCATTGGTGATTTGAACAGAGTGCAAATATTTGACAATTGGGGTTTACTGATTGAGATTTTATTATTATTTTTATGCGAAGCCGTGGCACTCGGCCACTCGATAGCAAAGAGCTACTAAAAGACTTAGTAGCAACAACTGACATTCAAACGGAAAAAATCACAAATGAAACTGATCCGCCATGATCAAGTGCAGTGAGTCACCTCTTACGACACGCAGGAAATACGTTAGAACTATTCTAAAGCCCGTACCTACAGGGCCAAAATTTCCTTTTGAGCAAATTTAAAAGTGGAAAAAGTAAGAAGGTATTTAGCGACCGCTTATAAAGATACACCACTGCAAAAAGCTACATAAAATAGAAAACCGGCAAATGCAATCTATGCATTTCAAAAATTTCTGAACCGCTACTGTGGAATGCAGTACATTATACCTAGCCTGGTCAATGATGAACCCCAAGCTCTGTGATTGACATCAAAGAACAATTTTTCATTTTTTTAACCAGGTAAGCTTCGAAGATCAGCCAATAAATCCAATTGTGTTTGAAGAAACTCAAGAAATGATCTTGTGTGAGAAAGCTGAAATGCAAGAATCCGAACCAGCTATAAGATTGTCTGAACAGGTTTGCCATTTTTCATTCAACATTATTTGTTTTTTTTAGTCGATACTGTTATTGATAAAAAAAATTCAAAGGACACTCTTACAAAAGTACAGTAAATTTACCGTGACGCGCGTTTCATCAGCATCCCACAATTGGCCAGCAAGTCGATTTTTCAGTTCATTATGAAGTAAATTTACTATCAGAGAACGAATATTTTTCTGCAGTACTACAACATTATTCTAAATTTTGTGCCCATCATAAAATCACCAATGATAGATATATTTCATTGTGAAAATCTTTCGCTAAATCTTAATTTCTGTTTTTCTATTTTATTCCCTGAGGGGGCTGTACCTCATAACAAAAAAGTTGGCCATTTATGGGGATTGGTGTTGTGCAGATAACAAACACGCAGCACCCTCCTCCGCATTATTCTTTCTACATTTTTCTCGCACAGAACTTTGAGCCTGATCTTCCACCGGTGGCTCAAATGCCAGAATTACCAGTACCTGAAGCTGCATCCGGTCCGCCTGGCATTACGTTGGATCGTCCACAAAGTGTTTCTCAGGTATGCAGAAATGCTAACTTTTTAAATCATATGTGTGCGTGCTAAAATTGTAATTATAATGCCTTTAATTTATTCACAAGCAGTTGCATTAAATTTATAGTTGGAAGCGATCTTGTTTTCGCAGATGGAGCACATCGTTCAGATTTATGTCCTGAATATTATTGCGTATTATATAGAGATTTAGGTTAGGTTAAGAGGACTAACAACTTTCATCTAGTGTTGACAAACCTAGGTAAATGTAAAATCTAAATGTACCTAGTTCATCTAGTTTATTTACAAAGTACCTTCACCTAGTTTCAAGAATATATAACTTAACTAATTTAATTTTTACCGTTATTTTTCTTTGATAGTGTACCTAGTCAATTTATCTATTTGTACATGGTTGGAAAAAATGGGTATCTAGTATAAAAAACTACGTAGATGATATTTTCATTATAAAAAGCTTTCAAAATAGTATAAGTGAAGCTCCTAACAATTTTAGCAAGTACCCAGTTTAACTGTTTTTCAACTGTTTTACTATCTAGTTTTGAAAGTTAAAACTATGTAACCTAGTTATGCTACATACCTAGTTATATACCTAGTTATGCGGTTATTTCGTTTCATTTTATCTAGTTTAAAAAATAACTAGTTTGCCATCACTACTATCCTCCCGTGTCATTGTAAAAAAATTATTAATCACGAAGAAAAGGGTTAAGATGTGTTTTACTAACATGCACGAAATTATTCCCGTAATGTTTCGTCTTATAGAATACAATAGGAATTCCCTTCTATCATGCGAAGGACTAAAAATATTTACGCGGTTCAACCGTACATCGAACCCCGACCCCATGTATAGATAGTACATAGGAGTCGGGGTAGGGCTTGGGCAAACCGAAATCGTTTAGAATTCGAATCTGATTCGAATAATTTTTTTGTAATGGATCAAATCACTAATTTCGTCTAAACAATAAACATCCCATTTTTACCTTTACAACTTGTCTCCATTGTGGGAATTTATAGTTGAATGTATATTTTTAAATTCACATCACATGTTTGAAAGAAATAATTTTCAATTTTAACGGAAGAATATATATTTTCATTAGGAATGTACCGATGCATAGGTATCGGTATCGGCCGTAAAATAGCCGATACCACCAATAACTTTTAAATGTTTGATATTTTGAGGATTTCGCTCTAACCGAGGCCTAAATCAGTTCCAACTAACGGTCACTTAAATGACAATAAGCTGCTATAAAAATGGAAGCATCAGTCGGCTCGACAAAGCCCACGAAATATCAAACCTGTAAAAAAGTGGATCAGTAGCTTACTTGGGAATGAATTGTTAAACTTGTCATGGATTGTTCAATCTATGTTCCTTTCCTAATAAGGCATTTTAGCCTTATAGACTTAAGAACAGCGCAAACAGACTTCCAAAAAAATCAGATATATACTAGTATTTGTAATCTTTTCTATTAGTTCTTTTACGGAGAATTTTACTGAAACTTTTTGGATAATTTTAACAGTAAGGATGTACTTTGAGCCTAATTGAAGACATTTGTTATGAGTATCGGTATCGACTGGTATCGATAATTTTGAGTGTCGGTGGTATCGGTATTGACAAAAAGCGGTATCGGTGCATTTCTAAATATGTTTGACCAAAATCGATTGGATTTTAACGCTAAAAATAAAAATTCTGGTTTATTTAGCAAGTTTGTTTTTATGGACAATTACCAATTGATTCGAATGAATTGTGCTTCGAATCACCGAATCGAATTGCCCAGCCCTAGCCGGGGTTGAAGTTGTGGCCTATCTTTCTACCGAGGTTTTCTGTGCACGTAGCAATACTAAGACTACAGAGGATAGGGGTTACAGCAAAGTAATATAGTTTTTTTGAATGAGCATTTAGATATAACTTACGAAACCTTTTTAATTCCTTTGCTTGCATTCAGTTATTGAAAGAAGATAGAAGACCGGTTAAAGTAAGGAGATCGAAAGAAGCTGAAACACATATCAGTACTAGAGAGAAGATCAAGAAAAAGTTGAGGTAAAAATCCGTATCCATGAGATATAAATTTATATTCTTGTTATTGCATTATATATTATTATATCAAGCATGAAACACTAATGATTGGCCCGAATGGGCTATTTGCGAGAGCAAACAACCACAAAAACGAAATGGCGGAAAAAATTTCAATAAGTATTTTTAAAATTTTATTCCTTGGCAGACAAATGCGCCGCCCATGTCAGAAGTGTGATACAAAATTCTTATACCTGATTGTGTTTGTAACCAGAGCTGAGATTTTTATTTTCCAATCGATTTCAAGTTACAAAATGGCAAATTCTACCGATTTAAAGTTTAGTTCAAAACTAATTTGCGACTCCTGGGTGGTTCTATGTGTATCGTTTGCACTACATTGATCGAACATATAATATCAATATAAATATTATATTCAATTACTAATTTATATCGTATACATTTTGTATCAAGTTCAATAACGTCAAGAAGACATCGATCGTTCGATGTCCACTCTTCTAGCTCAGAAGAAGATTTGAGAACCAGTAATGGAAGGAATAATTCGCGCAAGGAGAAATCAAAATTATCGTTTTTTTCTCGACGCAAGAGGACGGTAGTGAAAGGACGTTCACTAGATTCCTCCCTGATTTCAAAAGAAACAAAGCAAGACGAAGACAAAGAAGAAAAAGAAAAAATTAGTCTGGAAGTGTTGAAAAACGAGACCGAAAATGTTAACTTATCGCCTGTTAACAAAAAGGCTCCAATAAAAGGGATTTTAAAACGAGGAGGTTCGAGTGATGCAAGTGAGTCACAGTAGGATATTACACAGATTTGTTACTCTGCTCTAGTGATTCAAATTTCCAATTGATTATTCTCCAGGATGTACTTTTCTTGGTTTTATGCAACTCTTTTTTAAATAAAAATTACTCTACAAAGGGTAGTTACTAAAAATAACCACTGATGATCATTTACAGGGCAAGGGGCTATTACAAAATGTAGCACGAGCAACAACGCTTTGATTATATTCATCCTCCACTTTTTTTAATGAATTTGGACAATTTAAAAGACGTCCTCTGTCGTTTTTACTTTTTAGTTCTCTTGTTCAGATCATTTTCCAAATTTTGTTCGGAATGCATTACCCTAAAAAAAAGAATATATAGTAGAGTATAAGTCATTTAGGTCTTTTGGACTGCACTTTCCCTATCTTTTTAGGTTCACAGAGTGATCCTCATATCCAGAAATCTCTCCAGAAGTCAAGGTCGCCAAGTCCAAAAATAGCACAAAACATAGATGCATTTTTTCCAAAACAATATCAACGTAGACCACTATTAAAAGGAATGTCGTTGGACTTGGATATGGTAATAACTTTCTTATTCAAACACTTTTTGAGGTTTAATTAGGCATGAGTATTATTAAACAAACGAAGTGAAATGCACATCGTCACTGGATAAAATTGACAAACGTTCCGAATTGTGCAATATAGAAATAATTCTTGACCCATATTGATATAGTGATTCACATGGATCGATTGATATCCACTAGGCTCAATTCAGCAGTCATAAATTTAAATTTGTCAAGTACCACTGAAGGACCGAGCCCTCAGCGGCGCGATTTGTCAGTGACTCATACTTTTACAAATGATGTTCTGATAGGAGTGAATACTTAAGTTCTGGTTCTTATAATAGTGATCCATCTCCGGCTGATGTCTCATGCTAATTTCTCCAAGGGCTTTAGGAGTGGCGAAATGTGCGATGTTTTGGTAGGGTACATATTTGTAACTCTGCACAGTTGTCTACCGAGGTAGAGAAGTAGTAAGGGATTTCCCTAGAAACTGAATGAACAAAAAGGCAGTGTGAATAAATTTTGCTAACTGGTCGAATGCGCAATCAGATCTTTTATTTTGTCACGCATGCGTCACAGATGGACCGCGTCTCATCGACGCGATCCATCAGTGACACATGCTTAATAAACGATGACAACAAGTAGATTCATATACTAAACACCTTACTCATAAACCTTTTCATCGGGCAGAGAGAGGCGTTTAGGGGCTTAACAAATGGTGATTTGGAAGTTTTTTTTTCGATTGAGATATGCCATTATAGGTAGCTGAAGCAAATAGTGAAAATGGAAAAACAACAAATCGGTCGAGGCAATCTGCAACCGAGAGACGCCGCGCACAACTACGTCGAGGATCTTCAGCTGAGTCGGCTCTTCCGCCACCTCTTAAACCCAGGGTGAGTGGTTTGAGGGGTCCTCTACTTGAGAAGGGAGGTGAAGCGGAAGACGAACCGATGGCAGGAATGTCACTCAGACGCTCATTACCCGGAGGAGCTAAAGGTATTTCGTTTTCAGAAAAATATTTGTATGAACATGATTTGCCAAGTATGAGTCTCTATTGGAACACTTTGACAATACTTGATTCATTTGTGGCTCATACTAAAAAGGGTAAACATTGGTTTAATGTTTATTCCATGAGATGAGATAAATATTTCAAATATTTTCTTTTTGAACCTTTCTACACTTTTTAGTACATATATTATCTGTTAAATAAGTGTATGGCATGGAAAATTATTACTACATCGACTAAAATAGTATAGCAAAAGATGATGATCGGCCAAAACTCGCAAAGCTCATTTTGGCCAAAGTTTGCATGAAATCAAAAACAAAAATGATAACTAATACTAATATATTGGTAATTGTAAAGTAAATAGTATAACTGAAATGCGTATTTTAAAGATAACATTTTTTACAATTATATTTACTGTTTGGATTTTCAAATATAGCATGTCCAGTAGTGAGAAAGAAAGGAAATTTAACTCAATAGAATGTTGAAAATTCTAAACATGTATGGTATTTGGTAAATATGAATGGAAACAGGGTATAATCAACATATCGGCGAAGTACTTTAAATTTAATTAAATCTCGTTAATTAAATGCAAAGTTCTTCTCCAACGTTGATATAAAAAAATTGTGAAATTTTAGGAATAATTTCATTCATTTTTCATATCCCTTCTCAGGTAAACTTCACAACCATTCAAGGTCGTACAGTGGACCCCTCAGTCTGCACTCACCCGGATTTGAGAGAGGAAAATTCTCTCCTCTCGCCCTCTCACCACGCGGTCCTTTCACGTCACCGATGGCTAAATATTCATCTCTCTCTCGTTCATTCTTCAGCCAATCAATAGATATGGCTAGCGTCCGGCCCTCGGAATCACCGATATTTGAGGAACGTATGACTGGTATGTGAAATATATTTATTTGACATTGGTATTGCTTCAAAATAAACCCATCGGGAGTTATATATATAGCAACCACCATTATCGACTTTATATTTATAAGACGATCCAACTAATGACAAATTGACTACTGGAGGCCACGATTCCCAATAGGAAAACTTTTGTTAAGTATGTGTCTAATCGACGCGAATCGTCTAATCTAATCGACGCGATTCATCTGTGGCACATACTTGATGAAATAAAATTTCTGATAAAATTGGTGATGGATGAAGAATTAGTTGTATCGCTCCCTTCTGATTTTATTCCGGTTTGAAAACGTGTGGGGGTTAGAAAATTGAAAACGACGGTGATATAATACTGACCTTAGCGGCAAAATATTACCGAACACAATGGTACATTTTTATGATGTATCCTGCTGATACAGATACAATTTTGCATGATTGAAATCGTTCAGTTATAAGAAATAACTTCTTCTCACCGAAGGCATGAAAAATATTTCCGGTTTTCTTACCTTTTAAGTCAATCGAAAGTTATTTATTTTGTCAGCGAGCTAGGGGGGAGAGAGCATTGCTTATATTTTCTCTCATGTCACAATAGTTAGTCTAATTATGGAACTTTGACTATATTTAATTTCGTTTTCCCCTTTTTAAATTTACATATTGATAATTTTAACAGAAAGTGGGATAAATATCTTGACTTTGTTGCATAATGTGACAGATATTTAAAAAGTAGGTTTTTCAGCTCTCAGAAATTTTAAAACATGATTCCATAAAACCTAGCGAATTTAGTTGAAAATGATTTTGCCTAGCAAGAAATAAGTTCTTTTATTTGAAGTAATTTTTTCAAATGGCCGAATCAATTCGTAAACAATTTCCTCCAGTCCGCTTTGTTGTTGTTTTTGATCGCAAGCTACTGTTTGAATAACTTGTGAAATGTGCTCAGCCCAACTTTGTCTGTGAAAACAAGTTACACTGTAACATAATTCAGTAAAATCACCATTCTTTCAGAGTAATTTTGCTTGGTGTAATTATAATTAAATTATAAAATCAACAGTTTTGGCCAATGATGGGCTGTTAATGGAACGCACCGTCAAGGTGCGGCCCATTAACAACCCATATTGGCGTAAATATCATCTAAATAGCGATTTCGAGTTTACAAAATATACAGTTACCGCAAATATACAGTAAATTCACTGCAAATTTATTACAGCGTAGTTACTAATCGCTATATAAATGATAAAAACTGTCAAAATTGTGGCAAAAAATTTTCCAGGTAAAAAATCGTTATCGGCTCAGCTCCCAACAACCAGAATAACACTACCAAGATCAAGGTCACAGGATAGATCATTGGGAAGAAGGAGCAGAAGTGCTGAAAAAAGACTGGCTGGCGAAAGTAAAAAAGTTTTAATTAATATAACCCGAAAAATATTTCACACGGCATTTTGTGGATTTTTTATTCGAAAAGATAAAAACCATTTATGATAATTATCAGGCTATTGCTATTTATTTCTCGATCGCCCTTTTTTATTTTGTTATGTATCTTTCGAAAAATAAAATGAACTTTATTTTTATTTTACAATGTGCAATTAACAATGTTTGCAATTTTATTTTGCGTCTTGTTATTTCATCCGGGAACCTTTAACCTGATAACCGTTGAGGTAATGCATGTATTGCTCATTGAAGTCTTTCTTCGTCCTTTGATCTAGACCAGACTTCTATGACGTCATGAACTAGATGACAGGTTTGGCAGCTGTTGTCGGTTTCATCACGTCACCGCGGCCCATAGATAACCAGTATTTCGATATTGTATATATGTGCATTCATTCATGGTTAAGCTAATCAATGTTTTCATTTTTCTAGCAATCTCATTTTTTCTAAGATTTATCAAATAGTTCTAGCGTAATTCCCGCGTTTCGTAAAAGACGAACAGGAAACAATAGTAACAAAAAAGTGGTAGATGATTATACCATCGTCCAGGGAAGATACCGCTCACTGCACTTCATCATGACGGCTCAGTTCCGTTTGGAATGTTTTCCGTTTAGAGTGCAGTTGCTGGTACTACGTCTTTTAGTAGCTCTTTGCCATTAAGTGACCGTTAATTGGTTTCTTCTAGGCACTGCTTCCGACTTTGCTCAGAGTGAATTTCTATATATATATATATATATATATATATATATATATATTCTTAAACACGGAACGGATTTTCTGAAAAATATTGGTCTATTGATATTTGGATCTTGAAATTTTTCGATGTCATTTTGTTTTAACACACAGCATGTCTATTTCAGCCAGGAATGTTACCTTGATGTATGTATAAAATTTTTAATACCACTCCTATTATTATATTATACCTGTTTTGGACTTCAATTTCGAGATGATCCTAAGCAATATGCTTGAGTCTAACTGAGTAAAACGTAAAAAGGCACAAATAAGAGCTGACTTCATAAAATATTAGCGTAGTAACTAAGTTTCTATTTCTGCCCAAATATTTTCTGTTAAGTATGTGTCACTGATGGAACGCGACAATGAGGCGCGGTCCATCTCTGTGGCCCATGCTTAACAAAATAAACAATTTTTTTATTGGCACCATTTGTTATATTTCATCCGTTTCCCCATGCTTGAATGATGTTCAATAAACAGACTTCCACTGAATGGAAAATTTTGAAAGATGGAAAATTTAAGAAAAAAAAAAGTTAGAAGAAACATATCCAAATAATTTACTCATGACCAAACATAAAAAATCATTCCGTTAGCTCGAACTTCTCGGTAGACTTTCTGGTTACGAAAATATTTTTAATAGTTTTAAACCTCGTTTAATTTATTTATTCAGGTTACGCACCGTGTCTAAAAGTGCCGCTTGTTGATCAAGGAATTACGCAAAATCAAGAGTGCGTCACTTTGATATGTTTAATCGACGCATACCCACTACCAGAAATAACATGGCATAAAGGTATGTTATTTTTGTTTTCCCATTTTCATTTCAATATACTTTTAATTTATTTACATTGGTCAAATGTAAATGCTGTTGCCAATACATTACTACAATTTTCCAATTTTTTCAATTCAATTTTTAATTTAGCGTTTTTGCGGCAAAAAATTAAGCATTTTTCGATTAGGACTGCTGGGGACCACCTTTCGATGCTATTCATTAGCAGCCCATACATAAATATGACTGGTTAAACCAAATTGAATTACATCAATTTCTGGTTACTTACACACATTTTTGAAGAGTAATTAATCTCTTTTCTATTACAAATTAACTTAGATTTGCTCGATTAAATCAGAACAGCAATCAAAGTATAGAAACGTATAAAACTTAATCAAATTAAATCAAATTGATTGAGTTTGCGCTACTTCCGTTTTTCTTTGTTCGAGCCTTTTTGAAAGACGTACACCCTTTTGTCTCAAGATATGCGACGCCAAAGATTTGCAAACATGTTTTATATTTGTTTTTGTCGAAGTTTATGTTATGTACCAATGCCGAGATCGCGCCTGCAAGGAGCAAACTAACGCCCACTTGATGACAAAGACCTACAGCAAAATGTATTACCAGTGACTGTACTTTGAGCAGAAAATATCCTAAACAAAACTGATCCGTCATTGTGAAATACAATGCAAGCATTCTATTGCTATACTCATTTTTATTGTCAAGATAGATGTCAATAGTGCCTAAAAGGAACAACTGACGGCCACTTGAGTTGTAAAGAACTAGTACAAAATAAAGTACCAGCAACTGCACTCTGTAAATTGGAAAACACTCCTATAATACGGAACCACTATGATGAAGTTCAGTGCGTGGCATTTGTCCTGGGCGATGGTAAAACCATCAATCATCAACGATTTCAAGAAAAACAGGAGTGGATACTGGTCTTGCTACTGCTGGTGTCACCCTACTGCGAGATACCAAGCACAACAATCTATCATACTGATTTAGTTGGGTAGAGAATATTTTTCGCATGAGCTGGTTCTAATATCCTCTATTCATTGTAGCTGTTTACTTGATAAGTGTCGCTAGTTGTTTCCTTAATCGAAAAAGAATCCTTTAAATATCATAGATGATTTATGTTTCATAAATTCCACTTTTTTTCAGATGGCAAGGAAATTATTGCTTCGGATCGTATTGAAATTATATCCGAAGCTTCAATCACACGATTCCAACTGAAAATTAGAAATGTGAAAATTCCAGATGATTATGGTGAATACACATGTGTAGCAAGGAACACGATAGGAGAATTGCAAACTGCATGCGTTGTCAAATTAGCAGGTAGATAAGTTATAATAATTGCTGGTTAAAAATGGGCACAGAACTGCATATTACGGCTGGCGCCGGGTTACGCAGTCAAAAATAGTTTGTCCAAACATGTTTTGACAAGTCACTGATGGATCGCGTCGCTGAGGCGCTATATATCCGTGACTTATGCTGAACATAATTGACATGAATGAACCCATAACGGAAAGGCAAAAAAAAATTTAAAAATTAGCAAAACTTTTTAATAATAATTTACCTGGCGTTTTTGAGATTAAAATTATAAAATCACTATTTCGGCCATTGGGCTATGGTATCTGTTTTTGGCATGAATCTCATTAACGAGGTGCTTTTGAATTTTCGAAGCATCTAATTATTGCAAACGTGAGATTCTTTTACAACAGTATATATTTCAAACCACGAGTTCTAAAGTATTTTTTAAATTAAATAATATTTGTTTATATTGGTTTTTCAAAAATAATTATAAAAAGGGCACGGCGTTTTCTATATTTATATACATATCCTGTTGATAATGCTAGGATATAAATATTGGGTTTGCCTAGTGTACCTAGGTTAACATCTTTGTTTCAGAAATGCTTTTACCTAGTTTCGTGGATATCTGTAAACCACCATATTTAACTTGTACCGAGTTTTCTGTTTACAATTTTACTTACCTATCTGATGAAAAACTATGTAAATCATATAATGAATATAAAATATGTTTTTAAATAGACCATAGGGTCGTTTCAAATTTATAAAAATGCATCGTTTTATCTGGTTTTTATCCAAGGTAGAAAAAGTGAAACCAAGTTACTTATTATTATTATTGTTCTTTTTTCTCAGTTGTCCCGGATAAACCTTCTGCGCCAGAGTTCTCTGGGACTGATGGTACAAATGTCTGGGTGTCGTGGAATCCACCAAATAACTGCGCCCCTTCACCATTGTCATATGTTCTTCAATATCGTGAAATGGGTGAGATCAATAATAATAATATTAGTAACAATGTAATATTAATAATAAGAAGAAGAAAAAGAATTATGACATAATATCACCACCCAAGCACTAACAGTAGAATTGCGCCGTTCCGGAAAACCTATCTTGTTGATTTTGCATATCTCAAACAAAGAGAAAATTTTCAAGGCATCTTCTGTTTATCAATAGCCACTGATTAACCGCGCTTTAAGAAATTTGATAAACAGTTTAGTGATAGAGAGTGTGTGTGTGTTCTTTAGTTTGAGTGTTCGTGGAAAAAAAATTTCACGTAAAATTTTTTTTGCAATGCGTAGTCTCAGCTGTAAAAAGAGAGTTGTGTAAAGTCGTCCAGGTTCATTTCAACCTTTAACCTTATGAGATTTGAGGCCATGCGATTATAATTGACGCAAAATAAAACATATATCCACTACGGTTCTAGTTTTGTTACCAGAAATGCGACGCAATGAATAGGTAAACTAACTTCACGTGTATAGTGAATCTAATTGCTCAACCGGTCATGTGCAAACGATATTTTTTATATTTTGCCAACGTTTCGAATGTCTATACAGACGTTCTTCATCAGGGCAATGGAATGGTTAAGTCATCGACAATACTATATACTGTAAAGGGGGACGTTCTAAAATAAGCTAGTAACTAAAAGAAGATAATAATAATATTAGTAACAATGTAATATTAATAATAAGAAGAAAAAGAATTATGACATATTATCACCACCCAAGCACTAACAGTAGAATTGCGCCGTTCCGGAACCTATCTTGTTGATTTTGCATATCTCAAACAGAGAGAAAAATCTCAAGGCGTCTTCTGTTTATCAATAGCCACTGACTAACCGCGCTTTAAGAAATTTGATATACAGTTTAGTGATAGAGAGTGTGTGTGTGTGTTCTTTAGTTTGAGTGTTCGTGGAAAAAAATTTCACGTAATTTTTTTTTTTGCAATGCGTAGTCTGAGCTGTAAAAAGAGAGTTGTGTAAAGTCGTCCAGGTTCATTTCAACCTTTAACCTTATGAGATTTGAGGCCATGCGATTATAATTGACGCAAAATAAAACATATATCCACTACGGTTCTAGTTTTGTTACCAGAAATGCGACGCAATGAATAGGTAAACTAACTTCACGTGTATAGTGAATCTAATTGCTCAACCGGTCATGTGCAAACGATATTTTTTATATTTTGCCAACGTTTCGAATGTCTATACAGACGTTCTTCATCAGGGCAATGGAATGGTTAAGTCATCGACAATACTATATACTGTAAAGGGGGACGTTCTAAAATAAGCTAGTAAATAAAGAAAGAGATAAAATCTCTCGCTCTGATGAAGAACGATTGTATAGACATTCGAAACGTTGGCAAAATATAAAATATCGTTTGCACGTCACCGGTTGAGCAATTAGATTCACTATGGATTTCCCCGGTGGCAATCACTCAATCTAACTTCACGTGTATTGAGGCCTTGAGTCTTTACGATCTGACAATTTTAAATATAAAAATTTAACATTGATACAATACAGCCGAGAGATAATGCAGGAGCACTGACTAGGGGACAGCTACACACTGATTATAACTTGTTAACATATTTAACAGCTGGAATGCAGTGGGTAGTCGTGAATGATGTTATCAAAGATACTATTTATAAAGTTGAGAAACTTCGACCCACGACGTCATACCGTTTTCGCGTTAGCGCTGCAAATAATGCTGGTTTTGGACCTTTCAGTAAAGTATCTCAGAGGATTCAAATCAATTCTAATACGAACTTTGATGCACTTCATTTTGCCTTTTAATTATATTTGTTCTGTATTAATTAATATCTAGTAGTGCGTTTCATTACCCAATCGAATCAAAAATTTTATTCTGTCAAGCATGAGCCACAGATGGACCGCGCCTCATCGGCGCGTTCCATCAGTGACTCATACTTAACAAAACACGTTTGGACAAACTTTCCCAGCCATAACTGTTGTTTTACATGAATTTCAAGTAGAATTATTTTTAAAAAACTACGTTTTTTTTCTAATTTCGAGTACAGTATGCTCGATGAGTTTAAAATTTTTAATCGAAATTTTGTTTTATGATGCCTGTAAACTAAGAATTTAAAGTCTGCTAGAATCGATGACGTGATTATGCCTATTTTTTTTTAAATAAATGAATTTTTTTGACTGCTACTGCGCGGTTCGATAAATGCTTATTTTAATGCTTTAACCATTGTCATGTTTGGCAATATTTGTTCATCTTCGTGCTTCATATTATTTATCCGCTTGTTGAATTGTTGAATTTTATTTCATTTTTACGTGAAATCAAAGACATTATATTATAAACCTTGTAATTTTTTCTGCACCATATTAATTTTTGAAGCACTATATATATATTTCTTTTGCCCTATCACTGATAGATCGTGCCGACATTTAAATTGGTCTTTTAGGTGTATTAAAACGCTTGAAAGTTGAAATTGTGAAATTTTTGTGGCTCGGCTTCGGCATATGTCAGTTATTTGCAGTATTTAATCCGTTTTTTTGCACACTTTGTTCTGTTTCAGCTCCTGAAATAATAAAAATGGCGTTAGTATTAACTAGCGTTAGAAAATTCCACGAGTTGTCTATATAGTTTCTTCATCTTTTTCTTCCATATTTCACTGCTGTTTTAATATCACTGTTCCATTTGTTATTGAATATTATTATCATTATTTTATCTCTAAATTAAATAAGGGTGGTCCACGCTTGATTACACTCTATCATGTAATATATGCATTTCAAATGCCATTTTGCCGGTGCACATTTCAGCATGTTGTTTTTCAAATATAACATCACTTCGAAGATCTTCGTTTTTTTTGTAGTCGAATGAGTATAAATCGAGGAAAATCAGAAAATTTTTGTCGAAGTATCCTTTGTCAAGCATGTGCCACTGATGGATCGCGTCGATGAGAGCATAAGTGCAAATCGAGATAGGTCGGAGACTATCTGCATGCTTTTTTGTTAAGTACCGTATTTACTTGATTGTAAGCCGCATGTGATAGTGTTAAAAATTTAATGTGATTCGCATATACCGGTGCTGTGACGGTGCCTATATGGGTTGATGACTGATAAAGCTGACCGATAAAGTTTAGACATCGGTTTAGAGTATTGGCATCCCAAAGAAAAAATGTAAGCCGCCCTTGAATTTAAGCCGCGAACATGATGGGAAAAAAAGCTTATAAGCCGTGGCTTACAATCGAGCAAATCGGTATGTTTGACTGATGGATCGCGACGACGAAACTCGGAAGGAGATAGATTAACTGTTCTCCTCATTCGTATTCCATCAGCCTGTTTTCTGAATATAGCCGCACATAGATACAGTATAAATATTCATAACTCAATTTCGCTTCTACGGGCTTTGTTATAGTCCTATCGTATTTCCTACGCGTCGTAATAGGCGACTAAATGAAAGCAAAGAAGTGGTAGGCGGTTTTCCCATCTCCCAGGGTAGATGCCACTCTCTGCATTTTACAATGGCGCTTCAATTCCATTTCGGATGTTTTCCGTTTAGAGTGCAGTTGCTGCAAATTTATCTCCTAGTAGTCCCATTTGCTATAAAGTTGCCGTTAGTTAGTTCCTTTTGGTGACTGTTTCCAATCTCGCTAAGAGTGAATTTCAATAAAAAAAAGTAATTTTCTGTGATCCTACCCACACTACGAAAAATACGTTGAAATCGACACTATTTGACATTAATACTTAATTGTGTTGTATTGAAAGTATAAAATCGACTATTCGGGTAATTATGTACTGTTCATAAAATGCATTGCTAAGGTGCGGTCCAGTGATGGCAACCTAGAATTTTCCCTGAACCCGGTAAAGAAACTAATTTATCACAAAGTCAGGTAAATTATACCTGAGTAATCTAGTTTCACAAACTAGGCAATATTTTGATTAAAACTAGGTAGTTGATGTTTTATTGCATTCAAGATATTTCGGAAACAAAATCTTCAAATAGAGCCTATTTTGAAGGATTTTTTTAACGAAAATATAATTGATGCCACTGAGGTGCGGTCCATCAATGATTCATGCTTGCCGAAATAAAATTTCTGGTTGAGGTTGTGCGTCTTTATTGTTCTACACTCGCTAAAAGTCTTTGGTGACGAATGAGTGCGATGCAAGGGTTATTTTGGCAGGTACAGAAACATCAGTAAAATATCTCAATTGCATCTATTATAAACTAAACAAGCGGAGCTAAAAATTACCTTATACCTATTTTAAAAGTGAATATCAAAGATATTTCTGCTATCCAATTTTATTTTGTTTTAATTTAAATTATAAGCACCTATAGCGACCATCTTAAAGTGCTGGCTTTTTAAAAGAAGTCCGCACAAATTTTCTCCTTTTGGGTTCGTACATTCCGGGATCACGGTTCACAAATGGTACGTGTGGAGGGAGGGTTTAATATTGAATTATGCTCTTGAAAATAACTGGAATCTTTAGTGATGTCCAAGAGCTAAGTATTCAACCCTGCCAAATGCAATTTATATAGCAATAGTTATAAATAAAAATAGGAAGGAACTGTTATACTTTTATTTTGGCTCTACTAACGAGTGAAACAGGTGCGAAATAACAATTACGCTTTATCGTTTATCGCTTTTAATCATTCGTTTTCGAGAAGCGTGAAAAACTCCTAGCTTTATTTGCCTTGTAAGGCAAAAATATATCTGTATTTTCAAAAGAAGCCGCCAATTTTACTTAGCAACCTTTTAGCCAACCTTTTAACCATCATAATTTGAAATCTAATCAAATAAGTGATTAATTAATGCTCTATATGTATCGAGTATAAAGTGTTATGAAATTGTGCGGAACTAAAATGTTTTTTTGTATCGTTCATTTATATAATAGGCAAATTGAAGGCAATGCTTTTAGCCAATCTTTGGAAATTACTAAATGATTGAATTAAATTTCGCTTTTGACCAAGGAAACACGTAAGTCACGCAATCGTACGTATTATATGGTATTTTTATCTTAATCCAAACGTGCAAGTCGGTTGCGTGGCATAATATGCTTTTTCAGTAACAATAAATTGTTGTTTTGTGAAAGGTTATATAACGCTACTCTGATATCTTTCCAACGCATTTTGTTAGATTACTTTTGACGGCACTGGGCGTTTGCAGAATTTAGCTCTTTAAGATGATGTTTTTTCATCTTACTTCAAGCAAATGAGAGACAATTGAAAAGGTAGATGATGAATTTAATATCACCCGGGGCAGATATTACACATTGTATCCACTTTTAGCAGTTCAGTCCAGTATGTAATGCTTTCTGCTAAGCCTATAGGGTTTAGTTACTAAGTTTATATTTTTTGCAGTTCTTTGCAGTATCAGTACTTGTGTATGGTAGTTGTTCAGTATATTCTGATTGCGGCTTCCAG
Organism: Styela plicata; assembly: GCA_963675895.2. Classification (NCBI taxonomy): domain Eukaryota; kingdom Metazoa; phylum Chordata; class Ascidiacea; order Stolidobranchia; family Styelidae; genus Styela; species Styela plicata. The sequence goes on from OZ023150.1 coordinate 4,344,150, forward strand.
GCTTGCAACAAAATCATGCGCGGTTTGGCTAATTCTTTTAAAAAATAACCATTTACAACAATTTATTATGTGATTTCTATTCATAGATATATGGATGTACCGATACCACTTTTTTGCCAAAACCGCTACCGATACTGCAAAATGAGCCGATACCGATACCGATATTACATATACTCAAAATTGTTGATACGGATACTGATCACAAATGCCTTCAAATATACTCAAAGTACATCCTTAAAGTTAAAATCCTTCAGTAAAATTCTTCAAAGGAATTAATAGCAAAAAACATACCCATAGTGGATGAAATGTACTTGAAGTAACAACAATAAAAATTGCAGTACAAGGAATAATGGAGAACTTGATGCAAAAGAAATATTCAAAAACATCATTCAAAATTAACGACAGCATTATGACACTCAATGCAGAACAACATTTAATAAAATTAGTTCCCAGCAAAATAAAAATTCTTGATTCGCAAAAATTTGCCGAATCCCTGAAAAGGGTATATATTTGATTTTTTTGAAGTATGTTTGTGCGATTTTTAAGCCTATATTCAGAAGGTTAAATAACTGGAATCAATTCCAACTTTGAATTTGCAACAGACGTGGTAATAACTTTTTTCAGTAATCAAAACCTAAAAACCAAAGGGTTGTAGAAAGGTAACATATGTTTAATAAATCATAATAAGTTTAACAATCCATCCCCAAGTACCATTTCGTTATACAATGTTTGATATATCAAGGATTGTACTGAGCCGACTGATGCTTCCTCTTTTGTAGCAGGTCTTTGTCGTTTAAGTGAGAGTTTGTTGGATCTTTTAGGAACTGATTTAGGCCTCGGTCAGAGCGATTTCCCCAAAATTCCAAACATTTAAAAGTATCGGTGGTATCGGCTATTTTGCGTCCGATAATGATACTCCCAAAATAGCCGATACCGATACATCGGTGCATCCCTACTATTTTCATTGTGATTGCTTGAGGCAACTGCTTCCTCCTGAAAACACGTCGGGGTATATCCCTTTCGTTTCCCTTTGCCATCAGTAGTTCTAACTCTGTGCGCATTGAATAAAATTAGTCTATTATAAATAGTACTTCATTTGAATATTTCTTTGGATGGAATGTGATCTCGAATCACATACAACTAGGGCTGAGCAAAACCGAATCGCACGTGGTTCGGAACTGATTTGAAAAATTTTTTCGAATCGGATCGGATCAATAATTCCGTCTAAATAACAAATATCCCGTCTATAAAATTAATATTTCATCACAGGAAAAGATCACATTTTTCCAGCAATTCTAACCCTGCCCGTCTATAAGTAGCCGCTAGCACAGGGCTTTGGGCAGGGTGATCCACTTTAGTAGTGGCTATAAAAATATACCAATACATTGAAATCTAGAGTTCGATTTTTTATGGTAAAATTTGAAAGTTTTATTTCATTTTGTGCGTTCCTAAGCAACAATAAGATAAATTTGACGATGAAACTTTTGTTAAGCATAAGAAACTGATGATTCGCCCCGTCAAGGCGCGAGTCATCTGTGGCTTACGCTTGCGAAAAATAATTCTTGTTTGGGTATGACCGATTCGCGACAGATTCGGATAATTTGTGCTTCGAATCGATTCAAAGCAACGAGTTGAATTGCCTAGCCGTACAACTTAACAAAAACAATTTTTCTTTTTTTTGCATGTCAAGTTTAATCTCAAAAATTTCAAGACCATGTCCCAAAATATCGTTATCGTTAATTTATTCAGAATGGGAAATCATATTCTGTTTGGGTAGTTCTTTTTATTTTTGTAAACGATCGATGGACCCTTTAAAAAAAAAATTATCAAAAATAGACTTTTGGGGATTAAGACTAATTTCATTTCTAAACGGCACGATGCCTTGACCATAAGTACAGTGTGAAAAATCTTAGGTAAAATTACCACCTTTTGACAGTAATTCTATTTGATATTATTAATATGAAATCGGTTTTCGTCTAATTTGGACTATTGATGAAACGCACATATTTGGAATAAATCTCATCAATAAATTAGTTTTAAATCTTGGAAATAAAAAATTATGGCTGATATACTTTATGTTTAAAAAACGCGCCCGAGTAAAAGTTGCAAAGTAGGTTTTACATCGTCTAAAATTCTGCACAAATTAACAATAGTTATGAATATATCTACGTAATTCTGTATAAATTTTTTTAATATAGTCAACTTAGATATTCTAGTTATCGAAGAAAAGTGCAAATACCAAAAAATATGAAGTCTAGTTTTGTTGTGGCTGTTTTAATTGTGTTGCTGACTGTAAACGTCGATTCGTCTGACGCCTTCTTCAGGTAAGGAAATGCATTGTATAACTTTTGTATTTGTTATATTTTGTACACTGTGACAAAAATACGGAAAATGTCCGCTTTTGAATGTCAATTTAAGTGAAACTTTTAAAAATATACTTTTCCGGCAAACGAATGATCAATTTGCTTTTGTCATATTTTAGACTGACTTCGCAGAGGAGTTTTGCAATTTTTTAATGTAGCGAGATTTAAAATTAAAAAGCAATATAAATTAGAATTGGGCTGTACACTGTTGCATAAACTGTAACAAAAGTACAGTAAATTTACTGGTCATTTGCAGTAATTTTATATTATTAAAGTTAAAAAAACGCCAGATTTATGCACCTAATATCCCATATTTGGCCAAAAAAGTCAATTTTGAATTTTTTTCAATACCTCCGAGTAAAATTATTGTCAAAGGCCAGTGATTTTATTGCATTTTTTGTTACAGTGTAGTTGGTGTAAAAAAATGCTCTTTGGCTGTAATATTACTATATAATCTATAACTATAATATATTTATAATCTTTATGTTTTGAAGAAATTCAAACGCCACCATACTAAAAAGTGCTTTATAAGGTAGATGGTTTGGTGGATTGATTGGTTGATTGGTTTATTATTTTTTTATGATTTACGCCCGAAAAAAGTTTTTTTTTCATTAAATGTAATGTTTCTGTTATGTCAATTATCTCATACATTTACACCAATGACAATTGAATATATTTTATTTTACAGCTTTGTTAGGTGAGTATAATATCAATCTTCTATAATCAACGGTAGAATTTAAATTAACTAGCATACAATATTGGGAACAAAAATACAAAATTGTAGTCTGGTCCCACGATTGTCTGTTTCAAAGTTTTATTTTAGTTGCGATGAATAGCTCTGTTTTTATGAGGTTATTTTTCATATTAATATTTATATTTGGTAATCTATATGTTTAAAACAACCAACATATAATTATGAATAGTCTTGGGAAAACAGAGATTTTGCTGTTTGTGAGCAATCCAATGTTAACTCTTGCTTAGGCTTCAATTTGAAATATACCCGAAGTCAGTTTCGTAATTGGCATTTTGAGATTTGCATTGCTTTTCGACTTCGGAAGCAATAAGAGAAAGTAGGGCTGGACAATACGACTCCGTGATTTAAATGGATTTGAAGCACAATTAATTCGGATCAATTGTGAAACGTTCATAGAACAAAAATAAACTAGAATTTTTATTTTTAACGACGAAATGCAATCGATTTTTGTCTCTAATTTGACCAAAATCGATTATATTTTGTGGTTAAAATATGAAAATTGTTTCTTTAAAACTTGGTTTAATGTGATATGAACTGAAAATACACAATAAACAATAATTTTCTTGATTTTAACAACGGAAACAAGTAATAATAAAAGGGAATAATTGTTACTTTTATGCTGGAATCTGTGGTTCGATCCGATTCGAAAAAAATATCTGAATTCGATTCAAATTTTAAATAATTCGGTTTTGACCAGTCCTAAGCACATGAAAGGAAGCAACTTACCAAAGACCAATAATATTGTAATGATGTAAGCGGAAATCATTCTATATCAGAAATGAACCGGAAGCGATAGTAAAACCACTCACCAGATCTTCCCTTCTTCTTTCCACGAGTGAATCATATTTAACAAAAGATGCCTTGGCAAAATTTTTTCGAGTGGGTAACGCCGTGGGTTGAGTGGTGGCCATGGATTAGCAGCACGACTTGGCGGGACTCGAGTCAATATGTTCAACTTGCGATACAAACGTGATAACCACGAGGCGATCGCCCTCACTAACTATTCTAGTAACACAATATCAACTATAAAAATACATACCTTCGTTGTTTATTATTTCATTTGAGTAGGTTATGATGTGCGAAACCCAATAGTCACTGCCGCTTAGAACATATCTTTTGGAGCCAATGATAATGTATTTAAAACTACTTTATCCTAAACGATTCGCCGCAAATGTTCACGTTGAGATGGTCCCATCAAAAAGAACATTCATATTTACTGTTGTTGTATTTTGAGGGGTTTTATTGAAACGGTCCAAGTTGAAATATAACTTTTATATAGAAGTTGACCATTTTAAAGCTTTTTAGTCTAAATCAGTACATTTTCTTTCTATTATTGTTCATGATTTAATCGGATTTTTATAAAATAGAAAATCTGATTCATTTAGTTGCACACCGCAATGTTCAAAGCGACAAATAAAAACGCAGGTCCGAATGAGAAGTAGTATCTGTACTAAGCAAGAATCAATAAATAGATTTTAAAAGATAACAAATTTTTATATTACAGGAGAGCTGTTGAAAGGTATGTTGGATGATCTGTTGAACAAAAATTCAGCAAAATCGTCGTTCTAAATGTGGGATTTAATCTACTAGATAACATTGTAATGAAATTCTTAAAATAGATTTTCAACTAATCATGAGCGCCCTAGACGCATTTCATCAACAGTTCATGTTAGCACGAATCCGTCCAATCTTCAACAATGCGATTTCAGAATTGGGAATTAAACGTTTACAGCAAGTAAACGGTGAATCCAGTGCTCTGTAAATTGTTGCAAAATTATAGCACATCTACTGTTGATTTGCAGTGATGTATTATTCTGATATTCGAAAACGCTTTGTCGATGAAATTTATGCCAAATATGGTAGGCGTTCCATGCAATGCAATGTATTGACCGAAGATGTCAATCCTGTAGTTTTATTCCGATAAGACCACTGAGTGAAACTACTGCCAACGAACCACGATTTTACCGAATTTTATTAGAGCGTAGATTAGTTTTCCGAGTGCATATGGACATGCACAGTGGCGGCGAACGGTGTAGAGTCTCAGAAGGAGGACATACGAAAATAAATCAAATTTCAATGTATGAAAACTATTGCTTATTTCAAAACATACCTTTCGCTTAGTTTTCAAAATCTTGGTGGAAGGGAATGACCCCTTCAAACAATTTTGTGGAGGAAAGGCAAGTCTCCCTGTCCATCCGTCCGCCGCCTGTCCACGTGCAACTTCTGACTTTGACATCCTTATTCGAGTTTATACATTTTAATTTGCGTTTATTTGAACATGGATTCATGCGTATGACTATTTTAATGAAAATTACTTCAAGTAAAGCCGGAAGATGCATTTTGATATATAATTTAAAATAAATTTGAACGTAAATGAGTTCACAAGTCAGAATTACAAAAAATTCTCGAAAATTATTTACTTTTACTAAAACTTACTGGCCAGAATAGATTTTATTGAGCTCGAGTCACTGGTGAACATCATCGCATAGGAATGGCCAATCAATGCGAATGGTTCACCAAGGACAGCAAGAATGTCTGACATTCTTTCCTTAAACCCTTTACAACAAAACGACGTAAACTCTAAAAAATAAATTATATTGTCAAATTTATTTTCAAATTGATTTGTTATTTTTACAGTGCTGCACGGTAAGTGACAATTATTTATTAATATTTGTAGTTTGTATGTAATAACACCATGTACTGATGAAGACAATAGAATCTATATATATATTTTTTTAAACTAGGCAAAATCGAACGATTTGGCATTCAAATATGATTGAGATATTTCTTTCAAATCGAAAGTAATGTAATTTCAATTCAGAATCTATGTCTTAAAGGTATTTCAACGGCAAAATTAAACCAAATTTTACCAAAATCGATTGCATTTTGTTTTTCAATTATCACAATTCCACTTCACTTAGCAAGTTCGCGTGAACGATCCGAATCAGCGAAATCAAGTGCTCTCCCGTAATTGTATTAATTTTTTTTTCAAATAATCATTCTCTCATGAATCGCTGAAAAGACACTAACTGATAACCTTCATCCACATAATACAAACTACAAAAATACAAACTTTATACAATATTTCATTTGATTTGTTGAAGATGAGTGAAACCTTATAGCTGCAGCCACTTGAAAGATGCATTTTGGAGCTAATGATATCGTATTTAAAACTACTTAAATTCAAAATAATTTGCGACGAATGTCTATATTGGGGAAAGCATGTGGCTTAATAAAGTGAATATTCATATTTGCTGTAATTCTATTTTAATTGTTTTATTATTTATTGCTTACTTTTCAAATCGCTTCAACTTTGTTTGTCTATCTCACATTGTACACAACTCGATTGCAAAACAAAAACAGCGACTTGAAACCTGGTGCGTGTTGCCCTAATTTATTCTAGAAAAAAGAATTTTATCCAGTTAATATAAAACTAATAGAGATTATATGGGATAGTCTCAACAAAGTTTGAACGATTATACATGTTATATAGGGCTCTTTCCCACGTTTTTCCGAGATTTGACAAGATGGTGTCTACTTGCAAAATTTGAAATCGAAAACAACTTTTTTGATTCATTAAGAAACGTACTTGAGTTATTTACTTTAACTAAAACTTACTGGCCAGAATAGATTTTATTGAGCTCGAGTCACTGGTGAACATCATCGCATAGGAATGGCCAATCGATGCGAATGGTTCGCCAAGGACAACAAGAATGGCTGACATTCTTTCCTTAAACCCTTTATAACAAATCGATGTAAAATCTAAAAATTAAATTATATTGTCAAATTTATTTTTAAATTGATTTGTTATTTTTACAGGGCTGCACGGTAAGTGACAAACTTTTATTAATATCTTTAGTTTGTATGTGATATAACCATGTACATGATGATGACAATAGATTATATTTTTTAAACTAGGCAAAATCGAACTATTTGGCATTCGGATCTGATTGGGATATTCCTTTCAAATCGAAAGCAATGTATTTCAATTCAGAATCTATGTAGGTATTTTAGCGGAAAAATTAAACCGAATTTTGATTGCATTTTTGTTTTTGAAATATCGCAATTTCACTTCACTTAGCAAGTTCTCGTGAACGATTCACGATGAGTTCGAATAATTCAAGCCTCGGTTCGATTCGAATCAGCGAATACAATTACCTTTCCCTAATTGTATTATATGTATTTTTTTAATAGTTACTCTCTCTTGAATCGCTGAAAAGACACTAACTAATTACTCTCATCCACATAATACAAACTACAAAAATACAAACTTTATACAATATTTCATTTGATTTGTTGAAGATGAGTGAAACCTAATAGCTGCAGCCACTTGAAAGACGCATTTTGGAGCTAATGATATCGTATTTAAAACTACTTAATCCAAAAGTAATTCGCGGCGAATGTTTCTATTGGAAGCACGTTGCTTTATAAAAAAATATTCATATTTGCTGTTATTCTATTTTAATTGTTTTATTATTTATTTCTTACTTTTTAAATATCTTCAACTCTGTTTGTCTATCCCACACTGTACACAAATCGATTGCAAAACAAAATCAGCGACTTGAAACCTGGTGCCTGTTGCCCTAATATTTTCTAGAATAAATTTTTATTCAATTCCTCAATTTTATCCAGTGCATATAAAACCGATAGAGATTATATGACATAGAAATAATCTTAATAAACAAATTTTTAACGAATATACATGTTACATATAAGGCTCTTTTCCACGTTTATCCGCAATTTTACAAGATGGTGTCTGCTTACAAATTTAAAATCGAAAACAACTTTTTTGCTGCATTAATACGTTTTTGTCGTATTCAAAAGAGTCAAAATGAGCACTGACGGGAAACGCTGCACGTTTATTAACCCAGTTCTATCAACTTTGTGTTAATTAAACACAAATGTACTCTTTTTTACGGAATAATGAATTCATTTATTAAATTTCACATCTTATGTTCGTTTATGTCTAGTGTTCGTTTATGTCTAGTAATTTTAACGGAACATTTGTTTTTATTTCAGGGACCTCGCGTAAGTCACGTGTTTTCTAATTTCGTTATTATTCTTTCACTTCATTACCAATTGAACAAAAAGAGTTTAAATTTGAGTTAACAAATTTTGTTGCATCATAAAGACGGCAAATTAATTCATTCCGGTGATTTGAAATGTTTTGAAGCCCATCTTATTCGAATCAGTCATCGGCCCTAGGAAAAAAACTGGTGGAACATAGTGGAATCATTGCGTTGTTACCACAAAATAAAATCGATATTTTCCTCAATTTGACTAAAAAATTATTCCATTCCTGAGAGCTGAAGTGTGAAGTGGAAGTATATAAAATTGTTGTGGTAGAAATATTAATTTTGATAATGTGGGCATACTGTAACGGCAAATAAGATGCATCCTATTTATATGGATTTAACGATTCGATCTGATTCAAACAAAAATGCTCCAAATCTGATTGATTTTAATTTTAGAATTTCTCTCAGTATTTTCCGCCTTTGTATTATTGTCCAGATGAAGTTTATCTGAATGAAATATTGGCAAATAAAACCGTTGTTTACATTTCACCGAATGAGTATATATTCTAGCTATAGTTAGTTAGTTTCTCAGTGAGTTCACAAACTGAAAAGGCTAATATTCAGTTAAGTATGAGTCACAGATGGACCGCGTTGAAGAGGCGCAATCCACGAGGGACTCAAACTCGACAGTGTACGACTCGAAAAAAATTCTCTGAGGAGAAAGCTACCTTGTTTTCCTTTATCTAAAATCGTTTCCTTTATTTATTTTTTTATTACAGGAGAAAAATGTAAGTATAATGTTTTTGTATTTTTATCAAACACCTTCACGAAGTTTTATTGATTGCGTTATAACTTGCCATGCAAATTGTTTTCAAATTTCAGAACATAGTATAATCTCAAAGCAAAACAATTTTTTGCTTTATTTTGGAAAAAATATTCACCTTGTTACATCTCTTAGACCATCACATCGAATTGGTCTCCTTCAAGATCTCTTCAAAAAAAAAAAACTTCCTGTCGAGTTAATTTTTTTATTGTATCACCATTATTCCTCGAAGATGTTTTCAAAAATTGGGTTCAATTGAGATAGCTAAGGTAGTCAAATACAATTTTGAGATTACTTACGTTATATTGCACTTAAAATGCCATTCACGTTGTTTTTGATCGGCAAAGAAGGGGATGTTGGGCATGGCCCCATGCCCACTTCCTGAATACCCTAGATAACTTTACTACATTTAATTCAATGTATACCATTATATTTGTTTTACGCAGCGATTTAACAATGAAATATATTGATTTGAAAACATTAAAAACTTTTAACTTTGCATTTAATCATGTGCTGTACTACCTTTTATAGTCACCTGAGCAAGTGGCCACTTGCAGGTGAACAGGGTTAGTGTCGATGGAACGAGATAAACCTTCATGTTCTGACGAGCATGCCCAAATTATAACACGAGGACTGAGTTGTGGTCATGATTACCGAACCCCGATCATTCGCCTTCACGTTGCAATTCAACAATTGTCTCATGCTGGACAAAAAAAAAAAAGGATTGACAAAATTTTTATGACTGGTTTATGCCAATTGTGTACTGTTCGTGAACCACGCCTCGGTTTCCACGTTCCATCAACATTCCATAATTTACTAAAATACCTATTGTATAATACTCGATATTACCTCCTTTGTATTTGCTGCAGTGTACTTAAATATTTTTTCACTGAGAAAAGGAGAAAATGCTTGAGATGAAGAGACCTATGACGTTTTACAGAATATCTTTTATGGCTGTTTTATCATCTTTTTGTTTTTTGGCGAATGTTTTGATTTTGTATAACCCTAAACTTAATCAACATACGAATTCTATTTTAAAACCAGAGCATGTCCATTTTCCTGTCGTTCACCTCATGGGAGTTGCAATTCAAATGGATATTGTAGTTGTAATACTGGATGGACGGGCAGTAATTGCGTATACGGTTAGTTTCGTTGAAACATCAAAAAAGTCGCCAAAATGCATTTTATTCAACTTATTTCAATGGCCCTGGTCTCTGATTAGCTCTTTTCATGTAATGCCCAAAGCTTGCTTAGCAAATTTTAGAAGTAAAAAATTATCGTGGTGAATGGATAGATATCTTTGGACATATTATGTGACGATTTTCCGGTTCAACATAACTTATTCAAATGTTTTGTTAATCCAAAAGTACGCCACATAGAAATTATAAACTACTGGCTAGGGTTTTCTATTGTAACATAGTTCTATGGATATGCTCAACCGGTGTAATACAAACGATGCAATTTGCCCGACGTTAGGAACGTCTATTCAGACAAGCTTTTCAGGGCAGTGACTAATGGAAATAGCAATCTGACCTATATAAACGATAAAGGGTTGACAACAGCTTCTAAACTGCGCTAAGATAAAAGATATATAAAAGCATCAATAACAAATAAACACTAAAGGAAATAGATTAGGCTTAAAACATGGCCGATAAAATAAAGATAAGTAAGCGAGATGAAAGGTCTGTTTTCCTTGATGATCCTGTTCTTCGTTCTCTAAAATTTCTGCATTATCTCATCCTATCTGGTGTTCATACTCTACGGAGTGTCTAGATAAAACCGACTTGTCTTCCTCCCTAATGATGTCCCTTTAATATTCTTTAGCCTTTATATTGGATATTCCTTGGTCATCGAAGTTTTCTACACAAAATTAATTCTTTTTCTTCTATACTTTTCTTCCGATACTATTGTTTTTGGTCTGTTGATAAGGCTGATGACGACGACACGTTTATGACTTGCTGAATTGGATTTGTAGTTCAAATACCTGTTCCTGTGAGTCTATATATTTCAGGATGTTATTCCATATTCACTGCCCTGATGAAGCTTGCCTTTATAGACATCGTTTGTATTTTTGTTTGTATGTAGAGCATATCCCCCTATAAGTCTACCTGGTAATAACCACTCGGTATTCAGTGGTCAGTAGTTTTAGGTTTAGGGCCGGTGGCCACTTACAGGCGGACAGGGTTAGTGCTGTTTAAAATTCACGTGGTGACCCGGTAGGCCGCGTTACAGGTCGTTGAATATAGTCGCACCATATCCACCATCTCCCTATCCGTGCAAACATTGTGATCTTTCATGTAAGGAAAAAAATTCAAGCTTGGAACACGGATGAATCGCTCCTCAACTTTGAGCTATGTCCGAAAATTATGTGAATTCTGATTAAGATATTGCCCTTGCTAATTTCTCTAGTAAAATTAATAAGGTTAATATTTTAAATTTATTTCAGATGTCGATGAATGTGCTACGGGAGGACACAATTGTCAGCACGTATGCACTAATACGGTCGGCTCATTTAGATGCAGTTGTTACGGGGGATATACACCCAGTGGAAACAAATGCTATGGTACTGGTATTTCTTTATGAAAACACTGTATTATTCATACACTGTATTGAAAATGCGCCAAAATTGCTGTTCTTTGAAAGTATATCAGCACAATACTATAAAATTGACTTTTTCGTCACTTATATTAGCTGTTGAAGGAAAGTATCGGACCAAGGCGTCTTGCAATTTTGTATATTTTCAACTATTCAGGATCAACGGTAAATTTACATTTTTATCACAATATGCGGGGATCTTTTTAAGCATTACTATGCGGGTTACATCGACACTAAACTTAAAATGGTAGCTTTATTTGTTGAACCAAAACAACCCAATCAAAAACACTATTTTGTCAAGAATATTTCTCAGATGGACAGCGAGCGCCTCGACGACGAGTCAGCTTGAATGGTGTACACTATTCTCAAAAGTAAGGCATTGTTTCGACCACGACCCACAAATAGGTTGCACTTTGGTGACTAATCCATCGGAGTTCGGCACACCATACCGCCTTATTGAGCCCAGTATGATGCTTTGGCAGGCTTCTTCTGACCGGGAGGCAGATGAGTAATGTAAACCATACTGTTTATATACCAGATACGAATGAATGCACTGCAAGAACAGACGGATGTGCAGGAACCTGTACTAATACAGTTGGTAGTTTCACATGCAGTTGTCCAACAGGAAAAACTCTCGGAGGGGATGGCAAATCATGCAACGGTAAGATTTTCATCTGAACTCTACAGGGTGTAGGGTTTGTCTTAATTCATCGGTACATTTTGAATATATTTTCACTATTGTAGCTAAAGCGCTTAAACGCATAAGTGCGTTTCTTATGTTAAACCAGGGATGACATTAGCACAAGTTGTATTTTCTTCGTTCATCAGTAGTTCCGTGGAATTTTGTGAAGTGAAATTTAGTGATTGCAGCCAAATTCAAAGCAACGAATGGTTAATTACAAAAGTTTTTTTCTAATGAAAATATGAATTACCCAGTTTTCTTTTCATACTAGTTACCTGGTTTTTCAATAAGTAAGCTAATCGTAAAATAGGTAAATTTACCTATTTTACCTTGTAAAATTGCCAGGTAAAACTCGGTAACAGTTAAACTAGGTAAGTTATATATTCTTTAAACTGGGTAAAAGTACTTTGAAAAAATCTCGGTAAAAAGTTTACTAGGAACTTTTATATGGAATTTCCAATACTAGTGATATTTCGCTTTTTAATTATTGAAGGCTTTTAATAGGATAAATTATTACATTTGCAGATGTCGACGAATGTGCTAAAAATACGGATGGATGTGCTCATGTATGTACGAATACAGATGGGAGTTTTTCTTGTTCTTGTAATTCAGGGTATGAGTTGGGATCTGATGGAAAATCGTGCGTAGGTACGCATAAAATTTTCTGTCATTAAATTAGAGCTAAAGTTCTTTAAAACATTTTTTCCAAGTTGTGTTTCTGGTCGATTGTATAAAATCAGTTGTATCACTGGATAAAAAACAAACAAAAAAACAACAAGTTTTGCGCGGTAAAAATACAGAAACATTACTAACTGAAAGTATAAGTATAAATAAGTTGTAATCAGTTATAATACATTAAGTGGAAGAAAATTATATAAATTATGTGGAGTATTTTCAATTCTCGCTTCATGTGTGTTTCATACGTTACAATTAGGGCTGGGCAAAATCTAATCATATGGAATTCGAGTCTGTTTTTTTTCAAATTAGATCGAATCACTAATTCTATATAACAAATATCTGATTTTTACTATTATAACATGTCCCCATTGTGAAAATGAAGAAATTCATAGTTTATAGTGTATTTTCAATTCACACTAAGAGTAACGATTTTCATATTTTAATTAAGCAAATGCAATCGATTTTGGTCAAAATCGATTGCATTTCGTGGTTAAAAATGAAAATTCTTGTTTATTTAAGTTTTCGTTCCTATGGAGCAATTCGCGATTGATTCGTGTTTCGAATCGATTCGAATCACCGAATCGAATTGCCCAGCACTAGTTACAATAACAGTTTTTTCATTGAAGAATCTGTATTCATGAAATAATAGGATAAATTAGGTATCTCTATGCTATTTTTCAGACGTCGATGAATGCAAAAAAGATTTCGATAATTGCGAACATCTCTGTACAAACAAAGTTGGAACGTTCTCATGCGGCTGTGATGCCGGATATAAACTCAACTCAAATGGATATTCATGCGATGGTAATTAATCTAGCTTACATAGTTCAGTACAGCAATAAGTCTTTTCAAGTTTTAAAGCAAATTTCACTTTTTAGACATCAACGAATGTGGGGAGAATCTTGATGATTGTGCGCAAGTTTGCAATAATGTCAAAGGAACGTTTACTTGTTCCTGCAGAACGGGATATAACTTGGCAGCAGATAAAAAAACTTGTGAAGGTACAAGAATAAAATTATGAAAGATCTGAACATTTTTACTCATTGAAACCCCAAACATATAGCCATTAAGCAGATTATATTTTGTTTTATAATATATTGTAGTTCTATATAGAAATATAAGCATTGCTCTTTGTGTCTATCATGTATCGAAGGTACTTTTCCTCGAGTTGAAATTCGCTTTAAGCGTCCGTGCACCTAAAAAGAATCAACTAGTGGTGACAAAATGTCAAAGAGCTAGGTCAAGATGGGTTAAAAAATATTATGTTGAATCTATTTATAGACGTTAGTATAAACTCTGCAGATATTATCCGTTTAGTCATTGCGTCAGCAATAATTTTTGTCGTCATTGGATTTTGATCACAGGAAAACTAGTGAACCAATCTAAAATTCGAAATTTCCCTTTTCAACTTGAAAAAAAAAACGCAAAATTTGGTTATATTTCAATTTTCACATTAAGAAAAACTAAGAGCAGAATTTTGAGGCAATAAATATTTTGTTCACATCTATCTTCCAAATATTGTTATACCAATTCATTTTTACAAATATATTTGCCTATCTAAGCCCGTTTACAAATGCTGCGAGAATATTTTTGATGGGGTATTCTCTTGCTGAACTTGAAGTACTATAGAAAAATTATTAGTTGTTGGTTTGGTTTTAGCCTGTACTTTCTGGGCATCTATTGATGTCGCCGAATATCATCAACATTTAGCTTCGGCAGCCTCATCTACTGCTAAAATTTGAATTATTGGTAGTGCAGATTACGGTTTTCGAAAAAAATGTCCGACTTATGCATAACATAACCCAAATTTTACAGTTTACATGTCTTGTTATTATCTAAAATATTGTGTCGGAAATATAAAACATGCTTGATATAATATTTCAGATCACGACGAGTGCACAGATATAACTTCGTGTGATCAACTTTGCTATAATGATGTTGGGAGTTTTACATGCGGTTGCAATCCAGGATATACCATTGATGCTGATGGGAGGAATTGTCTAGGTGATTTTAACACAGTAAAGCACTGAGGATTTGAACTCAAGCTTTGCTAAGGAAGCCGATTTAGCAGATTTACCAGTAATTTCATATATCGTTTTTCCCACCACTTGGTTCTAATGGCCTTTTTATCTATTCAATGGTCTTGGATTTATTACCCGATAGGTAAGCTTGCTGAATCCATACTTGCATTTCTAATGATTGTAACAAGTTGTATAGGTTCGGCTGATATAAAACAGTGTTTAATATCAACATTAAATCGTATAAACGATCAATAAATCGCCTGATCGTTGGCCGAAAGTGAGTGATTACGGATATAGCAGATCTGCTATTTTACAAGACGAACAAAATTTGTAATCGCAACTGTAATACATTTTCACTGAAATTACCAATACCAATACCGCCCCTTTTTCTAGATGTGGACGAATGCAATAATGGAGAAGCAAAATGCGAACAAAACTGTGTTAATACAGACGGAAGTTACGAATGTACCTGCACATCAGGATATAAAGTTGCCGAACACAGATGCCACGGTAAGTTATCATTCCAAACAAAAACAAAAAAATTGCCGGAATGCATTTTGTTAGGTATGAGTCACTGATGGATCGCGCCGATGAGAAGCGGTCCATCTGTTACTCATGCTTGGTAAAAATAAAATTTATTATTGGGCTATGTCAGAACAAATTATCAAGTGAAACTAGAGAATTAGAATAATATATGAATATACGACAGCTTTCACTTTAGAGAATTTTATGCAAGAAATATTTTTAATAACTTGATCGCATATTGGGCAACCCAATTTTGACTATTTTTTTTTAACAAATTCTAGTTTAACAACATGAGACAAACGCAAATGCCGGCGCTCCTAATAATAGAACAAAAGGAAGGTTAAACTATACCTCTCCCTTCCCGTAACGTACGTATGTGGGCAGAGATATAGCAGCCACTAAACCTAGACGTTCATTCGGTAATAATCCTTGCATAGAATGACTTTTTCTATTTGAATTTCGCTCTGAGCAAAGTCAGAAATAGCGTACTTTTTTTTTTTATTTTTCTTCAATTTTTGTTCATTTTTTCCTAAAAATAAAACATGTTCTAGATATCAATGAATGTGATGTAAACAACGGGGGTTGTGCTCAGATTTGTGAAAATCAAGTTGGAACATTCAGTTGCAAATGCCAACCTGGATATGAAATTGATGGATCGAACTGCAATGGTAATTCGAAAACTCATTATTGATTGGCAGTTCAAATCTCAACAACATCAGTTCTTTTTACATTTTTAGAAGTTGCGTCAGAAATAAGTAACCTGATGTGGTTTAGGATAAGCCATAGAAGCACGTTCGGACAACTCGTTCAACGCGGAACAATACCTTTGTTCATGTTTGGCAAATTTATATTATGCGTAGATTCTGTATCAAAATTTCGTTAGAATACCATATTCATTGTATGTACTATATAATATAGTAAAAAAAACATTATCTTCTCTAACTAAGTCTGTACCATTAAATGAAAACATCAACGGAACATTTACAATTTTTTCAATAGGATTTTGAATTGCCCAAGTACAGAAACGTTGTTTAGGGGAATTGAGGGCGTTGCTTTTATACAGAAATGCGTCTTAGCTATACGGAATAATTTATAGTATGCCACTTGCACACCTATTTGCTTGGCAATTCACCATCAAATCATTTCCGTACAGACTAAAACATTGCGGTATATTTTAGATGTGGATGAGTGTGCATTGGAAAACTGATGATTGTGATCAAACATGTACAAATAATGTGGGATCTTACTCATGCTCTTGTAATGCCGGTTTCAGCTCAGCAGGATCTAAATGTTTTGGTAATATTTTTCTTCCGTATTCTCTTATTTTCATTGAATTCTTTGCGAGAGGAATCGAACTGTCAGTCGTTTTTGTGAAGACGAAGGGGGAAACTAGAGCTTTGGCGTGCACATAAATACATCCAATTTGAAATTCTTTTTTGTGAATTTGAACATTGGAAAAAAAGGTAATTTTGCAAGCAATTGGAAAGCATCATTTTAGTGCTTTGATATTTAATATTACACTGTCACTGTTATCGCTGTATTTTCACACGACAATGGTAAAATTTTCTATTTCTTTGCAGCAGCGTGTACAGAGATCTTTACCTTGAGTTTTAACACTGCAAAGTTAGACGAAAGTTAAGAAATTTTCTACTCCGTCTCTTTCTCACACACTTTTCCTCACATTATATCTCATTTTTTTTATACTTAGACTTTTTTTCATAGATATTGATGAATGTGTTATGGGAACTCATAATTGTGAACAAATTTGCACAAACACCAAAGGCTTATTTGAATGTTCTTGTGATGCGGGTTATGTAATAAGCGGAGAAGATGGTTCAGGATGCAAACGTGAGTCTAGTTTATATAACACCCATGATTCTGTAAAATAGCTTGGTATAAATACTTGGTAAAGGAATCACCTAATATAATTGCGTAAGAAAAACGTGAATACGGTTTTACTACGTCTAATAGAGTAGAAGACACTAAAACGATTCACAGGTACTGAACGTGAGTCACATGGACGTAAATTAGCGGCAGCCTGCAATTTTGGATTGTTTTAATCGTATTAAATTTCCACAACCCTGGTTACAACTCTTCGAAATATGTTTTGTCAAAAATTATTTTTACGAAGGTTGACTGTGTATATATATTATTAATATTTCGTTATTATTATTGTTGTTATACAACATTTTTTCGTAGCCACGTCTTTGAAAAATCAATCTTTAGAAAATTCAGGTAAACGAACAAAATTACCAAAATCGAAATAACCAAAAATTCCAAAAGCAATGTAGACTTTTTGAATATTCTGACAGATTTAAATCACTTCCAATATTTAATATTTCCAATTTGCCGAGTCTGTAAAATACTTTTATTCCCGTGATACTACAGCCGTATGCACCGAGGAATGCCAGAACGGCGGAACGTGCGTTGCTCCGGAAGAATGTAATTGTACCAAGCATTACACTGGGAGTGATTGTACAATTCGTAAGTATAGTTGCAGTGCCTTTTTATGCAATTGCTTTTTAGAGTGAGCATTTAAAAAATTACAAAGGAATCGGAGATCGATATTCACATAATTTTGCCTACAATTAAAATTTGAGCGGGCCCCAGATTGATAGCGCCGCGTAGGCGTGTCCCATTGTTCTCTACTAACAAATTAGTACTCATGACGTTTTCTCTCAAGCTACACAAGTGTTTAGGACTAATTTTATGAAAGGCATGTACTGAATTTGATGCTGTCGCGTATAATACTGCGTATGATATTTAAGATTAAAATTTATTTATTATACTTGGTTGACTCCAAGTACTATTTATACAACCCCGTATAAACCAAAATTACAATCTAATATTTCAAATGCTCAAAATGTAAGTTTTGTTCAGCTACATTTTGTGTTTGATATGTCTTACAAAAACCTGATTTTGAATACGTTTGTATCATAACTTAGCCGCCATGTAACATACTGCAATATGTGCTGCAAAGTGAGATACATTTCCAATATAAATCTTTCAATTACCAGCGGTCTGTTTCCCGACGTGTATATACGGAGAATGCAAACAATACGAGGAGTCAAATGAATGTGAATGCATGACTGGATGGGAGGGAGAAGCGTAAGTATATGTAAAATAAACTGAGGTTCCGTCGGTGTCCCGTGAGCTATAATAATCCGAATATTCAGGTATTTTAAAATGCTGAATAAAACTTCGTTGTTCGATTATTCTTGGATTGATTCATTTTGCAGTGAAATCATGATATATGCCAAATTTTATGTTGCATATGTTGTATTACGTTGTAAAAATTATGATCAAATATTAACAATATCTTTTATCTAAATATTGAAATATTATTGCATTTATATAATGGATTTGGGATATCGCTCAAAGTGAAATACAAGTATAGCCATCAATGGGCCTGCGTCTGTTTTCTATGTAAAATAAAATAAATTTTATATACGATAATGTGGATAAATTAAAGAGACCCAAAACGATTTATTTTTCCAACAAATATGCTTTTGCGCATTACGAACTGGAAATGAATCATACTACAAGAAGTTTCCATTTCATGTTTTATTTTTGACAAAATAAAACAGTATGCGACTAACAGAAGGGTTGCGGGCAAGTCGGTGTGCCGACTTTTTGTATTCGCAAAAATTTCTCTGGCATCTTAGGAGATAAATTAGATCTTACGTATGAAGAAGAACATTAATAAATTTAGTAGGGAAAAATTACCAAAAATAAGAAAATTTAAAAAACAACATAATATTGTTATTTCATTTTCTCATTAACTCTTACATGTGCGTATATTAATAAAATAAAAACATTTTAAAAAAATGAAAAATGCAATAATAAATATATAATAAATAAAGAGAAAAAAAGAGAATGAAAAAAATGTTCAAGGCATTTTTTTCAATAAATCCTCAATAACAAATGTTTTGTTCTAATAGCAGCTACCAAAAATCTCGATTTCGATTACATCGCCATTTACTACAGTCGTATTATCGGTAGTATAAATATCAGTATTTAAATAGTTTGTACTGGAGGGTATATACGCTCACCGTTCAAATATGTTCTCACTATTATACTACTAAAAATTAACTTTGTTTAATTTAAAGTTGTGAGCAAGATATTGACGAATGTGCTACTGGTAGCCCATGTGGTCAGATCTGCACGAATCTCGAAGGAACTTTTTACTGCTCTTGCGAAGAAGGATATGTATTGTCTAACGACAATAGCACATGTGAAGGTATTTACCATTCGTTTTAAAGTTCGCTCTCAGCAAGGCTGTAATCAGAGCATAAAAGCAACCGATTGGCCGCTCATTATGACGACGAGCTACCACATTTGATGGTATCAGAAATTGTATTCTGCAAGCAAGAAAAACGTTATTTGATGCCCGTACCTACGGGCAAAACCGAATCATTTGTAATTCGAATCTGATTCGAATACTTTTTCGAATAGGATCATATCACTAATTTCATGTAAATAACAATTTTTATATTTCAACTACAAAATATAATCGATTTTTGTCAAATTTGACCAAAATCGATTGCATTTTCTCGTTAAAAACAAAAATTTTAGTTTATTTAGCAAGTTTTTGTTCTTATGAACGATTCACTATTGATTCAAATAAATTGTGCTCCGAATCGATTCGAATCACCGAATCGAATTGCCCCTACCCCTGGGGGCATAAAATCTTACATGAATTTTGCACCGACACTAGACACTAGACACTATTGGCATCCGAATATAAAATCAAGTGACATTCAAACCACTTAAACAATTTTTATGCAATCCAGCATATTAGGCTCGTTACACCATGCTCACCACTCAACCCAGCCGAAATGGAATGCACGACTATCCAACAACACTACTTCTTAAGCCGTATATTAGAGACTCTAGTATCGGTGCTTGCTCAGAGTGATCCAGTCTAAAAAAACGAGACTGATAAATTATTCTATAAACTATCCATTCGAAAATGAAATCGAATTAATATTTGATCTTATTTGTAATGTTTTTCTTTTTTTGAATGGTATTTAATTTTGTTTTTTCAATCCAGATGTTAACGAATGTTCCGGTGACCATGGATGTGATCATAACTGCAATAACAACGTTGGATCTTTTAGCTGCAGCTGTAATGAGGGATGGGCACTTGGAATTGACAATTTCAATTGTGAAGGTATTTTAATAATAAGATAGTTATTATAATATTAAAAAATAAAATAATGGCAAATGCTCTCATAAGTCTCTGCGTTAAATTTTTTCGCAATTAATATATTTTATTTTTTGAATATGGTATCACAAATAAAATCTCTTACCGCTTTCAATAAGTGACTAGTAATGAAAGTCAAATATGAGAAAATGATAACATTTTTTTTATTGCTTTTTTCCGTGTGATTTGTGTTTTTTTATGCTACCACTCTTTCCATACTTCAGCTAGGTAAATAAACACTGTGAAAATAACCATACTGTATCACGGTTTTTATTTCATTTGGTCTGTGTTGTTTCGTGCGACCACTTTCTTTTCTATATTTTTACCTACAAGCTCATTGTAAACATCATATTGTATATTGTCTAAGTCTTCAATTCTGCACATTTCCACTGAGAAAAAAAGTATATCATTTTTTTAAGAATTTGAAGCAAAATAATTTTAACATCATACGTAAAAACATCGTCTTGTTTGTCATAATTTGTCTTATGCCGTTTTATCATTTAATCAGATGTAAATGAATGTGAGGGTAATGATCATGGATGTGAACAAAGATGTGTTAATATAGATGGATCTTACCAATGTGCTTGTAATGAAGATTACTTTTTGGGTGAAGATGGAAGAAGTTGCTTCGGTTAGTATACTTAATGCTGCACAACACGGGCTTTTGGTAGATGCTGGAAAATATGCATTGTACCTAGTACCCATTCTTAACCCTGTAAAATGTTAGTAGTTATTGGGATTGAAAAATCTTAAAATTGCCTAGCATCGACGAATATTCTAGATATAGGCCAATACTACGGCCTGCAAAAGGGTATTTTAGGTTTTTGGTTTCTTTTGTCAAAAACAAATGTGACACGCCTATGATTTTTATATATGAAATGTTTTTCAAAATATCAAACTATGCTACGTTTTTTGAAATATCGCTTCATAGCCAAATTCCTCTACAGCGCATTATCGACCTACTTTTCAAAAAGGCAACTACAAATTTTAAGTCTTGCTTGATTTTCTCATTCGATTTTTTTCGCGATGCAATAATGACTTCAGTCAATCAACTATATTATATTAAATATTGAATACCCCTTTTCTCTAACATGCAGAAATTGTTGACCAATGGACGCTTAGCAGAAAGACATGTCGTTGTTACTTTGATCATTCAAGAAGTGACTGTGCCTGCTGTATCCCTGGTGGTTGTCAATGTGATTCCAGAAACCCTATGAGATGTGTTCAATGTGGATATGGTGATACATGTGGTTTGTCAATCGACGGTAAGCAGTTCCGAATAATAAAAAAACAATCGATGCTGGTCATTTTCGAAAAATTTGCACTACAAATTAGTATTGGCATAATTTAAGCGAAAGAAAGGGTGAAAAATAATAAAATTAAAATCGAAAATATGTTTTGAGGAGTGTCGAAACATACTGCTGCATTGTCAATTCAAAAATAAAAAATAGGGAATATCATTATTAAAATGCAATTACGTTTCGAAAAGTTTTTATACTTTTATTCTTGGATGCTGAATGGTTTCTATATTATTACAGACATATAAACATTTATAACAAATATCGCAAATTTCGCTCGAACAATTTTATACGCAGAAATACCAAATCATAAAAATAGCAAAGTATTTCGAAATTATTGCGCCATTGAAAGTCAACCAACTAACGAAAAGATTACATCGTGTTGTAAACTTATAAAGGCACCCAATTAAGTGCGTTATTTGTAAAATGCATAGTACATCGTTTGTACTCGATTTAGACCGACCACGATATATAACGACTTAGTGTTCCCACTTCCACTCACACAAAAATATCTAAATTTGTTCAGAGGTTGCATCACCGTGTTTCTTCAATAACTCTAAACTTGGAAAATTAGCTGCTTCTGCCGGTGGTCAATGTGATCGAAAGGGTCGATATCTTCCAAGACAATGCGACAATGAAGGAAACTGCTACTGTGTTAACAGAATAGGGATTAAGATTCTTGGCACAGAAGGTGCACAATCTTGTGGTAAGCTCGTTTTCTTGTATGTAATTTTTTTGATGATTTTTTAAAAAAGATGTAACGCAATGATTGAATTTTTGGTCAACCTGCTTTATCTGTCATTTGTGTCTCATATTTGACAAATATGAAGCAAGTCTACTCGTGTGTACTATATCTAATGGAAAATATCGTCGAAAAGCAGGTATATACCGAGGCGTGTCTTTTTTACTGACTGAAGTTCAGTTATAGCAAAGTTGGAAGCTAAAAATGACTCCCTTGCGACCACTGATACTGTGACTCTATACTGACTGGTGTTCCGAGGTGTCATTTAGTGAACTGAATAACTTACTTCCCTGTTTATTTGCGATTTCGGTTACGAATGTGACTTTTGTCACAAGGATGCTTGAATGAGATAGTATCATAGTGGAAAACAGATATAACATAATTTTTTCCCACAAAATTACAAGTATATTTGTATGCTTTTCATAGTTCTTAGCCTAACTTCTTCGGAAGCATCTTTCCAAGCATCAGCGATTTTATGTCTTTTCAGGTGAACAAATTTAGCTGATTTTTTCCTGTGAGATAATTGGAATGATAGTATTCTACGCAAAATTCCCAATCCCACTTTTCAAATCCACCTGTTTCGTTGGTAACTGAAAAAATCTTTTTTTGGTGTAGAAAACCCATACGCCCTCAACGGTTGGACTCTACCAGGAGATTGCGCATGTGCTGATGACCCTACCAAGAAAAACTGTGCTTGTTGTCGTCGTGATGGTTGTCAGTGCAGAAATGCAAAAGGAGAAGGAACCAGACTCTGTGTACAGTGTGGACTGACGTATCTGTGTGGTAAGTAATTTGGTATCCTCATTTGGATTAAAAAGGTAGCGGCTCCATTGTTTCCCCATAGATATACTACATCGCTATCGAACCCTACTCAAAAAGTACAAAAATTCGTTATCTTGTTTTATTTAATTCATCATCTAAAATTGCATTTTTAGAATACTAATAGAGTCTAGTCATTTAAATGTGGGTAACGTGGAAGACTGCGCCTTGACGAAACACGTTCTCGAAATATATATTGATAAAAAATTTTGATTGGTATGAATACCACTTACGTGCGATAATTTCCCAACTTTCTATCTAAAAACTTTTCGATATAAATAAATAACATAAGCTTTTTGGGATAAAAGATTTAAAATTCAAAAAATCTTGTAAAATAGGTAACAATATATCCTATCCACTGTTGGTGGTTGGCATCGATGTCTGCAACCGTCGGTTACAAACTAATTTTTCGAGAGTGGATAGATTGATTCCCGAAAAAACGCTTTAAAGCTAAATTTTCATTATTATTACTCATCACAATTTTTAGACTCTTTGGTGGATTACTACAATCAATTCGATTTTGCGATGGCTCCACACGACCTCGTGAAAAGCATGAAAAAGAGCCCATAAGCAACCACATCGCAATAAATCTGAAGTAGTATCATCATAGATGCAGTAGAATCAGGATTTGGGAATTTAATATCATATTATTTTCGTTTAATATCTTAATATAAATTGACAATTTCTGCATAAAATATTTT
The DNA here is from genome assembly GCA_963675895.2 of Styela plicata. Lineage (NCBI taxonomy): Eukaryota > Metazoa > Chordata > Ascidiacea > Stolidobranchia > Styelidae > Styela > Styela plicata. Next base: position 4,368,372 of record OZ023150.1, read on the forward strand.
AGCCAACATACAGTCAAGTACCTTATCTTCTATGTGTTTTGGTGGCGTGATTCATGAAAGGCCCCATACCTGGTATGCCCGTGATCTAGACTCTGGAGTAAAAAAATGGTGGATACAGGTAGGCCTGGGCAAAACTGAATCATTTGAAATTAGAATCTCTTCCGAAAATCTTTTTCGGATCGGATTAAATCGTTGATCTTATAAAAATAACAAATATCCCATTTTTACTGTTACTATTGCAGTGTCCATTATGATAATTAATTTTAAAGTTACGGACTACAAATACAAGTTCAAACTGGCTTGTAAGCGATGTATTTCCAATTACACTCCAGTCCTGGAGCAAATATTTTCTTTTTAACGACGGCTTACGATCGACTTTGGTCGAATTCGAAAATCGATTACATTCCGTCGTTTTTTTTCGACTTTATTTATCATGCCTTTGTCCCTATGACCGATTCAGAATCGATTCGAATAATCTGTACAATAAAACCACCGAATTCAATCGCCCAGCCCTAGATGTAGATTAACCAGAAACTGATCAAATCACACGAGAGAATTTTTTAAAAGCTCCTTTCATGAGTCCCAAGCGGGGCGCCTGACTTGTCACATAACCTATAATTGCAGAAAATAAATTTTATGATCAGAGTGTATGATCTGACACAAAATAACCGACATTTTGTATTTTTGGTATTAAATCCGACAGCTTTGATTAGCATTTAAGGATAGTGATCAAAGTTAGCAAAATGATATGATCTATAATTCCCTTCCATTATATTTATGTTTGTTCTGTCCTGTTTCGTCAGTCTTGTCTTTGTTTGTCCCATGTCCTCGTCTCTATGTGTTTAGGTAACGATATTGCTCTTGTAGGTCAGGCAAAGCCGCAATCTGACATTTATTGGCAAGTTGTGACTTCATCATGATGTCGTCATATATTTATCTTGTGTCAAATTGCTGATATATACTAAAAATGCTTTGTATGTTGCTATGTGTTTGTCTTTGTCCAGCCACGACACGTTGGCACCTTATGTATTGTATTTGTCCTTTATGTGTTTAGCCCATTGTAAAATTATTCTATAAAATACATAGCATTTTGTAATAATTGATACTATGTTGCTGTTGCTACTGATTCGAAAAAGCTATGGATTTTATGACATCTTTACATCGTGCTTGTTATTTGTCTCAATGTCTAGATTTGTGCAATTTATACGCTAGATTATAGAAAATAAATGTATCCGTCAAAAAAAGACTTTTTATTTTGTCATGTTTGAGCAGCTTATGTATGAGATGCAATTCATCATGGACAAAAACAAATTTTGAACGTATATCTATAATTGGGTAATGGTTGGTTTATAATTGTAGTAGGAATAAAATAAAATTGCCTAATAGGAAACTGGTGGAGAATGAAAATCATGTATTTGCAAGTTTATTATATCTAAATGCCCCCGCTATTTAGCATGTCCTATTAGGCCATTCTCAAACCCAACTAGCTTCAAATGAAAATTTTCTCTGCTATCATCACAGAGGCGCATCCCGTGTGTAAGTTTATTCTTCAGCTGTCCGCGCTCAACAAAAAGTCAAATGATGACTAGGGCTGTGAATATTCCTGCCTCGATACCCAGTCGGAAATTTTTTGTAAAATCGCCCTTTGTTTAGTATGTGTCATTGATAGATCGCGCCGCGAAGACGCGGTCCAGCAGTGAGCCATGCTTGACAAAGAAAAATTCCTTATTGGGTAATAGGTAAACCACAAATATCTCTACCGGTCCTTGCACCAGACGTTACATGACATGGATTTGTAAATATTGTTTTTTCCTTTATCTGGATAGACAAATACCGAAATAAACAAACGCTGGATGGTACCAACTTATATCTAGTTAATTATGAAACGAACAAAAGTATTGGGTTTTAAGATTTCCCTTTGAATATGCCAGAAATATTCGTCGAAATTATTTTGCCAAGTATGTGTAGTAACAACCGCGTCCCATGCTGCTCACAGCGATCATGATTGGAAACGAAGTATGGAGTTCAGATGGCACACACACTACAGCTCCTAAAAATGGTAGTTCGATTTTTTGAACTTTTAATCAGGCCATTGGCGTCGCTTCCCCAAAATTTGTGATTTAAAAAAATTTAAAATTCAATTCAGTTTGGCTATATGTGAAACGCTTAGGATAGCTGATAGGATAGGACTTTATTTTTGGGATGCGCAGCTTGAAGCGTATTCCTACTCTCTTACTGATTGAGCTAACCGGTCACAAACACTAATCTGTAATTATAATTTATTTGTACCAACTCTAGTCAAAATACCCAACTAGGACTATACGTTCAAGTATCCTAATGTTACATCACCTCTAACTACCTGAATACAATATCAGTAACACAATATTTCTATTTCCTTAACCAAACTAAAGAATAAAATAAATAACTAAATTATAGTAATAAAAGTTACATACCAAATTGCTTTCACTCCAGGATGAATAACACAAAACCTACTCCAGACACCCTCGAAATGCCTACCAATATGCAGTCTAAACATATAGTTAACACAGCACATTTCACGTAAACTACAAATTCACAAATTAGACTCAATTGAGTAAAATGAATATTCCTATAGATGGAAAAATCCAAGGTAATGCGCTTCCAAGAGGGAAGAGGGAGACGTGCTTGACCTAATAAAAGATTAGCATTAATTTTCCCGCTCATTAATTAGTCATGGTAAAACAAGCATTAAACCAGTGAACCCCGTCCCCGTCTCGCAATAAACAGAAAATCAATGCAGATTATCGCCAATGAAATGCTGCTGCAGCAAACCAAGTCTCTAAGAAGGCACTATCCAATAACAAACGACGTCATAACATACGTGATCAAATCTCTAGCGAATTGCTCCGACACAGCGCTTTTTAAGGGAACAGACAGATTCATCAATTTTGTCCTTAAGTAAGTGTTGGTTTTGCATTAGATTCATAACGGTACTACATCAGCCAAATTGACCGCTTATGAGCTATGCGAAGTATCCAACCGGTACAGGTTACGGATAACGCGACATTTTTTATGTTTAGTGTTGGGCTGTTTTATCATCCATCCATGTTATAGATACTTACAGGTCGTCTTATTTCCAAAGTCAGTTAGGAGATGGGCCACCGGGGCCACTCCTGGTGTATAAAACTATATAACCTCTAGTTTAGACTTTATAACAGTTCTAAAGTCTAGAGGTTTATAGTTACTATAACATCATAGCTTCAGTTTGACTGGTGACAAGAAGATCCCTACCCGGAACCGTGTTACGTCACAGGTTGATTGAACTATAATTGGGCAAAAACACAAATGTTTGGTGTGATGACCCTATCCCTTTATGGGAATTCGCTATAAACAAGGCTGGAAGCAGCTAACCCAAGCTCTAATCATCTTTCAACTATAGATATATGGGACGTAGTCAGTTCATAACTACCCACACCAGTCCCGTATACACTCTAACAGAGGAGCATTTCATACGGAACCGAACCAATACAGTAGGGTGCAGTGAGTTGTATCTGCCAAATTTGGACGAACCAAAAGTAAAAAGTATTGCACGTAAATTAGAGACAAAGCACCAAATTATATTATTAATTTATGCTCGTTTATTTAGTATCGAAATTTCAGATATGGGCAACGACAAACCAAAATTCTCAGAGGTAAATCAGATCATAACATATGAATGCACCGTAAAAAGTAAATTCATCGAATTCAAGTGAGAAATAATTTCAATTTGCCGAGAATGTGCCGCGGATGAACCACGACTCGTGATCTATCATTGGCATATGTCTAACAAAAATGCCGGACTCATTTTTTCGATTGGGATCGAGTGAAAATTACGATCGTCATGATGAAATATAATCAGGTGGTGTTTACTAGCTTAGTTCAAATTCGGATGAGTCAACTTTATATATCTTCCAATATAATTTTAGTTGATTGTGAGAAGGATACCATTTTATTTTAAATTTACATGGGTGTTTGGGGTCTTTTCTTTATCCACGCACTAATTTTAGGCAGAGCTTCCACTCTCTTTCCTAATGCTGCTAGCTTGGGAATCGTCTTCAGTAAATCAGGACACGCTTTTTCAAGGAAATGTGACACCATCATCCATCCCAAATCAGCTGTTGAGAGCTGAAACATAAAATGACTCAATACAATTATATGCGAAAAAATATGTTTTTTTCTGTGGATGACCGTTAGCAAAATATCATAATTTTCTATTGTGTTTGATATTTCGCAAGAACAAGCATTAAAAATTATTAAGGCTTTGAGATTGATTACCGAATGAAAATAAGTTGTGGTTGTTGAAATGCAAGTAATTAGAAGGAGCAATTCAACCGGGCTATGACTATTCTTCGCATTGACGTCGGCTATTATTATAAAATACAAAGATTTTCTTTTCAATATAACTCCCTATGCAGCCAGAGGTAAAATCAGAATCAAAACAACGGCCGTTTATACAGCAAATAATGCATAAATTGAGACATCAGCCGTAACACCTATTTAAGTGAATCATTCAGACAGAACTGAAACATTAATAGGGTAGTGGAATGATTAATATCTGTCCAGGGCGATAATAAAGTCATCAACCATTTTTTTAGATATAAACTCGCCGTCCTATTTCAGTAAACTTTAATTTAGGGTTTTTTTATAATATGCGCCGAGAGATAACTCTTTTTTATCCTGACGTAAACATGCGTATGTGAATTTGTTGCGTCATAAAAAGCGTTTTTGTATTTTCCCCGTGTTGCGCGATAAGGATTTTCGTTAGGAATATTGTTACTGCTAATTTGTATTGCAATAGTTAACTGTGGAATATTTATAATGTATTACAATGGCTGTGTCATCATATATTAGTTTTATCGTAAATTTCCGAAGGTTTCACGCTGTTCAACAATTACTACTTGTTTGGTGAGATCATTACAGTTTCAGTTTCATTGGATCTCGTTGCATCTTTACTTGGACTTTAGTTGGGCAGCTGCTGGGGGCTAGGGAATTGTGCATAAAACTCCAAGTAACAGTCACGTTGTGTGTTCATTTGAAGAGAAATTTAAACTCGTTGCTGTTCGTACTCAATACATTTCTTCCCCGGTGTGTTCCATGAATACATTTTTACTTAAAGCTTTCAAATTAATATTAGTAAATTCGACATTACCTGACTCACGAAATATTCGTCTCCTTCCTTGTTTTGCTTAAGCATAGCTTCCAACTTTTGAAGCAATGGTGGTAAAGTAGTTGTGAATGCTTCTTTGAATGCTGCTTCCTAAAATAGTTTATAACATTTGTTATATCTATCGAATCCGCATACAATATCGTGTTTCCGAATTACGAAATTATATGTCAAATGTGCCATGGTTGATCACTATTGTGTTAAATTCAGCTTTGACATAAGTACAGATATTGAGCTAAAGTTATGAAAGATTGTAGAGAAAATAAATTACAAAAAGGCGCAGCAGAGTAACATTTTTAGTTTTTTTTTTTACATTTGTTTAATTCAGCAAAAAATCGCGCATGCTTTTCAATGGTACCAGTGCAAGGGCGTAATCAGAAACTGGGAGATGGGGTGCATGGCACCATGTTATCCCCCTAAATATCCAGTGCTCGTGGGAGGGAAAACTTTCGTTTATCAAGTATGAGAAACCGAGCGATCGTGCCGACGAAGTGCGGTCCATTTATGCCCCACGCTTAACAAAACATTGTTTCGTGTACTGTTAGACTAATTTCTGGGTTAAAAACTTGAGTCTACAAAATCATCTATGTATCATACTTTTTTCTTTTCATCTTTCTCCGCGAATGGAAGTTTCATCATCATATCAGCCACGCAGAATCCAATCATTTCTGCTTTCATGGCTTCTTCTGGGGTTTTTCCAAGTAGATTGTATTTTCTTGCAAGATAACCGCAGATGGCCGGGCTCTGACAATATTTAACACCATCCATTTCCAACAATGGTAGCTGACCGAAAGGAGTATCTGAAATAAGTGAGATTGTTCACGGTTAAATTCATATCTCTGGATGCACAGCGCAGGTCTTCAGACAGTGACGTATAGCCTCGCTTACGCTTATGAATTTCGCGTCTACTTCATTTGCCTTGCACCACATTACCTTTGCATGAAATGAAAGGATAAAATAAAGAGAAGCAAAAAAACTCGCAACCCGTATTGTAGCTTTAAATATTGATATAAATAAAAACTATGTTGGGCAAGTGAGTGCTGAAGTTATTATATATTAGATATATTTATAATACTATCTGATCCATTTTTTTCGTCTTTCTCTTTTTTCCTTGTGTCATTATGTAACCTTCCTATTCTATGAAAAAATAGTCTGCTATGAACCATGTTTTTTATATACCAAATGTGCTAACAAATCAATTTAGAAATTCAGAGACGTGAAATATTATGTAAAATTTTAGTCCGGTGTATCATGTATAATACACGCCATAAACCTTGACGTGGAATGGTAAAATATAATTCAGTTACAGATGCTAATAAAAGTTTTATATAGGATTTATTATTAGTTAAGTAGGATCATGATTTTCATACTTTTCAATCTTTGGAAATATTCCGGCTATACGTTACAGGGTTGGCACTTTTAGATACTCATTTTCGGATCGAAGCCGACAGGATCACGAAGTGATCAAAAACTACTTGCAAAGCGATTAATATGTATCAGTTTACATTCCAGGAAAAAGTTTTAAAATATTATGTTACAATTTCTTAGCATATTCTATTTTAATTGAATAATTATACCTGGTTTCATCTTTGCCCACTCTTCTTGAGTTACACGAACATCTTCAAAATCTTCTCCTGCCTGTACGAGAATCAATCTAGCAAGTTCTGCCCTCGCCATAAGATTAAAGTAAATTATTTTGTATTTTCCCATTTTGTATTTTTTTAGATATTATCGTGCGAAACAATGGCTACTGAAGAGAACAGTATTAGAAACATCACCTTACTTACGAGTTGCGAAAACTAAAATTGAAGGCGTTGTGGATATCAAGAACGCGCCACACAACGACAAGTTAAAGATCTATGGCGCAAGACTCCACCCCTGAAACTGGTAGAAGAATACATTTACCTCCCACAAAACCCAGAGCGTGTACCACTCACTGCACTTAACCATGACGGTTCGGTTCCGTTTGGGATGATTTCCGTTTAGAGTACAGTTGCTGTTACTACATATTTTAGTAGCTCTTTGCTATTGAGTGGTCATGCGTTGGCTCTCTTTGGGAGCTGCCTCCGCCCTTGCTTTGAGTGCATTTCAATAAAAAAATAACAACTTTTAGGCAAACTAAGCTGAATCTCTTGGCAAACAACACTAAACTTGCTTTTCTGTCTTGTGCTGTTTTATTGTATTGCAATTCACGCTGAAATTGTGATGGGGTATTTTTTCTACAAAGTAGCAAAATGAAAATTTTTGCACTTTTTGTTCTTAATCATAAATATATATAAGTGAATCGGAACAGAAGTGCGTGCAAGATGACAGAATTATGTACAAAATTTCAGATCAAAACAAGGGTCAAACAATAATTAAGTCTACTGGGTAAGAAATTCTTTGACAGCTGCCCACCCCTTTCCTATCTCATGGCAACATTGCGACAGAGCGTTACTTTTCCTGGGCTACATTACGCCAGCAATACCTCGCAACATTTGCCGTACATATAAAGTAAACTAAAATCACACGCTTTTGTTGAGCTTGAGTTACTGATGGATCAAGCGCGATCCGTCTGTGTCTCATGCTTGAAAAATATAACACAGTTATCAAATATTTGAATATGGTTTGCTTTAATATTGTGCAAAAAGTAATATTTCAGTAAAATGTGCTAACTAATGTTTGTTGAGTATATGTCATCAATAGATCATCCAGTATCGCGAATAAGAGTTGGACATTGCGTTAGTGCGATTGGTCGAAACCGAACATGTCGAGTTTCTCGGCCATCCGGACAATACTGTCGCGTCCAATAGACTGAGTCACCGAATTAAACTTTTTTATGGAGTCTGAGTTTGGTTCATCACATTTGTACGAAACTAGCGACATCTGATGATTGCGATCATTTCTTTACCGTAGGAACTGACCGCGTAAGGGGAAGGACATATACGCTGGATAGTTTCAAAGCGAAATTCAGAAGAACGAGTTATATATTTAAGGCACAAGCCCCCACCCCCGGAGACTGGTAAATGAATACATCTACCTCCCACAAAATCCAGAGTGTAATAACAACTTTTAAACAATCTAAGCTGAATCTCGTGGCAAACAACGCCAAACTTGTTTTTCTGTCCTGTGCTGTTTTATTGTATTGCAATTCATGCTGCAATTGCGATAGGGTATTATTTCTACAAAGTAGCAAGAAGAATTTTTTGCCCTTGTTATTCTTAATCATAAAAAATATATGTGGATCGGCACAGAAATGCGTGCAAGATTACAAAATTACATGAAATATTTCAGATTAGAACAAGGGTCAAACAATAATTAAGTCTACTGGGTAAGAAATTATTTGACAGCTGCCCACCCCCTCCTATCTTGCAATTTTCTTTTTTTCGCATTCGACGAAGATACGAACTCTGATCTATCTTGAACGAATTACACGAAGTTCGAAAGCACTAGCAATACAAATGGCACAATTAACGACGTAACTATTAGCAAAACACTGATTTAAACAAAGTGTCACTTGCTTACGTGGCATTATCTCATGCACAATGCATCGAATGTTATCTCAAGACAACTTCCTGGGCAACATTTTGCCACAATACCTCGCAACATTAGGCCAACATATAAAGTAAACTAAAATCACATGCTTTTGTTAAGCTCGAGTCACTGATGAATCAGGTGCGATCCGTCTGTGTCTAATGCTTGAAAAAATATAACATAGTTATCAAATATTTGAATATGATTTGCTTCGACATTGTTCAAAAAGTAATATTTCAGTAAAATGTGCTAACTAATGTTTGTTGAGCATATGTCATCAATAGATCATATGAGTTGGCCATTGCGTAATCGCGATTGGTCGAAACCGAACATATCAAGTTTTTTGGCTTTCCAGACAATACTATCGTGCTTAACAGACCGAGTCACCGAGCTTAACAGAACGAGTCACCGATTTATTTATACGAAACTAGCGCCATCTTGCGATTGAGATCATTTTTTCTGCTGTGTGTACTGGCAGCTTAAGGACGAGGACATATACACTGGAAGGTCACAATGCTAAATTGAGAGGAAATTTGTCAAATATGACGAATTTTTGATGCATCATGGCTGAATCATAATCAGAATAGGTTTCATAAGTCGAAGTTTGCAAGTTCGTACAAAATGAACCCAAAAATATCGCTGGCGCCTTACACGGATATGTTCGATATTAAAGCCTAACATTCTTTCAAAATTAATCTAAGATTGTGTATACAATTTTGAAAAGTCGTGACGGAGATGTTGATTCAATGTATATGCTTTACTTAATGAAAATATTCGAAGTGACAACGCGTAGATTTACGTTAAATGCATCAAATATACAGTATTTTTATGAAAATTTAAAAATAACAGCAACACACTAGTGTTGGCAATTCTAGTTAAAAGTACCTAGTTCACTTAGTTTACCTGGTTTATTTGCAAGGCACTTTTACCTAGTTTCAAGAATAGATAGCTCACACAGTTTAACTTTCACCGAGTTTTCTGTTTGGTATTTTACTTAGTAAAATTTACCAGGTAAACTCGGAAAATTTAACTATTTTTTTCACTGCGTACCTAGTAAATTGAATGAAAAACGTAAATTGTATTTTCATTTAAAAAAGCTTAAAATAAACTATTTGATTATTTTAACCTTGAAATCTATCAAAAATGCCTTAAATGCTACCAATCGACAATTACCTAGTTTACCTAGTATTTGGACTAGATACTATCTAGTTTTGAAAGTGGAAAATAGGTTACATAGTAATACCTTTACCTAGTTTTGCGGTAATTTCGTTTTACTTTACCTGGTTCGAAAAATAACTAGGTTGACATCACTACAACACACAGCACGACAAAAATTATAAAACATGGAGTTTTTAATTAGATACATTTCTTGAATTGTGAGGCAATAACATAAACACGAAATATATCAAATTTTGATGGATGTGTGTGTGTGTGAATTAAAACGTCTATTAGCGTCCTATATATAAACTATCAGTTCAGAGCAACATTTTTTCGATTCTCCTACTTAAGAAATTAAATAATTATAAAATAAAATATAATTCATAAATAATCCCACATATCCAAGGAAAGTTTGTGACTTTATTGAACGGCAGCCATTTTTACGACGTTTTTCACATTCACTACAGCAGAATAAAACCTCTGTTTTCTGTTTTGTTATAAGTTGATTACAGACAGATATTGTTTGGTTACAATGCTTCAAATAAGTCTCATTTTCTCCCGCGTGGACTGTTACTGAAAAATAATAAAGATTACAGAAATCCTAACGTCTTAGTAATTAATACCCATAAACGTTTCGCCATATTTGTCAAATCATAATTGGTTCCTTTCGAAGAATGCTTCCAAAAAATTGGGTTTTTCGAATATATAAGTTGACATATTCGCAGACATATAGTTTTTTGGACACAAGTACCTGCAACATGATGTATCAGAGGCTTTTAGCAGTTTATTAAAATATAAAGAGAATATTTTGCACGGGCGCCAACATTTTGAATAAGGTGAGTGTATTTAAAAAGACGCAGCATCTCGGTTCCATACATTTTAAAACAACGTGAAGAAATTGACGTGAAGGAATGTTTTTATCAAAATTTGATTGTAACAGTAGTTTGTAACCTTTAGGAAGTAACGCGATCATTCAGTTACTCCACCTAAATTGGCCAAGGTCGCTGCGCCACAAAAATTAATGAATATTTGAATTCTACAGCGACGCGTCTCAACGACGCGATCAATCAGTGACAAATACCTGACAAAAGATGTCTCGAATCAGTTTTTACGATTAGGTTACCCTCAAACTAAGGTCAATGCTATTTCTTTATCATGTTTCTGGCTTATGAAGAAAATTCAAAATATTGTAACTTATTTTGAACAAAATCAGTTCGCAGACCAGATCTGACCATATTAACTCCAGTGTTGCAATACAGTGATTGGATATTCAATGATTCATTTTAACTAAGCTTATACCAAGTCAAACAACTCGAATAGATCTAAATGCCTTCTCACAACATAGCAAACTCTTACTTGTACTGATTGTGTTGCAGTTTTCAGGTTCTGGTTGTGCACAAAGTTTTCGGTGTCTCTCGATCTCATATTTCGCACAATGTCCAAGATCATCTAATTTACAGTAATAGCAAGTCTCGTACGATTTCACTTCAGAGATTAAGAATATAGCTGTAAACAAAATTATTAACAATGAGTTCTGTCGCTGTAGGTGCCCATATGCCCTTATCGCTCTCGTATACTCCATATTTTAGGTACAGTTGGCGATATTTTTGTAAAGTAACTTTACTTAGTGGTATCGAAATAAAATCGTCTTTTTCGAGTAATAATGATTAGGTAAAGAGTTTTACAAATTAGCTAAGCCGGTTTAAGCGAGCAAAAAAAGGTTTATTTATATTTACATTCCTAAAATACGCTTTCAGCATCGCATTAGTATAAATCAAGAATATTCAAATAGTATCTAGCTTATCAAAGTATTTAGAATTTTGGACAATATAATTATTATAGTGTAAAAAGTGCACTGAATGCGAACTCTCGGAGAAGTTTATGCCAGGCTTTATAAATCTTGAAATTATGTATTTAAGATATCTGAACGTGTCCACAAAAAATAATTGTTAGCCTGAATGATATCCGAAAAAAAAAAAAACTGAGCAGACAAAGATTTGGATTCAGCCCACTGGCTGCCAGTCGAATAGCCGGAGTGCAAACTGAATAGCTAAAGACATAAAGATATAAACTCACCCCAAAACGCACATACATGATAACTCCAAATAAACTTAAGTTTGAACATAGCTATACCCAGCAGTTATACAAGTGTATAGCAAGCACATCGTTGACGTACGTAAATTCGTTGAGGTATTTCGCCTCCGGCAGTTGTCATTTTCCCATCATAAAAAAGGAGCGCTGATTATCTGTTCGATTTTACATTTGCTATGAACAGTCGACACCTTTCTTTAAATGCAATACATTGTATTCAAGTTTAGGTATGAATCAAGCATGGGTCAATTACAGATCGCCTCCCTCGGGCGCAAATCTTTGACAATGCTTGATCTGGCAATTTCATTTTTCTATTTTATGATATGAGTGATTTAGTTATCATCATCCCAACAAAGAATAATGCGAATAAATGGTTGCGTGAACTGAATCGGAAATTCTACTTTGCCAAACATGTGCCACTGATAGACCGCGCCTTGTCGGCGCGATCCATCAATGACCCATACTTAAAAAAGATGTTAGGGCAACTATTTTCTGACTGACAAAGTATTCAATAAGTTGGCCAAGACATGGATTTTATGATACCATGAACTGGTGACAAATTAAATTAGGACAAGTTCCAAAACATTATGCCGTTAGGGCGATTTCTGTAACAGTACAAGCTGTAAGGCTAGAGAAATTGCTCATCTGTACATAGGGATTACTCTGAACAGCAAGCACGTATTGAATGTTCACGTGAGATGAGTTTTCTAGGTTTGTTTTAATTTAACCTTAATTTTCGCGCTAGGGCAACGCTGCACATATACCTATTTTACGTTTTCATGCGCAACTGAACGGTTCGCTGTGCAGGCTAACGGAGAGTGCTCGTTTCGTTGCGTAGGTTTGTGCTTTGTAGGCATGTGAATATAATTGACGCTAGGCCAAAGAATTGCCGTTTTTATTTCGTACCTAAAATGCAGGTTAATGCATCCGTAGGACGTGTTTTGTGCCATTAAGTGAAGTCGTCGGTGACACTTGCTTTGTGATTTCGTCAACTAGCAAAATTCATGTCTCCGCCCGAGCAGAGCGGTTGTTAGATTATTATGGTTGTTAGATTATCGGTCGTGTATTTGCTTAGATGAGAGTTAGACTTAGTCAGAAATATTTGACCAAACATAGTTAGTGTTAAATAAGTGCTGTTCAGACACCTGAACACACCACCTCATATCATCTGTGGAGAATGTTTGACAAAACTTCTAATTCGACAGGCATTAGCGTTGTCTCATCGTATTTCCCGTGTAAGCCGATTAAAGAGAACAGATAAGTGGTAGATGATTTCACGATAACCTACTGCAGATACCGATTCAAACCTGTTTGGGTTTTAGTGAACGGCGGTACTACACTGTTATGCAGTAATTCTTTCGCACTACGTTCCCGTTAAATTTTAACGATCGTTGCTTTCGGCTTTGTTTGGTGCGAACTTCAATAAAAAATGGTTGTTGCGTCTACAACATTCTATTACATCGCGGTTTTTGCTCATAAAAACAAACAGATGATTGATAGGAAGGAAATTGACACAACACGATCGAAGTTATACATACACCATCAACATCTATCGATTTTTGGTATATGATACTTATAGTTAGAGGTATAGAAATATCTTATATCTTAAATATCAGAGGCATATGAGAGCGTAATTTACAAAACATAGGTTGTGTTTGCAGACATTTTCCAAGTAAAAATTCTAAGCAAAATGCTATATTTTTTAGGAGGAAAACATGAAAAGTATATCATAAAGTCTTCCGGTGATTAGACCAAACATTTGCTCATTTTAGAAACATTTCAGGACAGGTCTAAATGATTAACGGAAACGCGATAATTCGTTACATTCTGAAGGTTCACGATTCCGAATATCGTTGAAGAAAAAGTTATGTGTCACTTCTATTTTCTCAAAATGCCCTTCGTCCCCTCCACTACCAATTTATCGATTCGCGATGAACAAGATCTCTACTACTACTACTAAGGAAAACCTAACGCCCTTACAATTGTTAACTTGCACACCGATTTTTTTGCATACAGATTTTCGTCAATTTTTTCGATATTTTATATTACACCGCGTTGCTATCCCTGCCAGCAAATCAATACGACTTTATTTAGCTAAGTATAAGCCATAGAAGGGTCGTGTAACCATGACTGACCCATACCCGACAGAGCGAAAATGAATAATTTTTGCATGAGGAGTGTTTGAGTGAATCCATATTCGTTTGGTAATATCTTGAAGATCATTGACGAACTACAGTTCAATCTCAATATTTCTTTATCATTAAACATAGCAAGGGATCGTAGGTATTTTACGCTTAGGCGTGATACGTCATTGAATTTAAGACTTGGTGTGGTGAAGACAGGTTTATCCTAATCGAAATATTCATTTTGTTAAGAATGAGCCACAAGTGGACCGCACCTCGGCGGTGCGATCCATCGGTGACTCATACTTAACAAAATGCCCTTGGAAAAGATTTCTGAATTTGATATTTGGTCGTTGATGTTTTGTTTTAGATACGGATCGCTCTGCTAGTGAGTCACTGACTAATGCTAAACTAGACAGAATATAAACACGAAAGCGTCCGGATAATGTGTACTATACGGTTACGAGATTTATGTAACTTTCTGCAAAATATTTAGTCTCGCGTCGACTGTTTAGAAGGGGAATGTAAAAACCTGCAGAACAAGATTGAAATATTTTTTGGGCGGAACACGCAACATAGAATTATCGCTCTCCGTGCCCTGACTTTTTGATTAGACCACACTAACGCAAACATATTTTGGCTGTATACAGATTTTTGGCCGCATCGAAACATTTGTCGTCTAAGTGGGGGTGACTGGTAGATTGTACAGCTTAGGCACGGTCCATCTGTGGCCAATGCTCGATAAAAAAAATTAGTTAGAAGGTAAATTCTTCAGTTTAGCTTTAGTTTAGCAAATTAGTTGAAATTGTGACATTAGGTGATTGGTGAATCGATGTTATGGGTTTACTGGATTATGTAGCTCGGCCAAAGGACGATGGGCCATTCACTTCGTTCATTCGAATCAGCCGCGTATCGGCCATAGAAACAAAAAATTGCAAAATGAAGTCGAGTTCTCATATTTCAACGTAAATAACAATAAAAGTATTCTCTATTTCGATCATTCATTTAAATGTGTGAACAATTCACATTGTTTATTTCAGTTTGATATTCCGGTCGATTTTTTATCGTGAAAAAGCAATATTTGCTCTTTAAATAGAATTAGCGATTCGATCAAATTCCAGAAAATTATCCAAATCAGATTGAAATTCCAGTTGATTTGGTTCTTCCCAGCCCTAGTCGAAATCTGTATTGCTTATACTCACTAAGGCAGTGCTGTGTGATACAACATGTTTACTTCGATTCAATTATCATTCAGGGGCTTAGCATACTAGCAAAACAACCGTCTACTTGGGTGTATTCCGCAAGTTGTTAATTAAAAAAGCAGAAATTGATAAATCTCGCGACAAGCGCCATAGACTATTAAGTATAAAATTGTGAAAAATTACAGAGAATATTAAAAATGAATTTTCAATATATGAAATGAATATTTTTTATCGTTTAAATATGTACCCAAATCTGGCAGCTCCCATTGAAGTCGCGTTCACGGCGAAGTTCTTTTCATGATAGTTTAAAAACAATATAAGCGGATGATGGCTCATGGTTAGTCTCAGCAAAACTTACGGCGAGAATAATCTTACATTGTCGTCGTGGAAAAGAATATTGTATTTTTTGTTAATGGTATTTAATTGCAAGCTTGTGTCGTCGAAAAAGGCAAACGTCTCGTCAACACTGTTTAGTTTTTTACAGCAGCAATAACATCAAGATGAATATAATTTTAGAAATATTACTGCTGAACGCAAAAGTGGCGTACATCTTTATGATGAGCATCATCAGGTAAATAAAGCAATATTTACGTTCGTATGTTACGGCGTCATATATCCAAGTGACCTCCAACTAACTACCGCATAGGGTTGGGAATTTAAATTCGATAAGTCGAATCCATTAAGAGCATGAATTGTTAGAATCAGTTTTAAATCGCACTTAGGAACAAGACATTGAAAAATGAAGAAAAATTTTCTTAATTTATAAGCAAAATACAATCATGATATTTATAATTTTCCAATTTATTTCTATCCTTGGGAGTTAAGGGTGAATTGTATTGTGAGGTTTATTGTCTCATAGAGTTTGTATAGATTGTATATATTCAATAGTGAGCTATAAATTAAGTAAATATTCAACAAAGGGCGCATGTTATGGGGAAAAATGGGGGTTCATCATTGATATCGATTTAGTTGTTCGATCAGATTCGAAAAATTATTCGAATCAGATTTCAATTCAATATGATTCGATTTTGCCTAGCCCTAACATGATACAATTTCTATTTGATCCTAGTTCTTCTATCAGATTCATATTGGTATATTTTTTCTATTTTAGAAAATTTTTTGAAACGCAGTGATCGTTCTGGATACAAGTTTCTTGAATTCAAACATGAATATACGCAAAATATATGACGCGGAATATATTTCAAGCGCACTTGATGTTGTTGAGCACGAGTTACTGATGGTTCGCGCCGTTCAGGCGCAGTCCATCTGTGGCTGGTGCTTGACAAGATCAAATTGTTAAGTACCAGCCACAGATGGACCGCGCCAGGAAAAAATTTTCGATTGAAATATTCCAAATAAATGAAAGTTGAATAAAATTATTATATTCTGGCACTTGATATTCTTTTCAGCAGATTTACATCGTGAGCAAATTCACCTTACTAACAAAAATAATTTCATTTTTAGATGGATTCTACCAGCACGGCACAAGTCTATTGAAGATGAAGTATGTCTTGTTACAGGCGCAGGCAGTGGAATAGGAAGATTACTATCTTTGGAATTTGCAAAAAGAGGGGCTGTTTTAGTTTTGTGGGACATCGATGAAAAAGGTAATTTTTTCTACACTAGACGAAAAATGGGTTATTTGAGTTTAGACTTCGATATTGCCCCGACACATTTCCTTTGAGTCGTTAAGACACTACTAAAACGATCCAAGGAAGTGGTTAATGATTTTCGCCTAGGGCAGTTACCTTTCACTGCACAGCAATCTAGCTGTTTTTTCGTATGTTGTTCACTACCACTGCAGTTTATGTTGCTAATTGTTATATCCCTCCCCACCTCTATCCCTTTGGACGGATGTCATTTTTGTTATCAAAATTTGCCCTATGCAACGCCGAGAGCAGTACCTGGAACGACCTACCATTAATCACTTCTATGACAAAAAGCCATTTCAAACTATAGTACCAGAAACTTCTCCCTTGGTGGTAAACATTCCAAACAGAACTGGACTACTTCAATACAGTGCAATGAGTGGTAACAGCACTCGGAAAAGAAAACACTCCGGAAATGATTGGACCTCTGTTACTGAGTGTAATAAGTAGTATCTGTCCGTGACTATCGAAAATCATCCACCTCATCTTTGTTATCTTTTAGTAGGTTAATAGGCCTTACTAAAAATACGCTAGGAAAATAAAAACTCACTCCGTTTAGATATTTCTTTTTCTTATTGTCTAATTCGAATTTCACCAAAATTAAAGAAAAAGGCGTATTTACAGAATACCCAAATGCAAATATTTGTCAATGGCTACTTTCACAAATAAACATACAATATTTAGTTAGTCGGCTTTGTACTTAATATTTGATGATTCAAATCTACTTAAAACATAAATTGTTCGAAACAGTCGTGAATCGGTCGTAGAAACCAAAATTTGATAAAAAGAAAATAGAATTATCATATTTTAATGACGAAACACAACTAAAATATTTTTCAATTTTTGTCCAATTGAGGATAGCGATGGAATGTGAATTGAAATTACATTGCCCTTGGTTTTTTCGATTTTGATAATGGGAACAAATAGGAATGCTATAAAACGGGAATTTTGCTGTTTTTATAATTCGAATCGAAGGATAATTCCAAATTACTCAGAGTCGATTGCTAATTTTCCTTTTGCCCAGAGGCAGGCGCACTTTTGGAGCGAATGGCCGAGGCGGCTAAGTCTGTATTTGACAAAACGACTTCTATAAGGCACTTCATCTTTCCATGGAGAAATGGCCATTTTTAATTTGATACCAAAATGATTTTTTTTTCCCAATTTTGCGCCTTGTCATATTCTCCGAGCAAGTATTTAGATGATATATACTTGTCCGACTGAATTTCAACATTGGTGTATTGACATTGTTTGAAAAGCGGGCATTTGAACTAGAAATTGCGTTCCAGGTAATCGTGAAACAGCAGAAATAATAACGGAACTCGGAGGAAAGGCGCATGTCTATAAATGTGACGTGTCAAATAAAGAAGAGGTTTATAAAATTGCACAAGAAGTAAAAATGGAAGCTGGTGACGTCACAATGTTGGTGAATAACGCCGGTAAGTTTTAATCTTCTTCACTAACATTGGTTAGGCTATCAACCACTGTAACAAAAATGCAATGGTATCGTCGTCTTTTGAATGTTCTTTACATGATGATATTTAAATAATATTATAAAATCATTTTTATTGAACTACTCCTTTGTTGATAAAATGGGTGGCATCAACGAAATTAAATAGCGAACATTGTGAAAGTTTTGTCTATTGGGAATTGTATCACCCCTAAAAACTAAGGGGGATCATGCCCTTGTCTTTGCGGGTCCCGACAGTTTTGTGAGGTTAGGTATATATGGAAAAAATCCATTATTTCGTATATATATACCTATGAAAATATCAACTTTTATAATAACATTGATTGTGACATGGTTTTAACCTTAAATTGTTATGAAATGAAATGCTATATTGGGTTAAATCAATCACAGCCTATGATGATATCAAAATTTTAATAAACATTGATTGATATGTTTTAATACACAGAAGATGAATAATATCGATTTGCATTCGCCGTTAATATTTTAATCTCAAATGAGTAACCCTTAAGAAGATAAGTAAATGGTAACGAATATGCAGTAAAATCTACACTCATTCTACGCTATTTTTTCGGTGATATCAAATAAAAAAAATATGTTATCAGTTTTATGGCCAATTGTGGGCTGGTGATGGGGAGCGTCGTTTGAAGCACAGCCCATCTACAGACAATTCTTGGCAAAAATCTAAATATCAAGGTCATTTAGAATTTAGAAAATGAGTAATTACTGCAAATGAACGGCAAATTCACCGTTTTGTTTCGTCAGTATAGCTCAGACCAACGCTCGCTATTATTCGTGATGTTATAGAAAAGGATTAGCTTTGCTGGCAGAAGAAAAGATTAGATAACAATTGTGACAACTTTCAAATATTTTCTCCCATCTACACTTCTCCTTGTTATTTTTTAATAACTGCAATTTGCTGTAAACAAGGCCGCCTAGGACGAATCAACTTATGTCTACTTAAATATCAAAGAGTTACTTGGTACGACAAAAAAGTACGGAATAAAAAAAGGTCTCATTTCTCTCCCCAAATACTCATAAATACAACCTCTGTCAGAACTTCCTTCTACCTCATGACCGGTTCGCAAAATGGAGTATATATTTTTTATGCAATCAAGTTTTTAATTTGATCATTACGTATAGCCTAACCAATTACAAATTCTTCATAGTAATTTACGAATATTTAACAATATATTTCATATTTCTAGGGATAGTATATGGCAAAGATTTTATGGAGATTAACGGATGAAGAAATTGAGAAGACAATGAAAGTTAACTCGCTAGCGCACTTTTGGACAGTTCGTGCATTTTTACCAAACATGCTGGAAAATAATCACGGGCATATTGTGACAATTTCAAGCGTTTTAGGTAAGATAATTAGGACAAAGGAAACGATTTTTGGTATGAATTAAGAAAGAAAAGTTACTTGCTAGCTTTACAAACCCAATCTGCAACTTTCTTTCAAAACTTAACTTAACTTGAGTTATGCATGGGGTATTTTCCGTTTCGAATGTAGTTTACTTCTTATGTAGCTTTTCAACAGATACATTGACCTGCAACTGCACTTAACTTATAGACTGATACACTGACCTGAAACGTTCTTGTTTGGCTTTTGTTTTCATATTAGTTGTTAATTTTCTCCCAAATTCAATTTTACCATTATTATGATAAAAACTATAACGTTTTGCATGGTCTCATTGTTCAATTTTTGGTATTTCAAATATTTTCATTTTTCTTCGAGCCAAGTGACCAGACCCTGCACAAACAATATAAAGATATTACAAAATAATTCACCATTGTAGGATGCGGTCTGTCGTGAAAAAAATTCTCCAACATACTATATATCATTTTATCGTCTTCGAGGCAAGTGGACCTTGCTCCAATCCCTGGATTTTATTTAATTTAATTCATTTTTATATATTTTTTTTATTTAAAAAGTATTGTATATATACTATATGTATTTACTTCACTTCTAGGTTTAATTGCCCTTCCTGGAATGACAGAATACATTACAAGCAAATTTGCGACTGTTGGTTTCACTCGTGGACTAGAACTCGACTTGTTGAAATACGACAAAGGAGGTGTCAAAACTACTCTAGCATGCCCTCATCACACGAACACTGGAATGTTCAGGTAATTGATTTAACTGTCCAGTCATGATATACTCACCCATTTATATTTTTTCGGGCGTGAGTCGCTGATAAATCGCGCCTTCGAGACGCTAGCAATCTGTGCTGATATATTCTTGACTAAAGAAAAAACTTCCTACTCGGAATCTGTGATTAGGACTCTGCAAACTTTGGAAACTTTTTACAGAACTCGTATGTAAAGTGTGGCGATTTTGGAAGAAAAGACTGTTCTCGTCTCATCTCAAATTATTTGTAATTTGAGTTCCGGTTAAGTCCGACTCACAAAGCCACAACCACCACTTGTAAAACTTGCGACATTTCAACAACAGCAATTCAGTTTGCAGATAAATGTCCAAAACTGGTATACGGCTTTGCTGAGTGTAACTCAAATGAGTGACCATAATTTGGAGGTTAGATGCTAAAATGATAATACAATGAAAGACGATTCTTGAATGATGCGTGGAATTGATTAAGACTTAAAAACAAAATCACAGAATTGAACTAAAAAAAATTATTGTTAAATATAACCACGGTTATACTAGAATATGTCGAAAATCTTAAAAAAACTGAATTTCTTGTACAAACGCTAATTTAGCGAATAAAACCGAGCTTTAACAGGTTTTGGGGCCAATTCAGTGTGGTAACGGCGTGAACACTTTGTTTACAAAGTCAATGTTTATAAAGCGATACAGAATATCTGATTGGAGTAGATCCTGGAGTATTGAAAAAATGATTAGAATTAAAACAAAAATCTTCCTTATTTTTCATGTCTCTAGTGGCTTATTCTATCGATTTCCAAGCGTAATGAAACCATTGGAGCCAAAGGAATGCGTGGAGTCGATAATGCATGCGGTTTTAACTAACCGGAACATGGTGGTGATACCGAGATCAATGTATTTTTCTTATAACATGTCAACTTGGATGCCTCATGCAGCCAATATTACTTTAACTAAATTTGCTGGTATATTAGACAGTATGAAAACCTTCGTTCCTACCAGAGAGTATCAGAAAAAGGCAGCAAAAACTGATTGAACGGAGTCGGAAATAATGAATATAATTATATATACAAAGTCTTAAAGTGTTGCAAATGATTCCAATTTCAAGCGGATTGCGCTTATACTTTTTGATATAAATTTTGGTTAGGATGAATTTTGAATGCATTGCTGTAACCAGAAAATAGCGGAACGAGGATGCATTTTATGAATGATTCACCATTGAAAGTACATATTTAATATTAATGAGTGCACATTAAAACTCCTGATAAGATATAAAAGTCGTGCTTAGGCTATTACTCTCTTATTAGGCAAATAAATTGTTATAAGAAAAATGTACGTAAAACAATTTTATGACCGAGTATTATCAAATTTCTGCTACTAGAGTCAATATTATGTTCAATTTTGAATTCGGTTTATTGCACAGCTCTCTACGCGCAATTAAAACGATACGACAAAATTTTGCAGTTGATTGCATATAGGTCAAGTATGGAATGTTTATTAAAAATGTGCAATGTCTAATATTCTGTGATAAATACAAATAGACTTTTACATCGATTATCTGCGGTATTAATATTTACTTCATTCTTGATAATTGTGATATATTTTTATGCAATAAATATATTGGCGTGAGAATTCTGTATCCATCTATTCATGTTAATATGAGAGTAACTGGATTGGTTCTAGATGAGTCATCATTTCATTCCATATTCTCACTCTCTACACCCTGCTGTAGCGGTTAACCTTTCAAGCTTCGAGTGCAGCTCCTGGTGTCGCATTTTGTAGTACCTCATTGTCCTTTGAGTGGCCTCTAGCTAGTTTTTCACTTAGGACATAGTTGCTGATTTCCTAGTTTTTTCATATTCCTCATTAGTGGTCGTTATGGATGCTGCTTCTGGTTCAGCATTACCCAGAGTTGATTTTGAAAAAAAAAAACAGCACTACCCGTAACACAACTATAGATACCATTCATTATACGATTTAAATTTTTAATAAGTTCGATTTGTTGATACACGTACAGGTGGACCTCAAATATTTTTTTGGATAATATTGAATAAGAAATGATTATATCTGAAGGTGTTTAACTCAATGTTCTATTTGAGAATCATTGTATCTGGAAGTGCTAGTTAACACATTGTCATCGCAGGTTGAATTACTCTCTGGCGCGAATACAGGATGGAGGGGTTGGATATGCGCCCCCACTAAAAGCCCCAAACCTCTCGTCTTCACCACGATTTATTTTATTTTCGATTTCCGTCATTTTACTTTTCAACTACCTTGAACCCTGTTACATTTACCAAAAGCGGCAGCTGGTGTAGGTTCTTGTCCTGAACCTCTTAAATGAGTAGACTTCAAAAAACACACTTTATACAGGTGGTCAAAGTCTTCATGCCCCCGACATAATTTGGACTATATATATTTGACATCATTTCTATGATATAGTGTGAGTGCAGTACTGTGAAACAATCTGCGTTAATATATTGTGGAAATTTAAAATGCAGAATCATTTGTTTTATATAGCATTCTAACAATATGGTATTCAAATAAAATGATATTAGAAGTTTTGGAAATTTGAATTTACCTTTTATGATCCTACAGTGATATAGAGACATTTTCGAATTATGCGCCGATTCGCTAGTGTTGATTGCAGCTTATTCCATTCGAAATTCGAATACTGACATGCCCGTTTATAACATCAATTCGGGTATAATATTTTTTTATTTTTCAATTCGAATCGATTTGACTTTGAATTCTTGTACCGACATACCTCTTTATAACTCCAATTCGGGCATGGTCTTTTACTAGAATTCGAATAGCTTCGAAAGAGATTGGATTCTTAATTCTTATACAGAGATATCGGCGTACAACATCAGTTTGTGTATAATTTCTAATTCGTGTTCGAATCAATTCTGACAGACTCGATTCTGAACATTTATACCGAGATACCTGTTTACAGCATAATATTCCATCTAAATATAAATGAATTAACACATATGGTTATTGGATTTAGTATATTATAACAATTACAGTGGTACAAATATAAGTACTAAAATTATAAATTATCAATCACATAAAAGTACTGCAGAGAAAACAAAAAATTGCATATACAGTAGACAAACAATATCGAGGAATGTACCAATCCCTATCACAAAGAAAATTATTTTAATCAGGCATGAGACACATATGGAGCGTACATTGAAAGCACGTTACATCTGTGACTCGAGCTTGATCAAAGAGGTATAAGCGGAGTTGTTCCAAATAATAAAAGCCTGATATAAATACTGAGCCTGTTCACCATGTTCATTGGAATGCAAACTTTCAGTAAGGTTTTGTTTTCATTAACATAATTTTTACTCAAAA
This sequence comes from Styela plicata, assembly GCA_963675895.2. Taxonomy (NCBI): domain Eukaryota; kingdom Metazoa; phylum Chordata; class Ascidiacea; order Stolidobranchia; family Styelidae; genus Styela; species Styela plicata. The sequence continues at coordinate 4,392,237 of OZ023150.1, forward strand.
AAAAATGTAAAATCAACATGTCTCAGTAGTGAGATAGAGCTTTAAAATCTTACTTTACACTTGCACAAACTTTGTTTCTGCAACGTTTCGTCAGACTTCTGCCGGAAGCATTTTCAAAAAAGGTGACAAAAATAGTAATATTTACCCTTTCGGTTATAGAGAACTTACAACTTTACAAAATGCTAATCACATCAATTCACTGTAAAATTTGGAAGTAAACCAACGTTATAATTTGCATGGCTATAAGCACAGCAAGAGCTTTGTTCACCCGGTTTATGAATTTGACTAGATTAAAGCTTAATCTTGATACGAGACTAGACTTGGCTAGGCTGAGGCGAGAGAACATTATTTAACTTGCACGTTTTAATTAATTCAAAGTAGTGAAGTTATATGAAACATATTCGCATAGAAATTATGGTGGTCTGTTAGTTACTGTCTATCTTTGACCACGAGAATTTCCACCTCTTGAATGGATATTTTCTCACTGCAAATTTGGGAAAAAATTACAAACTAATGACGTAAAATGGAAAAAAAAAACTAATAGTTACGGTGTACCAATTGAAAAATAATAAGATTTAATATTAGCAAGCTTAGGGGAAACTTTATAAACTGCCGCATTTTCATAAATAATTTGGTTTCGTTAACGTGAATTACTTTATTTTGCTAACAATGTGACATTGAAACAAGTCTGACAGGTGTGAATTCAAAAAAAGCTTGTGATCGATTTTAGGTACATAATAATCTAAATTGTCAAAAAGTATGTTTTTACAACTCTAACCGATACAGAAAAATTGTTTGGTTCACCATGGGCCATGAATACTTTTATCAGAAATTCTATTTTGCCAGGCATCTTATCGAATTAGAAATGTTATTTTGTCTTCAGCAGCGCGGTCCATCAGTAACTCATATTTGACAAAAATGTTTCTGACTGGGTACATGTTAAAACAATTAATTGAAAAACAATATCTATTACAAAAGATAAAGAATCTATTTGGCAAAATGAAACGATTCATAGAGTCGGTTAGGAATTGAGAATATTCGTATGAATTGTAATAAAATTTTCAATTAGCAATTATTTAAAAGAAAATATCCACAAAACAGTAAACAGAACCATGAGATAGCCAGGAGAGAGATCATCTTGAAAGTCGAAATGTTTTTTTTATCCCTATTCAGCGTATCCTTTTATTTTTGTTATTTTGTCACATCAATTTAGGTTCGCGTCCTTCCGACAATTTCATCGACGAAATTAAGCCATTAGTACTATATATCGAATATTTTTTATTTTATTTATTTTCTGAGGTAAAAGCAGGGGGTTTGTGGAGACGATGGGATAATAATCGCCATTCAACGACACTGTAGTATTGATTATATTTCAAATTTAATAATTTGTCAACCATTATTAGGAAATTTTGCCTGGACTTTAATGCATATCGCAACCCAAGATACGCAAAAATCATTTTTTTAAAAGATCAGTTCCAGAATTTTCCTTATAATATCATTCACGCAATGTTCGAAATTTATTATATACACGTAAAATAATGTTTCAACATTTCCGATAAAAATATTTGCCGAGATCTTTCCATATTTTGTTCAATTTGTAGCAAAATCATTATCTATGTCTAATTTTAAAACATAAAATTTTGCATATATCATGATTTTACTGCAAAACTAATCAATGTGAGAATAATCAAAAAAAGATCATTTTTAACTATTTGTGACAAGATTTTTAAAATACCTGATTATTCGCAGGAGGACAGCCATATACGTGGACCTGCGTAGGAAATTCAATCAGGCTCAAACACGGTTGACAAATGCCAATGAAAATTATTGAAGATTCACCTTTATCCAAATTGCAAACTTAATATTACTTTCATAAGAGGTATATCAATTTTAGAAGTATAGCGATATAGGCCCAACTTTTAATTTCTTTCATATACTTCGAATCACTACAACATTTTTCGTTCAAGACTTTTGTGATGTCTATTTCTGGTATTCTCTTGCCGGTACAAAGTTTTTCATGCTATAAAAAGAGCCCATGAAATCATGCAAAATCAACCCCATTTTATGTGGCATCCAAGTGTGCATGTTGTATGAGATGTACATAGAACGAGGGATACAAACCATTTCACGATCTGTCAGTACCGCATGCATGATAGCCTCTACGCATTGCTCGGGATTCAATGATGGTAATAAGTCAGCGAAACGGGTCGTTACCCCACTGGAAAATAACAATATGAACGTTTATTTTCCTGTTTGAAACGCAACATTGTTGAAAAAATAGCATGATAATATTGTGCACGAAACGTACTAGACCGACTAAATCTAATTTAATTAGGTTTTTCCATGGTTTTCGAATTATTCCCCAGAGCATTTCACAGAACGTTAATCTGAGGGACGGATCTTTGGTGGAATGGTGAATACCAGCCTGAAAAATGTTTTTTTTAACCCTGTAGGCACGGGCTTTAGAATAGTCCTAACGTATTTCCTGCGTGTCGTAAAAGTCGACCAAAAGGAAACAAAGGAGTTGTGGATGGTTGTATCATCGCTCAGGGCAGAAACCACTCATTGCACTTTACCATAGCAGTTCAGTTTTGTTAAAAATGTTTTCCGCTTAAAGTGCAGTCGCTGGTTTTAATAATAGCTCTTGTTGTAGCTCTTTGCTATAAAGTGGCAGTCAGTAGTTTACTTTTAGGCACTTCTTCCGACCTTGCTCTGTGGTTTTCAACTGAAAAAATCTGTCAATTGCAGATACCGCTCAATGCACTATTTTATGTAGCATATACTTGCTTGAAACTTTCTCTACGCTGAACGCAGTTGCTGGCTTGACCTTTCATGTAGATCTTAGCTATATACCTGATCGTTTTTAAGTTTCTGTTAGGCCTTGGTGAGAGAAAATTTCAATAAAAAATCTCCCACAGACCGATCGATGTTGCATCAACAGCTCATATCCGTGTTCGAATGAAATTCCTTTGACAATATACTTTCGACACTAATTGCCATATTCCTACATTTTAGCAATGTGGTGGACATGAACAAAATACTATATTTCACATTATTTTCATCTTCGAATTGACGTGATAATCTATACTGAAACTTACGTAAACATTCCAGTTTTTATATGATAAGGACAAACAACAGTCGTCTTGACTCCGTCTTTTCTGTATTTTCTTAATTCTAATTCAATTCCATTGTTAAATCCTACAGCAGCATATTTGCTTGCCACATAACCCGGCATACCAGGAGCAGCAAAAAGTCCTGAAAAAAAAAAAAATTTGCCCGTCATTCATCAAAAATAAATTAAACTCAGATGACATGTGCACGCATTTTTAATAATAAATTTCATTTTCCAGGTATAGTCCACAGATCAGTGACCCATACTTGACAAAACCTGTACTGTCTGGACTCGTAATCTCATTTTATCCTGTACATGTACTTACAAGGATTTAAGGATATTAGTAAGAGAAATCGTTAATTTCAATGTTTTACAGTTTCATAGATCACAATTTTTTAAAATAAATCAGGTCAGTTAAAATAAGCATGCTCGGGGCATGCTAAAATTCAATATTGTGACATAAATCCCGATTGTGTCTTTCTTCTGATGGCTTCTGAAAAAACGAACGAGAATTTTGAATATCTTGAATTTAGACACTCCACCAATCGCATTGGATTTTTAGTGTTGTTCAAGATAAATTATTTTAACATATCTCAACATTTGGAAGTTTGTACCAAAGTTAGAGGAATTTGGAATAATAGATGTTAGGCGGGTGACAATAACAGATTTAACAAGCATGGGGTCTCAAGGGAGGTTATCGGTGAAAGAAAATCGATGGATGTATCAAATCTGACATTACAAGACGTAGAAATAGTATGATATTGATATAATTTTGACCTTAAGTTTATTAATTCATTCGGACATTTTGCGTCAAGAGAATCCATAGCCCCATAGGTTTGATCAAATGAATAATATGATTCACAGAGCATAATCTAATTCGAGATTTTGTTTTGATCATCCGGAATCACGCATGAACGCATCTACACGCGTTGGAGCGCGGAAAGGGGCAAAAAGTGCCCTGTATAGAAAGGGCGTTCTATAACTGACGGATATAAAATTCTCGTGAAGCATTTACCCATGCCTTGCGAGACGACATCAATAGATGGTAATACATTTTGTAGTAGCTATGGGTTATGCCATTCAAGTGGCTGATGATTGGTTCCCCTTAGGCGCTGGTGAATGAATTTCTTTAAAAAGGAAGGCGTTCGCGAATGATTTGAGTTGTGCAAAGCGACGAAAAGATAATACAAAATTTTTTCATCGCATTAGTCAGATACCATTTGCTGTACTTTACTACAGAGGTTCGATTCTGTTTGGGATGTTTTCCAGTTAGAAGGCAGATGCAGTAGTGCATCTTTTGGTAGCTCCTTACCCTCGAGTGGCCGTCAGTTGAATCAATCTTTCATTTTAAAGCGAAATTCAATGAAATATTTGTCAGACCTTTTTTTGTCTTGCCAAATAAATCCTTGAACGAATAAGGCGTTCGGTTACCAACTCGACACCCTATTATGTGTAGTTGACAGTAAAGAATTGCCGCAGCCCCTCTATGTTTTGACACTTCATAAAATAGACACAATTTATATCTTATGTTTCTTCCGTGTAAATATAAAACCTGGTTATTTTGATAAACTCTGTTTCACGCGCGAATTAAAACTTTTTTATTTTATAAATTTACAGTCAACTACTAAATTTTACCCATGACGCTCGCAATGGTGACGATATGTCCATGATTCTTTTCCATCATTCTTGGAAGAAATGCACGTACTGTCCAGAAATGTGCTAACGAATTAACTTGCATTGTTTTTTCAAGTTGTTCATCAGTAATTTCCATAAAATCTTTGCCGTAAACGATGCCTGTTGAAAAATAAACGTATTGACAAAATTACTAAACAAGAGGTTCAAGAGTATTTCTACACACATACAGAAAGTAAGACAAGACAAGCATTTTATAACAATGACAATAAAAGCATCAGCTATCACAATATAAAGATTTCGAGCTGCAGTAGACTGTACTGCACTGCAACTCGAAATCTATCGTACGGATCCACTCACGCAAAGGCATAGAAGAAGAGTAGAAGATAAATAGTTCACGTCCCACGTTAACCCGACCAAGATCATTGATGTATAATATTTGAAATTTTTTTCCAAACACAAAAGAAAAAACTATTTTCATTAAATATGCAAAAGATGACAAAACACATGAGAAAATTTTGAAGAAAAAACTCTTATCACAAACTGAACATGAACTATTTTGCCATTAGTTATTCTGTTAAATTAACGAAAAAATGAATATTTAAAATAATAAAACCCGTGATAACTTTTATATCGATCTGACTAGAATGGTTGAAAATCGTTTTTTCCAATTTCGAGGAATTATGATTTTTCGGTCTCCAGCTTTGAATGAACAGCCTTATAGTTTTGAAAACAATTTGACATACATCATGATTTCACTGCGTATCAATTTGAGAATAAAATAATGAAATTGTTTTTAATCAGAAGTCTATGGCTAGTGGTTAAACATGTTGGCGTCGAAGGTTGAAGAGCTCGGGCTCGAGTCCCGGCGAGTCCTGCTCGTTAATCCATGTCCACCACTCTACCCAGGGTGTAATAAATTGGGTAGACCAAGCCGAACAGGAAAAGATCCTATCTTTCCAGAAATTCCATCGTTGCCCGTTTATAAGTGGCCTCTGGTAAAGAGCCTTGGGCAGGGTGATCCACTTCTAGAAGTGGCTGTAAAAAATATGCCAGCAAAAATTACTGAGGATTCATTTTCACCCCTTTTTGGCTTCCACCTTAAAAGAAATTTTCTGAAAATGTAAACTCTTGTATTTTCGTTTGAAGAAATTTTGCATGCTCTTTTGTTTACAGTACGTCTAGTCTACGGGGGAGAATTCTGTTGTGAATTCTGTCATCTACTACTAGTCAATCTCACACAATTTCGTAACTAAAAATGCTAAATTAATGCACAGAAAATATATTTCTAAGCGTTTATTGTTAAGTGAATATACAGTGTACAAAATGAATTTAATTATCCAAGTCATATTAACAATTTTGGGATTACGTACGCCCCAACTGCGCATTCCATTCATATAGAACAACATACCCTTACCAGCATTATTTACTAGAATAGTGACATCACCAGCAGCCTTTCTAGCTTTTTCAGCCATTTTATAAACCTCTTCTCTGTTTGAAACGTCACATTTGTCTGTGAATGCTTTTCCACCGGATTGCCGGATCATTTCAGCTGTCTCTTCAATACCTGTGGCAATGGAAAAGCTTTACTAGGATTCGCTGTGCTGTTTCAGCAACTGATAGCCTTCCGCAGACTTGTTGACTACTCTTGTACAGGTACTCTTGATGAACAAGAAGTGGTAGACGGTTTTACCATTACCCAGGGCAGATACCACTCACTGCACGTTACTAGGGCGGTCCAGTTCGATTGGACATGTTTTCCGCTAAAAGTGCAGTTGCTGGTGCTACGTCTTTTAGTGGTTCTTTGCAATTTAGTGGCCCTTAGTTGATTTCTTTTAAGCATTGCTTCCGCCTTGCTCTGAGTGAATTTTAATAAAAGAAAAAGGAACATTTGAATTCATAATATTGAAAACGTTGGTAAGGAATTGTTTTAATTTCAACCATTACAATACAAATACAGTTTACTTTAGTTACCGTTAATGGTTTTAAATTACATGAGAGTTTCGGGCATAGAAGAAAAAAACCGTCGTAAATAAATGGAGTCTGACCTATTGAAGCATTAACAAATTTCAAACATAATTTGAACTAAGCTATGCTATGAGGCGCATCTCCCCTTTACCTACCCACGCCTCTGAGTGGTTCATTAGCGAGTTAAACAAAAAAAAATCATTCGATAAGTTCCGATTATTCTTATGCTAATTCCCAATAATATAATGAAAAATATTGGCCATTCATTAAATTTTTCATTAATTTCAAACCAAATCAGCTTTGGAAAGATGATATTCAAAATGTTGTAAATTGATATTAATTGATCAATTCAAGAATGAATGTATCGAAATGTGGGAATTAATCCCAAAACCAATAATAGAACCCTAGTGACGGCTATCAATTCGGAACTAACAGGATGAGAACGTGAATGATCTTTGCAAATTTAAATAATTGGTTTTATCCAATATTATATAATAAATTACATTATAAAAATAGCAAATCGAAAAATATAATTTTCTTTTATCTGTTTTGTCTCGTTGTCGGAAAATATATCCATTATGCGTTGTCAGATCTGTTTGAAAACCTTGTCAAGCATCTGTTGTAAGTATAAGTCACTGATGTGACTCATGCTTGACAAAATAAAATTTGATATTGCGAAGTAAGTTTGGCAATTGCTTATAAACGGTTAAGAAAAAAGTTATAACACAAAAGTTACAATATACTTTAAAATTTACCCGTTCCGCTGTAAATTAAGTTCAGACAATAGAAAACTGGATACCTTTCACATTAACGTCCCATAAAACCATGATTGCTCCTCTCTTTGCAAATTCTAAAGCCATTAATTTTCCAATGCCACTGCCGCTACCAGTTATCAGACAGACTTCTTTTTCGACGGACTTGTATTTTGTTGGCAGAAACCATCTGCAAAAAAATTTGAATTCAATTTCTTAAAATCGACCATAGCATTGATAAATTATTGAAATCGATCACATCATTGTTGTAATCTCCCAGTCTGAAATATTCCGAGCAAACTCGTTTTGTAAGTAGTATAGTCTTGCTTGACAAAACTTTTGATTAGGCGACGATTAATTCCTAATTTAAACTGCCACATATATTTTAGAGGAATGTTTGCCGCTCGGTGAAGGTAAATTAGGTAAAAGCACAGAGTTTACAAAGTACTTTTAACTAATTTCACCGATATCTGATTTATCAATTTTAAATTCTTCCGAATTTGCCTTCTGGAAATTCCGTCTAGTTCATTTACTATGTACAATATGTAAATTTAACTAATTTTCAACTCGGTGCTTAAAAATATAGGTACCTGATTCACAAAAGTAGGTACCTAGTACCAAAAACAACTCGGTAAATTATATATTCATAATAAATAAAAGAAATTTTAAAACCAATTCGGTGATTTTATTAAAAATGTCTTAAATGCAGCAAAACAATGATTACACAGTTCAACTGGTTTATAATCATATCACTACCTAGTTTCAAGAGAAACTAGATTACCCAGTAATATTTTACCTAGTTTTGTGACAAATTCGTCTAACTTTACCTAGTTTAGGTTGACATCACTAGCTGCCGTCAAAGCGCGGTCTAACTCATAATTGGCAAAATAAAATCTCAAAAATGATTGAATTCAGCTCCTAACTCTTCATATGTCGAAAAGACCGTGTGAATTACCCCCCGTACAAATAACAATAAACATATATAACATACGTACCTGACAATGGACATTAGCATCTCAAATAGTATCTGCAAAATAACTAGTAATGTTTCCAGTAGGATATGCATACTTTTTATGTTATCCAAAAATTTGAAACGTACTGAAACTCGAAGTCAAAGAGTCGGTGATGATCTAACTTTAAAAATGAAGATACAATTAGATAATTTCATTGGTGAATTTTTCACTATGTTAGAAAAAATTGACATAAACGATGACTTTAAAAGGTTCAAAAGCCCCGCATCGCGCTTGCGCATATTTATTTCTGCAACGTTTCGTTTGACTTATAAATTTATGTAAATGTGACGCAAGACTTTGAACGTCTAGTTAGTCATGGTTACTCTTGCTATTGTATACGCAGACACAATAGCATAGAATGACACCCACTCTGAAATTTTATTTTGTCAAGCCTGCGTCGCAAATAGCCCGCGTCTCAACGACTGGCAATACCCTGACCTATTGATATTGACTCGAGCGAGATATCAAACTGCAAAATAAGCAACGAAATTCAAAAACGCCACTCTGCTCTCCATAGTCTATACTCCCAAGATATCCTTCAAACACATATCCGAACTCGGTACAAGATTTCGCAACAAACCATATTATCTTTCGCCGCCAAGGATCTGTCGATTTCACAAGAATTGTGTTGCTAGTTATCATCAATAACCTTCAAATACAATAGATTTCCTGGTACTATCTTCGCTTGTCAACCGACCCGATCAGAAATTTTGTTTTATCAAGTATGAGTCACAGATGGATTATGGCATAACGGCACGATTTATCACCGACTCATGCTTAACAAAACATATACAAATAGACAAGATCAGCAGTCCATACTTAACATTGCATGTTCACCCTAATTCTCGTACAGGGCCACGCTAGACAAACACAATTGAACAAAGATTAAAATGACTTGTTCTGTACAGCCTATATTTTGCAGACCCATATTTACTTGTTGTGTACAGTCTATATTTTGCAGACCCATATTTAACAAGTGTTTTCGAAATTTATTCAATGCCATAGAAACAGTTGCAAATTGTAAAATATTCTCAAGCCCTGCGATTTAAAAGCTAGTCTAACGGCGAGTCGGTTTTGTTTACATAAAATAACTGTATTATTTTGTCAACTTGTCGAAGCGTGGCATCAGGCTTTTAAGGCGTGTGGTATTTCAAAATGTGTCTGCGACTTATTGAACTATGAACAAATAGTGGATTTTGGACAACGGTTTAGATTTACGAAACCAAGTAGGGCAAGAAAAATAATATATAATATAAGGTAGAACACCAGATTTATGCTACTATGTTTTTGGGGAGAACAATCTGCACAGAATTTCGTTAATCCAGAAGAATTTTTTATAAGATATGCAACATTACGAGCAATTTTGGCTCGCTTTTTCCAAAACGATAAATTTTCGCTGCAGGGAAGCAAAATTTACCAACTTTCAAAAAAGTTCTAATTTGCAAAAATGAAATTACTTGCCCTCTGGTCGTCACAAATATTTCAACATAAGCACCCTGATTCAATAACGTGTATCAAACATTGTAACGCAATCACTATCGAAACGACAGGAAATTTTAGTCTACACTTCGACCTCCTGAAAATCGTTACTGCCTGAGGCAAGACTTCCTATTATAATTTATCGTACTGACCGCTGCAAAATGGTATAGTTGCTAATAGACGAATTGATGTTTCAGGTCTGCTAGCCACGGGCACTTCGGAACAAATGCATGTGTAATTGTCGACTTGTTGCTTGTAATGGCGCTTCAAGCGTTTGTCGATCGTTTTCTCACTCACAGGATATCATTGTCAAACCTTGTATCGTTAAGTATGAGCCACAGACGGATCGCGCTATCGAGGCACGGTCCATTTTTGGTTTACGCGTTTGACAAAATTAAAGTTGTGACTGGTATATTGTCTTCTAATATTTTACGTCAATAATTAACAAATTTTTCATCTGAAATAGCTCTCGTCACAGTATGTTGGCTGCAGAACCATTTTTAGGTCATTCGGAGCCTCCTAATAAATATGTTTTGCCAATCAAGACCCAGACAAATATTCTCGTGACGCAAATCTATGGGTCTGTCGGACATGGAGAGACAAGTCTTATCAAAAAAATCGAATCTAAATCAAGAAAAATATGTAACAAACGTGGTCACACGCAATAGACGCGCAATACAATTAGTTATTTTGCATAAATTGAAACATCTTCGTTTGGCTTTCTCCTTCAGAATTTGATAAAAGTTATCGTATACATAGTTAGACGTTAGTATATAATATCTATAACAAAACAATAGCTCGCCGTAATTAGTTCTGCCTCGAATAAAGTATTGTATTTCTACGATAAGCTAGAGAGAGAGAGTGGGTGTATAACTCTGACTTTCGTATAGTGCCAACTTTAGAATTACCCTAATGTATTTCCTGCGTGGCTATTAGGAATAAGCAAATAAGGGATAGATGCAGATACCATTCATTGCAAATACCATTCACTGTACTTTTTGAGTAGTTGTTACTCTCTGGGATTTTTTTTTCTGGTTAGAGAGAGTTGACTCCATTTTTTACTATCTCTTTTCCACTTAATTGGTCGTTAGTTAATTCATTTTAGGCGCTGGTTCCGAACTGTCTTGAACTCAATTTTACAAGAAAACTTGTGTTCTGCTTTTCAGCCTAGAGAAAATCCATATAGCATGAAATCTTCCACTTCCTCCAACAGCTGTGAACGTTTCACTGATGAATATTTGCGCCTTCGCCTGCAAATCTGTCTACGAGATTTCTTAACATGTTCACAAAAAAGTTTTTTCGACACAGTTTATTATTGTACAGTCACTCGTTTTTACAGCACTTATTTAAATGGCTAAACTTTTATAATAATTTTTTTATTACATATACAATTTTATCACTTTGCCCTACTGGGCGTATAATATATATTATATATACATAAAACAAAGCACGATGTATTGGATTGATACTATGACAATATGAATATTTCGATTCATAATCTGATGATTTGTACAGGGAACGGGTCATAAAAACATAATCTGTCAGAGGTTGCCACTAGAGGCACTATGATTTAAACAACTGCGTTGCTAGGACACGGAGGCAAAACAATATTTTCAAAGGCGCCACCCTATTGAGTGTCTATAGAAAATTTTGAGTCACGTTTTGTAGTAAATTTTTGTAAAGCTGTAGAAACTCAATTTATGAACTACTTTGTAGCTAAAAACACCAAGCACTATAGGAGCGCTGACAAGGCGCGGCTCGTTAGTGACTCATACTTGTTAAAATAACATTTCTGATCTGGAAAATTCCCGTTTGAAACTAAGATGTACACATATACTCCCGAATGGCTACTCAGCTATATCATACCAACGGTTGCAACTTCGTACTCCGGTGCAACATCTAACGGATTTATTCACCTAAATGACATTCGAATGCTTGTCACACATACACTCGTACAGAAATCCGCTCTGAAAAACACAATCGCGTTTCTTTGACTCGCCTCAGTGTTAATCACGTCTAATGCCGGTTGTGAAAGCGAATCACTTCTTTTCGAGCTCAAGTGCGAATAAAGTAGACGATCATGCAAGGTTTAAGTATAGTCGAGTCATTCATCTGAGTTGAGTTGACTCGAGTCATTCAGCTGAGCCGATACGTTCAGGAAATTTATTCAGAAAGTTTAAGCCGTTACATTTTTCCGTCACACTAACCTGCATCGAATTTCCCTAGATCTGGAAATGGTGGTTGTTTTCAGTATAAGAGAAATGTGGATTAAGGAAGTAGACTGTATTGCATTTTGTCGCAAATGACATCATGCCTGATATCATGCATAAAATAATTGTGTGTGAGTAATCACGCACATCCGAGCTGACTTGATGATTCAAATATACATATAACAGCACAAAGTTTAAGCAGATTAAATCCAATTTTGAAACGTTGCTTCCAAGGAATGGCAAATTGAGATACCAAAAAGAACTGTGCACACTGAGCAATAGGTTTTATTAGGTATATACTTTGTGTCTTAGACAGGTATCAGAATTAGTGAGTTCAGTAGCCACTGTACCAGCTAAAAATACCCACTTTGCATACTCACAACCTTGAGTTGAATTTTTAAAGGAAAAAAACTGGATTTAAAGCCTTCTTTATCGTTTCAGTGATCTCATAAATGCTAGGGTTGCACCGATCTAGCGGCTATTCCAATCAGAAATTATATTTTGCCTTGCATGTGCCACAGATGGACCGCGTCTAATCGACGCGATCCATCAGTGACATATGCTCAATAAAAGATGCCTTGACAACATTTTGCGACGTCGGTTACAGCAATAGTCGAAAATGTTAAGTTCACCCAAACACCGGAGCTGGATTAATCGTCACAAATATGTAAGAGTCGAATTTTTATTATGGGATTATCAGCAAAATAAAGACCTCCATGTTATCAGCCATTACCAAGCAGGCAGCCTATTTTTGCATGTGTTCTAGAATTCTAATTAGTAGAACCGTAGGTTTATTATAAATATTTTTGAATTGATTCATTTTGTACTGAAATCATGAAATATACCATATTTTACGTTGGGAATATTGTCATAAACGATGGCTTTGCGCCACAAATTGGAAACGCAGGGTCAAATATGAGCAATTTTCTTATCTGGAATGTCGGAAAGTTATTTCATTTGTACAGTGAACTTTATAAATGTTCCTACAAATTTCTCTATTTAGGGGAGAACTGAGGGGAACGTATGCAATCCCTCTTTTGTGCAGTCCTTGTTTAGGACATTCACATAAATATTTAGGTAAGAGAACTGTGAGATTAGGTACTACCTTCTCTACCTACTAATGTAGTTGCTGTTGAGTTCACACCTACAACTTCCGAAATGCTACAGTAATATACATTTGTTTATTTTCTTTAGCAAGGCGCAATAAGTAATGTTACTTTGCCAGGCTTGCGCCGCACGAGAATCGTGTCCCGCCAACGCCATTCTTCAGTGACTCAAGCTAGGGACAGTATACTCAGAAAAATATTCAGAAAAATGACTGCCTTGTGTGTAATTTTAGTTAGCGGTTGTGATATAAAACCTATAAAATCAACTTCTGCGCCAATTATGGACCGTTGGTGGAAGTCACCGTCAAGGGGCTGTCCATTAACAGCCCATATTTGCAATACCTATCATCAACATAGCTATTTTGGACTTTGAAAATTTGAAATCACTGCAAATAACTAGAAAATTCAATGTAATACTTGAAAAGTGTGTACCAGTGTACTTGGAAAATATTGTTTTCTAACTGACCTAGTATAGTACAATCACACATGTATTGTTTAGGCTACATAATTGTAGCAAAATCTGGGATACACAGCTACAAAAACACTTTAAGAATAGAGTCAAAGCTTTGTTGTTGAAAATGATGGAAGAAATCAGAAAATGCACAGAGAAATTTGCAAAATTCTCGAGGAAATTTCGATATAAATATTTTGAATCTGTTTGTTTTTAGCGGGGGTAATTGTGCAACAATCTTGCTGGCTTCGTGACTGACAACTTCAACGTATGTCATTGTTTTCACCTTGCACAAAGGACAAATAAAAATACGCTCTACGATTTCTCTTTCACATTATTCTAGGAACTACCTCTCACTCAAATCTATTTGTAAACGGTAGTTGGGTCGTTTGTTTGCGATGTTGATTTCTGCTCCAAGACAACGAGGTAATGTGATCTAGCAAGTGTGTGATGATTTCTATAAAATGTCATTATTATTGGAGGCCTTCATGGTATATCAAATTTATTGTAATGCATAGATAAAAAAAATTTGAACATAATTACATATACATGATTTTGTAATGTTTAAGTCAGGGATGGAACATGGGAACGCGTATCATCGGTAATAAAATGGTTCACAATACCTCGGGCACCCATTTTCAATTGTTATATATTATGGGTTTGAAATATCAAATATCCTTTGTATGAATCAGTCCTTTGTCTCTTGAAACAAAGGCGAAAATATAGGGCAGGTTAGATTTAACAGATTGCACATAGTTGGAAATGTAAGCAATATTATTATTCCTAGGATAAGATTCACAAGCTGCGATAATATCAGTTCAGTTCAGTCAATCAATTCAACATCATGAGCAAAGCGGTGCAAAACTTGGAAGCGTGTTCTACATTGCTAGTAACCAGAAACTCAAGCCCAAGCGAAAGTTTCATTTTGTCAAGAATGAGTCACAGATGGACCGCGCCTCGGTGGCGCAATCCATTAGTCAATCATACTTAACAAAACATGTTGCAGCGGTAATTTCCTGGTTTGGATTTGTCATTTCCATACATTTATGTCTATGAAAGGTAGCATGTTTGGATGTCACTTTGTAATTTTCTGGATTAATGCGATTGGTACATTTGGAATGTCGTTTTTTAGTGCGGTCCTTTAATGTAATACCCCAGTCCAGAAGTTGTCAATTTATGATTTAGCGAAAAATCTGCCAGCTTGAAAATTTTATTTTCAAATTGGGATATAAATAAACTCAGTAGAACATGGTGTAAATCAACCTATTTCTTTTTCGAAATCCCCACCTAATTTCTATCGGAAGGCTGTAAAAGTGCAAATAATATGGATCCATATATTAAGTTGTGTTTCACCAAATCCCGTACCTTGCACAGACCTAGATCTAATTTACGTATAGACTACTTGACAAGATATTGGACATGGCCTGTCGGACGAACTGCTGCGGTATATTTGGATTTATCCTATCTTTCATTGGATTCGCAATGCTATGCGCTGCAATGTTGACTCCATACTGGGTGTTTCCTTCATCGGGATCTAGTTCTGGGATTATAACCGAATGCGACAGCAGTGGATGCACCTTGTCAAGTAAACTTTTACTGACTTTACATTTTGATGCTTTTTTGAGGTTCTCATTTAAATCCTGTGTCATAAAAGAATAATATTTAGAGTTTCTTGAAATCGAGTGACCAAAATATTTGGGTTTGGAATATGCCCAATTGAATTCTTAATTTTATAATACTTTTTTTAGAGTAAACGTGATAAAGGTTGTACATTCTTCGCATTCGGCCCTATTTTTTGCCCAGTCCCAACGAAATCTTCAGTGTTGGCGTGTAGGATTTTTCCTCCCTCCAGCCTCTACGACCCCCAAAATGTGATAAAATCACAGAAAAACGTAAAAAAAATATTGAGTTCAAAAGAATTAATTCATTCTTTAGTAAAATTGTATATCTTGTTTAGTAACTTTTCTGGATCAGCTTCTGAGTATTCCTGCTATATACCACACAAAATCAATTTACTTTTTTCCAAACACTCTTTTACATATTTTGACAGGTGCAGCACTGGATATAACAGTATTACCAACAATTGCCATTCTGGTTCTAGCGGCAATTTTAATCTTTATTGCAATTTTATTAGGCTTTGCAGCCTGTTGTGGATCGGCAAAATTTAAAGCAAAAGGAGCATTGGACATTGTTGGAGGTAACATAATAACGATAGTACACTGACGTACATTTTCAAAATAGTTATTTTCTGATACCCTAATTGTTACTGTATTTCCATATTTTTCAGGTACTTTCATACTCGTCGCGGCAGGTGTATTCACGGCTATGGTCATTGTTGACAATGGTTACAAAAACGGTAGTCCATCTGCTGGTGATTTTGGTTGGTCATTTTACCTTTGCTGGGCTTCGGGAATAATTATCATAGTTGGTGGAATATTTGAGACTCGAGGGGATAAAGAATTTGAGCAAGACTCGCAGGTAAATTGACTGCTTCTTCATACACCACAATGCCAACCGAACACAAAATAATTTATTCCTATATCTAACAAAAGAGAAAACAGGCCAACGCCACTTGTTAATAGTTGTGATTTGTAGTTCATACCAATGCGACATATAAATATGCGCTGTCTGTTCCTCAAATTTGAAACACACGAGACATTTAAGAACGCCAAATATGTAGTTATGGGGTTTTAGTAAAGGGTATAACCACCATGATGACGTCGGTGTCATTGTTATCGCTTTATCCGTGTAAAACAGGGTTTTCTTCATATACTGGCAGGAGAAGAAGCATAGAATAGCTTGGCACGAAAAAACATTTTATAAACCACGTAATTCTTGAAGCTAAGTTTCATTTCTTTGTTGTGAGCAAATAACTGAAATTATATTAAATTGGAAACTGATTTGCCTTCACAGATCTATCCAGCGACGATGCAAGCTCAGATGATGTGGGCAAGATCCGCTCCAGCAAGAAATGGAACTATTAGTCAACCTGGACAACATCAGATGGCAATGACAAAAACATAAATTTTGAAATTAAAAAAATGTACATAATAGGTGAGCAGCAGTGGCGTTAGCAAAGGCGACAGGTGAACTCTTACCCAAAAGGCATTTTTTGTCATTTTCCTTCCAAGTCATTCAAGTTTGATGGAAGAATGTGTCTGCATTTTACGATACATCGCCGATGTATTTAATATCTTCACATCGAATTGAGCTGAGCTTTTCTCAACTTACTAGTCAGTGATATTAATTTACTGATTAAAAATTATTTAATTTTGCGATCATTCTTAAATTGATATACTGTTGTAAAATCATGATGTATGCCAAATTTTACGTTGAAAAAATTTGACAGAAATCATGACTTTGCTGCAAAATGTAATATAAACTATTTCGTTTTTATCTAAAATGTTGAGACGTTGTACTATCTAAAGAGTGGCCTTTGAATACTGTTTTAAACTGAGCTATAGAACAATCCCTAATGTTTTATCCGCATTTTTATATTTCAATTTGTGATACTGCCAGAGGGTCCTTTTGTATATGATATAGTTTGGTCGACAATATAGAAAATTTAATGTTCCAGCGAATATGTGATTATCTTTATGAAAATTCATCAGTATTACCTACTTGCATTTTTATATATTTTTTACAAATTAATGTATTAACTATTTTTATATTTGTTATGCTGTGTAACATAATTTCATAGAATAAATTCATTTTTGAATTCACGATGGGGAAATTTGTTCATTGATTTGAGAAAAACAGTTGAACTCGCTTTGTTTTCAATCATTGGTGAATCTTATTTGTGGATTACTAACCAAGTATCTAAAAAAATAGTGAGTAAAAACAGTATTTAAAACTTGAAGACCCCAAGACACCTAAAAAAATGTCTTTGTCCGAGCCCGTGGCTTTATAATTAACAAAAATGAAACTGCCAAATTTTCTTTGTCTCTAAAAAGAGACTTGAAAAATACTGGAAGGATAAAGCATTGTAACTAATAATGGTGCACATGGCCGAGAAATACAATAGTGCGTCGAGGCGACACTGGTTTAATAACAAGATAAAAACTTGTAACATTTGAATATAGGAAATACTGTACTTTATTCAGCAAAATATGACCACAAAATATGAAAAGTTTGTGTGTGCCCAATATTTAGCGAACACCGTGGAATATAAAATGGACTTATATTCTGCCATAAGGACGTATGTGTGATAAAATATCACTAGTCTCGTCTATCGCGTTGTTTGGGTTTCAAAGGTGATTAACTCAGAATTTTATATCGTGAATACTGGCCGCGATTATTGACTTGTTCAAATAGAATGCTATAACAGCGCGCCGTTGCCCTACGCATGTGATAGCCTTTGTGTAATAAGGTGGTATTGGCCCTCGCCAAAAGACAGCTTAATCCACTGGAGTTGTCAAATGCTACCCTGCTTTATCGCTAATACTTCTTTACTCGTGTTATTGCTGTATGGGTACGCGGTATTCCTCGCAACCTTTCACACCATAGAAAATTGTAATATCAATTTCAAAATTCGGATTATTCACTACTACCATCTTCGACAGTAAATTTGGTCGAAAGTATTAAAATCTATAATCCATAATTGACACAAATCTCATCAAAGAAGCGCTTCAACCTCGAAATAAAAGTTGCTGTGAAAAACGGTAAATTCACTGTTTTTTTTTACCAGAGTGTGGGTAATTAAATATGGTGATCGTACGATTGCATTTAATGTATTTTTTTTTATTTTTATTAAAATTCGCTCAGAGCAAGCCACAGGAGACAAATCATACTTGAAAATTCTCCTGAACCCACTAAAGTACAAAGTTGAAACAAAGTCTACGACAAAGTTGAAATTGTTCAACTTTGTCGTAGAGCCGTACGACTGATTGACTTTTCCTTGCGGATTTTGGCGCTTGTATCGACTTGTTTGTAAGGTTTTCAAAGAGTATATGCTAATAAGCGATTTCTCTGGGGCTGGGGAGATAATTTTACACCGTATTATTTGGTAATATCACATGATACCGTTACCGATACAAAGTAAGCTACCGGTACTAGTAAGTGTATGCCTGTCGAATCATTGAAAATATATATGTTTCAATGAATTTAGGCTGTAGTTTGTTACAAAATTCATATGAGCCCCGTTATGGAACGGCATAGATGTTAAATGAAAAATATTTTTTGAATTCATTTGAGAAGAACAAAGTGTAATGCGAAGGTACGAAAAAGAGTACGGTACGGTACGAAATAAATACCGATGTCGATATAAATATTTTGAATCTGTTTGTTTTTAGCGGGGGTAATTGTGCAACAATCTTGCTGGCTTCGTGGCTGACAACTTCAATGTACGTCATTGTTTTCACCTTGCACAAAGAATCAATAAAAATACGCTCTACGATTTCTCTTTTACATTATTCTAGGAACTACCTCTCACTCAAATCTATTTGTAAGCGGTAGTTGGGTCGTTTGTTTGCGATGTTGATTTCTGCTCCAAGACAACGAGGTAATGTGATCTAGCAAGTGTGTGCTGATTTTTATAGAATGTCATTATTATTGGAGACCTTCATGGTGTATCAAATTTATTGTAACGCATAGATAAAAAAAAGTTGAACATAATTACATATACATCATTTTGTATTGTTTGAGTCGCGGATGGACCATGGGAACGCGCAACATCGGTAATAAAATGGCTCACAATACCTCGGGCACCCATTTTCAATTGTTATATATTATGGGTTTGAATATCAAATATCCACTGTATAAATCAGTCCTTTGTCTCCAGAAACAAAGGCGAAAATATAGGGCAGATTAGATTTAACAGATTGCACATAGTTGAGAAATATAAGCAATATTAATATTCCTAGGATAAGATTCACAAGCTGCGATAATATCAGTTCAGTCAATCAATTCAATATCATGAGCAAAGCGGCACAAAACTTGGAAGCGTGTTCTACATTGTTAGTAACCAGAAACTCAAGCTCAAGAGAAATTTTATTTTGTCAAGCATGAGTCACAGATGGACCGCGCATAGCTGGCGCAATTCATCAGTGAATCATACTTAACGAAACATGTTTCAGCGGAAATCTCCTGATTTGGATTTCTGGTTTCCATACATTTATGTCTATGAAAGGTAGCATGGTTGGATGTTATAATTTTCTAAATTAATGGGACTGGTATATTTATGATTTACCCTAACACCGAGTCTATATGAAAAAGTTGCCAGCCTAATAAAAATTTTACTTTCAAATTGGGATATAAATAAACTCAGTAGAACATGGTGTAGATTAGCCTATTTTTTCGAAATCCTCACCTATCGGAAGGCTCTAAAAATGCAAATTAATATGAATCCATATATTAGGTTGTGTTTCACCAAATCCCGTACCTTGCACAGACGTAGATCTAATTTACGTATAGACTACTTGACAAGCAATTGGACATGGCCTGTCGGACGAACTGCTGCGGTATATTTGGATTTATCCTATCTTTCATTGGATTCACAATGCTATGCGCTGCAATGTTGACTCCATACTGGGTGTTTCCTTCATCGGGATCTAGTTCTGGGATTATAACCGAATGCGACAGCAGTGGATGCACCTTGTCAAGTAACCTTTTACTGACTTTACATTTTGATGCTTTTTTGAGGTTCTCATTTAAATCCTGTGTCATAAAAGAATAATATTTAGAGTTTCTTGAAATCAAGTGAATAAAATATTTTTTTGTAAATATTTGGGTTTGGAATATGTCCAATTGAATTCTTAATTTTATAATACATTTTTGAGGGCAAACGCGATAAAGGTTGCACATTCTTCGCATTCGGCCCTATTTTTTATTATACAATGTAGGCGATTTCTTCAGGTACTCCCGACTCTTACATAAATTTAATTTAATATTTTTTCGAGATGGTCTCTAATGCCCAGTCCCATCGAAATCTTCAGTGTTGGCGTGTAGGATTTTTCCTCCCTCCAGCCTCTACGACCCCCAAAATGTGATAAAATCACAGAAAAACGTAAAAAAAATATTGAGTTCAAAAGAATTAATTCATTCTTTAGTAAAATTGTATATCTTGTTTAGTAACTTTTCTGGATCAGCTTCTGAGTATTCCTGCTATATCAAAATCAATTTACTTTTTTCCAAACACTCTTTTACATATTTTGACAGGTGCAGCACTGGATATAACAGTATTACCAACAATTGCCATTCTGGTTCTAGCGGCAATTTTAATCTTTATTGCAATTTTATTAGGCTTCGCAGCCTGTTGTGGATCGGCAAAATTTAAAGCAAAAGGAGCATTGGACATTGTTGGAGGTAACATAATAACGATGGTACACTGACGTACATTTTCAAAATAGTTATTTTCTGATACCCTAATTGTTACTGTATTTCCATATTTTTCAGGTACTTTCATACTCGTCGCGGCAGGTGTATTCACGGCTATGGTCATTGTTGACAATGGTTACAAAAATGGTAGTCCATCTGCTGGTGATTTTGGTTGGTCATTTTACCTTTGCTGGGCTTCGGGAATAATTATCATAGTTGGTGGAATATTTGAGACTCGAGGGGATAAAGAACCTGAGCAAGACTCGCAGGTAAATTGACTGCTTTTTCATACACCACAATGCCAACTGAACACAAAATAATTTATTCCTATATCTAACAAAAGAGAAAACAGGCCACGTCGTAATAGTTGTGATTTGTAGTTCATACCAATGCGACATGTAAATATGCGCTGTCTGTTCCTTGAAACACACGAGACATTTAAGAACGCCAAATATGTAGTTATGGGGTTTTAGTAAAGGGTATAACCACCATGATGACGTTGGTGTCATTGTTATCGCTTTATCCGTGTAAAACAGGGTTTTCTTCATATACTGGCAGGAGAAGAAGCATGGAATAGCTTGGCACGAAAAAACATTTTATAAACTACGTAATTCTTGAAGCTAAGTTTCATTTCTTTGTTGCGAGCAAACACCTGAAATTATATTAAATTGGAAACTGATTTGCCTTCACAGATCTATCCAGCGACGATGCAAGCTCAGATGATGTGGGCAAGATCCGCTCCAGCAAGAAATGGAACTATTAGTCAACCTGGACAACATCAGATGGCAATGACAAAAACATAAATTTTGAAATTAAAAAAATGTACATAATAGGTGAGCAGCAGTGGCGATAGCAAGAAGGCGACAGGTGAACTCTTACCCAAAAGGCATTTCTTGTCATTTTCCTTCCAAGTCATTCAAGTTTGATAGAAGAATGTGTCTGCATTTTACGATACATCGCCGATATATTTAGTATCTTCACATCGAATTGAGCTGAGCTTTTCTCAACTTACTAGTCAGTGATATTAATTTACTGATTAAAAATTATTGAATTTTGCGATCATTCTTGAATTGATTTACTGTGTTGTAAAATCATGATGTATGCCAATTTTTACGTTGTAAAATTTGACAGAAATCATGACTTTGCTGCAAAATGTAATATAAACTATTTCGTTTTTTATCTAAAATGTTGAGACGTTATACTACGTGAAGAGTGGCCTTTGAATACTGTTTTAAACTGAACTATAGAACAATCCCTATTGTTTTATCCGCATTTTTATATTTCAATTTGTGATACTGCCAGAGGGACCTTTTGTATATGATATAGTTTGATCGACAATATAGAAAATTTAATGTTCCAGCGAATATGTGATTATCTCTGTGAAAATTCATCAGTATTACCTATTTGCATTTTTAGATATTTTTTACAAATTAACGACTCTATTTTTATATTTGTTATGCTCTGTAACATAATTTCATAGAATAAATTCATTTTTAAATTGACGATGAGGTAATTTGTTTATTGATTTGAGAAAAACAGTTAAACTCGCTTTGTTTTCAATCATCTTTTATGGTGAATTTTATTCGTTTACTAACCAAGTACCTAAAAATATAGTGAGTAAAAACAGTATTTAAAACTTGAAGATCCCAAGACACCTAAAGAAATGTCTTTGTCCGAGCCCGTGGCTTTATAATTAACAAAAAAGAAACTGCCAAATTTTCTTTGTCTCTAAACAGAGACATGAAAAATATTGGAAGGATAAAGCATTGTAACTAATAATGGTGCACATGGCCGAGAAATATAATAGTGCGTCGAGGCGACACTGGTTTAATGTGACATGTGAGATTTGGATTATTCGATCTAACTCAAGTTAGCTATGATTTTCTCAATTTAATACCCCGAAGATAAAAACTTGTAACATTTTAATATAGGAACTACTGTACTTTATTCAGCAAAATATGACTTATAATTCATATGTAGCCTACATCAATATTACACTTTTTGATGGTGTATCAGAATCAGAGCATACATTTTATGATGCTTTAATCTTGTATCAGAAACTCTCCTATTTGCACAAACCTCTGCACACAGCAAAAATCAAAAGTTTGTGTGTGACCAATATTTAGCGAACACCGTAGAATATAAAATGGACTTATATTCTGCAATAAGGACGTATGTATGATAAAATATCACTAGTCTCGTCTATCGCGTTGTTTGGGTTTCAGAGGTGATTAACTCAGAATTTTATATCGTGAATACTGGCCGCGATTATTGACTTGTTCAAATGGAATGCTATAGCAGCGCGCCGTTGCCATACGCATGTGATAACCTTTGTGTAATCAGGTGGTATTGGCCCTCGTCAAAAGACAGCTTAATCCACTGGGGTTGTCAAATGCTACCCTGCTTTATCGCTAATACTTCTTTACTCGTGTTATTGCTGTATGGGTACGCGGTATTCCTCGCAACCTTTCACACCATAGAAAATTGTAATATCAATTTCAAAATTCGGATTATTCACTACTACCATTTTCGACAGTAAATTTGGTCGAAAGTATTAAAATCTATATTCCATAATTGACATAAATCTCATCAAAGAAGCGCTTCAACCTTGAAATAAAAGTTGCTGCGAAAAACGGTAAATTCACTGTGTTTTTTTACCAGAGTGTGGGTAATTAAATATGGTGATCGTCGATTGCATTTAATGTATTTTTTTTATTTTTCATTAAAATTCGCCCAGAGCAATGCCACAGGAGACAAATCATACTTGAAAATTGAACTAAGGAACCCCCATCTCTGATAGATTGATAGATGTCTATTAACGCGAGTTTCAAAGCCTTGTAGATCAACACGATCAGGAAAGCAGCGAGAAGGCAAGGAATTACAAAGTTTAAAGATTCCTGGAAAGAAGTCCTTGCATAAAACTGTTTGTGACATATTTAAATATTTTGTTCGGAGAAACGAGAGCAGAAAGCTCCCTTTAACAAAGACCATTATAATATCGGTACAATAAACAGAGTGAGGCAACGTTGCGGCGGCTAACTTTGCAGACCAGATGAAAGTTCAGGGCCAATCATATTGATTACACGCCGTTGAATACGGCTGAGCATACCAAGAACAGTGACAGCGGCACTGCCCCAAACGTGACAGCAATACTCCATGCAGGGTCGACTCAGTGATTTGTATAAATGGAGAATGATTTCGGGAGTGAGATAATGGCGAGCTCGATATAGAGAACCGACTATCATTGAGGCTTGTTTAGCAATACTAGTGACATATTCATTCCAACTCATGTCCTTAGACAGTGTGAGTCCAACGAGACGAATATTTGAAGATTCCTCCAGAACAGTACCAGATTTAGGAATTTTGTTAAATTAAGACATTGGGTGGTAGAATCGAGCATAAATCAAGCCCGGAAGTGTCGCTAAACATTCAGGGTCGCAATGAGAAAAGAGTTATCAAGATGCATGGAGTTTGAGCAATATTCTGACACAATACATTGTACAAGGTTATTTGATAAACTTAATCTTCCTGTTGCACAAAAATCCTAAAGTTGATATTTGGATTCTCTATGTACCTGAGGCTCATGCATGCTATAGAATGAAACGTGGGAAACGTTCAGAGCAGTTCGCAGTGCACACTGGCCTTGGGTGGGTCAAGGGAATTGAAATCGTCTTGATTGAATGCAGTTGGATAATGGGGAATTGCATTCTCAAGTGGAGGAGGCTTTTGAAATGATTTCAAAGATAATTATGTCAGTGGAATTTACATGGTTCCATCAATTGAGGGTGAACAAGCATTGAAGATTATGGAAGAATCAATTTGTAAAGGCAATGGTCGATATCAAGTGGAAATTTCATAGAGATCGCCTTATATTGAATTGCCAGATAATCGGAATGGTGCTGAAAAACGTTTTGAGAATTTCAAGCATCGATGTGTGAAGGATGGTGAGAAATATAAGCCAAGATTAATTAAGACATCACCAAGGGTTATGCGATTAAAATTGAGTAGGATCAATTGAGGCGTACAAAAATCACATGGTATATTCCACATCATGGTGTGGGAGAAAAATTTCGAATTTTCGAATGTTTTGGATGCATCTTCCAAATGTGATAACACATCGCTCAATGATAATGTTTCAAGTGGCCCAACAAGTAGTTTGTTTGGAGTTCTTTCTAGATGCCGTGAAAGGGAAATTCTGGGATAAGGGATATTTCTGCAATGTATCATCGAGTTATTGTTTCTCCACGGGACAGAGATGCATTGAGATTCCTCTGGTGGAGAGATGAGGATTTCAATAAAGAAGTATTGGAATATTCTTTGCATCCATTTGGTGGAACATGGGCGCCAAGCGTATGTTGCTATGCTCTAAGAAAAATTATTTCTGACAATCCTGATTGTGCTGATAAAGAGACCCTTGATGCAATTAATAGAAGTTTTTATGTGGATGATTTGTTGAGATTCGAAACCTACGGTTGAAAAGGCAATTTATCATGTCAAAAGTTTTCTAGTTCTCAAAATGAAGTATTGGATGCTATCCCAGAAGTGGAGAGATTTGCTGCTACATTTAATTTGGATTTGGATGAGTCAAATTTACAGAAAGCATTAGGAATATTCTGGGATGTGTCTTCTGATACAATTCGATTTGAAGTCAACATTGAGCAAAAACCATATACACGTCGTGGTTTATTGGCTATGCAAGCACAAGTTGTCGACCCTCTTCGCATATTGGGGCCTTTTTTATTTCCAATGAGGTGATACTTCAACAATTATATACAGAAGATTTTACATGGGATTCTAAACTGCCTGATGGAGCTATCATATTATGGAAAAATTGAATGAATCAATTGCCTGGATTGAGGAAAGTTGGTGATGGTTCAGATGTTCTAAATACAGTGATTGTCAAATTCAACTACAAACGTTTTGTAAAGTTTCAGAGGTATGTTTGGGAGTTTTATTCGAGTTGAAAATGTGGATGGTAATATACACTGTGAATTCATTGCAGGTAAATCTCAAGTGGCTCCTTTGAAATCACTTTCAATCCCAAGACTTGAACTTTTTGCTGGTGTTATTGCAGTGAAATTAAGTTAGTTAAATTATAAGTTGAATTTTGGTATGAAAGCACATCAGTCCGACAGTAAATTAACAATGTAAATAAACAAGATTTAAAGTATTTGTTTGAAAATAGACTTCCTGTAATTCATGAAAATTCTACTCTAACGCAAAGGAGGAACGTCGGGACGAAATAAAACCCTGCGGATCTTGCTTAGAGAAGAGTTATACCCCACAAGCAAAAGTGAGATGAGGTCCAAGGGTCCTGAATTTCTGAGAAAACATAGGAATATTGGCCTGAAAGACCAAAAGCCAGTACCAGATGATGATTGTGAAATTGAGAAAACACATCAAATATTCACTACAACTGCTGAATTTGTACAATGTGAAATTTGATCTTGACAAATTATTGGAGAGTTATTCTTTTTAGAAGAAGGTACGAATTTTATTTGCATGGATAGGACGTTTTAAGAATTATTTATGTGGAAATTTGGTCACAAAGATAAACATGTATTTTGTGAACAGAGAATTACTGTTGATGTAAGCCGTAATGGGACTCGTGATATCGCGCACCTTGTGCCGTTTTCTCTGGTGACGTTCTTGAGTTAAGAAGGAATTGGAATATGTGTTGGAGGTAGGCTTCATCGCTCACATTTAACTGAAAATAGTAAACAACAAACTTATTTGTCATACAAACATCATATCTTCGAGTTACATACAAACATCATATTTCCGATGGAAATTTCCGTGTGAATCTTTGTGTCAACGAGGAATCAAATGGAAATTCAACCCTCCTGCTGCTAGTCATTAGGGTGGAGGCTGGGAGTGAATGAATAACGATTTTAACTGCATTGGCTGAAAAACGACGATTAGATGATACTGATCTCTACACATTTTTGACAAAGGTTGAGAAAATCTTGATTAATGGACCTCCTACACCAGTCGGAGATGATCCAAAAAATCTTTGTGCATTAACATCAGGAATGTTTTTAACTGGTCGTATTGATTCTGGTTATCCGCCTCACTTTTTTATGAAAGCTGATGGATATCCAAAATCTTTGAAGTTGGCAACTGTTGGCAAATGAATTTTGGGCTAGATGGACCAAGTCTACAAGTCTACAATCTAAGCAAAAATGGTACCAACCAGCGAAGAAATTTGCTGTCGTAGATTTAGTACTGGTTGTTCATGAAGATACTTCGAAAGGTTTGTGGTCAATGGCAATCATCGAGGAAACTTTTTCTGATCGATAACGAGTTGCTCGACAAGTTCGAGTACGGACTGCAAAGAGATCATATTTTCGAGATTTACGTAAATTGTGTCGTCTTGAAGCTGCTCAGTACTTTTATTCCCTCAGTGATTTGGAGTCATTTTAAACAAAATGAAGTGTTAAAATTTTTTGTTTCCTGTAATTTCAAGTATTTTTTAATTAACTCTGTTTACCTCACATACAAATATTTTCACTGGCTAAATTGAATTAGAAATTTAGGACAATAAAGTTACATTTCGAGTTTTTGAGAAAAATACTGTTAGATTATTCGTAAGTTGGTTGAAATTCAATTTTTCCAATTTTTTATGCAGTGGATACAAACTTCATAGGAATGGTAAACCGCGCCGCAAATGTGACTTTCATGTATCCATCAAATATTTAGCGAAAGTGCTATTATGAATCAATACTCCCGCCATGCGGCAATTATTTGTTGTTTTGCAGTATTTCTCGAGGTGGTGTAATCGCCATTTCCTTGTCATTGCAACCTGCTATACTGCGCCTAGTTTAGTTAGTTTACCTACTTATTTGCATCTCAGTGAAGGATATCTGCTGGATAAGACTGAGATTTTAATTAGGATAATAATGCCTGTAATCTTGAAGTTACAAATTTGATAATTAATGCAATGATTTTGTGACTTTCCAGCGAAGTTTAAGACTGTTTGTTGGGTATGAGACACAGTTGATTATATTGCAACCCTCCCTCACCTTAGTTCATGAAAGACACATCATAAGGACACCTCATCACACATTAATACGAATTAAGTTACTGTCTCACTTTCAAATATGAAGGAGTTAGTCTCAAGCCAAGTTGCCTATATTTTATAACTGTGATTAATTATCTATGTGTGGAATTACCTGGACGTGGAATTTTATATTAGACTGTGACATATAATAATATTTCTTTCTGCATTACAAGATTTCAAAGTTTGTGTGTGGATTTGCTACTGTGTCAGTTAGCTACGAAAGTAGATTGACAGCTACCCACTAATCAGAATAGGAATCGTAGAGCAAATTCTACACTTTCCAACTCGAGTTCAAATTCGACTTTTTATTTCCGCCCAAAGATGTATTGAATGATTGAATGAAACAAACGCCCGTCAATCATTGAAAAACAACGGAAAGGTCTTAAAAGTAGTCGAAGGATATGTGACACTAGCACATAACGCTAGACTTGTTTTTGTGTGCAGCACTCGAACCACTTGCACCATTCGTTTTTGTATGCACCGGAAAGTACCCTAAGTAAACGCGGGAGAGAGGGCTCCAATGACTTGAAAAACGAACTCTTTGTCAAGAGCATAGAACTCCGACTAGGCTAACCGCCTGTAAAAATTGTGAAACATCGGGAAAGTATGAAAAGTAGCCGAAGGATGGGTAATACTCACACCACTCGTTTTTGTATGCACCACTCGCCCTCGCACCACTTGTAGGCCTAGCACTCGTTTTTGGGTGCACCACTAGATTTTGTGTGCACCACTCGCACATTTACATTGTATAGTCACTGCACAAACATATCCTCATTTGCAAAAGCTAATTTTTCCAATTCAATGATCTACGATAATTCAATAAATTTTACTAAATCAACCTATCGGGTATGATAACAATTTAAAAAATTGAAGGCAAAACTTTGTTTTCCAGAAATCTCTCGAATGCGGGATTGCTAGAAAAGCATCAGGTTTTCAACGACTGGTTGATTATCTTATTTTTACCAAGGTCATCTATGCAACAACCGACGATTGGATTCCACCACCAGACCACACTCGCACAACAATCAAAGCTCATGATTTGTTGCTTCAAAGCATTGGAGAAATGTACCCAACATCAAGAATGCGGTATGCTATTTACTCCAAGAAAATTAGCACTGAACCAGAACGCAAATGGGATATATCAGTACAATTAAAAACCAACTGGAATATAAATATGGAATACATTCATATGTACAGCAGAGCTTAAACTACGTTCTTTCCAGATCACACTCAACCTGAGGGTAATTGCTACAACTGAGACGCTTAAGAATATGAATATTTTGGATGAGGATAAGTGTGTGTTCTGCGGTTCAGAAAAGGAAACCGTAACACACTAATTTCCCCTTATAGTGATTACTGGATGGACATTGAAAAGATAATCGCTTGAAAATTTTCATTGATTCCTACTTTGAACGTGTGCGACAAACTGTTAGGAATCTTCTCCAATCAACCACAGATAGTTTCAATCAGACACAAATAGTTTGCAACACTATGCTGTTATATGCGCGGTTTGTAATTTTATAGAGCGAAAATCCACGATGGTATTCCCGCAACTTCGGAGTTTTTTTCATTAAAGAAGTTAAACAATCCGAACGAATCATTGCTAAATCAAACGGGAAAATATTTTAGTTCGATGAAAGATAACTTTAACATGGTAACCATACTCCATTCTCCTTTATTCATGAGTTTGTGCAAAACTTGAAATGATGTTCTGCCCACTGTAGTCCCATGGTAAATAGTTGTTTTGCTCGAATCGCCTACGGTTCATATATGCCTGGGTGGTGCTCGTGTGTATTTTATACCTAAAACCCAAACGAAAGGGCTATTGCATGTATATATATGTAACTTCCGTCAAAGCGTCACGTTAAAATTCTGCACGACCCATTTTTGTTTTCTTCTTTGTTTAATACCTTGCTCTTTTTATGGTTGTGGTCCTGTTATCTTTTCCAATCGGATATTGAAAGTTCTGGGTTTTGACTTATTGCGGATCGCGCTAACGTGGCGCTATCCAACTGTCCAGTCAGAAAAGTTTTGTTCTAAAACGTTTTCTAGGTGCTGGTCTTTGGTAGAATGCGCCGTCGATGCGCAGTGCAACTCTGGTCCATAACTGTCAAAATAAAATTTTGATTGGGTGCGTTTCGTGCTGAACGTAGTCGAGCTCCTGATAGGGATAGCATATCAAGTTCCAATATGAAAGAACATTATTAAGCTACGCTATGTCAGCATGCCCTTTTATTAATCTTATTTTTTGCTCAAGAACGAAGCATAGTAATCTTTTGATTAATTATTGTTTTCATAAGGCTCCTGATTCCGGTAAAAATATTTGTAAAGTCTGGATCAGTAGCTTGCAACTCTTTTATTAACTTCACTAATTTGTAAGTGTAATTTGTATGTGTGCATTTTCGAGTGTGTTTTCCAATGTGCTAGATCGCTATATTCTGCATTCCTTCCGTCATGACTTGGATTTTTCATTTGTTTTGTTATTTATGTTATATATGTTTGCTGTTGACTTAAAATAAAACGATACGGTATGACATTTGACCAATTTAGAAAATATACTGTAGTAGGATAGGCTTTCATTTTTATCCTGCGGGTGAGGAAAGCTGAGAATTCAGCTTAATCATTCGGCAAACTATGACCTCTCGTGCAGATACCAGTTTCGAATCCAGCTGGAAGGTTTTTTTTTTAGATTGTCATATTTCGCATTTTTCCTGTGCATGTATATATATTTATGAAAGAAGACTGTTTGCGCAGGATCAGACAAAATCTCTCGTATTCTCACGCGTTTTGTCCCGACAAAAAACTCCAGTGCAATCGCTCAAGCGCGACACTTTTGATCGACCGGCGTTCGATTTAGTGCTATCTACAAAAATATATGCCGAAGTCCCATGACACTTGAACATTTGGTGAAACGCACTTGCTTGTGCATCGAATCCAAAATAATTCTCAATATCACACAGAAGTTCATGAGGCTACATTAAAGATGTGGAACAACATTTTCGGTTTATATAACTTCACTTTAGGTGATCAAAATATAACTACCGTGAATCCGATAAGTAAACAGAGTCAATATAACAATATCTTCGCAACAGCTTATATTAGGAAATTTTGTTCGAATTTTCACCGGCTATTTTTAAAATATTTTTAATTTGCAGTGATTCTGAATCGATCTTTTGCTTCATCGTGGTATTTAAGAAATTTCTTATGTTAATGCTGCTCATAACTTTTCCCAGCGCTCACTTGTTGTAAGTTGGCTTGGTCATACTCAACTGAAGACGATATTGTAGCCTAGTGATGGATTTCAACATGAGTACGTCAGGGTTATTATAACCCGTATCCTTAATTCGCCAAATCTTCAAATATCTATAGTGCTTTCCCATTGGGTTCACGATTGTTTCAATAAAGATGACTCCTGCTCAAATGGTTTTTCAAACTCTCAAAATTGGCAGACAGTTGGTTTGCGACAGATAGATTCTACTCCTTGATAAACGACCTCGAGAGTTTGTTCAGGGATAGGATTTTTCCGTGTTTGAAAAAAGAAAAATGGCAATCTCTATTAGCGTTTCTCGCGAAAAACGGAATCTCTCATTTTCGTAAACGGACTTTCAAGGATGACGTTTTCCTAGTTTATGAGAATTTTAGTGTTTGGCGACAAAATTATTGCTTAAAGGAGTGTCGTGAATAGCGCCTTAGTAAACGCATTTACGAGCTCGAAAATGCGCGTTAAAATATTCAATGTGCGAAAGCACGTTTTTTCTATTTACCAAACAATTCGCTCTGAGTTTAGGCATGATCAAACAGAACCTCTTCTTACGCGCTTTCCCCCGAGACAAAACTCCAGTGCGGTCGATCAAACGCAACACTTTCGATCTACCGGCGCTCGGTCTAGTGGGTGCTACAAATATATTGAATATTCCAGCAATAAAAGATTTATTCAAACATGTTCTGTTGAGCACGAATGCACCCGGGCACTGGTGGATTGCGCCATCAAAGCCTGTGCCATGGCATGCGAATGTTTGGTGAAACACGCTTGCTTTGGCATTGAAAGCTCAATTAGTGCCATGTCACACAGAACTGCATGTAGCTAGGTTGGAACGACAATATCGTTTTATATATCTACTTTTGGTGATCAACATATAACAACCGTGAATACGAGACTCACGCAGAAAATTTATTTCCAGGTGCTAATATAATAATATATTCACACCAACTTGAACTGATTAGTTTTGTCTGGATTTACGCCCACAAATTCTTGCAATGAAATTACTTTTAATTTACAAGGGTTCAGAGACAGCTTTGTTTCGATCTCATGCCTCACATATGGCAATCGAGAAATTTCTTGTGCATTTCGAAGCATAATTTTTTTTTGTTAATGCTGCTTAACATCTTCCCATCTCTCGCGTGTTGTGGGTGGACTTGGTCATAAATTACAAACGATATTGTAGCCTACTGATAGAATTTAACATGAATACGTACGCTCGGGTCATAAAGACGCAAATCCTAAATTTACTAAACTTTTAAATCTCTGTGGTGTTTTTCGATAATCCATATTCCTCGGGTGGCGAAGACTTTGGTCACGCGACTTCTACATGTCGCAGCGAAAGCGGCAATTCTAAAACACTTTTGTTCAGGGTATTTGCAACCGTGATTGAAAATGTATGAAGTTTCGAGCGTTACTTCACTACCATACCACATAGCTGAAGTACAACACTTGAGCATGCCATAGCTTAATGGATGTTCCAATAAAGACGATTCCCACTGAAATAGTTTTGTCAAACTCACAAAATTGTTAGCCATTTGGTTTGCGACAGATAGATTCTGCTCCTTAATCAGCGATCTCGCGAATGGATGCGAAGTCGCTCGAAATAAATTTCGAATAAAAAAAATATTGTATGCGATTTGAAACATTTGAAATCTAAATATTAACATTAAAATAACAATGATACGTGATTGTAATAAATATAAGAAAAAAAGTTTTGGTTATCTAATAAATAAGCCACAAATTTAATATGATGCATTGACGTCCTTCAAATACAGCAGATGAACATTGATATTAGGAATAATGCCACATCAATGAGATTATTGTAAATCAGTGACATTTTATTTTATATTCCATTGTAAGTTTCAAATCTCTTTAATAGTTTAACGATGCGATGAAGATATATGCAGCATATACTTTTGATTCCATGTGCTCGACTTAATTCGCCATGACATTTTTCATGGTATATTCAAGGTATATTTACGTGATAAGTTCAAGCGTTCAATGGGATTGATTTGTCGATTGATATAGATAAGAAAATATTTGAAAACCGACTCGTTTCAGATAAGTTTAGGCGTCACGTCATCAGTTCGTTTCAATATTGCAAAGCACCTTTTGCGAAGTGCTAAAAATATCACCTCTGTATTGCAAAGCAACATGCGTCGACGAAAATGCGATCAAACCTCGTGATCGTTAGTAAATTTCTTTCACGTGCTGCTAGCTTACCCAGTCGGAAGAATTTAATGAAAATATCGTATACCAAACATAGAACAGTCATAGATCAGCCTGTTAGCTACGGCTCATGCTTGGCAAGCCGAAAGGTCGGTTGGTAAACCGGTTTAGGCGTTACGTCATCAATGCCGTTCAATATTGCAAAGCATCTTTTGTCTTGTGTTTTTCTTACAACACAAAATTTCATTAGGTTATATCCATACCTTCAGGCTAAATAATGTAGACTAGTCCCATGTTATTCAATGAATCATCCCCGACCATTTCCAATGTTCGACTTCAAAATTCCTGTTCAAATACCATATTTTAGGAGATACATCTATTGCAAAGTGGCAATAACATCTGAATACATTCAAAGTTTTCAGCAAAAAGTTCATGGGATATGATGGAATATTATATATATTAATAGGACATTATTGCAATATATGGAAAAAAGTTGGCTATTGATTTGTTAAATTTTTTATCAATAATTTTTTTAAATAAAATAAATTTCAGAAAACATTTACACCAGTTTTTGCCGGACATGAATATTACCAGGCCGCGAATATTGGCTAAAAAATTACCGAATGAACATACCATTGTTTAGCAATTGAGATTCAAGTAAATGAAGTCACGTTAGTCAGGTAAATTACGGCGCATAAAGTCTGTTTGCTCTAGTCTTATCGGAATGTAATCCACTTTCATACTAGGAATTAGCAGCAAAATCAACTCACGTCTCGAGTCGACCGGAATCATTGGTTATTCAGAACATAGTTATGAGTGAATTCTGCGGTATCTTGAATCGTGTCAACAGAAGACATTGAGTATTCGTAAATTAGTTTTGAGTAAATTATGAGGCATAACTTTAAAGTCAGATCACTCACAGTTCAGATACCTTATACTTCCGATGCCTTCACAAATATGTGTACTCGTCAATACGAGCAACTCACGACGCAGGTGCGTGATTTTAGGCATTTTTCCTACAAGAAGTTTTGCCCTCGCAATAAGACTGTTTTGTAATCTTATAAAAAGAAAAGAAATTCAATTGAAAAAGTTTCTTTTACAACCAAGCCAAATTCGCGCCGACCTGCGCGAAAAATGTGTTGACGTTTGGCAGCTTTCTTTATTTCCATTGTTCAAAGTTTCGGCAATCAAAAATGGCAATGTGGTCTGGTAAGGAGAGATGATCAGCTTTTCATGATAAATTTCATTATTGTCGGTGATAACCACAAGTTACACAAGTACGTAAACGTGACTAGGGTACTATTGACGCCATATACTTTTTGAAAAAAATTATCAAATAGTTTACACGCTGAAATATCGTTCGAAACATCATGCACGCAATCCCGTGCGATCATGAGGTTTGAATACGCGTATTCAAACCTCGTGATCGCACGGGATTGCGCGTTGAACTCGACAAACCTTTAGCAGCGGTGTATTCTTGTAAAGTGCATGTATCCTGCTTCGCTGAAGAAATAACACAGTTCATCTAAACCTATGCTAATTCTTCCTCGTGTGAAAGTATATCAAAAAAAAAAACGAAAAATGATAAACACTGGCACTCTCAAGTTAACCTCTTTTAAAGAACTCCCAAAACCTATTTAAAACTCTGGCCGGCCCAACCAAAAAATAACCCGGGCACAACTGAGGTAAATAAAAGTTGAATGCGCAAAACAAGTCATGTTCCAGAAATATTAGTTTATCCGAAAGAAATAATGGATGCAAAATTCGAAAACCAAAGCTCACGAATTTTCCTGATCCAATGACACTTGCAAACTTGTATTTGGGAACTCCCAAAATACTTCATTGAATGAAATGACTCGATAATTTTTAAAGACAGAAACTAATCTAGACTTGTCATTAATTAAAGAGAAAAGTGCCAATCAGATTTTTTGTATGAAGGCCGGAAGGCTCAAAATAATATAAAATTAATATTTTTGTGCCCGAAATGTGTCTCACATTTTTGTCGTGATTACTGTCCAAAATATACAATTGTATTCGCAATTCGCGAATTTATAAATTATGTCAATTGATATTTCTAGGGATTCGCAATAAACAGAATATAAACTATATATTTTCACAAAATAAATGTTGGTATATTTCATGTAAATGCCTTTGTATGTTTATTATAGTACTTTTGATTCAAATATTTGATTTGATTCTGAATGCAAAAAATTTGTCATGATGTGCGGTAAATATTGGCGCAGTTTTATGTGAACTGTTTAAAATATTAGATATATTTCTCAGTTTAAAAAAGGTGCTCCTTGTGATTTGGATTACACACGTCCTGGCGAAACATTGATTCTATTTGAGCTTTCATCCCACTTTTCTCGAATATGTGTATAGTGTTTTGTATATCAATAAACATTTAACGCCTAAACTAAATATGTGTGTTTGTGGTTGCAGATAATGTCTCCGTGTAAACATTTAATAATTTAGGAGTTATTGGATAAAATACACTGTGGCGACAAGCTTAATTAAAATGAGATTTGGGAAGTAAATTTCTCTTTTTTTCCAAATTGTATTTATTACTCCAACCGCACATATCACACCGGCGTTTGAGCATATAATAGGATTGCGCTTGTGTATTGGTCCTTCACTTCAATAAATCTGGCAGGTGGGTCTGAGGTGACTTAAGGATACAGAACATGATTTTCAAACCTCTCAGTAAGTTCTTGAATTTTTTATTAGCTTCACATTTGCCGTCCCGTCAGAAATATGGGTCACTTATAGGTGTTCCATTCGTGGCTATTACTTGGGAAGATAAAACTTTCTTGAGTATCAAGAAGTACGTAAGTCTTTTCGGGAAATTTGAAGATCGGAATTTGAATAATAATTCTCCATGGCACAACTAAGACTAAATTGATTTGCGGACTTCATTTCTATTAATTTTCTGGCTTTCGTGCACAAGATTCTTTTACACCAAAAATTCTGTTGCATTTCAAGCTTATTTTATAGTTTTCTAAATAGTTTATTTTTAATTATATAAGTTTAAAATTAAAATTATTGCTCGGTTTGCTAATCTTAATTTTATTTCACAGATGTTTGCTATTTCGCTATCATAGCGATCATTTCAAGTAAAGAAAACATGTCGATTGCTGGTGGGTATACAAATAGAAGATTTGAGCAAGATAATTTCATTCTAGACCCGAGCACGTGTCAACCACTTTTTAACAAAACTGACTGTACGATACATTTTCAACAATGTGATACCTTATTCAAT
The DNA here is from genome assembly GCA_963675895.2 of Styela plicata. Lineage (NCBI taxonomy): Eukaryota > Metazoa > Chordata > Ascidiacea > Stolidobranchia > Styelidae > Styela > Styela plicata. Next base: position 4,429,024 of record OZ023150.1, read on the forward strand.
TTGGGTGAGGAAATTGAAAAAACACGTAAGGTCTTGGTAAGTCAATATGTATTTTGGTATGCAATATATGCTCTTTAATTGTAGTTGCTAGGTATACTGGGTAAACTGATAAGGCAATTTAATAATACATAAATAACGAATCTTTCGGATTCTGATATCATTCGGAACGATCCATACATATATATATATATATATATATATATATCTAATTAGAGTTGAAAACTTAACTACTTTTAATGGCACTCATTCACACTCTAGGAACCACACTTGCATATGTTTCATTTCTGCTGACATTGGCGTTTACAGTTTTCAAATGAGATAAAAATTGATCAGCGTTGTTTCATTGAGGCGCTGTCGATCAGTAGGCCACGATTAGATAATGAAATTGTTTAACCTGCCGATATTTGACAAATATAAATCAATAATAATTCTTTGGAATATTGTTCGAATATGCTTTGCTTGGAAAATTGCTGGCTTTTTCTGCAGTTATTTTAGTTGCCTTGCGGACAGACAAAGTCAATATTCAAAAAATACACATATAGCACAAATAGAATTTTCGTTTCGTGTGGGCAGTGGAGCAACAAATCAAAAACACGTTGTGGCACTTGCCCAACATAAAATATCAAATATAATGATAGTGAAATTTTATTTCGACAAGCATGAGTCACAGATGAACCGAGCCTCAGTGGTGCGATCCATTAATTATCCACACAGGTCCATGATTAACAAAATGCGCTCGATCATCATTTTTTGTGACTGTGATTAAGGCTGGGCAAAACCGAATCATTTGGAATTCAAATCTGATTCGAGTAATGTTTTCAAATCGGATCGAATCGCTGATTCCATAAAAATGACAATTATTCCATTTTAACCGTTTCTGTTAATGTCTCCATTATGATAACTGAGTAATTTACAGTTACGAATTACTAACATTAGCTTAAACCGAATAAAACGCGATGCATTTTCAATTGGACTCAAGTCCAAAAGCGAAAATTTTCATGTTAACGACCAAATGCAATCGTTTTAGGGCAAATTTGACCAAATCGAGTGCATTTTCTTGTTATAATGAAAAATTCCGCTCCATTTAGCACGCTTTTGTTCCTATGAACGATTCACTATAGATTCGAATGATTTGTACTTCGAATCACCGAATCGAATTGCCAAGCCCTAACTGTGATGTTCAAATATCAATTACTTTTTCAGGTTGTAACTGGAGGTAATTGGACACGTCACCACCCCGGGGTAAGCATAATTTTTGAATTGGTTGCTATTCGTTATTAAATAGTTTGTGTAGATAAATTAGGAGATTTTAGATGAGTGAATTATACCATGTTTATGTTAGCGATTTGAATATTAGCTAACGTATATGAGAAATACATCTTATTTTTTGTTTTCGAAAAACAAATAACCACTTTGAAATTGAAAAATAAAATCAAAACTATGAAAAACTTAATTTAATCGAGCGTGCTATGACACCCTTGGTTCAAGTGAAATTTCGAAATGTTAGCACGTGATGACGTGGTTTTGAGTTGATATTAAAAATATTGATCCATTGTGAGGCGTGGGGGCAGTTTTCAACAGGTCAAAACATCTTTTGCCAAGTATTTTTCGCTGATGGATCACGTCAATGAGGCGCGATCCCTCTGTGGCGCATGCCCAACAAAATGAATTCTGATAGGGTACTTAACAAAACCTACCTAGCAAAAGCATTTTCTGATAGTTTGTGTCTAAAAACGTGTAACGGAAGTAAAAGGGTTCCCAGAGTATGATTAACCCGGCATTTGTTTTTTTGTGCGCGATGTAATGCGTCATTTGGGTTATTTGGTTGAAAAAAAATTAAAATTGCGGCCAGACAGATATTCCCACGATAAAACTGCAAACAAAAATGTAATACTTAGTTAAATGCTGTGTGGACTATAACTTTTAAGAACTGTCGCGATATTTGGGAAAGAAAAAATTGAACGTGTCGTTTAAATAAAAAAAAGGATTTGTACTCTCTACATTGCATAACCGATAATGAGGAGAATTGAATATAGAATACTTTTACTTAACATAGGGTTTCAAACTCAACATAATGAGGGAAATACTGACTCTGTTGAAATTTTTTTAAGCATATTCGAGTTTTATCGAGTATTCTTGGTTAAAAAATAAATTTATCCTTATCCTCGAAGTACGTTTTCGTACATACATGATAACAAATCATAAGCGATAACGAATAATATTTTGTTATGATAACGATAATATTTCAATGTTTGATTTACCATATCTCATTTACCTATTCTTCCATTCGTTTAAAACGTTTTTCATTATTTCCTTGTATATTAAAAATATTTCATGTCTACAAATACCACATTTACGACTTTTCGTTGAAAGAATTGATACTTCTTTTTCCCAGTGTTCTTTGAAAATAAGATATACTAAATATGTTTTCGCTTTTCGAATTATCTGCCTCTTGCTTATTTCGGGCCAGCTTATGCAAAGACTCCTGCATTTTTTTTCGCATTTTATATTACCAAAAATATATGAATATAACACATTATGTCATTTCAGAAGTTATCCAGAATTAATCACCAAATGCCTGGAATGCTGCAGAGATATCGCGAGATGATCTCAATTGCTCAAAATAATCTTGTTGGGTCGAACAGACGTTTGTTGAAATCAAGATACAGAACCATGAATTTATATCTGAACTTGACATGTAAAGCAATGCTCTTGCGACGAAATGACAACAACCGGGTGGAAAAAAATAATGTGCAAGTGAATATCTGAATAGCTATTCTGGTTGAATCTTGAGGGTGTTTTCAGTCATAAATCAGTCGAAATCTTTTGTGTGAATTTACCTGAATTGTTTCTTCAAAATCCAACTTTGATTAGTAGCATGGATACTGGTTTCTTTTTTATCGTGTCATTATTAATGGCGATTATATAAATGTAGATAGTAAATCTTTAGGAACTCGAAATATAAATGTTATGTCATTGAGACAGAGAGCAATTCTGGTTTCTAAATTTCAAATTACAACTATAAATGCTTCACATAAAATACTATGTTTTTCTAACATGTCAGAATTTCAGAATTACAATGGAAATCCGGTCGTTTTAATTCTTTTTAAATACATTTTTTGTTTTTATATATACAATTTTCGCATTTCAAGTGGCATATGATATACCAAGTTCCAAAATTTTACGAATATAGGGCAAAAATCGATGTTACTCATATTCCATACGGTTTTGGTCGGGCCACTGCCATACTTCATATGTCGCCATTTATGTTACCACTATGATGAGTTGAAAATAAAAAACCAAACAAAAAAACTACATTGTTTGGAAGAGAAATTGTGTTCAAATTAAAGATGGGTTAAAGCAACAAAGTGCGCCATTATGTTGTAGATATTTCTTGGTCTGAATTAGTGGTCGTTAGTAGATTTACGGGACTGTTCTATTGTTGTCAATACACTTTTATATATTTAGATATATTTATTCAGTATTTTTATTATTAGGTAAGAAAAATGAACACAATGACGTTTGACCTTATTGACCACAAGTCTTATCATGACTGGAAAACATCAATGCGTACAGGAACAAGGCATATACGCAAGGTATTTTTTGTTACCTGTTTTATTAAATATATACTTGATTTAAATTTCGATGTAGGAAAAGTAAGAAGGTCTGTTATCAAATATTTTTGATCAGCTCTACACTAATCCCGTTCTTTTCAATGATATGAAGGAGGGCAAATTGAAATTTGTTTTAATACCAAACAATGTATCCTATAAAATAGATTTCAATGAGATAGTAAAGTTTAATTTTCTTCAGAAAAAATAACATTCAATTAAAAATATATAGGAAATATAACAAAGCAGAATCACTCAAAGCAAAATGAGTACAACCAAATTACAAATAGTACCAAGACTGGCCACGCGACAACAAAATAGCTATTTTATTTGTTTCTCTAGCTTTCAAAAACGTAGTCATTGGGTTAAATATCTTTTAAATTACTACGTTTTCCAACACATCTGTATAATTTATACAAATTTTTTTATTGAATTCTCATAATTTACTATTTTTGTATTTAGTCTCGGTACGAAAATTTCAATCAACTTAACAAAATTACCTATAGTAACGAACATCAAATATACAACATAATTCATATTTGTAAAATAATATGAATGATTTCATAATACTGGAAGTTGATTTCGTATATTGAAAATGATTTTGCATAACCGAAAACAAAGCTAAGGAATTGTCGCTATATTTTTAACCACATTAAAAACGCACTTTTTGCAGTATTTTGCAGTTTATGTTAAACATTGTTAAAACATATCATGACAAGTAAAAATCAATCCGAATTTCCGCCTTTTAATAATGATTTTTCTTACTTACGCTCTCTTACCACGCTTTTCATCAGTTTTAAGCATTATCAACAGAGGGAAACGACGCCTCAATGTGGCTATTAAGACATCTCAATTACATGGGATACGAAAATCGGCATGGCGTTGGTTTCAGCAATGGTGTGAAGCACCTAACTGTTTCGGTCAATGATCGCTATGTGAATTAACTTCCAACAAACCACGCCCGTCAGGGATATCGGAATACACATTCAGGATCTTATAAAAAAATACGGTTTTACAGTAGTAACAGTCTACATATAGTATACTCAGGTGTCTTAACGTTGGCACTATCTACCGCGGATTCAATATAAACACATGGAACTCCCAAAGTACGTAAACTGGATTCCATTTTAACTTTTACAAATTCCACATATTTACCGTAAACTTTTGCGAGAATTATTAGGCTAATTGCATATCATTTGTACGTGCGTAAACCTGAGGTACCCACATCGCAACGGGCAATATCGGCCTCGCCTGTGTCGTTACAGAACACAAAATGGTCGATACAGGCTATGTGGTTGGCACCAAGCATCTTAAGATTGTAATTTCTTATCATAAATTTATTCCATACCGAAAGCAATCAGGTCTGTAAAATTTTGTTTTACATGGAAATTGACACAGATGTTTTCCGCTTCCATTAAAACAGCGTGTGTTTCATCAGTCAAAACAAATATTACACATCACTTGCATCATCTGTATACGAAAACATTTGCATACCAAAAACCAATTAAACCTAATTCTGGTTTATAAATTACAACGCTCCTTTCAATTCAAGGAACATTCATTCCCCAATCCAGACTATTGAAAAGAAGTCACCGCGCCCGTGAATCGCCCGCACAAAGCGCTCATCCAAGTGCGCGCTCAGCAAAGTAGGGGCTAAAGCATTATTTATGCAAACGATATAAACAGATGCCAAATATGAGTCGATATTAGTATCAATTGATATTGATGTCAAACACTTGAGCTTGAAAGCTAAATCTTGCTTTGCCTACAGTATTACGCTAAATAAGGTGTTGTATGAAATACTTGCTATATCTCAGTGAAACATTTCGTTGTGAAATTGCGTTGTGCACTTTGCTCGCCCGCGACAATTATAAATTGTGGATGATGATTTCAGTCACACACATTGCCTTCGCGACCGACCCGTATGATGACAGAACTAATTACTGTGTCACGATTACGCCCTAGGGCCGGGTGTCATCTTCGCCGGGAACGTAGTCTACTTCGCTGTTTTAACACACATGAATAAAAACACACACAATCATACTTAATATAATTGAATATTAATCTGTCAGTAATCTATCCGATTAGATTTTTTTAAAGGTTTAAGATTTCTCTGCTAAATTGGGTCTGTTTAAACCTAGACTTTCACGTCGCAATACACGTGTGAGTTCATATTTAATAAGATTGAATATTAATTTGTCAATTTGTCCGAATATATTTTTTAACGACATAAGATTTGGCTTATCTGCTATATCCGGTCTGATTAAACCTAGACTTTCACGTCGCAATACACGTTCACGTAGGTTGCGTTATTCTCGGTTTGCTTTAATTTTACAATGCGTTTTCCGGTAACGGTATGTTATACAAGCTAAGCAAGACTCGTTTTGTTGCGTAGGTTCGTGCTTGTAAATCAAACTAACGTACAGATTTGTAGACGTGCATTGCTGTGTTGATATTTGAAACGCAAAGCAAATCATCGGCAAAACCACTTTGCTTATATTGTGGCCTTCAGTGCTGATATGTATTGCGCAAAACTACATTCTTGTACGGCATATTCGCCACGCCTTGGCGACGCGATCCACTAGTGATTTAAACCTAACAAAACATAGTTACGCAGAAAATTTCACTGTGTGATAAATATACCTTAATACTTCCAGCAAAATCACCACTGGTTTCTGACTGAATTTAGCCTGCACATTAAACAACTCCACGACAGTTTCAAAACTTTTCGAAGATACAGTTCCTGCACAACATCGTTTATGTTTCACTGAAGCAGTTCAATTTGCTAATGCTAATGATTCTTCTTATGTCTCTTCCATATGACTTCGGAATCATTTTTAAAATAGGTGGTGATATTTATGGATAGATATGGTGGACAGATATTGGATAGATATTTATAGTGGCCTATCGTTATCAACATTTTTTGAACTTTCATGCGAAAATCCATTCTTATGTGAAAAAAGTAAAACAAAAACTTAAAATCTAAAAAGTTGTTTTTACAATATAGTCTAGTCTTCTCTTGATCACTTTAAAATTCGTGTTCGATCAAAAGCTGCACAAATATCATTGATTGGATTCCTTTTTATTCTATTATATATAATAATAGATTTGGTGTGAGGTTATTTGTTCTCTTACAAATAATATATATTACATGAAATAAAATAATTGAAATAGCCGTCTTTATATTTTCATATTAGTGCACTGTCATTTTCACTTCTACGAATATTATTGCGATATATATGTGAATATATTCGACATTTTTCTGTTTTGATTATTGAGAAGTAACACCATATTATAATTAATTAAATTGAATAATTTTTTCTAATCAATTTAACTTAGAATATCAAATTGTGAAGCACGAATTTGTAATTTTCACTTGATACTTACAAATTAAATTGATTTGCAAAAACAAAGAAATAGACTAGTCGTTTAATGTTTTTTCGTTTGCTTTATAAGACGTGTTTTTGTATTCAAGCTTAAGCATTCCAGTTTTACAATCCTTTGAACTAAAAGTAATAAATATAAACAAAGTAAACAGAGATATTTCGTTTTTATTTGTAACTTTTTTACGTCGTTGTTGTTGATGTCAAAGGGCTAAGGGTATATTTAGACTAGTCTGCTCGTTCGTCCGTCATATTCATTTCGAATTTTCCGTTAAAAAATATTCCAGCCAGAAAATATGTGGACAAATTTGTTTTGTAAAGAACAGTGGCGCGATCCATCTGTGGTTCATACTTGGCAAAATAAATTTTCTGATTGGTATATAGGATTGTGAAATGAATATGTATGCCGGTTTTTATTCAAGTCCGAAAATGTTGGATTCGAAGTGATTCAATTATTCGTTTCTGTGATTCTGTATTTTAAGCACGAAAAATTGGTGGCCTTCTTCTTAGGAAAGTTCACCTTTTTGAAAACCCAAATAAAAAAGTTCACAAATATGTGCTAAAATGCGGCAGCAGTGTATTACATCCGTGTACGCCCCGTGCGATTGCAAGCTGTGAGGATCTTCTGAAACTGCTTTCCGGAGTTCTTTTCATTGAACAAACTCATTTTTCTTGGGCTGTCGTATCCTAATTTTTCGTTGCCGTGTAAGCGCCCAGGTGTAGTTACTTCTCGAATTTTCACATCGGATTGATAATTCAATTTTACAGTGACATCCCAAACGTAAAACGTTGCATATTGAACGCTGCATCTCTAACACGTGAGGTTCAAATATCACTAAAAGCGTGACAGGTACCTGCTGGTATATAAATACATATCATGAATATAAAAACATATATCAATGGAGACAATGACACACGTCCACGCGTTTTTAATTTCGATCATTCTTGCAATCTATGAATACACAGCACAATTTTCCGCTAGTGTTCCAAATCTTTCATTTTATTTTAAGGTAATAGCTCCTAAACAACTTTATATTGATTATATATTTCAGGTATATCCAATAATAAGCTTTAATATCAAAAGACAAACGTTTTTTCGATCAAAAATTTCTCAGGGACACAAGCATAACAAAACATGAACATTTTATTTCAAATCTGTTTAAGCAAGAACATAATTATTGCCATATGTAATGAAACAAAAATGGAGGAAAAGATTAATATATATAGACTGCAGCAGATTCGTCTTGCGAACAATTTTATTTTTGATTCGCGGTGCGATGGCATTTGACGAAAATATTAAAATCTTACATAATTTATAATTTTTGTTGAAAACAATGTAAGAATGTGCAAAACACCTCAAGACGTCGTTTTGTCATTTAGAAAGCAAAAAGCCGCAAGAAGTAATAAAAAAGTAAACGAAACTGTATTTGGTGACTACAGAGGTTCCCAAATTCCGGTTAAAAATAATTGGTGGCGCCGCTAGACCCATGCTAAACAAAATATATAATTTCTGATTGGGAAAATATTCATTTTTGCAGGTGAGGTCCTTTCAGATCACTGGCTTTTACAGAACGAGTATGTCTGATAAGATATGTATTAGAGACAAGATGGCTAGAACATTAAACACCATTATGATTTCCACGAGAGCTAATACGAGCAACAAGTCGTCAAATATCCAAATTCGGGCCTCCAATATACTTTTTTATTCTAATATCACCAATAATTACCCGCTCTCCTTTTTCAAAAAATATGTCATACCACCAAATAAAAAGTTACCTTGTCAAAGATTATTTTTTTTAAACATTACATTATATCCCTGTATGTACGGGATTTAAAAAAGTCGTGACGTATTTTCTGCGAGTAGTCAGACGCGACTAAAAGGAAACATGAAAGTGTTAGACGGTTTTAACGTCGCCCAGGGTAGCTACCACACACTGGACTTAACTATGTTGGTTTAGTTCTGTATTGGATATTTTCCGCTTAGAGTTCAGTTCCTAAAACTTTATTTCATAATAGCTTTTGTCATTGGCGTGGCCGTCAGTCAGCTCTTTTTATGAAATGCGTTCGGCTTTCTCAGAGCGAACTTCCATAAAACAAAAAATATCTTCTATTATCTGTCAGTCTGTAACTTTTTTTTGTCACTCCTCCAAGGTATCAAAACCGATTGGCTTCAAATTTTCGACAGATGCTTATGACTCACGGGACCATAAGAGATGACATAAATTTTTATTTAACGAAGGAATCAATTTTCCTGTGTTGATACATGTTCCAGGCCCGTAGAAATATTAATGTAGATAACTCGAAAAGTGATGAGGGGTTTGTTATCGCCAGGGGCAGATAGCACTTGCTACAATTTACTATGGCGGTTCAGTTCCATATGATAATTTTGAGTTAGAGTGCAGTTGCGGGTACTATATTTTGTATTAGCTTTTTGCCATTTGAGTGCCCGATATTTAACTCAATTTAGCCGCTGCTTTTGGTCTACTTATCATGAACCTCTACGTAAAAGAAAACTGCATCTATGTCCACTGTTTATAATAGTAAGAAAACAATTAGCTGCACCTTGATATCACAAACCCTTCTGGGAGTGACATTGCCGCTTTCTACACTGTTTTCCGCATATGTAATCTGGACGCGAATTCGACTTTGATTGTTCTAGATTATAGTTCTCAATCCCAATTTTTTTCTCAAGCATGAGGCCCTGAAAAAACCGCCCCTCGTCGGCGCGATTCGTCAGCGACTGAAGCTAAACAAAAGCATGTGAGCAAATAAAATTTTACCTGGTTAGTTTACCAAAACATTTGTCCCTAAATATACTTTTGAACGTTTATTTTTTGTTGTAGCATTTGTAATATGTTAGTTGTCGCAATGAAGTAAAAGGTGCAGTGAACAGACATAGCTTTGTAAAAATGCGAAACTAGACTGCTATTTAACGTTCAAACCAATGCGCCAACCTAACTTACGAGATAGGACATTAAACAGGGAACTGCTTTGAGGCACAACTGTAGGCTACTATACTTCAGTATTAAATATATAAAAGAACAATTATAAATTTAAAACTGTATCAAAATTTTATGGCATGCGACTCGCAAAGTGAAAATACATCACCAACTTCAGGACAGTTTTTAAACTAAAAGTAATAATTTTACACACTATATCATACATCATTTATAGTCAAAGGGCATGGTTTATACACTACATAAACTAGTAGCGTTGCTCTTTCGCGTCTACAAGTGGCAAGCTTATAAGGTTCGATATCGTTGGAAGCTTGGTATTGTGTACAGGGGCAAAAGGAAAGTATTTGGGACATAAATCTGCGCGTGTCGGGTGCGCATCATGAACTTGATATATGTTCATCCGAGCAATGACGTCGAGTCATAAAAATTAGGTAAGGCTAGAAAATATCAGTAGTATTCATCCGTCACAAAATAGAAAAGCTCTTGCAAGGCATCTTGTGTTCATATCTGTATGTTCATTGCGGAACTTTGAGATTGGCTTAATTCATCGCTTTAGGTACGTACGCACGGATTATGTATTTTTTATTGAATTCGCTCTAAACGAGACCGACAGCGCCCGATGGCAGTGAACTAACAGCTACTTAACGGTAAAGGGATACTACGAAAAATAGTACCCACAACTGAATATAAGCGGAATACATCTCAAACAGAACTGGATCGGTACAAAGAACTACAATGAATGGTATCTGACTTGGGAGATCGTAAAACTATCTACCACTTCGTTTCATTTCCATCGCCTTCCGAAAAACGCATCGAGATCCACCTACGCTCTACAAGGTCGAAACCTAGTCAGAAGATAGGTTAGAAATATATATTTTTGTATTAAATATAACTGGATCACATATTGACGTTTGTACCTATCATTGCAACTTTTTTGAACCTTAAAAATAATGTCATTCCAAATTGATTTATATATAAATATTTGCTATTTTTTAAAATATTCAAGACATTTTAAGAAGGAATGAACCACACGAAAAGGAAAAAGCAGTTTAGAATAAAAACAACAGAAAAAGTAACAGTAAAACGGAACAGATATATTGAAATGGGCAGACAAATTATAATCTGGATCATGAATACAAACATAACATAACATGCAAAATGGAAATACAATATCAATGCACAATAAGGTAAGATATATATACACATTTGATAAAGCACCATAAAATGCACTGATCCTTTTCCTCGGCATCGTGTTCGAAATCGGATAAGTTCAGCTTCATTTTTTCGCGATTTATTACAGAATATTTTTTTTCAACTTTTTTCAGATGTGACCTATTTTCTCCGCCTTGCTGTGACACTGTGGCCACATCAGCATTGAAATGCATTTTCCCTTTTAAATACTATAAATGCAGTAAAAAATACCATGACAAACATTTTAGAAACGGGCTTATATTCAAACTAGTAGATAATCACGTAATTCTTTTTCGTCGTTGAAAACAGTTTTAATCTAGATAAAAATTCATGTTTTTTCTTCCTGTTTCCCAATTCTATCCGAAATAATTTTTTCATCGTTCCAATTTTGTTTGGTCACTCATTCTCTTTATTGCTTTTGCTCTTTCATTTCGATCAAAATACCATACAGTAACGGCATATCTGAAAGAAAGATGAATTGTTGGTTAAAAAAATTGAATTTGTTTTGAAAGTCTTTAGAAAGATATATTTGACAATTGAGCTTAAACTCAGCTTTTTAAATAAAATACCTAATGATCCAACTCGGTAAAAAAACGAATATGTCTTTTTGAAATCCCAACATATTGGATTTGTTTAAATGCACAAGATTTTTTTAATTGAGGTTCACTCCAAGTAAGGCGGAAAGCAACGCTTAAAAAAAGCAAATATAGGGCACTTATATGGTCGAAATATTCTGCAGAATGTAGTATCGGCAATTGCACTCTAAGAAACAACCCAATCAAAAATGAACCGCCATGATAAGATTCAATGAGTGTAATCTACACTGAGCAATGGCTATATCATATAACGTTATCTAAATATTGATAGAACTTTTCGGTGGTAAATCATATATACATATTTTAGGTTTTTGGATTCACGTAATACACCAAAATTATCCGATTCGATTTCAAGCTCAAAATGTAAAGTAAAAAATGTCCATCCATACAAAATAGCAAACAATTTTGTTTTTTAATTATTATTCATCCTTCGTTCTCATCAATATTTAATGCCGACATTACGACATAAATTGATAATGATTTTTCCGTCAATTGATATTCAATTTTGCAAAAATTCATCTTAATTCAGAAAGCATTAATCCCAATATTTTTATAAATTGAAAACATTTTGGAAAAAATATCTTAATTCAACCAACCTATCTTCAAACGCAGGCAATACTTCATGCGGATTTCTTTTGTCAGAATAAAAGAAAACCATCCTGTCAAAAACCGGTTGGATATTGGCAATTTTCCGACTTGTTCTGGAATATAACCTCAAACAGCCTCCCATTGACTGCAAGAAATAATAGTTAGGAATTATTTAATAAGGAGTGAATAATATAATAGATCTTAACTGAACATGAACCATAGAACGCACGCGCCTACGCGTCGCGATCGATCTATATGCCATGCTCAGATGATCATGATATAACAGACGTTCGCTCAGGCTATGACGCCCACCAGAAAAAGCGAGACTATAATATGTCACGTAAGCATCTGACTGCTGGTTACGTGCACGTATCGATATTTCAAGGAAAATGTTTGTCTGGGAATGATGACATTTACCTTCTATGTTTTCCACCACAGTCTAACTGGTTACTGTTGTAATTAACAATTCTTTCCAAAATGGGGGTTACGTTTTTATGACCCAACATCAATTGCCTTATAGTTTGTTTCTTACCTTGCTATCCCAGTTTTTATTCAAGTAATATATGCATGTTAAACATCTTCCATCTTTAGATGGGTTGTCGACATGCAGCTGATATCCAGCGCCATTTCCTGCATAACGTGCAACCATCGCCTGAAAAATGAGAAAAATACAATATCAACCAAAAAAAAACTTTTTGTCAAGCACAAGTTACAGATGATCCGCGCCACGACGGCGTGATCCATCAGTAAGTCATATTCCAAAAAAAAAGTTTGGACAAAAATTCCTTGTTAAACATAGTGATGGACGGTAGGATATAGATAGGTATCATCAAATATGTTTCAGATAAATAAAATGAACATTTTTTTCAAAGTATATGTTTAAGACTTTGGGCGACCGAAAATAATTTTGTGTAATGTTGTTAGCTGAAACCAACCAACAAAATGGTGTCCTGTTGAATATGATTCATAGATGGAATGAGCCCGTGAGCCAATCTCTTCAAATAAGAAAATTTTAGTTGTTCCCATTCGTGCAAAGATTTTTGCACAATTTTGTACTTAGTACAAGATTAATGGGATTAAAGGATTACTAATTATGAGGATAAAACGCCAATTATCTTCGCGATTTTAGGGATTTGTTTGAAAAGCTGGTATATTAAGAGTCAAAGAAAGCTTTATTGAAATATATCCTACCTTTGTACTACCACAGATATCATAATCATGTGTTATCCCCAATCCAGTACCAACAATTAGGTCCAATTTTGCGCAGAGCGAACTTAAGTTGGGATAAGCAGGTTCATTGCCGTCAACCCACGTGACCAAGTCTTGTCGTATACTCCGTCCGCTCATAGATTGACCACGAGGACAAAATCGACTATTGTGTAGTTGTTTGACTTCATTTTCAATATTAGAACCAAAGTTAGGTCCGTTGAAACGATTTATGACACAAATTCCGTGTCTTTTCAATGATTTTCTTATTTGGCTTTGTAGGAAAGCAATATCTTGACTCGGAAGATCTGAGTTTGATATGTTTAGTCGTCTAAAATTACGACATCCTTCTCGAGATAGTGTCGTTGTCTTTTTTGCTTGAGAAATTTGTTTTCCCAATATAACTGGACACCAAGCAGGTTTAAAGGTACTTTGATTGGGTCCTTTTGATCCTGACAAGCGATTATCCACTTGAGATGAACTCATCAATAGCGGACTTTTCGCAGCTTGAAGTGACGTTAGTTCATCGGACGGATATCGCCGTTTCCTGCTGTTACTCTCCGTTCCAGACCAAGTTACTTGTGAAGACGACGAAATTCCTTGTCTTCTGCTTACCGGTTGTGAAATATAGGTATTTCTCGTTAACTCGATCGTACTCCATGGCGTATATGGCATAACCAGAGGACTCGGTGTAGTAGCTGGAACATTTGTAGGTGTCCTTGAGAACGATGGATGTCGCGATAAACTAGCGAGTGTCACACCAGCATTAAAATGTTTTATAAAAGTTTCTCGATCTGTTTGACCTACATCGTAAAACGGTAAATTCGTTGACGATGTTGACATTGTTGAAATAGGATTCTGAACTTGATTTACATTCATAATATAACTTTTTTTTAAATATTTCTGAATAATAAAACGTAAAACTTAAATTTTAAGATAATATGAGCAAATATACAGCTTCAAAACTTATGCTACCTCACAATTTATTGAGTGATATTTTATCCTAACCATTATTTTTACTGCTGTGAACTGCCGCTAATGTATATCTTTTTTTGTTTCACAAAGCAAACATGTTTTGTGAATCTTGAGTGCAATTTCGGATAATATTCTACACTCCGGTAGCAAAGAGTAAACATAGTATTACGTGATGACAGTGGTTGATGATCAACTCAAGCCGGCAAAAAGTCAAGATTTTTCGAAAAAAAATCTGACACTTAGCCTAACCGTACACACTGTCCGAAATTAGCAGTCATTCGAAGTTTGCCACTCTCCACTGACAATTTCCAGAAGTCAATCACAGTGATAATTAGAGGTATTCTACCTAATATTACGTTTCATACACTGTGAACTGTGTTCATAATAATATACACAAATTAAACTCCCCGAAGCTGTACTCTTATAAACAATAACACTTATATCCCAATCTGTGCTTTTGTTTAGTCGAACGTGAGTCATTGCTGGCGTCATATACCAGCCGATCATACTGAAAATAACATTGGTCCAGATAATCTTACTCAACAGTGAATATAAGCTTCTATTAGACTATCTTTGTAAATGTGAACCACAGAGGGATCAGTTGCTTACACTCAACGAAATAACACCATAGAAGAAATCTACATTATTATGAAAAAGATAGCTTGAAAACTTTGTAGAAGAATGTTTTTGTGTACTTATCTTACTTCTTTAAAACGACACTGTTGCTTTGATACAAAATGTATGTGGCGCTAAAGGGATGTGTAAATTCGATTCAAATATAGTTATTTGCGAATAAACGAATTTCGAACTTTTGCCGATGTCGAAGATCTCCGCTATATTATACGATTTATTTGTAAATTACCGAATGACACAATCCAATACATCCAGAAAACTTTGTTAAATAAGAGCAAACCACAAGAAACATTCCTTCTCAATATTCTCTAACAACAATAAATATTGGAATATAGATAATCGTAAACAATGATTTGTTCATGACCATAAAAATAAACTAGAAAAGAAATATTTCTTGCAATCATATGTCTCATTCCAAACCTAATCCCGGGAGCCTTTAGATAAGAAATTTTTATTTTATATCTGTAACACCCGTTCTGTGAGAACTTATGTCCAATCTTGCTCGACTGAGAATCTGCACAAGTTCATTAATTCATTGCTTATATATATACCCCACTGACGTAAATAAACCGATCAGGTAGCATATTTACCCATAACGATTGGCAGAAACAAGCACATCGTTCCCAATCACCCGCCGCTGAATATATGATTCTTTTTAAACCGACGCGCCTTTTAGTCACGTACGACATTCGCGACAATTCACATGTGACAATTCAGCAGTGCGCACATTTAAGCACGTGTCACGTACAACTGCACGTTCAAGGCAAGTGCGATATGGGAAGTGAATCACTAATCCTCACTCAGTCTGAAAGGTGTGGAAAAACGTCCTGTTAAGCTTGAGTCACTGATGGATTGCACCTGCTTGTACAATGCTCGTGCTGGACAAATTGTATTTTCTTATAGAGTACCATTACACAGAGGAATTTGTTGCCAAGCTAGAGCGGCACGTAAATATATATTAAATATTCAGGTACACTTTTTAGTCGACTAGAACACACAAATTTGACTTCTGTTGCCGAAAACAGAATTGGTTCGAATTTTGTATTGGCGTAGCACTCCCCTCGAAACGAAATTCAATACCAGAACAAGCGGTAATTTTGCTTATGTTTGGATAAAAAACGAGAGTGCTGAACGGAAAATTACTTGTTCTTGTGCTTTGTTATGTATGTTTTCTCGATGTTGATTCGACGCAATGACGTCTCTCGTTCTGAATCACCGACGCGAAGGAGCGTTGCCTACGTGACCATTCTCGTGTTTCGATGAAAAAAACAAACAAAGCCTCATAGATGAACTCATGTTCATTTTCAAACAGAGTTATCAGAGGTATTCCGCGGAATTGGCCTTTGTTAATATATATATATATATATATATGAGCGCTTATTTATAATAATTTGTTCGTGTTTTTACAATTATTTTGAAATGAACTTAGCTACGTAGATCGCTCCATTAACGGCCCATAATCGGTATATTACAAGAAGTTTAGTGCATTACTACACGTGCTATCAATAAATAAAATTGAAATAACATACACTAGGCGGTCGTTCTGTTTGAACAAAGACCTCTTGAGCGGCTGTAGGAAAAGTCCCCCGGTTAAAGCTGCCCTGATAAATGTAGCCCAAATAAACTTGTTGTCTGGGAAAATGTCGCTATTTAAAGTCAACCCTTTTCAGTCTGTTAAATTGAATTTAAACTTTTCATGTTGGTAGGGATGATAACGGTCAGTTTTATGGAATAGCCAGAATAGGATACTGGTTATATAGTGGGAAGACTGCTTCGATGGTTACAGAAAAGACAAGTTCGATTCGTTAAAGAAACTTTGAAGAAAGCTTTTTTTACGCTTACAATGACACTAATTATAAGCCTCTGGCTGTCGCTGAAGCCACCATCAAACCAAAAATTTTTTGTCATTTCTAGATATATATATTTTTTTCTTTCAATTTGGTCATGAATATGGCATACACGACCCAACGTAGCGCAGGAATTTATTTCTGAAGAATGACCGGACATAATGCATGACATATCATTGAAAAATGTTTAAATTCCATTTAACTGAACGTTATGTACATCCAGAAAAGTTTAACTTTATAGGGCGATTTTTCCATTGGATTTTTTCATACGCTCATTTGGAGCATTTCTAGTAGAACAGTCAGTGTACCTGATGACAACCGCCCATTCGACCTGTTCATTGATAAAGCAAATGCAAAATATGATCATTAGCTTTAGGTGGGGAGCATGCTTATCAATCGAAAAATTGCATAGTAGCCATCATATGAATACTTTAAAACGTGGGGATTTAAAAAAAACTTGTATTGAACCAAGTTTCGATCTTGAAATCTCATATTTAATAGAAACCTGGGTTTCTACTCAATCTGATATACAATAAAAATGTTAATTTACAGAAATTGTTTTCTTGTGTCGCCAATTATGACGCCATAATCTGACAAGTGATAAGAATTTTTATTCTCAACTTTTGCATATCATATTACCTTGAAAACAAATAGTCGCTCTTAAAAAAAGTTTTTATTAATTAATATCATTCTTGCTTTACATATATTTTTAATGGTTATTAAAACAATACCCATAGAATTTTATTATTTTGTATCAATTATTCAATATCGTGTACGGACGTTGAGATACCTTTTTTACACTTCTACCCATACTTCTCTATTTTTGCGGCAAATTATCTAGCAGTTTTTACAACCTAAACTTTTTCATTAAGCCTTCTTTTAATTAAGTATCTACATCAAAGATTTAAACGTTCATTGGTGAAAGCAGCTGGGGTAATTCTGATATATTAAAATATTTTTATACCTGGGGATTCCGACCCCCATACAGAGATATGTTCTCCAATTGGAGCGCAAAGATAGCATATAATTTTGACATAAAATTCTATGACCTTCACTTGTGTGGTTATTGTTCAGTCTGGAGAAGAGCGGAAGAAGAGATCAGCTTTACCAAATTTTATACGCAAATTCGTTATCATTATTTAGATTAGAAACCACCCTTTTTCAAAGTATATGCATTCTGGTTAAGGCGGTCCTGTCAAGAAAACATGCGTTTTTTGTGGTAGAGACTGTTTTGTTTTCTCAAATATGCTATTATCCATTAGCTAGTTTGATAAATTTACCGCGAAAGTACCACAGAGAATTTTGGATCGATTTAAGCAGAACTATTTCTTCATTGCCCAACTCTTTCAAGGTGGGAAGAATTCCACACCCGAAAGGCGACTTCAAAATTTAAGAACTTGAAAGAACTTTTTATTAAGTGTAAACATTGCGCCATTTTATTTAGATTATAAACGTCCCAAAGCCGTATTCAAATAGCCGAGGATGCAAAATGGTAGTATAGTCTACCGTTCTATTTCAGAAGTTTCCCTATTTCGAAAGGACTCTCCTCTTTCAACCGCATTGAAACAGGGCAGGTTCAGCTTCCCCGCCAACTTCGTTTTTTCTCACTACCCGGATAAGCAAACTTGGTTTGACATTTTCTATTGGCTCAGTCTCACCAAGGTACAAAATCCACTTTAAAATCGTGCTTTTGTACACGCATGACATTATTTCAATTCTGATAATACCTTCAACAACCAGCTGTACTTGAGCTTCAGCACGCGCACACTGTCTATACCGATAAAAACGCCAGACATCGAATCTTTTGTCATGTGGGGCTGTACGATAATCCATGTCTGGGCTGTTAGCTCGTGCATGTTTCATCGTTAATTCGTTGTTTCGCAAAATCAACATGCGGTTTATTTTGAGAAAAATCAAATGAATGGGTTGCTGAACGCAGACATGGGATGTGGTGTTCTCCAAAATACATAATAAAGATAAACAAGCAATTACAGACAGAAAATGCATTTATATAATGTCACACTTGACAAATCATCCGGTGTGTTCTTCCTTTGTGGGAGCAAGTAACAAAAAATACCTCGGGGCAAATATTTATTGATGTACAAATTAAAACAACTTCAATGAGTGGTTCTCGCTATACGGTCTTTCTCAGAGGGATTCCCTCAAATGAGTGACGGTGAAACATACACAAGGATTGAAATAAATGGGCCATATTTAAAGCTGGCAATCACTGACGGCGAGTAGAGTGGAAGGCCCCTTTCGCGTACACACACACACACACACACGTCAAGATTTGAGATTGAGAAAGTTCATCAGGAATTACCACTATGGGTGGATATTGCTAAAAGATGTAGGTTCTTCACATTGTGAAAACGTTATCTGATCTATCGTATATACCTTCCTGATTTTTGCGTCCGATTTGACAATTCATCTGACATTGTTGTTTAAAGTTGTCAGATTCGGTTTCAATAATGAAAAAAATGCGTTATTGTGTTTGCATTTGTTTAAAATAAAATAAAAAACAGCAATCACATCACTGCAGTGGCCCTTCTTGAAAAACTATGAAATGTGTATAATAAACATGCTAGATAAAGTAAATGTATGATATAGATATATATAGATAGATAACATCTTGAAAGAAAAGTGTTAATTAAAAATGGAAAGTTACTCAAAAAAAAAGATCGAGTCTATCAGTCGAAAATGGTCCAACACTGCCAACCAATGGATTTGAAATCCCGCAACCAACTGGAGACGCTTCTCAGAGCGACAAAATTTTATTTGTCAGATTGAGGTTTAAACAAGGGTGTTATGTACCCTTGACTATGCTTTCGATCAACTTAAGAGTGAATTGTCAGATCAGTAATGTCATGTTAGTGGTCATGTTTATCAAGCAGTAGCACTTAGAAAAGCAGTATAATATAAAAATTCAGGGCCTAGATTTTTGAAGTGTGTATGATGAAGTTGCTTTTCTTACTTTTCATATAATCTATGAGTGAATATTTTTCAGGGGGGAGTGGGCACAGCTTATTCCAGGGAGGCTTAGCCCTTCTACAAAATTGAAGATCCTGACGCTTTAGAATAGCCTCTTTTTGTATGAAAGGATATAATTAGGTTGAATTTGTTCTAAAATATCCAGTATGTGAGTAAACCCGTATGTCGAATATGAAAAAATGCTCTAAAACAGTGCGTTGGAGCTCGGAAATATGGTTATGAGGGTATTTTTTGATCTGCACTGGTTGAGGAAAAAATGAAATAAACTTCATCTCACAGTATGAAATCAATATTTCCAATTTCAGTTGGTAACGAGGAGTGCTGCCAATTCCAGGTAAAAATATCTAGTACATCTAGTATACTTAGTTTACCTAGTTTATTTCAAAAGTACTTTTACCTAGTTTCAAGAATAGATAACTTACCTAGTTTAACTTTTACCGAGTTTTCTGTTGGATATTTTACCGCGCAAATTGACTAGGTAAACTCGGTAAATTTACCGATTTTTCAACTAGGTACCTTGTATTATAAACCAGGTGAATTGTATTTTCATTTTAAAAATACTTTCGATTTAGATTATTTGAATATTTTAACCTTGAAATCTATTAAAAAGGCCTTAAATGCAAGCAAACGACAATAACCAAATTGGCATGGTTTTTAATCTAGTTTTGTACGTGAAACTAGGTTACCTAGTAATACTTTACCTAGTTTTGCGGTTATTTTGTTTCACTTTCCCTATTTTCAAAAAAAAAAATAACTAGGTTATCATCACTAGTTACGGGTTATGTATTGCGTCTTGCCATTCCATGCACCGTGGAGCCAGTGAGGAACCGGTAAGGTTTCCGATCGTACTCCCAAAGTTCTGGGCCGCACTGTGGCAGCCAAGCGTTCACACCGACTTTGCTTTTTAATCCTTCGATGTCGGCTGTTCCTATCATTGTGAAGCAGAATTCACCAAGCGTTGGATTGCTGGGGTTAGACCGCGGGAAGACAGGTTAGTTTTACCCTACTGATGTAGTGTTGTTGTGATAGTAATTCTGCTCAGTACGAGAGGAACCGCAGATTCTAACATTTGGTTCACGTGCTTGGCTGATAAGCCAATGGTGCAAAACTGTCATCTGGGGGATTATGACTGAACGCCTCTGGAGTCAGAATCCCGCCTAAGTAGCGACGATAATTTGGTTAAGTTCGGCAAAGTTAAGCGGCCGTTTGGCCGATGGTTTCGACCCTTTGGCGTGAGCGAGCGGCTTGCGCCCAAGTCTCAAGGGGATGATCTTCAACACATCGCAGTGAGAAGTGGGTACGAAACCCCGATCTTCAACGAGGTCGTGTGCAAATGATCTAACGCCCCGCCTTCACGCAGGATGCTCGCCTCGACTTAGGCGCAAACCGCTTGCTCATGCCAAAGGGTCGGAACCATCTGCTCTACCGGCGGCCAAACGGCTGCTTAACTTTGCCTCGTCGGCGGCGAGGCACTAAATTATCGTTGCTACTTAGACGGGATTCTGACTTCCGAGGCGTTCAGTCATAATCCCCCAGATGGTAGCTTCGCACCATTGGGTTATCAGCCAAACACATGAACCAAATGTCTAAATCTGCGGTTCCTCTCGTGAGCAAAATTACTATCGAAACAACACTACATCACACACTGCCTCGGCCCAGGGCCATTCCGCCTGCATTTTTCGTTGAAATCTTATCTCGTTCACAGATCATACTTTGCCGGGGTTCGAAACCACATCATTCATTAGGTGTACCTTTGACAGCTGTCGTCGGTTTCATCACATCACCACGACCCACGTGGCTAGTGAACACAAAAATGAAAAATAAACCAAAAAAGAGAAGTAAATGGAAATAATATAGAATAAAACTTTTCAACGTGAACAGCTTTTTAATGTAGCAAAGTGGGCCATAATAAATGTATCTGTATTTTCTTAATAGGACCGATAAGAAGGTAAACATTTCAGCATTGTCGGTTTTCAAAATAAAAGAGAAATATGAAACTAGAAATTGAAAGTCATCGTGAGTTAGCTAGCTGGCGTATTAATTGTAAACATGCGTTATAGTGAGACATTTGCAATCCCGGCTGTAGCAATAAAAATGTTCCGTCGCGAAGAACAGATAGACCAGTGAAGACACGCTCTATCCTAGTAAGAAATTGTATTTTGTCAAGTATGAGACAGAATTTGACCTCCCTTGAGCGGCGCCATTCATTAGTTCATTATTCATTAGAAAAAAATTTTTGGATGAAAAATTTATTTAATGATTGTTTTTTTAGTTAGTTTTTGCCCGAATAAAATTCCGATTTTTTCAGCGCAGAGACATTCCCTATTTACAAACATTTTATTCACAGCGTATTTTTAGTAAAATCCTGCTTGTTAAAAATTACAATACTTCAGCATGGATGATTGGTGAATTGACACGAACAGACATATAATGGCCACCGACTCTTTAGGCATCAAATTAATTTTACCAATCGATAAAGACTTTGGGACGCATCTCTGACTGCCCTGTGTCTTAACGTCGAAGCCCGTAATTATGACTCAGTGGACGATTATGCGAGAGGATTGCTCGATGTGGTTCACGTAACCCTGGTTACTGCTTCCTCCACTAACCATGTCTATGCATAGGAAAACTTAAATGGTTAAATGGTTGGAAAACACAACCAGTCCTCCAAACACGACTTGAAATTAGTGTCCGCTCAAGACTTCGTGGTTTTCTGAATAACCCGTATTCTCGGCTTTCTGTCAAATCCAAGTAAAGGGTCTTGAAATTGACTGTGGAGTATACTTCTTATTCCACTCTATTCAGCTGAATGCTATTCAACAGATACAATTCCATAGCGTGCAATTACGATGAAATCAATTTAAAATGCAACAAATCAAAAACGTATTGACGAGGTCTTAAAAAAACTCAAAACTGTACTTCTTTCTTTCGTATTATTAAAATGGGCTAAAGTATAGCATGCACAACTTGCAAAGCAAAAAAACAACTAACCTTTTGGGAACAAATTGTAGTTGTGAATAATATTATATGAAGTTGAGCAGAATTTTATGATCCCGAAGACAGATTATTTAACTCATTTAACTGTTATAAATATTTCAACAATGTTCGGTTTATTTTGCCTTAATCAATTTGCCTTAATTAATTTCGCATATTTTTTTAAAAATTTGTACAGGAAACCGCACGATTCTCAGATCAGATAATTAGATATTATTAAAATTTGATGATTTGTCATAAATAAATTATTTTCAAATTAAAATCTTATTCGAATTTTTTATGAAAATACCGTGAAACGTAAAAAAATGAGAGATAAAAGATTTAATTTAAAAATTATGATTAAAAACTGTCCAACATCATTAAGTCGTACAGCAATTAGTAGCATTATTAAAAGTTGGTCAAAATTGAAAATTAAACATTCCAATTTGAAAATTGAAAGTCATTGTGACATTGGTTCCTGTCTTCAAGCCCACAGGGTAACTTATCGTTAAAATCAGTCCATCAGTCTTATTTTGATTATGTTCGAAACTTGTATGATGCGCATAATCGTTTAATGAATTAGGCTATATAAAGCATGCAATACATTTATAACACGAATGAAAAAATTCCACGGAGGTGGCAACTACTGTAAATCAATTTCTGGTAAGTGAAAATTCTTCCATTTTTCTTTTACTGGCTTAACAAAATTTAATTATTTAACAAATTTTGAAGTTCTCTCGAACAGCAACTTAGTGATGGCAATTTTAGGTAAAAGCACCTAGTTAACCTAGTATACTTAGTTTACCCAGTTTATTTTCAAAGTACTTTTACCTAGTTTCAAGAATATATAACTTACCTAGTTAAACTTTTACCGAGTTTTCTGTTGGATATTTCACCAAGTGTATTTACTAGGTATAGTATATAAATAAATTTACTTATTTTAGAACCTGGTTGAAAAGACTAGGTAAGTCATATTTCCATTATTAAAAAGCTTTGAAAATAAACCGTTTAAAAATTTCAATCTTCATATCTATTAAAAATGCCTAGTTCACCTGATTTTTAATCTTGACACTACCTGGTTTTGAAAGTGAAACTAGGTTACCTAGTGATACTTTACCCAGTTTTGTGGTAATTTCGTTTTACTTTACCTGGTTAAAAAAATACCTAGGTTGTCATCACTATAGCAAATAGAGCAAGTGCTCTCCTAAACAAACAAAAATTTATTTATTTTTATAGAAGTAGTTGCTTGGCCTGAGACCGGCATATGGCCAAACTCTACCGATACTAATTAAGACCAATGCTTGACTAGAATGATTATTTCATAGATAAAAAAAAACGTGAGAGCTTGAAAAAATGTGGTGATTTTCATACCTAATGCCGATACTAATTATTTGAGTCATTCAGAATCAGATTTAAAAATATTTGAATGGAGATTTCGATTCTGGAACCAATCAACCGAACCTCACACTCCATAGTATGGCTGGGCGATTTAATTTGTTAATTCAAATTGCTTCTAAGTACAATTGATTCAAATCTATCCTGCACCAGTCATAGGAGCAAAAACTTGCAAAACGAAGTAGAATTCGTAAATTTTTCAGGGCAAAATACGGCTAAATTATTCTCGAGGTTTGGTCGCATATATTTCTGACCTTGAAGACGGGGTGTGAATTGAGAACAAAAACAGCCTCTTTCAGATTGTTTATATAATTAAGAGTACATTCAATCATTGTGAGATTTCCTTATTTTTATAACTATGACAAAAAAGCTATTGTAAAATGCAATGTTATCTATCTAATTACATATAGAATTAGTATTTGATTAAAAAAAAAATTATCCGAATCAGATTCGAATTCAAAATGATTTAGTTTTGATCCACCCCACTTCCCGGTAGAAATATTTAAGTAGGTAAACCAACCCCAAAAGGTAATAGATGGTTTATCAATGTTAAGGGCAGATGCCAGTGTTGATGAGCAATTCGACTCGGTAATTCGAATTGTTTGGAAGTACAAATTATGCGAATCAATCGTGAATCTGTCATAGGAACAAAAACATGCCAAATGAAGTAGAAATTTTCGTTTTTAACGACAAAATACAATCGATTTTAATCAAATTTGACCGAAATCGATTGTATTTTGTCGTTAAAATGCAAATTTTTGCTCTTGGACTGGAGCGTAATTGAAAATACATCGCTTTCAAGTCAGTTCATGCTAATATTTGTAAATTTGAATTTCCTAGTTATCATAATGGAGACTATAATAGTAATAGTAAAAAGGGGAAATTTGTTAGTCAAATTGATTCGAAAAAATATTCGAATTACAAAGGATTCGGTTTCGCCCAGCCCTGGGCCTGCTTTCAATTTTTCTTTTTTTTGCATTGGAATTTACTCTGAGCAAGGCCAGAAGCAGAGCCTAGAGGGTACCATCTAACGGCCGTTTAATAGCAAAGAGCTACTAAAAGATGTAGTACCAGCAAATGCACTCTAACAACATCCGAACAACAACTCTAACATCCCAAACAGAAATGAAGCCCCATGGTAAAGTGCAGTGAGTGGTATCTTCCCTGGGCTATGGTAGAACCACCTACCACTTCTGTGGTTCCTTTTAGTCGTCTCTTACGATACGCAGGAAATACCTTGGGACTATCCTGGCAAGTTTTAAAATAAATTGGGTTCGAAATAAATCTTTGCTCGGATACTAATGTAAATATCTTTTTTCCGTCTTCAGAAGGAAACAAATTAAATCGTGCACGATGAGATATTCTATAATTCTCGCATTTATATTTGTGACTTCAAGTCTTCTATCAATGGTATCAGCCAAGAATTTATATTGCCCAAACCGATGTCGTAAGTATATTTTACTATTTAGATCTTTTTTGTTATACCGATTTAAAGTTATCAGTAGTTTAGATTTAACGTTATCACAATTTGACATTTCCTATTGTTTAATGAAAGATGTTTAAAATATGTTTTGAAAAAGAAAATTCTACATTTTTTTCGGTTAGTGAATGACGATAGAAAAATGATTGTTCACCCCTGTTTTCCCATGGGGGGATTTTGTTCATTCCCCAATGTGGTAATATCAGTATAGGCTGAAAACTGAAAGCTTACAGTATCGACGGTTTTAGTATATCGATATTAGTTTTTGATGTCATTGGAGGGTGATTTTTGGCAAATTACCTTTTCAACTGATATTGTCAATAAAAAAGTTTTCGCAGAAACGCAAATGTATCAACTGGATATATTTCTGTAGAATAAAAACTATGCGAGATAGGCACAAAAATAGACAATATTATAATGTAAAAATTAGTATTGATTCAAGTATGGACGATAGTAATAATTGATGAATCGCGCGTTTAATATCGCGTTCCTTCAACAATCCATAATTAACCTCAATATTCAATTTTCATTCAAATATAACTCATCACCCATTTTCCCAAATAAAGCTTTTTTGTAAAACGTTCCGTCGAGCATACGTCTCGCGTTGGAATGGACTACTTTCACACTTGACTAAACAACTCCAGCTATTTTTTTCTGCTTAGAATTTATTCATTTCATTTATTTCAAACCTAAAATACTATTTTATGTTCTAGCATATTTTCAGAAGGACCTTGACAGATGTCCCGAGAGGTGCATCTATTACTGCATTGTTGACCCATGTGAAAATGCATACTGCATCAGTGGCGCAAAATGTCACGCATTCTACTGCGGCGGATGTCACGCCTGCTTTTATAGAAATGGGATTCTTGTACCTTATTGTTCATTTATTGGCTGAATAAACGATTAACATGGTTTCTGTTGGTGCTATTTTTTATTCCATATTGGAAAAATAAAAATACCTCACGTAATTTTGAGTGAAAATGTTCGAACAAACTTGTTTTGTTTAATGTGAGTTACTGATGGATCGCGCCGGCAAGGAACATTTGTAAGGCGTTATAATATCTGCAGTTGAGGCAACGTTGCGCCAATTTGACAAGCTTTGCAGACCGTGAGAAAGTTTGGCAGCAATTACGTAGATACATGCCGCTGGATGCTAAAAACAGTAGCAACAGCACTGCCCCTAATGTGATATCAGTATCTAGGGATATTGAAGAGTCGAATTAGGTATTTGTGCAAATGAAGTATGATTTCAGATTTGAGATACTGTCAAGTTCGATATAAAACCCGATTAACATTAAAATATCAGTGACATCGCATCTAATATATTTAGACATATATTTAGAAGTGTCCAACAAGGCCAATTTATACGAAAGCGATACTCAAGATTGAAAGCCCGGCTTCAGGTGTATTAGAGTAAAAATTATTTGATTAAACTTGGTTTTCCCGAGTTTACGAGGCATAACTCGCCGATATGATATTTAATGGTAAATTTCACTGGCTAGAGTGGGGTCCAAAATTCTGGAGAGATACTAGCATAGTCTAAGTAAGGGAATCGCGCTTATTCGCTGGACATTCATAATTAAACGTAGATTACTCAAACGGTCCTATGCTCACAGTTGTTTTCTACATTTTCGATAGGATAGAACATCACTTTTATCCTACGGGAGAGGAAAGCCGAGAATACCGTTTAATCATATGGCGAATCATATAAAAAACGATAAGATTGAACAATGATCTTGATTATTATTGCAGTTGATATTTCAGAATTTTATTTTAAAAGGGCATGTTACTAATTTCAATATTTAATATCAAAGCGAGAATACATTTTTATTATGTATGCTATATGTTTTCGTATTTTCTTGGCCCGTTGCTAATGATGCCACATATTTAAAAAAAAAGTTCACACTGCCTACAACCTGTCTTGGAGTTAATTACAAATAAAAAAATATATATATTCTATTGTTGCACATCAGCCGAAGGAAAATTGCGGATCGTGCTTTCAGTCCATTGAAGCAAAAAATGTTTAAAAAAATGATTTAAATGTAATGTTTACAGTTACGCATCGTCGATACGCTATTGTCAATAATTATGAATATTAATATTGACTTGAACTACTGTGCCGTTCAATTCTTTTCTTGTAAAAACAAGCCTGACAGTTGTTGCAATAATAAACTCACGTCATAATTCATAAACTAACACGGATCGGTGTAACAATTGACAATACATTATATGTGACATCGGTCAAAATCACTTTCAAAATAAGCTTAGAAACAAAATAACACTAGCAAAACATAGATAACTCGAACGAACATTTTAAGGGTGTCTCGAAAACGGTACGGGATGTACTGTAAGTGCGGGATGTACGGGTTGTACTTGATGTACAGGATGTAGGGGATGTATGTGGTGTACTGGATTTACTAGATGTATTAGATGTACGGGTTGCACTAGATGTACGGAAATTACCTTTACCTCAACCTTTTGAGGTATAGCAAATTGAAATATCAATTAAAAAAATGGATTATTTATTACTAACGCTGCAACAAAAATGCAGTAAAATCACCGTTCCTCGACGGTAATGCCAATCGATAATATTAAAATCCGCTTTTTAATAATTTGGCATCCACAAGGCGACTAAAATTTTGAAATATACAATTACCTCAAATGAAAATTCACTGCGTTCTTAACAAAGTGTGGTTTAAATTAAATATGGTGATCGTGGATTGCACTCAATATTTTGCAACTAATTGAGTTAAGCAACCGATTGAGTCAAGTTATATTAAACCAAGGACAATTTGACCCACATGTGTACGGCAGACACATTCAATTACACCCAGTAGGATTGCACTCGGTAGAATTGCACCTTGTAGAATATATGTACTGGATATACGGTATGTAAATGTGTAGGTGCTTGATGTGTCCTAGGTTTACGGTGTGGAATGGGGTGTTTTAAGGTACGTGCAATATACATTGCAAATAAACCACAGGGTATTACATACACATTAAACTACACCCAGTATGATTGCACCCACTAGGATTTTGCCCAGTAAGGTCGCCTTTAATAGGATTGCACTCATACAGGACAGGATGAGCATATTAAATAAAACCATCTGTATCTCATTTTTGCCAAAATATAATTTCAGATTGCAGTTTTTAAACTTTTATGAGACAAAAGAAATTTATAATTAATACCTCATAATTGTATTAAGCAAATCAATTAATTAGATTTTTTTTGCAACTTTCTGTTTTTGTTCTGAATGTTTTTAGCTGAGTCAGAGAGTTTTATTGAGTTATGAAGCATGAGTTACAGATGGTCCTCGTCTCTCAGGCGCGATCCATCAGTCAATATTACAAAAAACATGTTTCGTAAGAAATTTTTACGTTTGGGAGCTTTTACGAAGTTACTTGTACTTGTTAACTAATTTTTACACTGGGATTTTTTTTTTTTGAATCTTCGCCAGCTTGATCCTCTAATTCATGTCTTAAATCTTTTTTGTAAATTAATTTAGACTAAAGACTGTAATATACTTGCTAACATAACAAAAATATTTGAATGTTTCATTCTGTTGCTGGTTTCAGCGAGCTTCAGATTGTATTCTGCAGAAATATTATAACAGTTCTCTGAAACATGTGCTGCGTTTAATGCATTTTTGTTTTATTTGTCGATTATCAACTGAGCATCTATCTAGAAATATACAAGTGAGTTCGTAAGATATTGTATAGATCCTACAGAGACCAAAACAATCTGAAAAGAAAGTATTCGTCTAAACTCCGAGAAGCGTGGCCCCTTATTTTGAACAAAAACTTTGCCTTGGGTGAGGTAAAGACACTTAAAGGTAGCATAATCACGATCAAAATCAGATCATTTTGCGCCGCCATTCCTCTTGAAGTCTGCTTGTGCGTGTGTACACTAGGTACGAAACATATTTTGAGTATCAAATTAAAACTATGCAGGCTTAAAAAAAAGATTTTTCACGACAAGTTTTGTGTAAAATCCTGCATTCCCCTAATATTTAAGGACGGTGAAAGAGTAAGCATATTAAGCAATTTCTTTCAGAACTAAAAAATGATTAGTTACTTACTTCCTGCTATCAGATTAGCTTTGTGATCTTACAATTGGTCCATCGACTGCACAGGTCATTGCCATTATTTAGCCTGTGCGCAGGAAGTCATCGTCAATTTCAATCGGAATGTTCCGTTCATTCCGAATGTTTCGTATTTATGTTTTAATTGAACTATAAAAGTAGATCCCTCCTGAGATATTACCATGTTAATGGCCTGATGTTGATAAATGAATAGTCCGAAAAAGCTTGTCAAAAATTAATAAAAAAAAAACTAATGAATGGAATTTATACGACGAAATTAGAACCGTAAAATAGGAAACCCCAGTTTATTTATCGAATAATGGGCACCATAAAGCGATTCTTATTCGTGATGGCTGACTTTGAATTCGCTTACATATACCGACACAAAAATTTAGTGATGATCGAAAGCGATTCTATTGAAATTCTTAAGTGGTTTGATTGCAATTATTTCGAATAGGATATGTTAGTTCCAATTCTTGAGAACGATTTTTTTTAATCATCCACTAATTTTTCCCTAGTTTGGACATGGTTGATGAAGGAATCCGTATCTAATAGTCTCACGGAACCATCCGTGCGCCGATGTGATGCTCAGCGATTCACTCGCATATAGGGCTGGGAAAAATCGAATCCTTTGGAATTTGAATCTGATTCCAATATTTTTTTTCTAATCGGATCAAATCGTTGATTTCATAAAAATAACAAATAGACCATCCTTCCTATTATACACTTCGGTATGAAGATTAGGAAATATAGAGTTACAAATATTAGCATTAACTGACTTAAAAGCAATGTATTTTCATTTAACGACAAAATGCAACCGATTTTGGTCAAATTTGACCAAAATCGATTGCATTTTGTCATTAAAAATGGAAAAATGCACTTCATTTAGCATGGTTTTGTTCCTATGACCGATTCACAATGGATTCGAATAATCTGTAGTTCGAATCGATGTGAATCACCGAATCGAATAGCAACATGTTGGTTATTTCCAATTCAATTGCGAATGCAGGTAGAATCCTATAAAAATTTGCACCGTTCTCTGAATTTGGGAACAGATTTTTTTATCATTTATTTAGTTTTTTCTATTACTATCAAGGTAGTACCAAATTTTTTCTTCAAGCAAAGGAAACGCATACAGGTCTCAATGGGAAGGGTGCATCCGCATTACTATAGTTGGTCCAAAACTTCAGCCTGTTACTATTTTCGACTCGTTTTAGTCAACCAATTTGGGGTTAGCACAATCAAATTGATTTTACCAATCATAAGCGACTAATAATTCGCGCCTCAACGACGCGACCCAATACTACGTCATACTTAACAAAAAATGTCTCGCCCAAATTCACATCATAGTTCAATTAATTTGATTATAACATATTAAATATCAATACCAATTCACTAAAATTTCGAGGGCTGACTTTTGTAAAAGTTGGCTATTTAGAACATCAAGGATAACAGCAATATGAACCCATTTATAAATAAAAGTATTTTAATAATTAAAGGTAGGGCTGTTAAGAAACGGAATCATTTGAAATTCGAAATAGATTCGGATAATTTTTTTTTTTGAGTCTGATCGAATCGTAAATTCCATGAAATTCACACATATTCGATTTTTCACTTTGAAAAACAAGAACTTCGAACTACTAATATTAGCATAAACAAACTTGAAGGCAATGTATTTTCAATTAACACTCCGTGTCTAATGATGAAAATTTTCATTTTTGAGACAAAATACGAACGATTTTTGTCAAAATAGAGAACATTTTGGAGTTAAAAAAGAAAAATAACCCACTTTATTTACAAGGTTTTGTTCCTTTCACTGATTTACACTTAATTTAAATGATTTGTATTTTGGAACAACTCGAATAACCAGATTGCCCAGCCCTAGTTAAGGGTTGACTTTTGTTACAAGACCACAAACAAAAATTAACATAGAATAACATTACCTTTCAAACTTTTAATATAATCTATCCTAAACAGCGAAAAATATTCCAAAAAAGGTAATGATGAAAACAATGCTAAATCGAGCACATACGACTAATAAAAAGAAACAATAGCTATATAGATCGGATATTTATTACAAAATACTTTTTTAAGAAAATAGGAAATTAAGTAGTGGTGATATGCTTTACAACGTGAGCTGCCTCGACAATTGTCTGAACTGGTCTTCTCACCCGTGGATCCAGTACTGGGACTGAGAGCCTGAAAATTTATAAAAATTTTGTTCAAAATAAAAGTAAAAACTGATAAAGATGTTTGAATATAGAATCCTTATTGATATAGGAAAATTTCACATCCGACAGATACTATTGATACTGATAGAGTTGTCCTTATAATTAAGTGCAGAAAAGTTATTCAAAATTCGCCAGATAAAAAGAACAATGTGAAATTGCTGATATTTGACAATATTTTGCCCATTTCGTAGTAGAGTCGATCATGATTACTGACAAATCTTAAAACTTAAAAGTGGATTGAGAATATCAAAAAAGAATGAAAAGATATAAAAAAAACAGTTACCAAAATAATTATAAAAAGTTAGCAATTGCACGTCAGAATAATCTACTTACACATGTTGGTGAATGGGAGTATATTTAGTCGCAGCAAAAAAACACAATTATAAGCTTTAAGAATTTCTACCAAACAAAATGAGATTTTCGAACTAGTTAGCAGTTAAACTTTTAATTTATCCAGTCAATGCCATGCTAATGAGAAAATCATACTTATTAATTCACACTTTAATAAAAAAAAAAAAGTTTCAATATTGATCTATTTAAATACAGATACTGCATATGACACGGAAGCACTTAAATCTAGTCTTAAATTTTATTTTCCCAATGAAAATTGCTTTATTTTTTGTAAAAGTTTACGCGCAAACCAGGCACTTTGGAAGCATTTTTTTGACAAGTAAAAGATGTTTAATAACACATTTTGAAGTTATTTGACCAACAGGAAAAACAGTTTTATTTTATGGATGATACACTACACTACACATTCAGACACATTTTTTGTGGATACTATTTTCTCAGGACATCAAGAAAAGAACATTCCCATTGTCGTCTGAAGAAGTATAGAAGAAATTTGATTCACGGCAAGGATGAACAAGTAAAAATCACATCCAGTAACAATGTTAGTGGAGGTAACATTCCACCGTAGATTTTCATACAATTTGGAAATATTTAAACCAAACACCTTTTCTTGAGTATGAGTCACTGACGGATTGTGGCACTAAGCCACGATCCATCAGTGGCTCATGCTTAACAAAATGGATTTTTCTAGTTGAAATATTCAATGAGCATCGGTTTTATTCAAAACATATTAGGAAGTTATACATCATTTTAAATATTTTCGAACAACCCAATACACTGCACATCACACAAAACTTTCAGTCTATATACCATCAGCCTGTTTTCTAGAGGCATCTTGTAATAACAATAACTTGTTTGCATTTTCCACACGAGAATCCATTAACAGGAACGGAAAATCTGTATAGATGGTTTTTATATGATGTGGAAACTTAAGATTCAATATTTTTTTTAAAGAAGTTCCAAGTTCGCTCCAAGAAAGGCTGAAAGCAGCGCCTAAAGGTGCCAACTAACGGCCATTCATGAGAAAAGCTACTACAAGAGAAAGTGTCAGCAATTGCACTCTGAGCCTGTACCTACAGTAATTCTGATCAATTTTTATTTTTTAACACAGCGATTATGATAATTTTTTTACCCA
The DNA here is from genome assembly GCA_963675895.2 of Styela plicata. Classification (NCBI taxonomy): domain Eukaryota; kingdom Metazoa; phylum Chordata; class Ascidiacea; order Stolidobranchia; family Styelidae; genus Styela; species Styela plicata. The sequence goes on from OZ023150.1 coordinate 4,462,649, forward strand.
AAAGTGTTGTCAAAATACAGTAATCACATAAATGAATGTACAAAACAATCTACTGGCATCGGAAGACAAGATTTCAATGCCCGAGCACGTCAATTGTTAATCCACTCGTGAACATTTTGGATAACATATCAGATTAAAAAAATTATATTAAGTTTTAACAACAAAATTGAACCCAGGATGTAACTGCCCTACTTTAGAGGATATATTTATTATATTGGGTTTTATTTTAAACTCAAGCTCAGATCCAGATCGAAGCAGGGTTTCAGGACAATGGACATCATGCAAATAACCCTGGAAAAACTCTGGGGCATTACAATGAAGTATTGTGTGTTTGAAATACCAAGAATAATCAAATGGGACTAGTCGATTTAAATCAATATTATCCAGTTAAGTCCAGTGGCAGAGAGTATCAACATTCACTAATACCAAATTTACGAAATTTTTGAACTTCTATTTCGAATCTAGATACAGGTAGTTCAATTAAGAATATTTGGTTTTTATATTCATGTCACTACCAAGTAAACTCCATACCGTCGTAGTTATTGAATATGGAAATGAGTTGACCCTTGGCAAGTGGTGGAAAGTATCTGATTAAAATCTTTTTAAATAAAAATAACCTAAGCAATACATACTTGACATTTGTCTTGTGGTTGACCACGAACAGTGGATTACTTTGACTCAATATTTCATCGTTGACGGATATTCCATCCAGATATTGTTTCAATACTGTGCGAAGTTGTTGATTCTCCTGAAAGTGCATGAAAAATGTTGACTACGACAGTGCATGCGAGTGGGAATCAGCATAACAAATGGTATTGGGATGGATGCGCACGCAGGGTGGCAAAATCTATTTTTTTTTTCAGGTGTCTGAAACATCCATTTCTTTTTCTTCGGATGGACAAAAAAAGCTTCAAAACCATCAACACTGCTATTTCATAGCAGTATTGATGATTTTGAACTTTTTTATAATATTTGATTGCTATCAGACACTCAGACATTTAAATCTTTTGGCCACAGATGTATCATAAAACATTGCCCATTTGTTAAATATTTCCTGATGAAACCCATCTTCTCCGAGTGTCTGAGAAGCTGAGTAGTTGCCATTCAGTGCGCACATCCATTATTTATTTGCCAGTTTTTGCTTTTTCTCACTAAATATGGTAAAAGATGATGACGATGTTATGTAAAGTAATTTGAAATCAGTTTAAACATCAACTCCATATTTGATCCTTAGATTCAGTTTTCGAATTTGCGATTATTTCCGTTTTAAGCATGTTATACTCAATATTTGCAGTGCAAATATATTTGAAGAATCAACATTCCCCAACCGTGAGATGTGTGAATTGAAGCAAATGAGGACCAGCTTTCAAATTGCAATAATCCAGACATCAATATATGCTCATTTTCGAGCATCGAAAAGTGTACTTTCTTTATATTGAACAAACCTGTGATAATGTCTGTTTCTCTCTATCAAGTGCCAATTTATCGAGTAATACTTTATTATAACGTTTCCAGAAGTTTTCTAAAGCATGATATTCATGCATTATTCCTGATAATGCTTCACTGGGTTCTTCCAACATCGCAGCCTGTAAAATTAAAACAGAAAGGAATTATGCATTGAAATGTTGATCAACAAGCAAATCCAGGAACAAGCAAATATGTATTAGTTAGTTCTCTGAACGAGCAGAAGTCACGAAAGAACTGGTGCAATCGGTCATTTGGTCAGTGACACCCAGAATACCTAAATTAACATCAGGTAGTATAAGGGAAAAGGCTATAGTCTACATGTAGGTGAAATACAATTTGCTCTATTTGAAAAATATTATAAACAATATCATGTATTATCCGCAATGCTGATGCGAGCAGTTGCAACTAAATTGATAGAAATTTTCAGAACACATTTATGTTGCAATATATAGAAACATGAGCAATAAGAGAGAAGGCTGCTGGACTCCTCGCCGGTACACAGTGATTCACGTTAACGCCACCTATGGCTTCCTCCACCAACCAGGTCCATGCACAGGAAAAATGAGAAATAAGATAATCAAAAACCTTCACCCCGATTCGGAACTGGTATCTGAATGAGAGGTCGTGGTTTGCCTTATGGTTAAGCTGTATTCTTGGCTTTCCTCTCCCGCAGGATAAAAATGATATCCTGTCCTGTCTCAAAGTTTTTTCTCAATCCAGTTTAAAATTTTTGTGAACACATGTTTTTATGGAGCTCAAGTTACTGATAGAATCACTTTATCAAATGAATTTACATGCAATCAAATAAACTGAATCAAACATCAACAACAACATAAATGAGACACAGAATATTACCTAAAAAGATCATTAAAAACAATTAGTAAGGAGGTTTGGCGACTTTGAATGGAATAATACTAAACAATCAGAATCAACTCATTCGCATCCCCACAATATTGGATTTAGTTCATAATATCACAAAAAGTTATATTGCATGTTTTGTTGAAGTTGAGCATGGACTATTGATGGGCCATCTATGGTTCATAATCAATTTCATTTTGAAATCACCAAGTAAAGTATAGTAATAGCCAGTCTCTAACTAAAAAGTTTAGCATTGCAGAATATTTTAAATGGGGAGCATTCACTATTTTTTTAAACAACTTTTTGAAAATAAATATTTTTGATAATTAAGTTTAAATTTCATTATGCATATTTTGCTTGCTTGTTTTTTGCTGAATGGATTTAGAGATAAAACAAATTGATTATAAATAATCAAAACAAAGTTTTTAACTCCTACTCAACCTACCTCTACATCCTCCTCTTCTTCCTTTGTCAAACTAGATGCAAAGAAAGGTAGAACTTTTTCTTCTTCTGTTTCTAATTTACGGCACATTTCAGCAAGTTTCAAGATTCGGTCTCCTTTTTCATAAACCCTGTGTATATCATTGAAAAAAATGTTTTATAAATTATTTGAGTGAAATTCTAACAGTGAACAAAACTTAGAGCAAGCTTAGTGTATACTCTTTGTCGGGGTTAACGTGAAAAATTAATTTGTGCATGTGCGTAGAAAGACTCTTGAACTCCTAATGTTAGTTCAGATTCGATATTGCCAAGTTTTTATTGGAGAACGATTGTGTGATCTTAGGACTGACCATGAATCTTTCAGATAGATTGCTATGTAATTGACTCTAATATTGGGATTGGGGATGCCACTTTCAAAATTTGAGTTTCGGATTCGATAATTGGAAAACACATACCTGCGATACAATACGATTGGAAATATCATTTTCTAATGTAAAATTATATATTGTCAACCAGATACAGATTCATTAACTACAATATTTTTGACTGATTGGGTCAATATTTTGAAAATTTTTAGCAACATCATGGAACAAATTCACCATTCATAAAATATCCCTGATATTTAAAAGGGAAAGAAACAGATTCGGAAAGATTAAATTCATAATGATTTGCAATGATATTGATTTTGTCTAGCATGTACCACAGAAGTATCTTCTACTCGAGGCGATCCATCAGTGACACATACTAATAAAGATACATACAATAAAGAATTTCCAGTTCGGAGGAATTCAATTCACAGGTAAATGTAACTGAAAACAACATCCCTAATTGGGATATCATAATAAAAGCATGTTGAAAATTACGTTAAATTTGATTTTCATTACTTGAACAGAACTGTTGTTGTCAACTGGCCAGTGATGTTAGGAACTAGTTTAAAATCCGAACATTACTTGGTCAGTGTCTTTATAGCGTTATTGCTTTGCAATGTCAAAGTTGTTAATCCGACTCTCTCTTTTTCTCTTTCTGTGTTCATTTCACTCTTTAATTCTTGAAAATGACGAAGAATCAGTTCTCTCTCTTCTTTCAAATGTTTATTTCTTTCTTCACATTCTCTCGTATTTTGTTGCATTTTAGATCTCAACTGCATTATAGTGTCCTGAATATGACGAAAGCGAAGTTGGACAATCTGTATGTTGAACTCACAACAAGATTCAAGTACATTTCAAATCCAGAAATTCTCAAGGTTAAAACTTTTACTTATATCACTAAATCCACAATTTATTATTTGTCTAAATTGAATCAATGTAGTATTTATTGAATAGACAGTCCCTATGTATACCACTATGAACTTTAACACCAGGTATGTTTTTACGAGCAGGATAATACATGACCATATTAATCATTATAATTGAGATGAGAGAAATGTTCCACTATGATGTCCAAAACGTTTGTGCCATTTTCTTCAGATGACCAAAAAGCTTTAAAACCATCAACACTGCTATTTCATAGCAGTATTGACGATTTTAAAACTTTATGTACGGTTTGTGTGATATCGGACACTCTGCTATTTGATCTTTTAGTGAGAGATATAAAATATCATGGAATATTGTCCACTTGCCGAATTTTGTTGGGCGTCTGAGTAGCTGACATTTTGCCAATCTGGCTAGAACAAACACTTTCCCAGAAATAGTAAAATACTCATAGTCGGCCATCCCTGCTTACATATCTCTCCATTAGTCCATTTTTTATATGCATTGAAATACTACAAATGAATCAGGTATATTCCCCAGAGAAGATTACACCCACTATACTCTAACACAGCGGTTCAATATTTTATAGCACATTAGCTGCTCATGGGGATGGAATTGCATTTTAATTTTATCTTGTAGAAGAGGAAAGCCGAGTATACAGCTTAATCACATGGTGAAACACGACCTCTCATGCAGATACCAGTTCCGAAACAGGGTGAAGGTTTTTTGGCTTATCATATTTCTCATTTTTCCTCCGCATAGACCTAGTTGGTGGAGGAAGCCGTAAGCAGCACTTACTTGAACCACCATGCACCCCGGCAAGCTGTCCAATAGACCTATCACATATAAACCTTATCCCTCATAGAGTTCGAACCTGCGTCATGACGATCAAAGATTCGAAACTGCGTCATGGCGATCAGAGATAGGTAACTCGAAGCGTATTCCCAACGCTTTACTGATTGAGTTAACCGGGCACCCTAAAGTTGCTGGTGTGAAATTTTATGTACTGGTAATAGTTCTCAATCCAAGTCTGAGAAGAATAAAAAAAGAACATACTTTTATTAAGAACTCCAAAGTATTCAGCTACGGACATCCATACCTGTATCCTTTGCAATTTCTTCATTTGCATTTCAATTTCTTTTGCACTTTTTTCATCTTTCGATTTCAAGTTTTCAAATGCAATTTTTCGTTCTTCCGTCGTTTCATTATAACTTTTCAAAGCAGCTTGAAACTGTTTCCACAAGGCTTCAACTGAAGCTTCGAGTTGGATGCGTAACGCATGTTTTTCTTCCAAGTTCTGTTGATATTTTTGTTTAATTTTAATTTAATTTTTTTTCATTCTAGAACATTGAAAAAGAGACTTCTAGATGAATGATTTTGTTGCTTTTTCAATATATCTTTGTCTAATAAGAACCCATTTCTGCGGATGTCCAAGTAGTAAGGTACCGGTAACTAATATTTTGGCTGCCTGGTCAGGATTAGGAGAAAAAAAACTATTTCGTAATGACGAAATATTTTAGTATTTGTAGCTGAAAACTAACCTTATTTTTGATTTCATCTCTCATACTCTGGAATTCTTGTCGAGCATCAGATTCTCTCTCAGAGTAATTTTGCTCCATTGCAAAAGATACATCTTGAAGCATTCTCTGTTCTGCTTTTCGATCTGCTGTGACCTGTAATCGACAAAAATGAAGAGTTAACATTGCAAAATGACAAACTTAAGAACATATCGGTAATATTGATGTAGGTAATCGGAATATTAAGTAATGGTTTTCCATTCTACACAAACAATAGCGTTATTAAAAAAACAACGTAATCAAAATTTATAAATCTTGTGAAATATATTTTCCATATATGTAGATACAGAAAGATTTTGTGTGAATCTACAGTACAACGAATCAGAGTATTTTCGGTTTATTGATGAAAAGAGTATATAAGCAGAATAGTCTAAATTCTGCATTCGTACAAGCATATTTCGAGTATCGGTGTCAGCTAAAGGAACGATATCAGAAAATAACTAATCAGAATCAGACATGAAAAGCATACTTTATCACTCTCATTTTCAAACTCTTCTTTTGTTGTGTTCAGTTCATCGTCATATTCACTCTGCAATCGGTTCAATCTGCTTCGCTGAAGATCTTAATAAATTAACATAGGTTCGCTTTAGCATCTATGAAACTATTGATTGCATACATTTGTTTCTTTATTTTCAGAAAAAGACAAATTGAAATTCTCTTACACAGGTACATGTATTCTCTTGAATAAACATCAGAGGTGGCTTTGGACATTGAAAATCTGAAAATTTTCTATTGAACATACGAAAGTTTCAAAAATAGAATATTATTATTTTCTATTGAAGCTTTTGAGAAAAGGAGAATGTTGATTGGTGGGGGTTTACGGTACTAAAAGGAATTTTCAAATAAGTCAATGTACTAAATATTGTTATGAGATTCAGATTTATTTTCATTTCCTGTTTCTAAAATTACGAGTGTCAAAAATTTGTGATATTTTCTCACCCCAGCCTTTCGCAGTTAATCCCACTAGGTGAAAAATTATAGCAGTGTTGAGCTTTGCTAGCATAACCAACAACAATAACATTTGCAATCACCATCTGACATGGTTTAGTGGAAAACGCTTCAACCAGGAAAATTGTTGAGCACCATAACATACATGTTCATATATGTTTAACATATATGATTATCTACGGATACTAACAGCAAATAAAACATATCAATATCTGCAAGCATACATACGAAATAAGGAATCAGGATCTACCCCAGTCAGAAAATTTTCCTCCCATTCATGTTTTGTTAAGGATGGGCCACTAATGGAACATGCCGCTAAGGCGTGGTCCATCTGTGGCACATTTTTGACAAAATAAAATATCTGATTGAGAAGGTCCCCCACAGTCTGAAGTCACCACAAAAAATTCACATAACTGAAGCAGCAGAATATAATCTATCTATTACTTTAACACCGATTTGAATTTGGATATTCTATATATTATTTCAAATCATTCTGATAACCTATATCTATCCCTAGTATTTTCCATATATATATATATACAGAAAGATTTTGTGAGTGAATCTACAGTACAACACAGCAGAGCATTTTCTATTAATCAATGACAGGAGTATATATAAAAAAAATTGTATGGATCGATGAGTAGCAGAATAGTCTGAATACTGTCAGTCTGCAGTAGTACAAATGTAGTTGTAGTACAAATACAACAAAGTATTATCGACTGTTCTGAATGAAGTTGCAACTATTTCTCACCCACAATATCATCGACATTTTGAATATGACTTCTTAATGCAACTGCGTATTGTTCTTCCGCTTCTCCTATGTCAGTAGCAAGGGCTTTTATAACACTGTCCTTACGATCAACTACTCTTTCGAACGTTTGGCTGAGAATTTCTATGTCCTGAATGACAATTATAAAGATTTATGAAATAAAAGAACGCTTCCATATGAATTTTTTAATAATCTTAAAATAGTATGAAAATATCCACTTATCAGTAATAAGTAGTGTAGAACTGTGATTTCAATGTCCATGTCGAGGCTAACTATTTCAGAAGACATTCAGCTAATTTCATGTAATCAAAAATTTTTGAAAATGAAAAAAATAAAAGCTAGTGGAGATTCACACCTAAAATATTGGACAAAAGTGCCATCTTAAACGGCCTCATTTTTAAATCTAAGTTGTCACTTTTCTTTTCAAATAGAATGTAAGTAGGGATGCTTTTCACCTGAGTAGAATTTTGGACAAATTTTTTTGTGAACATTGACTAATTGACAAACAAGTCATAATATAAGGTAAGGGCAAGCACGGTGTGCTAAGAATATAGTAATTTCCAGTATTAAAATAACCTTTAAATAACCTTTAAATCATGTAAGATTACTAAATGTAATCGTCAGTTTGAATAACACTCTTTAATTCACTCTAATTTTGTATGCTGGTATTAGATTAACATTTAATAGACTCTTATTCAAAGCATTCGAAAATTTGATCCAGTCAACCCTAGGTATTTCATTTCATTCCAAAAGCATTATCTACTTCAATGAACTGACGATGTGAAAATATGTAGCTTGCGTAAGGGAAAATATAAAACTTAAAATATATAGTCAAATTACTTTTTTCAGGTCTTTTGATTTGCTATCTCTCATTATTTGCCTCCATTGTTGATTCAATTTATTCAAGTTAACTTTTGAACTCTTTTCTTCTTTTCCTAATTTGTCCTGTAAAAAAGATTAACACACAAATCACTACAATTCTTGATTATATAATAAATATATAAGTTTTAAACTATGTATACCGACAATTCTCAGCTAACTTATTTGCTTTTTTTGACACTCTAAGAAAGAAAATGTTAATAATATAGTTATATATCGGATGCCACTTACGGCAACTATTAATCCAAAATAAAAAGAATGTAGCAATTTGGTCAATGCCATACAGAAAGTACAAAATGAGGGATCAATTATCCTGTTTTCCTTTATGTACACTTTATTTCTCTATGCAGTGTTGTCTGCTATTAAAGTTGAAAGAAAATGAATCTGTGTTACATAGGACATACTGCATATAATTTATACCTACCCAGCCTAAATAAATAATGCATCGTTTCACTTTGCATTTTGATATTTGAGGAAATAAAATATCAAAATTAGGTTTAAAAAATGCACTTCAAACTCCTATTCACATAACTTTACATACTTTGAATTGAAAATTTATTGATCGGAAATATCATGATAAACTCCATGAAACCATAACTAATATACTTTACTTTGATCAACTGATCAAACGGCTAAAATAAAAGCCGGTAGGTAAGTTAGAATCACATGACTAGCTAAATATCCACCTTTCGTAGACAAAACTAAACGTTCTTGAGGGCAATTGTGGATGGTGGAGTGGTTCTGAAATGTTTTTCCAGAGTGGTGGTTTTTGCTAATCTGTAGGGTGGTCTACCCAATTTGCGTCCTACGCTAGTTTGCGTCCAACACATTTGTGACGTCATTTCCTATCCTTAAACTTTGACAAATTTTCCGATATTTTGCATGGAGTTCGGCTGGCATGTCACCTACATGTCCTCCAAGTTTCATCTAAATCGACTAAAAATTACCGAAGTTAGACGTCATAAAGCAAAATTAGTGAAAAAAAGCGATTTTTCGGCATGTTCCGTGCTCCATTTCCCTCTATGAGTAATAGCTCCTAACTCATAAAATAAAAAAGAGAAATAATTGAAACTTTTCACACTGTCGGAGTTTAGTCTCTTCTAACCAACTACGAAAATTCGCGGTCAAGGTATCAAAGAGAGAATAAAAATCGGGCGGGAATCCGACGGGTGTCGACAATTCATTACTCCATGATTCGCGGACAGGCTCTTTTTCAAACGATTTTGCGTCGGTCTTTCGTCAGATGCTTATTACGGCTCGCTCAGTCAAGTGATAATTTTGTTGCAGCAGAGAAGTACTATTAAACATTTTGAAGATTAAATTATGACAGGCAGATATCCTGTCATCGTATTCAAGGGTTGAGTTTAAATGGTTCCACGTCCTCTAAAGTGTCAAGTATTTAAACTGTTAAATATTTTTCATTGTTCTTATTCATTTCATATATGTGTAATCGTTTAGTTATTGCAATAAAAAAGATTATTGTTCACCATTTGTATTCCGTATGACTGGGGTCAAGGAAACACGTTTTTTTTGGGGGGGGGGACAGGCACAATTTTTTATTGGACAATCAACTGTTTAATTTCTATGCGTAACTATCCACGCAAGAATAGGTGGGCAAGAATTTTGCTATTAGTAATTTCACCTGAATATCCATTCAAAATCGGAAGATTATTTTCCCACATACCTCTGATTTTTTAGATTTTGCTAGTGCACGAAGAGTTTTTATTTAACAAAAATATTAGATAGGTTACCCAATTTTTCAAAAAATTGCATAATATTATGAACAAACAAATCGCTGTTACAAGCGTTCGCTATTTGGTATGCAACAGTTGATTCTTTAATTGTGCAGGCCATGTTATTCATATTATTATTTAAAACACAGAAGTTGTGTCAGGTGAGTTATCACACGTTTTCTTCATTTGAAAAACATGGCAAAATTGGTTTTCCGTCGATAAACTTAGTTGCGATGACGTCACTTTTAGTAGTCTCGAAGAAGCTGGCGGCAGACAACCAACAAAAAAACACTGGTCGCATTTTGGTCGTGACACCGCAAACTCATCCCTGAAGTGTCTTTTTTCAGCGGCCTGTAGCTTTTTAACCCTTTGACGTAGCGTCGATTTTCAAAGTTGTTGATTTGTCAAACATCTTCGTTTGTCGAATTGAAAAAAAATCAATGGGTTAGGTTTAATCGTTTTCATTTTAGAAGCAATTTAGTGAAAGTGGTCGCAAATTGGGTAACTGACCCTAGCTATGTTAACCCAGTAGGCCTAACTTAAAAATAAAGGCCTGATCAAAGTAACCTCGTTTCAGGTGCTTGTTATGAAACATAATATAAAATTATAAAGTTCAAAGAACCTTCAAAAACTGCATTAACAAATCTTCTTTCTTTTTCCTCAATTCTTCCTCAGCCAAAGCTTTTTGTTCAAGAAAAAGAATTCTTTCTTCCTCGCTCATTTTCGCCAACTTCCCTCCCTTCTTTTTCCCTGACTTTTTCTTTTTCGCCATGTTTTATCAGTTACAAAATCTCTATCGAATCTATATACCCTTGCTACAATAGCAAATTAAAATTAACGTTCTTCCCCAACCACTGCCAAATGCCTTAACGTTTACGTCCTACGAACGCCAAGCTGTAAAGCAGGGATCGTGTTTATATCTCTATAGAAACGGCCACTTGAGGACCTAGAAATACAGTTGCCAGATCAGTCTCGTGCTGCAGATCGGCGAAGTTTGAAAGTTCTACAAGCTCTCATGCCATCAGTAGCGTATTTAGAACTTAAGAAAGAAGTCCGAAATAATTTTTTTAAAAAAGTTGCGTTTGAAATATGACGGCATAATTTATTTAAAATGACGGCCAAATTTATTGCTATACAAACAACTTTAAAATGTCGGTAGAATCCGAATTTTTTTCAAATAGTGGGGTTTCATGGCCTTAAACTGAGTATATAAGCTTAACAATTACAGCACGCGAGCCAATACTTGATATTTTTCACATTTTAAAACACTCAAAAGGCAATTTCGTATTTTACCATTCAAAAAATGTGTGAATTACGTTGATTTAATCTTTAACCGCTTGATTATTTTGCAGTGAAATGTAATCGATTCATAGATTATCAGAACAGACGACGAGGTGAAAATCGTAAATAACGCACTGCGAAGAATGGTTAGGTCAGTTGTTTTCAGTTCAATTTTTTTCGCTCGAAATCTTACTAGACCTACGCAGCAAAACTCGGCAACATTCTTAAAATATCATATATTCTGCTCAAGTCAGTGGCGCATGCTTGACGATATAAAATGTCTGCTCTCAAAGATAATTGAACTCAGGAAAATCGCATTTAGTGTAATTGCAACTCGACCAACTAAACCCAAAAAGAAATTAGCACTCAGAGGAATCACCTTCAATCTAATTTTAACTAGCAGAATTTGCACTCAATAAAGGATCGAGTTTGAGACGCATGTTGAGATAGACACTCCTGGAGAAAAATCAGATAGATGGCTACTGGATGCCCACTGGAGTAGAGAACTGCTGGAAAGACCAACATTCCTACCGATATCTTGCAAGATAAAAACGATACCCAACACTTTGAAAGAGGGGCTCATGTATACATATATTTATTTTATTTAGATTTAACCACAAACATGCAGCAGTACCAACATCGAAAATACTATCAGTTATTTCTCAATAGTGGCAGAGCATGAATCAAACCACTTCCAATGGTCAATAATGACACAAAAGCTAATATTGCAAATTAAGCTACCAAAACATTTAATAAATCATCATAGTCAAAGCACTGGCGATAGAATTTGTCCTGAAATAGACAAGGCTCCGCTTCCACTTGCATCCTGTTGGGAGACCATATGGCAGCCACATTAAATATAAATACATTAATAGTAGTAAATAAATTCAAGTAAAATTGTGTTAGAACTTCAGTAGTAGTGCACAAATTTAAGATTTTCTTGGAACATTGCCACATAAAAAACGTGACCTGACTTATTATCCCCTTACATTGCTTTGAAATTGTAATCATAGCAATTTCTGCATAAAGCCTAACCCTTGATGGATCACTATACTACTGTATAGTATATACCTCTACTACCCAGTCAGAAAGAGCTTGCTTGAACATCTTTTGTTAAGCATGAGTCACTGATGGATCATGCCACTGAGGAGTGGCCCATCTGTGACATATGCTTGACAAAATAACTGTGCTGCTGGAGAAGAAAATTAACGATAATTTAAGATATAATTCGCAAAAGAAACCACTGGGACCATTTCAGATATGATTTGCAAAAGAAAAATAGTAAGACCCATTTGGTCATAGATCCCCCAAGATTCAATCAACTATATTATTTTGACATAGGAGATTGGAAAAAAATTTGAACAAATTGGTATCTAATTCAAGTAATAATTTTGAATGTTACGAGTAGCAGTACACGCAGGCAGTCCAAAGCACAACTTAAATATTCTGTATCGCTATCAATTAAATCTCTGGCAGCATGACAAAACGTTGCTTTAACTTAGTTGTCTGAAACTTTAACACCATCTTCTTTAGATACAGAGAAATCAAAAACCATCATTACTCACAGCAGTGTTAATGATTTTGTATCCCTTTGTTATAAATTCAATGCCACTTATAATTTAGTACATTATTTTCTGGCGACAGCCATTTTTCAGACTGATAGATTTAATCACTAAAATACATATGCAGTTATAGTTTGATAACTTCAAAATTTGTTTTTAACTGATATTTATCGTGCATCAAAATCTTGATATTCTGCTCAGTAAAATTTAGCAAGTTTACTGCACACTCATTTAAATACACATTGAATACGATTTTTCGACAATAATTCCATTGACATTTGAATACCTTTTCAAATGATTTCAGTAGAATTTCTATTGAAATTTCATTGACCGTTTGGTCATGTATGGGTCACTGTGATGTAAAAGCGCCTGTGATGTAAAAAAGGCACAACTAATCTGCAAACCATATTCGAAAAATTCAAATAATCCTATTGCTGGATGCAAGAGTAACTCAACAGGATTTGTTTAGTTCTGCTTCGTGTTATAGCGGATAAAGATTGAGGATGTACCAGTTGGTCGAGTCGAGTGAAAAAGTCTCCAGAAAATATTTGTAAAAAGTTTTTGGTGGCTGGTGTCAGCGACATTCCCAAACGCGGACAAAGAGATCAACACTACCAGTTATAACATACGGTGCACTTTTGTGAACATCTGTTAAAAATCCAATAAAACAATTGAAAAAAAATTCGAGTATTTATATATTAGAACAAAAAGGCAAACAATTCAGACTATTCTTGGTTTTGTTAGTTGTGACGTTTACAATGCATCTATCTGGTGGAGAGCTCTTTAGGTCAATGCGTAATTTCCACTCGGATGTCTGACACTTGCCTTCAATAATTATTATTACTTCAATTTCTGTTTGGTTATGATGAAACACAAAAATTTTCCTCATTCATTTGGTTGGTATTAACACAATTAGAAGGAAGTGTATATTTTTGGCAGAAGCTGCCTTTCTAGGCATGCGCGGTCCAATATCTTTTCAATCGTATAGAAAAATATCTATTAAAGTGACCTAAATCGTTCATTTACCTGAAGGGATTTGCATCTGCAATCAAAGTGTCATAGTCATTGATTGCAACAAGAGAACTCAGCAAGTTAGGAATTTCACTCACCTAATGTAGTAACAAAATGTTCATGGGCAGCAAGAGTTTTGTGACATCTCTTGTTTTTAATATCCCACACTCTCAATGTTTTGTCATCTGATGCACTGAGCAAATATTTTCCTCGAGGATGAAAAGATAAACCTCGAACCCAATTGTCGTGTCCGATAAGTACAAAAACACATTGTGAAGTAGAAACATCCCATATACGAATTGATTTGTCCCTTGATCCAGATGCCAAAAATGGTCCAACTTTTGAGTCCTTTCTTGCCTAAAAAGCAATCTTAAAGTCAACAACATTTCTCTCAAAATTAAAATACACTTAGCCTCCTAGGTGTTGCACTATCATATTTCCTGTTTCTTAAGAAGTGGAAGATAGTTTTACCATTGTGCAGGGGAAGTACCGAACATTTCACTTTATTACAATGGTTTAGTCAAATTAGGGATGTTTACCGCTTTAGAGTGCAGTCGCCTGTACTACTTTGACATAATAAATTGGCCCTTTAGTTGGGCAGTGCATGTAGTCTTAATTAGGGTGAATTCAATAAAACAATATTGAATTCAATAAATAAAATATATTCAACCAATGTCCAAATGACAAGTTTCATGCAAGACTGAATTCCCTGTTCTAAAAACTATTCAGAATAATATTAAACAATACATAAAAAACTATCAAAAAAAAAATGACCTATGAAATTTTGTACTCGTCGCCAATTATCTTATAAAAATCTGATCTGCAGGTTGAGACAGGCGAACATCTAGAATATCACAGTTTTTCATTATATAAAATATATAAATAAATCGAAATCTATAAATGAAAAACTGTGATACTCAAGATGTTCAACTTTTAAAGTCTGCATGAACCACTGCAAATGGTTTCATTTCTTTTACCTCAATTCCCGCAGCTTCACAAATATTCGGAAATGAAGATTCAGGAGCCCAAGCTATACATTCCACAACATGAGAATGTTCACGTAATTCCACCTTACTTTCGGCTGTTGTGGTTACCCATACTCTTACCTACGAAAAGTCAAGAAATAAAAAAGTTAGTAGGAATATAAATATTTTACCAAGATGTCTTCGTGGCATATCTGACATTTTTGACGCATTTGATTATTAATGAGCACGATTTTGAGTGTTGAATTTTATAAACGTACACTCAAGTGTCATTCAGCATATCAAGACCACAATTTTCACTCGGAATGAAGGCAGTAATCTGTGTTTAGATTTGGTTGTACTAATAACGTCACTTTTGGATTCATGCTTAATTTGAACCCACTTTAATGAGTATGGTATTGATTTCACTCGACAGGGTTTTGAGCACAATTTTTGTCAAACGATTTTACTTTTATTCCAAAAATTTCATTTACGATTCAATAATTTTTTCTAAAGCATGAGCGGTCCATCAGTAGGGGAACAAATGGGCCACTTTACAATCGAATCAGATTCTGAAAGAATCGATTTCAAAATGTTTTGATTCGGAAATTAATGATTCTAAAAATTTCTGACCACAGTCGATAAATGGAAGTGAAAACATTTGACAACACGAAAGCATGGCTGGAGGAAGCCGTAAGCAGTGCTTACATGATGCACCGACGAGGCGTCCAACAGACCTTTCGCGAAATATCATCATCCCTCACATGATTCGAACTGACATCAGGACGATCAAAGAGGTAAAGCCCCAACCATACTTACCCCCAATGCTTTATAGATTTATCTAACGGTGCACTCTATATATTCATCCTATAGAGATCTACGTTAATCGTGAATGGTAAACACTGTGAGAACGAAGGCAAACTCTTCGCAGACACCTGATACAAGTTTTGAATGTTAAGATAAAACAAAATTTCACTAATTTGTTTTTATTTTTTTAAAAATCTTCGTTAGCAACTATCGGCCACCATACTGCATACTTACAGTTTGATCATTAGATGCACTGGCAAGCAAACTTCCATCAACATTTGGCCGAACCATACGAACCCAGTCACGATGTCCGAGATAAGTTTTGATACAATACCTATAAGAAAACATAAAACAGGGTTATTTACTTTACCACCTCATTGGAATAGTTCATTGGCCATTTCACACATCAGTTTAGGTTAGGTACTGTAATGCATACTAGCAATGTTCTGATATTAATAGTTAGTCATTCTAAAATTTTGATTAAAAACTACTTAAATCAGTAAATAATCTGTATCAGTAAAATCATGATATATGCTATAAGTCATGGTTCTATTCAAAAACGGACATTGTGTAAATCTCAAGTGCAATAAAACGTTTTACAGGCACTCTTACCAAAATTACATAAAAATCAAGTAAATTACTAACCCAGTAGCAACTTCCCATAGTTTCATTGTTTTATCTCTACTCGCTGATATCAAGTGATCACCATTTGGCATAAACGTAACCGATGAAACATTATGATCATGACCTAAAATAAAAATATTCATGGATTGGAATATTTTTTAAATAATATTGAAATGAAGCTTCCAGGACTTCGTAAGAATATCACAAAAACCACTGGGAGTTCCTAATTAGAACTAACAAGCCAGCAAACTAGTCCATAAGCAGAAAAAGTTCCATAGAAATTTGATGAACTGACAAAACTGAATTGTTGTAACTCACAACTTCGCAAGGATGAGATATATTTGCGCTCGATAAAAAGATTTCTCTTGACTTTTCAAATTAGAAAAACAGGAATCTATCATACACATGAAAATATGTATGTTTACATTATGCCACAATTATTTCGCAATAATGAATGCACTTTGTAATTGGTGGCAAGAGTTTCTATGTGACAAATGCAAATCATTATTTCAACATACAGAGAAATACAAAAGAGCGTGATAAAAATCTTCAATAGAAATGGTGAAATCAAACATTCAAGATTCAATGGAGTTCGTCCTCAATGGGTTCTGAATGGAGTTTGTCGCATACAGCATTTAAATGTAGCATTTGTGCAATTTTTAACCAGTCAAAGAATTTTGAGGACTAAATATCGGTCGGTCAAAAGAAACCAAGATTATTTAATCCTGATCCTAACATATTTTGCGCTGTTGATTAAAAGGAAACAGAGATGTGGTAGGTATCAGTATCACCATTACCTAGGTCAGATAGCAGTCACTGCAGCGGTTTATTGTAGTAGTTCATTTCTGGTGAAATATATTTAGCTTATATTGTAGTTGCTACTACCATATAGCTCTTTGCCATATAAGTGGCAGCAATTTCCTTTACTTAAAATGTTAAAACACTATTCTATTTACTTTGTGATATCTGAATACGTCAAGTTGAACTATAATATGACCCAAAACCCTGTACATTATTGAACAAATGAGCAAATGTCTTACAAAAACTTATCAATATCTGCCAATAAAAGCAGACATGTGAGAATATAAATAAACGTAAGATATCATATTTCATAAATATTTGGTATAGTAAGTTTGGTTATGGGCTATATTCAGTCAGATACAAAACAGCAACATTAGAAATACAAAATTAAAATAGAAATACCACCAAGAAATAACAAAACCAAGGGTATTCAGAAATAAAACGATAATAAACAATCCTTAACAACACAATTAACTTCGCCTTAACAAAATATAATAAGCCAATTATTGAATAAATACCGAAAGGATAAAGCAACACTGGAATGGAAGAGTCCACAAGGTTATTGATGTCAGGAAAATCTTAACAAGTTGAAATGAAAGTAAACAAGACTGGAGCAGTCCTGTGGTTACAGAGCCAACTTGACGAGTACCACATTGTTACAATGTCTTTATTAAAATATTTGAACCAGGCAGACCGGCAGGATGTCAGCTATTCTGCTACTCACACACCCAGAAGGAAATGAGTTTCATCGGGGAAAATTTCTAAACAGCAGCATTTCATGTGTTTTAGCCCAGAGGATTAAAATGTTCCAAGCTGTAGGAAAAGGTTCAAAACATTACTACTGCGATTTCCAAAGTTGTGAGTGACTAAACTGGATGAGATCTTTACATGAATACGTATTGTTGGATTTTTATCATCACAATCATAATTTTTACTCCACCTGCCACTGCTTTGTACTATCCCATATGAAACAAGTAGGCAAAAATTTTCAAACTGATATTGTCCTTCCCATTTTATTGCATTCGAATCAGATAATATTAATAATAACTGGACGAATAAATTTTTTTAAGATTCAAAACATTTCACGTAATACTCTCTTATCCAAGTAGAGCATGGATCATTGATGGATCGGGCTACCAAGGCACGGTCCATAGGTCGTTCATGCTTGACAAATATTCACAATCTTCCCTAAATAACAGCATTAACTTTGTCAAGCCTGGAACCCAAATGGACTGCACACAAACAGCAAAATCAATCCATGGCCCAGACTCGATAAAACTCCTCTGATTGGGATATGTCAGTTATTGCGTCACCTTTATTCTGTATGCAAGAAAGTACTCTTATCCATAAATAATTTAAATAAACTGTAGAATGTTATTCAGCCTACTGCTATGGTAGGCGAGACAATTGAAAACATGTACACCTGAAGCCTATAGGACCCAGACTATATCGGAGACTATGAGAACTATGTAAAAATATATTATCTTAAGAACGAAGTAACCTTTCCTACCTGGAATAATCAACTATAAAATCAAAGTCATATTAACAGTTTAGTTTAACCTATAAATGAATATACAGCATTCCAAAGTAGAAAGTCTATATCTTAACCGATAGTGAGGTATTATGAAATTCTCACTAAATTTAATTCAGATTTCTTTAATATTTTTAAACGGATTCATTTCCAGTAAAATCTTGAAATTATACACCAATATATACCAAAGACGCAAATAAATAAGGATTTTGTGTAGTCTAGGAATAGCATTACAAATGTTCCCTATCCGAATACATTGTGAAATTTCGGCGCAAGATATTAAATATGCTCAGGACTAGTCGGTATACATTTGGAACTTCTAACTACCATCTCTGGTTAAGTTTGATTTCAAAGCAAAATCAACTTCCCGATCCAAAATACCACTATACAAAAGTGATCATTGTATATGTATATTTGAACTAGTATTAAAACAAAAATATCTATAAACACTCATCACAATATTCTGCTTGGTTCCACCATAAGAAAATTTAGTAAACAGGCCATTATTTATGATATATTTGTGACTAGGAGATTTAAATTTATATTTCTGAGTGCCTGGTAACAGAAAAACTGTAGAAAAGGCTTCAAAATCATCAGTACTACTATGAAATGGCAATGTTGATGGTTTTGAAGCCTTTTCGTTCATCCAAAGAAAATAACATGAATATTTCAGACACCCAAACAAAAACAAGATTCTGTCAGCCTGTATAATGTAACATCAAAACAAATATTTTAATCAATATCGCAAATTTTTCATTATATAAAACTATCTATAAGCTGACCAGTCATAAAAAAACAATGCCATGACAATGTCAGTGAGCAGGGTCGGAATGAGAGGTAAATTGAACCACTCTCTTTTGATTGATCGGTGATCAGAAAAGTCGAGGAACGCATGGAAAATTGAACAAAATCTGTGATAAATATTGAACTAGGTAGTACTTAATCATACAAACAAACTTTTGTTGCATCAAAAGATAATAGTCAAAAATGATGTACATTCTCTGATGAAAAATTCTCAATTATTGGAGTTAGATTTCATATGAACAGAAAGAACTTGAAAGTCACATAAATTGATAATCAGAACAGTGCCAATCAGTAATGATGACCCAAAATGCAAATTTTCAATTACCAGCCCAATTATTAATTACTGGTTTTGGTTAATGTTTCGAATATTGGTATAGATTCGAAAAGGGTGATATCGACTTATTTCTAACATATATACGACACAAAAGTTTCAGACATCTGAATGGTTATGCTAGATTGCATTCATTTGAATTATTATAAAGAAAATAAGGTAAAGTGATATTGCAATTCAAGCACATTTCAATAAACTAAAAACTATGAATCTGCTATAGAATTGAATTCCCTTCCAAAGTTGCAATGTATTTATTTGATGGTCAAATTAATATGATTATATTACTATTTTGGGACAGTGAATCATATTGAATTTTGATTTTTGCTATTAAAATTAGATCATCGTGGACATTGCAACCAGGAAGCAATAACCATAACTATTGAATTTTATATGGAAAATTCCTAATTAAGATATTCATGATATAACATTTTAAAATCCCGCAACTATTTTACTCTCTGAATATGCTTATTGCTTGAAGAATAAGAATGAAATAACATGTGACAAACTACAATCCCACTGTGGAACAATTAACAAACACTGTGCTGTAAGTCATTTCTATCATCTGTGCGGGCAGTGCAGTGCAGTGGAAAAAGTATGGTTGTGAAAACAAACTTTTTCATATCTGAGAAACCTTCTATGAGAACTACATTTCGTATTTATACTTCAAAGATTTATGTTATTAACTACAGAACACTAAGATCATAATCCTCTTTGTTATTATTGTAATTTGCTCAGAGCCAGGATGGAATCTACACCTAAAAGTAGACAACTAATGACCACTGAAATGGCAAAGATCTACTATCAGATGCAGCACCAGCAACTGCAACCTAACCTCCTATCTGAATTGAAATCTCATCGTGAAGCCATGTGAGGCCTCTTAGGTTCCTTTTAGTTGCCTCTTACGACATGCCGTAAACACACCAGGGCTACACCGAAGCCCGTATGTACAGGGCTTGGAACTTGATCTGTGACTCAATGGGCATATACAAACATAAAGCACTTATATAATGAGACTGTTAAGCATAAACCATTTATTTACCACCCATTGAAGCAGATTGACCTTAGTGAGGCCTTGTAGCAGCGGGCAAACAAGCATAGTATTGTTTAAAAAAGAAAAAATTTGTGTTAACAGTTTCTGTTAACAGTTTGTGTGGAAAGGTTCCTAGAAGGAGTGAACTATTTAAACAACCTCTACATTAGAAACACGCTTGAAGGCAAATCTCTGATAAAAGGGTGGGTTACAGACACATAAAAATAAGGGTTAAGTGGAACTTACCATGTAAAGTTTTCGTGCATTCATAAGCTTCGAAATCCCAAATCTTGATTGTCATATCAGCAGAGCATGATGCTGAAAATAACAAATTTAGTTCAGGCCAATCGTGGTAGAAGTCAATATTACGATTACTTCAACGTTTTTCTTCACTCAATTTCTAATTGGGAATAAAACAAGTTGGCGCACTATATTTCATGTGACGTATGCTTTGAACTAAGTGCATTTATTTATATATATGCATATTATTTATGTAATGAGTTAGTAAATCATGAAAATCACAAAATTATGGATTTAAGGATGCTCATCCAAATCACCAAAAAAATCCCTAGAAAATCCTAACTAAATTATGAATATATTGTATACATATTTCCTGAAAAAGAAAATATTTTGGCATACCCCAAATTTCGTCTCATGAAGACTTCTTGTAAATTACTACTTGATAAAGAGTTTAGTATCGTGAGCTACTCAGATATCCAAGGAGGATGGCCTCACACAAAAAACACAATAAAAATGACATTAAAAAGTTTCAAAATCATCATCAATCATATTTAATAGCAGTGCTGATAAGGTTGAAGCATTCTGGATCATTGGAAGAGAATGACTCAAGTATGAAACCTGAAGACAAGATTTTGCCGCCGCTGTTAAATAAGGCCCACAGAATAGAAGCTCTTTGTCGAACCTTCGAAAACAGTGCCATTTTCATAGGTGCCAGGGTGGCTCTATGGCTTACTATATTGTAACTGTCTTGCCCACCTCTTAAGCAGTAAAGCAAAAGAAAATTCAGCTGAACAGACAAATAATATAACAACAAAAATAAAGGCAGCAAATTTACCTAAAATTTTTCCGGTACTGTCAAAACTAACATCTTGAACAGAATCTGTGTGTCCTTTCAATGTTTTTTCGAAGTCGCCAGTTTCATAATCCCATACCTAGGTTGGAATATTTTATTAAAAATTATATAAAATCCAATCACTCTATTTTAATGCAGAATAATACTTTGGCGCAATGGCCTAGTGGTTAAACATGTTGGCATCGCAGATTGAAGAACTCAGGTTCAAGCCCGGCGAGTCCCGCTCCCTTATCCATGCCCACCACTTAATCCAGGGTGTATTGACTTTTGTAGGCTAAGCTGAACAGGAAAAGATGATATCTTTCCACCAATTGTAACCCTGTCTGTCAATAAGTGGCGTCTGTTACAGGGCCTTGGTCAGGTTGATCCACTTTAAGAAGCGGCTACAAAAAAGCATCCATGTCACTTTGAATATGAAAGTCACACTCATCAAGCAGCACATGCTGACATTTATAAACTATCAGCATACTAGTATGTAATATATGGATGCAAATTACAAGTGTTTTCATATTTCATTATTTTTTTTATAGGTACTTCTTGGAGTGGACCCTCTGACCTTGTACTAGCGGCCACTTATAGACCGATAGGGTTAAAGTTTTTGAAGGGATTGATTTTTCCTGTTTAGCTCAGCCTACACAAGTATTTATACCCTGGTTTGAGTAGTGTGCATGGATAAACGACCCGGAAACGCCCAACTCGAGATATTCAACCACCGATGCCAACATTCTAAATAATAACTAGGCAACATATTGAAAGTTCACAAAAGGAAGGCTGGAAAAAGCACCCAGAAGGTGAAAACTTTTCAAACAGAACTGAACATCCATGTGGAGTGACTCATTCAAAGCAGAACTTAATAAATACTATGTGCACTGAGTGGTATCTGCATGAGGTGATAGTAAAAACCCCTACCGTACCAATTTTCTCCGCTTACATGCGGCCACGTTTCACCACAACACAATGGAAAGTGGGCTCCATTGGAAGGAAGTTAACCTTTCATAATATATCACCTACAAAGCCAGAAGCAGTGCCCAGAAGGAACCAATTAACGGTCACTTAATAACAAAGAGTTACTAGAAGATTTAGTGCCAGCTGTCGCAGTAGAAAACATTCCAAACGAACTGAAATCCGCTCTGGACAATGGTGGAACTATCTACCACTTCTTTATTTCTTTGCAGACTTCTCTTATGACATGCAGGAAATACATCAGGACTATTCCAAAGCCTGTTCCTACAGGGCTAGAATATAAATATTCAACCAACCTTTATTGTAGTGTCCTCGGACGCAGATACAAAAATTGAATAAACTGGATGAAATACAACTCTTGTAATAGGTGTTCGATGTCCGCTCAATGAATGACGTTCTGGTGGCCGGGGTATCCATTCTGAAGGATCTTTACGGTCTCTTGGAACAATTCCATCTCGACTTTCATTCTTTAGTTCATTTAATTTAGATTCCAAGTCCATTACCTTTAAAAATTAAGGAAATAATTATTACTAAGGTAGTTTTATATTAGAGTTATTGAAAACGCCTTGCGCTACTATGTAAGGTAGCCAGAATCCATTATACATTGAAATTACTAAGAAAATACCAAATCCAAAATTTATTTTGGGGATTTTTGACAACCGATATCTGTAAACATGGCTTAAAAATACCTTTCAAAATAGGTAATTAATACCAGAAAATGATAAAAAAAAAATGATTGTAATTGAAAAAAAAAATACATCACTTTGATGAAAATTGTGCATGAATGTAGATATATTGACAGTGGGAAATTTAACTGATATGTAAAGCTAAATTTAATTGGGTATGTACATCCCAAAAGTTGACAACATTGGTTCAAAATGTGGCATATTGAAAAGAGTATAGCATATTTCACAAAAAAATTGCCTGCTCCAGATTTAAGAACAGGGTGTGGCTACCTTTCTCTGTAAACGCACAACAGAAGTCCATTTCTTTTCCATGAGTCCTTCATATTTTTTTTCTATGTTTTCAGACTGTAATGTAAATTTGAATAATCATAATACCTGAGATTTGAAAATTAAATACAAATAATCAGAAAACTTGGTATGGTTTTCAACGAAACATTGGACATTTTTGGTTGGATATGTTGTTTTTAGATTCATGAATTGACACATACCGATATTTGTCTTATACAAACAAAGATTCAATATCATTGATCATGTTTTGGGAAAAATTTTATAAGATATATTTTGGATTTTTCTGAATAATTATTATCTGGCAATTGGTATGGTTGTCATCGAAACAATGGGCATTTTTAGTTAGATATGTTATTTTTAGATTCCTGAATTGATACATACCGATATTTGTCTTATCTGAACAAAGATTCAATATCATTGACCAAGTTTAAATGTAATAAATGTATCACAACGAGACAACGCTCTTCTTAGTCGGTAGAGGTTAAATAGTAATAGAATCTTGAACTTTTAAAGTGATAAAAGCAATGAATTAGCCAAGAAAAAAAGGAAAAGGGTCTCATACCAGATTAGCTTCCATACGGAAGGCGTTGAAGGCTTTGTCATACCCATTTGATCGGAGATATTCTGATATAGCATGGTTTCTGGAGATATAATAAATAATAAGGTAACATATCAGACAGACCAGAAATAATGACATCACAATTAGGGCTAGGCCATTCATTTGAGTGATTTGGATCAATTTGAAACATAAATTATTTTAATCAGTCATCAAAAAACTTGTAAATGAAGAATTTCATATTCAGCAGCAAAATACAATCACATTTTTGATTTTCGTCAAATTTATTTGGTGTAAACCACAAACAAAAATCGGTCAGGAACAAAACAACAAAAATTTATCTCAACATTATCAGACCTTTCAAACAATTTGGAACCTGTTTCATTTCGAATTCTTGATCCAAAATCTGCTTGAATGCGGAAAACTGTTAGTTTTATAAAAATACTTCATAATAATATAATATAATAAATGCTGAAGCCAGAAAATGTATTTGCTACATATCAAAGAATCTTGGAATGACCAATAGGCATAAAAAAGTACAATAGAATGAAAACAATCCACGATCCTTGATAGCCCTACTCACAGTTCATCTCGTTGTCTTGATGATAGAACCATCTTCACTGCATGCCGGAAGTTTTAATAGCTATACAGTGTTCACAAACAATTTTCCTCCTGATACTTTCCAAAACTACTTTTTGAAAATTTAATTATGATCCATGCAATTATTTATTTTTATGTTACAGCTATCGATCGATAGTATTATATTTGTTCAACTGCCTACTTTAATAAATAAATTTCTGCAAAAAGAAAATAAGCATTCATCATTCAAATCAGCATCAGTCATATTTACCCCTTTCTGAGAATTCGCTAAATAACTATTCATATAGTCCAGTTTTATGGAAAACTTCTTCAAACTAGCAGTTTAAGAAGCTTTGGATTTGAATAAACAGTCTTCGATATCATCAGCATTACCCCAATAATGTTCAACACGATTATGCATTCATCTTTAGAAGTCCTTTTTTTGTAAAAAATCAAAATTTCGTTAAAATCAACATTTTGGTATTTCGCTCAGCGCCCAGTAAGTCTTACCATCACGCAAACATTAAAATTTGACAAATATTGCAGTAATCTTGAGTAAGCTTGTCTAATTTGCAATCCTATATTCTTCTAATAGTTCAATATTTCTTTTAAAAGGACTCAATTAAAAAAAAGTAATTATGTTTTAACGTTGAAACAACTTGTGGTAAAAGTACTAAAATGTTCGAAACATAATAGTATGATGTGATAAAAATTAACAAAACAACATCCCGGCTAAATGAATTTAATATTAGAAAAATGAAAAATTTAGTAAAAATCAGAATTTTTCAACCAATTATGTCAAGTTTTACCAGTATTTTCATTCCTTCCACTAGATGCCCCTCTAAGAAATGAACTGAAATTTGCTCCCATACCATTAATTAAGCCCTGCAGGTACAGACATTATAATAGTCTTAACATATTTTCCGAGTGTCGTAAGGGGTGTTCTGAAGGGACACAAAGAAGTGGTAGATGGTTTTACTATCGTCCAAGGAAGATACCACTCACTAATTCTGGTATAGAACCTAATTAATCAATAGGTTACATGCATAAAGTTTTTGATTACAATGAATTGGGTCACTCCTTAGAATTTTAAGGTATTTTCTGCATTTTCACCCAGCATTTTACTAAAAATTTATAAAATGTTAATGAGTAGCTAATTTAAAGTTTCGTGGTATTTAACCCAAATGTTTTCAAACCCATAGCTTTTGGTGAATTGAAGGGGTCAACCCTTCAAAGGCCTTCCTATTTCAGTTGAAACTCAGAACCGGTAAACGTAGAATTGTTTGCCAGATGGTAATTGTAAATGGTTCAGACAAGTTCTTGTGGGTACTGTATTATTTTTATTTTTCAAGTCTGTTTTTGCATTAACTTTCTGTCACACGGTGCACGTGAAGACTGATAGAAATCATGTTGAGCAATTTGATTTTTATACCTGAGAGCTCATTGATAAACACCATACTTTCCAGACTGGTGATAGGCTACGCTACATAAATCTAAATTTTGTTAAAAAATTTTTTATGTCTTAAATATGGTAACTACTCATAAGCCACATTACGGTATCAATTCAACATGGCATATTAAATTTTATTACCAATCTCAAGTTTTTTCTTCGCCCATAACCAGATACCAGTACCTTTTAAAATGCCTGCATTACTGGTAACTTTGGCTATTTGCAGTTTGACTTTGAAGTGCCCTTCAGCTGTTTACAGGTTTAGGTCGAGACATCTCAAACACTTGACAGTCAATTTGTAAGTAACCCTGTACAGTGTACCAGTACTAAGTTCAATTCGTGTAACAACCTTCTCCCAGTATTCATTTTGGTGAATACAGTCTGTGTTTTCATTTGGTTGTGATAAAATGCATATTCGAGGTTGGGACTGTCAAACACAGAACAGCAAGTCAGGACTTTTGCTTAATGAACTGGACTAATTGAATACCAGTAGAGGTGCCTTAACTTCTTGCCACATTACTCAGTATTTTACCTGATGACAATATTTTGGAATTTTATTTTAGATTTCGTCTCTTGAGGTAGCAGAAGAGATTTCCATGTTTCCATTATCGGCATTAGATTATTCACCATTGACATGAACCCCGCCTATTCTGTATGGAGTATCGTCTCCCCATAACAATGAACATCCAGTAGGCTATAACTCGTGATAAACAGGGATGAAGTGACATAATCTAAGCAATCTACAAAAAAGTCGAGTTCGCAAGGACAATGGACTGAATGCTAAACCCAATAAACGGAGAACGCAGCCCCACTACCCAACACGGTTTCAGGTTTAACGGTTAACAGATAGCTGATAGAGCAGAGAGCGAGACACAAGCAGGGATTTGCCACAAAGGACAACAGCCATCAGATCACGTGATATAAACTGCGATATGCTCCATCACGCAGGGATTCGGTGGCGATTGTGTGTGTTCCGAATCTTCGGACGTACACAAAATCGCGAATCCTAAATTTAGTTAAGTTTATACGTTATACGTTTCAATGTCGAAAAAAAAATTGAAAATTATTATGTCTAAAGATGAGGGGGGTACAGGAGAGATGCAAATAAACAAAGAAAACTATACCAGCAAGAATCAACCAGATTCAAGATATTCTCGAAATGCCGGTACCATATCACGGCGAAGAAATACCATATTGATGCAATCCACAACAATGTATGACTCAAGAGAAAAGATGTAATAGAAATCATTACAAATACCATAATACTATTGAGAAAGATACTATAGCATGCATTTATGAATCGCAAAAGAATTGGGTTATAACTTTATATCAAGTACTTGACATGACACAGTTTTGTTGAATGGAACCTTATAGTGACAAAGGTGAGGAATATAGAGCATATTCAAGCATTTACAGAAATGACATAGCACATTTCCTATGTATGAAACACCTTTTGACTTTTCAGATGATGAAATAAATACACTGTTACATCCATTTGGGGAATGTCGGAATATTTTAACAACAAGAGATGAATATAACATATCTGACGGGGTAAGAAATATCGAATTTTTTTTGAATAGACGCATCTCAAAAATGCTCAGAGTACTTTTACAAATGGGTGATGGAGAAGTATTTATATCTTACCGAACCAGACCTATAATAACTGGGATATATTGCTATATTTGTAGAAGTAATTTTCATCAAGCACAAAAATGTTCGATTTGGGAATTATGCAATCATTGTGGAGACAAAGGAATGCCACATTTGACAAAAAATTGTAAGTATAAAATAAAAAGACAAATCAGATGATAGAGCAAGAGAGGCGAGTTGCAGGGGAAATAGAAAAAGAAAAACAAAAAAGACAAGGAAATCTGAAAGATTTTTCAGAACAGCATTTCAAATCAACTCAAAACGAAATGCTGCTAAGTACTCCAAAGTTAGATAGAATGAGAGTAATTTAGAACAAACGGTGGTAAAAGTATCACAAAAAAATCGTACAAGCAAATTAATATAAGAAGAAATTGAAGCTGTAAATGAAGATACCACGAGAAAAGAGAAAGAAATAATTGTTGTGAGTGATTCACAAATAGAACGGATGAGATTAATGGAAGGAAATGGAGATGTACAGGTTTACTTCTGTTTTTGAATTTTTAAAAATTGCTCAGGCACATGTGATATTTATTAAGGAAACACATTGTAATACAGAATTTGAAACCAATGTATGGCAACGTGAATGGGGATCTAAAGCTATGTGGTCTACATATTCCAATAATACTAATGGGGTTGCTATTTTAATATCACAAGATGTTGACCCTGACTTGGAAGTAATCAAAATTGATAACTCTGGTAGGTACATAATATGCTTATGCACTATACAGAATATTCATTCTGTGTTTATAAATATCTATGCTCCAAATATACCAAGTCAACGAGATGCTTTTTTTACCAACTCGAATAATTAAATTGATAATTGTGTAAAAGGCAAAACCATTCCAGAAAACATCAAATATTCTCAGGTGGTGACTTTAATTGCGTATTGTCCAATGAAGACAGAGAAAATATATGTGTTTTTGGGAGAATAGGCGATAGAAGCAAAAACACAAATTTAATTAATGATTACAATTTAGTTGATGTATGGAGATATATGTATCCTAATGAAAAAATGTAAACTTGGCACAGAAAGTGAATGGTATAATTCAAACTCAAAGAAGATTTGATAGGTGGTACATTCCCAAACGATGTATTCCCTTATTAGAAAAATCATATAGCATCGCTATACCTATATCTGACCATATGCCAGTTGTAGTAGAGATTGATCGTTCAGAAAGTATAGTTTGGGGACCTGGGTGTTGGAAATTTAATAGTAGACTAGGTGATTACAAAGAATATGTGGAGGTAATCCAAATACTTATGAATAAATGGATGCATAAAATTCAATAAACTATTGAGAAAAATACGCTACAAATGTGGGATAGTATCAAAAGCAAAATTAAGCATTGGTCTCGTTATTATGCGAAGAAATTGGCGAAAAAAGAAACCAGAATTAAAAAAAAATTATGAGAACGGTTCTAAAAAGATTATGAAAACATTAGAAAATTTGCATTGTATAGATACTACAAATCAATATTTTGATTCAAAACAAGCAGTGAAAGAATATAAAAATTAATGGACAACTGGTAAGATCTGCAATGTGCAGAGAAAGGAAAGCAATCTTCAATTTTTTTATTAAACCTTGGGGAAAACTAAAATTAATCAAAAGTCTATAAGCCAATGATGGCCAATTTCATAAAGATATAAGTAACGTTCAGAAGGAACAAAAATGGTTTAACTCTGACTTATATGAGAAGAACGCAAACCTAGACCGTATCAAACAAAATAATTTACTTCAAAATACACAATGTCAACTTACAGCAGAACAACAATGCGAACTAGATAATACAATAGACATCGATGAAATTGATTAAGCATTCAAAGGCATGAAAATGAATAGGGCTCCAGGCCTGGATGGACTCGCAAAGGCGTTTTTCTCAATTGCATGGCCAGCTATAAGAAAAATTCTTCATATTCTCTTCAACGTCTGTCTCAAACAAAAGCAGGTTTTCAATTCAATGCGATTGGCAGTTATAACATTATTGTATGAAAAGGAGATAAATTAAATTTAAGTAACTGGAGACCCACTTCATTACTGAATCTGGATTATGAGATGAGAATTTACCAAATGTCATACGTTCTAAATAACTCTTTTTAAGTGTCTGGTAGAAAACCAAACTATGGAAGGGACGTAGAATCATCAATACTGGTACGAAGTGGCAGTGTTGCTGATTTTGCGGGTTTCTTTGCCCATTTGAAGAAAATGACACAAACATTCCGTTGAAAACGGGATTGTGTCACCCTGGATGAAGGTGGATATCTATAATACACAATCGTGCATATACACAATCCCTTCCGTTTTGATATACACACAGTTAAGCAATTGATCTTTCCGCTATTGACACGGTGCATCTGTTTTACTATATTGACAATATAAATCTCTTGAACTGAGTTGATCTGAAATGAATTACTTTATATAGTGATTGAGTAAATATTCGAAAGTATGCATCACAATATTCAAACAAATATTTTTATACAATAATAAATGAACTGGAGTCTTGCTGGGTGTTAGTCATCAACTTTACGTGTGATTTGTTTGTGGCCCATGCTCGGGTGATTGATGGAAAATTGAATTGTTTTATACTAATTTGTATTATTAAGACAGAATTTTTTCCAACCCAAGCAGACAGACTCCAAACAAATACTTTGTAAGCCATGATCGTTCATAGATTGCATCGATTTCTCTACCAAATACTTTTGCTGAATTCATTTAACTATTTTAATACCTATATGTAATGTGTTTTCGGTTGACGAATAAGAATACAGCTCTCAGAGGGTAGGCACATTTTGCTAATTATTTTGCCGGTTTGTCTCGTGAACTTGGAATGTTGCTCGAGCTTGGTTGCGTTGGTGACTCAAGCCAAAGTTACAATGCTGAATGGAAGGTACAGTGAAATTGCGAAGCTGCCAATTATAAGGAATATTTAGCAGACGTTTTAGCAGACGTTTGATACACTGGAATACACTGGCAGACTGAAACATGTTTTATTAAAATAAAAATAACGATAAGCGGACAAATTTTATGGCAGGTGCCTAAATCGTTAGCCATGCTAGCTTTCTACATAGGCCTACCAGCAAAATGAGTATAAATTTGAATGTATTTGTGGCTCTGGTTTCACTTGGTGACTGTGCTCCCAAAACCATGAAGCAAAGATCTTAAACTAATCTTCCAGGGCATAAT
Source organism: Styela plicata (assembly GCA_963675895.2). Taxonomy (NCBI): domain Eukaryota; kingdom Metazoa; phylum Chordata; class Ascidiacea; order Stolidobranchia; family Styelidae; genus Styela; species Styela plicata. Next base: position 4,493,761 of record OZ023150.1, read on the forward strand.
TGCATCACTGATCTTTATTTTAGAACCCCTATTAAAGGTTCAACTCTCTTTGTGTTTCTTTTATATGGTGTACAGTTGCTGTTGTGAGATTTTAGGTACCCTTTCGCCATATGCATAGTTGTTGGCCAGATTCTTTTAAATATTGCTTCAAACCTGGCTTAGAGTATTAGAATTTTGGAACAAGTTTTTTTTTAAATGACTGAACATAGCCAGCAATACGTCTCAATTACAGTTCAAAACAACGTTTTATTTCAAATAGCGAAAATTAAAACGAATTTGGGCTCTGTAATCACATCAGCGCAGCAAACCGAAACCATCCAACTGAACGCTCTACGTTTGTGCTAGAATTATTAATCATAAAATAGCTTTTAAATTGACGAAACTGGCCAATTTGAAGGTCCTGTATCGTAAAAACTAAACAATGAATCAAGAATCTGTGCAGCATAAATTCTTCACTGGGTCTTGTACTATGACCCAACACACACAGAACGCTTTCAAAACTTTCTTGCAAAAAGCCATTTCGAATTCCAGAAAAAGTTTTTTGGTTGAATTTCGACGTAAAATGTATAATCCTTGAACAGGGAGATTTGGAAACTAAGGTAAAAAATATGGAATAAAAAGTTTTCAGCCATACAGACCTTTTCACTAAGATTTTAGATCACTAGTCCTTGCAGCTTTGGTACCAGAGCCAAAAAGTATAATATTAACTAGCATTCGCATAAGCATTCACATAGAAATGTGATCCTGACAGTCTAGCCTATTTGGGCACTTTAAAATGATTATTGATTATATCTGATGAGGTAAAAAGTTTCAAATAAAAAGTTTTCAGCCACACAAACTTTTTCACCAAGGTTTTAGATCACTAGACCTTGCAGCTTTGGTGCAAGGTACGGTACGAAGTTCGGTACGATTGAATATCCCGCTACGATAGTACGATACGGTTCTTTTTTTTCATTTTCGTACTTGGTACGGTACCAAGTTCGATATTTTTTCATACCGTATCGTACTTCGTACCTAAAGATGCCACTTTCCAATTTCTATCTTTTGCACATCGGGCCAACATGAAAACAAGAGCATCCTTATTGTCCGTCTATGACGTCGTAATACAAAAGTCAGATATCAATGTTACTAGGAGGGAAGACGGATAATTCAAAACTTCAGTTTACCGGAAACCTACTCACACTAATCGGTACTTGAATTTCCAATCTAACCACCCCAACAGCCACAAGAGATCAGTTGTCAACAGCCATACTTGAGGAAGCAGACATCAAAGTGTCATACAGGCCCACTAATAAGTTAGGATATACACTATCTAAAGTGAAGGATTCAGTGAAAAAGTAAGAAGGATACTTGAGGAAGCAGACATCAAAGTGTCATACAGGCCCACTAATAAGTTAGGATATACAAAGTTGACCCAAAGAAAAAAAAGGGAGTAGTTTATTGTATCCCATGTAAAGACTGCAAAGAGGTATACATAAGAACTTGCTTTTTAAACACAAGAGAGAAGTTTTGCCACAAGATGTCAAGAACACCAGCGAGATGTAGAAAAATGTGAAATTCAATCATGCATACTGTTACAATGGCCACAGAATAGACTGGGAAGAATCTACTATATTAGATATGCAAAAAATAACAGACTATTTTTAGTTTAAAAGTTGGGATTTAAATGAGAATCTTTAAATATAGGCAAAATAGAATAGAAAACCGATGATACAGCAAATCAAGGAACAGCATATCACAGACAAGGAATGACAAGGAAGACTTGCATGTATATTTTCCGGCAGCTTATCAAAAGACTATCTTTTTCAACGCATAAGTTTAAATTTGGCATAAAAAATAGCACATTTAGCAAATCTTTGGCTTTTTATATCATGTCTTTATATCATGTGTCTAACTTCAAACCTAAAGAATATTACAATTTTAAAGTGAGTTAGCAAACAGGTACTTGCCTCTAGCGTTGAACTTTTTTTAACAATCATAATTGATTTCTATGCCTACTTTTTTTTTTTATTGCCTCTTGACTCAGGATAAATTTTATTGCACTATTTTACTTATCTTTTGTTTATGTCTAGTCTTTTTTAGAACGTTCCCCTTTACAGTATATAGTATTTTCGATGACTTAACCATTCCATTGCCCTGATGAAGAACGTCTGTATAGACATTCGAAACTTTGGCAAAATATAACAATATCGTTTAAACATCACATTTGGTACGGTTGAGCAATTAGATTCACTATGAAGTTCTTTCCCTGGTGGCAATCACTCAATCTTTTGATACAAAAGTCTCGTCAGCACTTGCACAAATGTGGGTTTGCAATGTGCTCAGCTTTTTTTCAATTAAAATTAGCCCAGTGCAAGACATGATTTGAGGAGACAAATAATACTTGAAATCCAAAATTCTCCTGAAGCCACTAAAGGGCAAGGAGCTACTTGAATGCAGGAATAGGAACTAAGGAACCCTCATCCCTGATAGATGTCTACTAACGCAAGTTTTTACGCTTTGTAGATCAACACGATCAGGTAAGCAGCGAGAAGGCAAGGAATTTCAAAGTTTAGAGATCCTTGGAAAACAGCTTCTTGCGTAAGACTGTTTGTGGCATTGCGGAACCTCCACAGTGAATAGGTGCGAATTGGTAGACAATAGTGTAAACCGATTAAAAAAAATTTTCGGAGGAACGAGAGCAGAAATCTCTTTTGAACAACGACCATTATGATACCTGTAAAATAAACAGAGTGAGACAACGTTGCGGCGGTGTGGCAAACTCTGCAAACCGGAAGAAAGTTTAGAGCCAATCATATTGATCACACGCCGTTGAATACAGTGCTGCTAAGAACAGTGACAGTGGCACTTGCCCCAAATGTGAAAGCAATACTCCATGCAGGGTCGAATCAGTGATTTGTACAAATGGAGAATGATTCCGGAAGTGAGATAATGGCGAGCTCGATATAGAGAACTGACTTTCATTGAGGCTTGTTTAGCGATACTGGTGACATATTCATTCCAACTCGTGTCCTTAGACAGTGTAAGTGCAACGAGGTGAATATTTGAGGATTCCTCCAGAACAGTACCAGATATTGAATTATAAGTAACGATTACTTGATAAAACATTGGTCTTCTCCGAGTTAAGAGTTACATGTCAAGTGTTGCTCGCAAATTTGTGTGGGCAGGAATAAATTTGTCTTACTGTACTTACCTAACTGCGAACATTCAGTCGAGTTACTTGGTGCGTCTATGCGTTTTGGTTGGTAGTCCATACCATAGCCGACAAATATTATTTGCAATAATGGGTTGACGCTGCAAATTTCCTGGATGTGCTCATTTTAACTTTACGGCCATTAATGCTGAGTGCAAAATACCTGATCGCGATTATAAATATACTTCGAAGAGAGGGTGCACCATCTTAAAAAGATGCATCCGGATGAGTTCAAAAAAGTAACATTTTGAGATAAGTACAAACGCGCAAACCGAGACATGAGCTTATTTCGAGTTACATTCTGTACTGGTCCTAAACTATACAAGAATACGAAATTCAACAGACGAAGAATAGCTACCGGTACAGTACACATATAAAACTGATGAGTTCAGGCTGCAGCTCCGCAGTCAAATTCCGATCTTACGAAAATTGATTTTCACTCCAGCAAGGAAGAAATCCTTCGGCATGCGGCGGAGGCGTTCATGACAAATGGTTTGCCCCTCTCAGTTTTCGAGAAGTCGGGTATATTGAAAAGTATGTGGCCGATACTACAAAAACTAGAGATGTTGTTGAATCTTAAAACCGTGAGAATATTAACACTTGAAGCTGCTGGAACTGAAATGGATGGGGTAGAAGTCGAGTTTTCGGGACGTATGGTGTGAGTAAAGATCGATTTAAGTACTAGAAGAGGGCGGCACTTTTCGGGTGTAAAGGTACAAACAGTCATAGATGGAGAATTGGAAGTGAAAACTGTGACCGTCAAAGAAATGACTTCAAGAGCAACCGCTGCTGAAATCCGAACAAATCTGACTCAGTATCTGCAAAAGATTGTTAAAAATGAAGAGCAAGTTTATAGTCTTACAACGGACAACGGTTCAAATGTTTTGAAGGTCGGAGAACTGATGAGGATTGATGCCGAAGTAATACAAAATGTGCATGATCAAGAAACTGAATCCATTATTCTAGCCCTGGACGAGGCTCTGAGCGACATCACCGCCGCTTCCGACCACGTACTCAGTTCGTTGATGCCCTGCAGTTGAGTGTTCATGATGTCATTAGCAAAAACGACAACATTAAAAAATTAGTTTCAGATGTTTGCGAAGTGAAAATCCATACACAGAATGATTTTCAAACAGAATGGCAAAGCCCTGCCTAAGCTGTACTGTGAAACGCGATTAGGTTCAACATACAATATGTTGCTCAGCATGGTGGCATGCAAAGCATTTTGAAACCAAATTGCTCTGGCCAACGAAGCATTGTTAATTGCAGACGAAACTTGGTTTGGTTGCCCATCGAAGACCTACTGTAAACATTAAAACCCGTCTACGACACGACAATTGATTGTAAATTACGTCTGCAAATCAAAAGTTTCATTCAAACAAGAAATTTTTTGACGTGAAATGCAATTTCCATATTTTTTCGCACTTCCCAAACGTTTGATTTAATTGTAAGTGGATATGTTTTCAGTACTGATGGTCATCATGGTTAGAAGAAATAAAGAAAATGTAAAACGAGCGACACATTTTATTCCCTAAAACTTCTGATATTTTAAAACAAAATTTGATCAAATGTTACCCGTTTCTATGATATTAAAAATTTACAAAAAATTGAATTTGGTGATTGATGTGATTGTCCAGAATCGAAACACCGTATGTAAACACAAAAATTGTTTTGCGGCCTATCTTCGAATTTGGTTACAAACCGTGGGAGATTTCATTACAGTTATTGGCTCTTTCAGGCATTTTCTGTTAGTGCGGTACGAAAAACACTTTCATAAAAACTTACTTGTTTTCGCACTAGTACCAAATTTGGTACGTTAAAAGAACAATATTAATCGTCCTTATTTTCGTACGGGTACGATGTACGTACAGTTCAGTACGGGTTTTTTTGGGGACTAGTTAGTTTTTTCCTAGTTAGTTTTTTCTTAGATGGAAGTACGGTAAGAATATCGTACCGTACCCTTGGATGCTGGAGCAAAAAAGTACAATATTAACTAGCACTCGCACAGACCATGTGACTATGACGTCAAACAATAAGATTTTGACAGACTTCCAAATGATTATATCTTAAAACACAGCCTTAAGCACAAAAAGTACACGACATAAGTTCTCCATTGACTCTTTGACTATGATCTCACACATGATTCACATTCCTAAAGCTCGTCTTGCAAAAGGCCCATGCATTTCATAATCATCATCTTTAGTACTGCATTTTGATGAAAAATTCAAGATTCCGGAACAAAGAGACTTGAATGCTTACATTAAAAATATGAAACAATGAGTTACTATCCACACAGAACTTCTGACTAAGATTTTAGATCTCTAGATATTGTAGGTTTGATGCTAGAGCCATCCGGCATGATAGGAATAGATAATAATATCAGTAATAAAAACGTAGAATATCAATAAGGCTTTCGCTTTGGAGCGATGGCCTTAATAATATTAAAAAAACATAGAATTTGAATAATAGCTTTTTCCTCGTTTATAAGAATTTTAGTGCTTTGTGACAAGATTATTGAGTTGCGTGAATGGAACTAGGTTTCGCGCTATCGTTTATCAATAAAAAGCCCCGTATTGTTGGCTTCTCTGCCTAATTCCACAAAAATACGCTAATGAAAGAATTTCAGAAATTATTTTTATGAGAGAATTCAACGCCAATCTTGGGACTTCAAATGTTGCGCTGTTTCGGACGGTTTCGCTTGTTTTCGGAAATGCGAGTTTGCCCTGTAGACCAACCTACAGCTGACAGCGTCTTCCAGTTTTCTGACCTGTCATACGCAGTACGGTCGACTCGGCTGACCAATTACGGGACAAACCGAGCAAGGGGATAGAAGGCTGACGGTATCGATGCCTCTACGGTACGTAGTACCGTATGATTTTCAGATCTGGCCTGTCTGCTTGTTGGATGAGGAAGTATGATATACGTAGCTGGACTAGACTACGCTGTGGAGTGTCCTGCCCTGGCAGTTACCGATACCGCAATACTGAATGCGTCACAGTCACAGTAAAGTAGGCCGTACGGTAACGGTACTCGACAGTCGGTATGGTATGCCCGGTTAGCTCTGAGCTCAGTCGGTGAAGGGCAGAGGGGGTCTGGTTAGTCTGTAGTTCAGCAGCTCAGTCGGTTAAGGTGTTGAGCGTTGGTAGTACTGTCTGGACCGAATTTCAAGTGCATACCGGTATTAAAAGTGGAATGATTATCGCATTTATGATGACCATTTTCGCCAACTTTACTTTTCCAGCGTTTTTATATTCCCATGGACATTTTGCAAGAATACTGGTACCGGTACTGCGATTCGTTCAATGCAGAATGGCGGATTATTCAGGGTATGAATTGACCGGCACCTATTCTATATTATCTGGTAGCAATTTTTCCAGGTTGTGAATCGTGATCAAACCCGTCTGGTTCCAGTTTTTCCTCAGGGTAATAATTTAACCTACCCTATCTGCTATGGCTGTTGACAGTCAATTCTAACCTGTAAAATTATAGCCCAGTGGTATATTTTTGATTGGTCAAATCTCACCCGAAAAAATAACAAACAAATTTGGGTACCTGAGAAACAAAATCACTCGCATTTTAAATTGCAGCCTACAGTATACCTGTATACTAGAACCCAATCGATATATCAGCCTCATGTTTCTGTTTACCGATATACAGTATATCGCAAGATCAGAGATCACAAAAGTGACACATACGGGTATGTGCAATTCTTTCAAAATGATGCGTTATGGCCTAAATTGCACAATATTTTTTGCTTCCATTTAGGGAAATCCTTAGCAGATGTTATTCATGTGAGATGGAATCTTATTCCCCCCTCCCTCCAAAAAATTTGCTGGGCCTAGTGAAGTTTAGTACCATATTCCCGAATGTCATCAAAATAAAAACTGGCAGAATATTCTCATCCTAACCAGGGGATGCCAATGCTACAAGCATCTGGCATTGCCCCCGGGGTTAGGATGAGTCGCTTGCAACACAGAACATGGGAAGTTTTTATGATACGGTAATCGGATATAAGGTACTAAACTTCATGAGACCCAAATTGCTTAGTAACACATCAAAATTTTATGTTTATTTGCCTTCCTCAGGCAATGAAAGATAATGTTTGAGAGATGTTCAAAGCCAGCTGCAGTGTTGGTAAACCACCTATTCTTTCAACACAATAAAATCAGTAGAATAACTGCAAAAAAAAGTTAATTAAAGTGTGTGCTATTCTTAATTAAAATTTGTGATATATTTTTTGCAGGTAATTTGAATATTATGCTAGCATGTCGTAATGAGCAACTGCTAGACCACAGATCGCTGAACAAACCACAGCTCAGCAATCAAAAAAATTATTTCCTTAAAAAAAAAAAACACCTCGACCACATTTTACTGCATTAAATCTGCCAGAGGTCATTCTAATGCACAACTGAAGGGATTTTTTTGGCAATGTTTTCTAGGCTTCAGTGATTGCTGCTTGCACAGAGTAATATGATAAAACCTTGTATGTGCATTTGCTTGCCATGGTTCAATATCGTCTAATTGATAAAAATGAGCCTTTATTTATCAGATACCTAGTACCAAGATTGGCAGCGCAGTACTTTATAGCAGATAGTGTTTGCTATGGTACGATAGGGTTTTCCAGTTTGTCATATTATGTTTGTCAAATATGGCATATTTTGTCTATTGAAGGATTTTTTATTAAAAAGAGGGAATTTTCCAATGCTTGTAGGCGATGTTAGGTATATAATATAGATATAGAATTATGACTGATTTACTTTCGGCTTTAGATGAGGTATGTCCTTTACCGGTTCCACTAACCAGAATTTTAAACCAGATACATGCACACAGAGCAGATTCATGTATAACTTAGATGTATTGTGACATTATATGCAAGGGTTTAGCTTTTACTAACATGGCTGTTTTGAAGTATTAGGATGATAAATGAACAATAAAAATCATTAGTATGATAAAGGAAAAATACTATTTGAACTCAAATCAAAATTTTCAAACTCGATCAAAGTTTTCATACAATTACAAAGTTCAGTACGATGTGAGAAAAAATTAATACCGTACTGTACCAAAATTTTTTGGAACATATGGTAGGAAGTTGGTAGGCATTTATTTTGCTGGTATGAAGTCCGATAAAAATTTTGTGCCATACCGTACTAGCACTTTCCACTGTATCAAAATTTTTGTCCTTTTTATATACTTCTAGAAACAATAATTAGCGAAAGTTTTTGAACACCAATATATCAAAAATTTTTATGCATCTGATTTACAGTAGATTTCATATTATTTATGTATATTTTTCTTTCTTTGAGCTTTGTCGATGTATCATCCTCATGATGTTCTTGTCAGTAATATGCTCTGTGTGTTTTGCGATTACATATATATTCTACCATAGAAAAACCTGATGTTTTACCATTATCTATTAATATTATACATATTTTCTCATTATGCGAATAATTACTTTAAGAAGAATTATTAGCTGTCATGGCGGACGGTGATATGAGGTTGATTCGTTTGTTATCTTATGCAATATCTGGTAGCAGTGAAAATCTTCCTGGAAATGAAGAAAACAGCGACATATTGTCGAATGCATTTGACAATTGTTTAAAACTTATGGAAAGGGATTACTCTTGTGAAATTCTGAATAATCCAAATGGTCATTTATGTGGCACATATCCAGATAAGATGATAATTCCTGTCAAATCTTCTGAAAAACAACAGGTTTCTAAACTCTCTGAATATGTTTTGAAAGGACGTTTCGCTCGTACAAGGGGGAGGTTTGTTGTTCCTGTGCTATTAGTTGATGGGAAATATGTTTGTCGATCCTCAACACTAGCAAGATCTCCTGAAATTTATTACAGGCAGAGTTATGGATATTGGGTGAAAGGTGAACAATTAGATACAGACATTTCGGAATTGGAAAGTAAAAAAGTCTCCAATGAGACAAATGATGGGAAAGAATCGCATTTCAAGCGTATGAGTGAAAATGCCCTTTTTGCCAATGGCGTTCATCATTCTTCAGAGAACCTTTCCAATTCCCAAATAATCGAAGATGGTAAAAGTAAAGAATGGCTTCTTGATAAAATGCGGAATGCTGATATACAACTTATGCGATATTTAAACATCAATACAATATTTGATCTGATGGTTGAGAATAAGAAGGTTAAATTTGGTATGAATGTAACGTCTTCCGAGAAAGTTGATCGACAGCAGCGCTATTTACAATTCAATCTTCTTAGTGTGCCTTATCCTGGTTGCGAATTTTTTGTGGAATACCGCGACCGTGATTATTCTGGAGAAGGACTGAAGTTTGATTGGAATCAAGATTTTGTTGATGCTAACTTACATATGCCTGATAATGTTCAATATTTATCAGACATTGATTGGAAAGAATATACTAATTGGGATTTGGTTCAATTAACTTGCAATTACCTAAAGTTACATCTCCATTCTCTAATGGGTGATAATTCGTCTGGGATTTTATTACATTGCATTTCTGGATGGGATCGTACTCCACTGTTTGTTTCTCTTGTGAGGCTGTCTTTGTGGGCAGATGGTCTTGTCCACCAGTCTCTCAATGCAGAGGAAATGGTTTACTTCACTGTAGCTTACGACTGGTTGCTTTTCAGTCACCAGTTTGCTAGCAGAATTTCAAATGGTGAAGAAATATTCTATTTTTGTTTCGATTTTCTGAAATATATCTATAGTGAAGAATATTCCATGGTGCCGCATTGCCAAAATCCTGCAGAAAAGCTGCCTATTATAAACGGTGATTCGAATAATCAGTCTAATTCAAATGGTAATCACAGAATTGGTAATGGTCATTCTGATGACTATGACCATATTGAGATTGAGGCCAATCAACCTCCAACTGCTCAACATGAATTTTCTACTAATGGTGACAATGGGCTTAAAGTTTCGGCTCAATATCCACCTTATGGAAATAATGACAACACTGCTGTAATGAATATTAATGAAAGTTGCTGCTGGACTCCTGAGGAAGCCACTGATATGAATCGCTCTTCTAATTGCTCACAACATGAAAATAACGGCTTCACGGATATAGGCGACTTTAATTCTAAAGTTCAAGCCACATTGGCAATATCGGATGCAGATGAAGGTGACTGGTATAGCTGTAATTCAAATGGCCATGATGGCGGAGAAAAATGTGTTACACCCATTCTTTCGTCTTTATCGTTAAAAGAATGTTTAGATAATGAACGTTCACCAATTGACCTAGAAAATTCCGAAAATCATTCGTTATGTGCAACAGCCACTGTTAATAAGGAAACTGAACGTGAAAAAAAGTTGAAAGCGGTCAGGGAAATGGTGATAACAGCATATCAATCAGCTATGCAATGGTATCAAGAACGTGAGCAGCGAAATAACTCTGGTATTGCATCTATTTTATTTAACCAGATCACTAAATTAGTTAAGCGATAATGTTCCTCAATAAAAAAAAATATTTAAACTTATGTTGTTATGAGGTATTGTTTATTTGTGGTTCATACTTCACCAAAAGGAACTTCTGACTGGGTTATAAAATACCGGCATTTAATCGAATAGGATTATAGGTAATTATTGAAAAACTCCATTACCAGATCAAAACAATTAATGCATCAGACTGTGAATCATATATTTTGCTCAGTTGCCGGCATTGGTTATTACGTTGTCAATGTATGATTCATTTTTTAATGTTAACACAATATTTTTGTTAGAGGTGGAGGCCTTATTAACTTAAACAAATTATATCAATCTGTGCCTATGCTGTGAGGGCATTTTCTAGCTCATACAATAAATTTACCGTAATATTTTTTGAGAGTATAATCAGTTCACGACCGAGCTCTGAAAATACTTTTGCCGATCATTCTTTACAATTGACAATGTGTTTTTTTTCTGTAACTTAACACATTTGACAACCATTCATGTGAGGTGCCTCATCCTCGTATGTTTATTGCATTGCATCTGCCACATATTTACACAGATGGTTGGTGTTTTATTGTAAATTATGTCTACAAGGCAACCAAATAATGATGATATGTCATCAAGGGGATTGAGCTGGGTCTACTGGCTGACTGTTTACTACTTGGTTACTCAGACACCTGAAGAATACCTATAAAAAATTTAGTAAAAAGCAATATTTCATCTTAATTCATTAGATGGTAATGATGAAAGAGTGAAATGTACTTTTTGATTGTCTGACAGTCAAAGACACTTGCAGAGGGCCTCAAACCAATAACTGCTATTTTTTTATATATATTTTGGTCTTAGACTCTGACAGACATTCAAGTGTTTTAATTTTAATATTCTCTGTTCTAATCACCGCTACTAGGTACATGCGTTGGGGATCTCATTGTCGACTTACGTTTTCTAAGACCAAATTACCAAGCTGTTCTTCTTAGTCTTTGCAAATACCATTGGATTCAGATTTATTTGATGTTATTTAGTTTTCAGTCAATTTTTGAAAGCATTTCTATTTTAGTTATTTTTCTTTGTGTTCCTTAAAAAATTATATTTATGTATTATTATATTATATCAAGATATTTTTGTTAATTGTCTGCAACCTGACCTTTTAAGTTATTCTTTCATTTATCAATTTCTGTTAGAGTCAATATAGCAGCCACAGTTTTCACAGAATTCAAAATCACCGCTTGCCAAGTTTACACCAGGGTGACAGAATCTTGTTTTTCCTCAGGTGTCTGAAATGATAATGACATTTTTTCGGATGGGCAACAAAAGCGTAAAAACCATCAACACTGCCATTTCACAGCAGTATTGATAGTTTTGAACCCCTTTCTTTAGGTTGGTTCTTGGGTTGCTACCAGACTCAAACAAGCATGATCCTTTAGCATAAGCTTAATCACAAAATTTAGCACATTTGCTAAATTTTCTTTTGATGGCAGTCATTTGCTTCGGGTGTCTGAGTAGCAGAATTATGTCATTCTGCCAGTCTGGTTGACACTGCATTAAACTTGAGACATTTTTGCATGACTAGTGTGTGGTGATTTTGAATTGGTATCCAATATTTTGGTGGTGGTGTTGGTCTGGATTAACAAGTGTAATAATCGAATGATTTAATATAATCTATTAAATTCATGAATCCCATCCTGTTGAAATCACAGTACTGGTATTCTTAGTTGCGGCATCCTTGTTACTATATATTGTTCAAATTGAAAGGCAGGTGTTGGCAAAGTGCAATGATTTAAGGAACACAGCACAATCCTATATTTGATATAGATTAGCCTAAATGTTGCTCAATAGACCTACTGATGACATATTTCAACTTTAATGCATCTCAATATATTCTAATATTATATTAAAGCTAACCAAGTGAGTGTGTATGTGAAATTCGGTCCATTTGCCTTGTAATTTTTCTACCAAGTCCAAATTTGGTCAGTCAATGAAATAATTTCACCAGTTATCTGCAGAATGTTCATTTCAGGATCTCAACTGCAAACCTGTATAACTGAAAATTTTTTTGTATCCTACCTGAGACATTGCCTAAACATTGGCATATGGTAGTTGAATGTGACTTTATGGAATCACTTGTTCACCTCCCTCTTCATCGTTTTTGAATATACTGGGATTTGGGGTTTCTATGGCTATCTCCATAGCATTGGAGTTTTTTAAGATATATATTGCTAAATCGTACAATGTACATGGCATGAAGTTTGACGAAGGCCATTTCAAGTGCCGTTTGGTTCCAATAATTATGTCATCAAATTATAATGGACATTACTGTGAGCATATAATACACTTTATGTGCAGAAAAATCTTGAATTTCGTCAATTTAGAATATTGTGATAACAAAGGTAATTTAAATTAGTATTATCGAATACCAACCTATTTGGATAATAACTTCCTCTACTATGATTGTGCTGAAATCAGTAATGAGCAGAATATAATAGAGAATTGATCATTGTCCTATCAGAAATTTTATTTTGTCAAGCATGAGTCACAGATGGCACGTGCTTCAGTGGCAAGATCCATCAGTGGCTGGTACTCAATGAATCACAAAAATTTCTTTTCACCAAATTCTGGTTTGTTTTAAATATTTGAAACAGAATTCCATCAAACCATTGTTGAATTAGGAATACCGTTCGGTAGTCCGTTCTAAGGTGAATGCCCTGGAGGCTCAGTTACTCAAGGTTATTTAATTGCTCATACTCATTGAGGCGCATGAGGATACTATGATAAACTTTTATCGATCAATTCATAATCTGTCATTTATAACCAATTGAAAACCATTAATTTTGAAATGATTGATATGTCACTGACTGTGTATTGTACAGACAGAGGCTGTTGGCACTGCTTTTCCAAAAATACAGAATTCTTGCAAATTCGAGAAGTTCAGACCCGTAAATAACATGATGGTACTATTGAAGTATTATTTTTTAGGGTAGAATATTCAATTACCATTTCTCTAAATGGCGATTTATTGTTTTATGTCAAAATAACTTTATTAGGTGTGTCGGAGTTTTCATTTGCTTGTTGCATGTGAGAATAAGTAATATATTAGTCATTTCGTTCAGGGATGTACTCATTCGAATAATTGGAACTCTGAAGATTCTCTCGGAGTAAACTTTATTTTTTGTTCTTCTCATTTCACAGAAAAATCGTGATATATGCCAAATTATGTCCTAAAACTTGACATAAATTATTATTTTGTACCAGAAATATCTATATTAGGCTCAAAAAAGAAAAAAACCAAGAAATTGATTGGCTTGAATATGAAACATTATTTATTTTTAAACAAAATCTTTCAACATGAATAAAATTCCTTGCAACAGAGATTATTGTGGTGATTAATTTTCTGGATTTTGCACAGACCGCAGGTTTATCAGATATGTTCAATCGTGTGCTGGTATCTTTTTTAATGTTTGTTTATTCAACCTCCTTAGTAAGTGAGATAGGCTCTGTTGTATTAATGAAAAGAGTTTACTTGAAACCTTCAATTCAAATGTATGAACTGTTATTCCTGTATCAATCAAGCACGAGTCACAAATGGACTGTGCTTCGACTGTGCGATCCAGCAGAGACACCCGCAATTAAAAATGCTTGGTCAATCTGACTGGGATTAACTTGATAAAGTTATGACAATGTTGGGTAAATTTGATTTCGATTCGATTATAAAAATTATTATTAATGTACTGGTAAAAAAAGTTGTAATGTACCACGGTCGGCAATTTTATTTTGTTAAGCATGAGCCAGAGAAGGATCGTGCCGTTTGTCAATATTTTTCCGATTAGAAGGAGCCATTATTTTAGGAATGGAAGTGAATTTCTAAGTTTAGTTGGTTATACAGCTACCAGTGTTCAAAAGCAAATCCTAGATCTTACTGAGTACCTACTCAAAATGAGGAACATTATGTTAATAATGAATGTAACTGTTCCTCATTTTAAACTCCCAAACGAACGAGCTCAATATTGTTATTTGATCACCTGACAACAACATAAAATTAATTATTAAATCTGATCATAAGCCATACCTTGGATAATATATTAGATATTAATAAATTTTGTTATGTATCGTAAATATTATTTTCTGGTCTATTGCAAAAAAAATGATTTGCGATTGACAATGGATAAATATATTTTGTTATGGGATTTTGTGAAACTTATTTTGCCTGTAACTGTCCATACATACACGTAACAGTTTCTCAATTCAATTGTTGAAAAAAAAACAGAAGTTTCATATTGCCCTTACAAAATGCACCTGGTAACCTTACCATGGCCATTATTCTCTTCCTGAAAGTTCCCTATTTCACGTCATATGTAACTTATCATTTGTATGGAAAAACGTTATATATTTTTCTATTATGTGATCACCGATAAATATAGAGTTTTATTGTACCGGTAATTGGTTTGCAAATATGTGGCTCAATACCCATTAGAGCCTTCTGTCTTCTCGTTTTTCCCGACATACTCGTAGTTGGGGAAGCTAGTATTCCATAAATTGCCTTGACTTCAACTCACAAAAAGTATTGGCCTGGAAATTACTAATAATAGTTCATCTTGAACAGGGTTTTCCAGTTATCTTCACTAATAATTTATTATATGTGTCTAAACCCATGTTTGTCTTTAGACTCAACTTGGCACTCTAATTGTGCTGACCTGACTTTTTACATTGGATATATCTAGCTAGCTTAGGAAAATGATACTTGCAGTTGACAAGTCGAATTTTTTATTAGGCTTTTATGTGCGCCCTTTAGTTAGAGAATTATTTTGTTGTTATGGAATATTCGATTTGTGTACGTACCACACCAAAAGATTTAGGCCACTCGTAATGCCAAGTCAACATTAACAAAAAACAGATCCCAGTCAGGATATCAATCTTGTCCCATCCCTATATCTATAAGAAATAGTAATGATTCGTAAAAAATGCTATATAACATTGATTATAACACTTTGTTAGATTAGTCCATCTATGTATTCATTTGACATGTGTCATTATTATCGGTATGTAAGTTCTTTAGAGTAGATTCAGGGTCTACTTGCTTTGTAAGTAACTTAATCTGTTTATTGCAAATGCTTCATTTCATTTGCAAATCGTTGACCTAATTATTTTTTGATTGTGCAGGATGTAATAATCCATTATGAATATTATATTTTATCTTCTATTCTGGATAGTGTGATTTAGTTAAAATTTAAATTATAAGCTTATTTCTAAAATGGCAAATGTTCTTTCTGTATTGCTATGGGCTCTCCATTTGTCTGCTGGCAAAAGGGTAGAGCGGTGTGTATTTTTTAACCCATCAGAAGTGATCTTCTAGTGACCAAATCTAGCCATGAGTAATTATTTGAATTTGACAATTCCATCCCAGTCAGAAATTCAATTTTGTCGATCCTGGGCCACAGACTGACTGCGCTTCCAGTGACTGATAATGGGAATGACCGTGCTTCCAGTGACTGATAATGGGAAACATTATGGGATATAGGACCAAACTTGTGGTGCCCATCGCCAGTCCCACAGTGCATTGATTCTAATTTGATCTAAATTTGCAAAATATAGTTTTTCTAGTGTGTTTAATCGATTATGTCATGTAGCAATTTCCTGTTTAAATTTGTACCGGTTTGGGAAACAAATAATTTTTTGAAGGTACCGATACTACTACAAAATGAATTTACTACAAAATTTTACCCTTTTTGGACGACTCTGGTAAAACCATCGATCTCTGTATTTGAAACACATTTTAAGTACAGCTCTGTTTGCTTTATTTCAATCAATAACATTTAACCAAAAATTATGAATGTAACACAAATATTTTTGTGAAATTCATTTGAGTTCGTACCAAGGTATCTTGTGTCTGACAAGAAAAGATACGAAATCAAATTTTTAATATAATGATTATCGAATATATATTATTTTATTACGGTTATATTCGAATATTTCTTTCACAGATGTTTAATGTTGCAGCATATTGATTAAAATTTAATCTGGTTATTGGATGTACTGTTTTAAATTACCTTGTGCATTTAAGTGTAGCTCGTCAAATTTTACATTATTCGAACATTGATCCTGTTTTTGTTCTGCTAACAAAAATGTCGTTTAACTTTTTTTTTAAAAAACCTAGTAACATTTTAATAATTATCTACCACTCAATCTGAATTCTGAAGAATATCGATTTTCAACTACTGCAGATTTTATCCTTCGCGGAAATTTCATTTTGTCAGGCGATTCATTGATGGACCACACCTCAATGGTGCAATTTATCAATGGCCCATATTTGAAACTTCTGCATTTTGCACCAACTTCCAATCTATTCATTGTCCAGGTGATATCAATTTGAGTTGTGTGCAATAGTTAATTGACAGATCGTTATCATATTACGTTTATTTCAATGCTTCTATAGTCACATACTCTAATAAATAAATGTGCTACACAATGGTCCAACAATTATGAATGATATACAGTAACTATGTGCAGTTTGTAGAACAGTTGCTGGCCTTGACTACTTCCACTGAATTAAATTTTCAGTTAACCTAGGCAGAAGAAATACAGGTTGATCATATCGTTGTAGAAGACAACCTCTCATACAGTTTGTTATCAATTACAAGCACCCTCTGCACATTTTTCTGTGCATGGACATGGCTGGTGAAAAAATCCGAAGATTTCCTATGCAATTAACACAGAACATGTTATTTCCATCCAGTGTGGAACCGTTTAGGTACGGCCAACGCTATCAAGCAGTCATTGTTTAGCGGCACGCCTCGTGTATCACACTTTAAAGCTCCTTTTTTATCCTCCTTTTTCAACGGAGTCGAACCAGCCTCGTTTATGAGTCACTCTTTGGCAGCCATTCCCGAACACTGCATACCCACCGTCTTCAACGCTTTTTCTGATAGATGTACGCTATATCGACCCAAAATAGCCGAATTTAAATTTTATTTCCCTGCCTTTGATGATATATTGCTATTTCAACACTAGTTTGGAGTTGGAGGGGGGGTGGGTGGTACGGAATATATAAATATATATCCAAGGAGTTTGGAAATATCATGGGAGGAACGGACTAATAAGCGATAACTGTATTCCCGTTGATGCAATGTTATACTGTTTACAGAAGCGATGTGCATATCTTCATCAAAAGAGTTGGATGTAAATGTTGTTTTTCAAAAGTTATTTTATCAAATTTCAGTTTCAAAACATTTGTAGACGTATGTTATATTTGCAAGACATGCATTTTTCATTTGCACCAAATAACCTCGAAATTGTTTTAATATAATGGCACGGAGCTTCAAAAATATATATATATATATATTTACGTTCTGGAAACGAACAAGAAGATGATTTATGACAACCTGCACACTCGACCACGATCATTAAGTAGTTGTTTCTTTTGTACACTTGACACAATCAGTGAAGTGAGAGTGGCCGATTCATAAAAATAAACGACGACAATACAAATGTATGTCGTTACCTGGGCTTTGTCCTGAGAGGCTCAACAAATTTATCGGTAGACATGACAAAGAGAATGTTCTGGAAATAATTTTAGCTGGTGTCGCGTTATTCCTGGAAGTGATAAATTAACTTTAAGCCCGAATTGTTTTGATAACAACCCTTCTTATGCTGTATGCATGCGTAAGTATGTGAAAAAGTCGTCTAATCCTTCGAATTGTTTAGCTACATATTGATAATTCCATTCCCTTTGTTGCATGCCTAAGTATATGAAAAAGCATTTCCTTTTCTAATTGTTTCAGCTTCATATAGAAAAATCCATTCTTTCCGTTGTCAGTGTGAACTTCGGTTCACTTTCACTGAATTGTTTTACTCCAAGTTCTTTGGCAAGGCAGCGAACTGATGAGTATTGTAACTCATCCTAACCATGCTAAAATAGACAAAAGCAGGCTTCTTTTAATTAAGATGAGCATTTAATTAGGTACAGTACACCTGCATTGAAAAATGGTAGTATACGACCTCCCATTAGTAACAGCTGTCGATGCAGACTCACTGAACCTAACGAAATTATCACATTGACCCATAGTATCTCAACCAGAAGCAGATGCAAGTCACGGGACTGATGACCAATCGAAATCGTGGTATATCAAACGCGTCCAGACTTCTTGTGCGCTGGAGCATGTGCTGCCTAAAGAGTTTGTCAATAATTGGTATAATAAATATACTTTTGAATCTATGAAAAGCAAAAAACTGATTAGACAACATCCAAAGAATATCACACATTTGCAACACCAATTTCATTTATCCGCTAAGTGTATCTCCTAGGTCTATGAGTTTATTACTCGTGTCAGCCAGACAGTAGGGTCTGTTAGGTGATTTAAGGTGACCATAAGTCTGTTACATCGTGAGAACAAAATTAGGGTGGCCCCACAAATAATGATGACATCGAATGGGTTGAGTTTACTTTATTTAAGTATAATCGGTAGTTATAATAACAAATGATTACTAGGATCACATGTTCATAAATAATTATTCGGTGACCATTCGACATCCAGGCAGTAGACTTGGCGGTGACGTCACAATGACGTAACAAAATACTTTAAAAACCGTTTTAATGCCATATATTGCGTATATCAAACAATTATTTCAACTGCTGCTTTGTATGGGTTGGAAATAAAATGAAGCACAACAACAGTATGATTCAACGGATATGACGTCATAATTGCAATATCAGATTTCGAGCAGATTAGGAAAAACTGAAAGCTGAGAGGCTTTTTTCTTCCAAGATATTCACAAGTGGAGCTCCTTCATCACGATTTCCGTTCCTACGGTGTTTTACGACAGTAAATTATAACATTAAAATATGTATTTCAGCTAAAATGTTGCAATGTATTTATTAAAAGTCTTGCATCTTCACACTGCTAGATGTTCCTCCACCACCGCCGGTGGTTATATGGCACAAATTATTTTCGTGTTTGAAAAAAGGACAGGCGATGTACAGCTGAGAAACTAGTGTTGGCAATTCTTGGTAAAAGCACCGAGTTTACCCTGTATACCCAGTTTACCGAGTTTATTTTCAAAGTACTAATACCTAATTTCACGGATATCTGATTTACCTAGTTTAACTTTTGCCGACACTTTTCTGTTTGCAATTCGTTGATTTCAATCTTCAAATCTATTAAAAATGTCTAAAATGCACCAAATCGATGTTTACCTGTTTTTTAATTTAGATACTACCTAGTTTTGAAACTGAAACTAGGTTACCTAGTAATATTTTACCTAGTTTTCTGGTAAATTCGTATTACTTTATCTAGTACTGGATTGTCATCACTAATAGAAACACTATTCTCGAAGCATAGTAATTGTACTGGCTTGTGGATATATTTTGTAAGCTTTCACAATACTATTTCGTGAATTCGCTGTATTGCTTCTCCCTTGTTTCACACAATTTCTCAGATACCAATTGTGAAATGCTGATGCAAAGGCCGTAGGGGAATCAACGTGTGCATCCATGTATTATTATTTTTTGACAGTTCGCAAAAAGAAAATCAAAGCGGAGTAAACATACCATAAAACTCAACTGTTGAGTTTGCAGATTTCGGTCCAGATCCGGACCTTTGAATGCTCATGTGCGGACCGCGCAACATCTTAATATTATTTGTTATAGATATTCCCGTTGGAAGCAGAAAAGGGAAATTTAATACAAAAATCGAAAAAAAAACGACGTCACATTCTACACACTCCAATATTATAGCAGTTCAGTTCTGCATAGAATGTTTCCTGTTGGGGTGCAGTCGCTGGTTTTTCAATTTAGAAAACTCTCTGTATCAGTGATTGCTAGATTTAGATTCGACATATTCTGAAAGAGTGGGTGGATGCATCAGATAGGTCTTATTTAAAGAGCGCAAACCCAAGTGCCACACGCGGCCGGAGACTAAGGCGACGTCGCAATGATGCCGTTTTTTTCATTTTAGCAAACATTTTACTCCTGTGGCTGCGACGTCATGATTTGTAACAATAAATTTCAAATTCAGCTTTTCAAAGTTTTAAACAAGTCACCGGTCGTTATTTCTTACTTAATTTCATTTTAGCGGTTATATTTCTTTTTGGCAACGATAAATTCGAATATCAGGACCTTCAAGTATTCTGACTTACCTGGACGCTCGCTCAAACTAAGTAAATACCTCTGGTATAAAATAGAGGCGGTTCATTGCTGGATTCGTGTCTGAATTGATACTTATAAGTCTCTTGTCCTATAACATAACCATGACGCAACATAGATTGGAATTCTTTGACATTTTGAGTAATAGGTTTCACTAAACTTAATGTCTTATACGATTGAAATCTGAAACATTTCTGGTTTAATGGCAAAACTTCATACCTGACTGAAAATTGGTCGTACCACTAAAAAGGAACATCAAATTGAGATCACGTACAAAAAAAAACGCGAATTGATCTAGCTTTTTATACAATTTTTACTATTTTTTGTTTATGCCGGATACGTCCAAGCGTTTTTTAATATATAGCTTTCAATGCGGAGTATCGAAATCGACTTTTTATATCACATCGGATGTTGATAAATATCACTCTAAATCGCGCAAAAACCGTTTTCAAGTAAATAGCCATTATGACGTCGTATATTGACGTTAGATCTTGGGGCTGACCAAAATTGTGAATTTCGATACCTAAAGTATCAAATCCCAAAAATGGTGATTTAATCCGGGAAGTTCAGAAAAGGTAATTTTTAGACTTAACTAAGAATATCGGAAACGATCCTGCTTTCTTTGTTGGATGCTGCATGTCTTGGGGCACAATTTAACGATGATCCGCCTTTTTCACCAATCAACGCCAACAAAATACTTTGATATAGATTTATTATTCCTCTACAAAATATCACGTTATATATATATTTTTTTATAAAAATGTTACGGCCCAAAAGAATGCGATGCTTAGCTTTGGGTCAAACATCAATCGGGAATAATTAGTCAAAGCATTTATTGGGTATGTGCCATTGATGGATCGCGTTGGGATAATACTATAAAATTCAATATGATAATAATGTTGGACGGAGCACAACATCGTCATCGACGATAGTGTAGATCGCCTTCAAGTACTAGCACTCAAATGAAAAATGAATTACATTACAAATTTCCAAAAAATGACAAGAAATATCAACACTCTATTTCAGTTCAAGTTACAAATAACAATCAAATACTTCAAAATGTTTTTGCACGTTTCCAGAGTTTTGTTTGTTTGTATAATTGCGGTGGTGCGTACAACCTGATGTAGTTTTGTGCACCAGGACGATGGGGTTTTGCTTTCATTGCCAGTTTATATTAATCTTTCTGTTGTTATCATATCGACGTCTGCAACAATTCGAAATCAACAAAATGATAATATCTTTTTTTTCAAAAACAATTATGAATTTTTAGGTAAATTATAAGATCATAAAAAGAAGGATTGGTTTGTTTCTGATATGATTTCTGATTCGGGAAAATATTTCCATTTCATCCTGAAACTTAAGGGTATTAGTTTTTGGTGACACTATAAGAAAGTAATTAAATTTATCGGTATTTGATTCAATAATGGACCTACAACTATCATGTTGACATTGCAGATAATCGATATTTTGAGTTCTAAACACTTTTATGTTCAAATTACCAAAAGTTATTTGCGATGACACTTGAAATAATATTATTGATACAATATTATTGCCATAAAATTTATGTCTACATGTGATAAGACAGTTTTATAAAAATGTGGATTCGACTTTTCGTTCGTCGTATTTTCCAATTTCAACTTAGATGTTAGATGCCAGACAGAACGATAAGAAAACTAAAACTGAAGTATTATGATGTCATAAAAAGTGACGAATGTGGGATCTGAATGCCTAAGAATCGGCGAAATGTGTAAGTACATTTGTGACTCACGCTACATAAAATAAAATGTTAGCCAGATGTTAGAATAAGAATATAAATGATTGCGACTCAATAAAAATGTGTGATCCACAAGTGGACTGCTTACTTATAGCCAACTAAACATATTTAAAAAATGAATGATTGGAAGGTATCAACAAAGTATCGATCGCCCCTTTACTGTCGCGATCGTTTCATACTTGCTCCCAGTCCTTTTGCTTCACGTTCTCTCATTTGTTCCACTCTGTGGCCAATTTTTTCTTTAAGGATCTGACAAAAAATAAAAATAAAATTTTAAAAGTAATTCCATCCGTTCAATATTGAAAAATTTTTTACTATTTTGGAATATTTCATTATCGTTGTTGCAGTAAAAATACTAATTCATTTTCATTTGTAGCGACATGGTAATTCTACAAATATTCAAAGCAAATTCCGATTCATGGACTTTTTTATTTTTTTACTTATTTTAATAAGGTATCGTGTTCGACCAATCGAACAATGTATATTGGTAGTTCAGCTTGACATAAACATTCCTCACCACATAAAATCAATTTACGAATAAATCTATATTAAATACAAAAATATATCATGCTAACTTGAACTGCTCTAGTAAAGTGAAGTTAGTGGGGTCCTGTATTCGATCATAAAGATACAATATTTGTTTGTTACATAGTCGTCTCTTGGAACACGTAAGGAATATATTCATTGTTACAAAAATGCAATAAATCACTGGATTCTAGATGATAAAACATGCAATTACAGCAAATATCCAGGGAATTCACTGCACTTTTGTTACAGTGTAGGGTAATTATACACCCCGCAGCTATACAGGAGAAGATTTTGATCCAATTTATTCATCAAATTACTTTTAAGCTGTGATCTAATATGCTGCTTGAAACGTATTAGAAAATTTAAATATGAAAAACGTTTTTGCACGCCTTAGGCGCATCTCCACTTTTCCATATATCAATATTGCAAACGATCACGTCACACAATATGGGGCGTGACAACCTTATGGTTATGATGTTGGTACCGCAGGTTGAACGTCATGGGTTCGAGTTTCGGTAAGTTCTACTCGTAAATTCATGCTCACCACTCCAGTCAGGGTGGACTGAATCGGGTATAGGATCCCAAGGTCCACTCAAACAAGTAGCTATAACAAAATCAAAAAATACATAAAAATAGAGCTTACGTGCATATTACTGACAATATTGAATCTCATCAATTCTCTCAATCGATCAAAATTCAAAGAACTGAAAGAAAGTCTCAATGTACCGTAATCTGAGCTCTCAGGAAATATTGAAAAGTCAGTGAACTTTTCTTTACCAGAATCTGTTAATAAATATTAAATATATCGATGATATAGAAGTAAAAAGTTCGATTTCTAGATACAAATTCAATAGTTCTTTAACGAGGAATCTAATGAGCAATATTTTATTATGAACAACATACAATGTTCTAAGATATTATCTCTATACTTGGCATTAGTGCACACTGTAAAAAAGTACAGTAAATTTACTTGTCATTTGCAGTTACATATTTCCAAGGGTAAAAAAACGCCATGCTGATAATAGTTATGCCAATTGTGGGCTGTGGCTGGACCGCACTATTCCGGGGCGTTCCAGCAACACCCCATATTTGGCCAAAAAGTCGATTTTGAATTTTTTCCAATACCGCCAAGTGAAATTACTGTCAAAGACCAATGATTTTTTGCCTTTTTGCAGTGCAGTCTCGTTCGTTCATATCAAATAGTAACGCAAATAACATTGAGTTCGAGCCCTGGTGAGTCCATTCAACGAATTTACCTCATAGAATCGAAAAAACATTTGATTGAATTTTCACATCTATAAAGTAACCTAAAGTTATTGCGCTTGATTGCTTTCGGAACAAAGTATTGATTCATTTATTTCGATCTCACTTTGTTGTAAATCGCTTTAAGCGAGGCCGGAAGCCGTGCCTGAAAGGAACGAACGATCGGTCACTCAAATATCAAAGAATTACTACTTCAGAATGAAGTACCAAAAACTACTCTACAAATGCAAAACAATCAAGACACGACTGTACATTTTTAATAAAGTGCAGTGGATGGCACTTGCACTTAGTAAAGCTTACCGACAGCATCAGGTGTGGGATATCCAGGCCTTCTATGGGGAATCTCCTGTTCTTTAAATTTTTTGTCAGCAAGAGTAAACCATAAAACAATTGGACTTTCTGGGTCTTCTGTGTCTTCGAAAAGATAAAATTCCCTGAACGGATCTTCAGCAATCTTTTCGATGCTTATTCGAGGGAATTTTATTCCGTGGTCGTATACCTGACTTTGTACAGATGCGAAAAGCTGAAAATAGTCAAAAATATACCTAAATAGATAAATATTCTATTGTATACTATGCACTTGAGGGAATTTTAATATTTAATGCAATCTACAAAAAAACATGTTGACTTTATTACGATAAAGTTTACGATAAAGCTGTCATCCTAATAAAAAGCTCGTCAAAAAAATCGTGTACTATTGCTCGAGTTTTATAATTGAAAGTTTTCTGAAATGCAAGTAATATGGCAGTCTGTCTATGGCGCCGCATCCTGATCACAAAATCTATTTGTCAAGTATGCGCCACAGATGTATCGCCTCCATCGTGGCACATATTAACAAAATATGCTTTAACTAATTTCTTCCGATTGCGATTCGCATTTGCTGTTTCTGGTTTTGTAGTTTTTCCATTTTTTCTGTATAGGGTTGCCGAAATATTTGCTATGGCTTGTACGTGAACCTACCGGGAGGCTTATAACCAACAACCGTTAGGCGCGGACCTTTGTAGTGACTGTGTATCTCTTCCATGTTACAACTACCCGCGAAGTGCCTTGTGAAGGGCCACTTGGTAGTGAAACGGTCAAGCATCGAACAATCGGCCTTTCGGAAAATACGATCGCGCCTAACCGATTGAGCCACCGATCCGGGCTAGTTATTCCATGTTAATGAATGTGAATATATCTTCCAGGTTCAACGTGATTTAGTTGTTTCTGACATAGTACGTACAATTTCGTTAATTTCATGACACCTTACTTTATGCAAATATAAGAAATTTCCTTCACATGGCTTACGTACCTCCAGCATCACAGATTGTTCACTAACATAATTACTGCAGTCAACGACGATAAGAACATCAACAGTTCTCTGTGGTCTGACAAGGTGTATCGAGGGAAGATTGCAACCAAGTGCTGAATCGCATAACATAATGTTCCTCTTCTTCGTTGAAATTTTGCGGTGAATTCTTACAGCAGCTGAAAAGGTAAATTATGCCGCCTATAGAAAACTAAAAAATAATCATAATTATATCGCGGACACCAAATACCTTATATAGGACGTCACAGTTGATTTTTAGGCCCCCTTTAACCACAAACCATTGGTACTAAAAAACTTTTACTACCGATATTTTTGCATCCATGTAAGTCTGAGCCCATTTGAGTGCAAACTTTCATGCATGCAAATATATTGGGGTTCAACTGTACAGATTGATGTTGGATACACATACGTGGTTTCAAAGAATTTTTCTTATATGATGTTTCGAGACCAGTGTGAGTGAATATTTTCTCAAGATTACAAGCTCTCAGTAAAGCAAAATGCTTGAGTGGTTTTTCGCGTCTTTCAATAAAGTTCAGAAAATATCTCAGTCGGAAAAGTTTTTCAAAACATTTTTTTTCAGTATGAGTCACTGATGGTTCGCGTCGATAAGACGCGGTCCATCCTTGGCTCATGCTTGACAAAATAAAATTTCTGATTGGGATATTTTTAAGAAAACCTAGAACGTTATAGATTTTCATCATATTCTATGTAAAAATTCAACAGCTTGCGACAAACCTTCAGTCCCCTGTGACACGGACTCAGTATTAAAACGAAATTTTTGAAGTCCCATATAACTGGTTGCACAATTTTTCACTTTAGCAGTTCTGTCTAACAGGAACCCTCGACCAATTGTATCTTCTCTGAAATAAAAAAATTTCCCATGAAATTATTCGAGTTCAGAGCGCGATTGCTATTTTAGGTATTTAAGTTTTGAATAATTGCTTTGTGCTATATTCGATAACTTGAAAGGGATTCGTATTGCCAAAGCTAGAAAATAAAAAAATAAAAGTATGAAGAACCTTGTTCAACAACGTCTCAATACAAAAATGAGAATATAAATAAAAAACTATTTAATAATACAATGAACGGTACTACATAGTATATATATATTAATACTAATATATAAATTTAGCTAAAAAGCAATTGAAATCATAATCAATTCATAAAGAAAGTGATCGCGGAAAGTAAGGCAACAAAAATATGTATGTCGAAGGGGGTTGATATGAAGAATTGAAAAAAGATACTATGATTCTGCGTTTTTTTCCTCATTTTTCGTTGTTTTTTTTCCTTCTTATGTATATATATTAAATTTATATTATATTGATGAAAGAGCGTTAAGCCAGGCTATTTTGTGATCATAATTAATAATACCCCTATTTTTTGTAATGTGTCTATGGGACTGATATTATTGATTCTCACCCCAAAGTGGTAGTTGTATGAGATGCAGTGCTGTCCAATTAAAAAAAAATGTCGAGACATCTTTTGTTAAGTATGAGTCATAGATAGATCGCGTCGATGCGATGAATTTTGATATGATCTGACTGGACATTTACCATAACGTCCAGGCAATAAAAACACAAATAAATAAATAACTTACTGTTGAGCTAAATCAGCTTGATTGTCACTTTCAGCTTTCAGTTTTACTTTTTCAATCCAGTCATCGTCAGCGGTAGAAAAATTTTTTGATCCTGAAATATTGAAATAAAAAACTGAATAGCGGTACACACTTAGTATAATATACATCGAGGATTAAAATTAGAATCATTTTCCATTTTTTTTTTGATATTTAAGATATTTTTATGATTGCAGTTCGTTGTTTAAGCACGACCACTAAAATTGCATTGAGCTACTGGCTGCAAAATGTAATACCAACAACTTACCAATGCGGAAAACATCACAAACTAAACTGAACCACCATAGTAAAGTACAGTCCGTGATATCTGCCCCGAGATATGATAAGGCCATCTACCACTTATTTTCATCCAACCAATTCATACTGTACCGGCCTATCATGATAATGATAAAATATACCTGGCCATACAAAATATAACAAAGCGTTACGTAAAGCAAAAACCAATCTGCAAAAATACTAGTTTACCTTTCTTTTCTGTTGGTGGTGCCTGATCTTCATCGTCATCATCCTCAGAACTCGAATCTGCTTGTGACTGTTCCTGCAGAGACAAATTGATAAAGATTAGTTCACTGAATAATATATTGGCATCACTTTTCATACAACTTTGTATCGAGTTCCTCCGGCGAGTCACCGTGAGGCTTTCGCTATAATTATGTCTCAACTTTTCTGACAGGTGTTTAATTTAGAGCTAAATCCTGAAAAGAAGTAAATTTAACTTGAAACATTCAGATTTTTTTAATAAGTCAGGATAAATTTCGTGTTCATTGTTAAAAATTTTGCGAAATAAATCACCAAAGCGATTTAAATCGACGTGATTTTTTTGTAAAA
Source organism: Styela plicata (assembly GCA_963675895.2). Taxonomy (NCBI): domain Eukaryota; kingdom Metazoa; phylum Chordata; class Ascidiacea; order Stolidobranchia; family Styelidae; genus Styela; species Styela plicata. Next base: position 4,521,837 of record OZ023150.1, read on the forward strand.
CTTCAGATGGGTCGATTATTGGTATGACATCTGACCACGTGGTGTCGCTACACTATATTGAACCTCGTAAATTCGTATATATTGACCTCGATTTCGGTAATAGAACGACCAAGTTCACGACCTTAGATACATTTGAAAAGTCTTGCTGGAAGACATGGTCAAGACAATGTTATCGTCCGCTCCGCAATTAACATTTCACATGAAATACACTACAATATAATCAGAAATTAAATTGATTTACCGCTTTCGTGGCATCTGTTTTTTTCTTGTGATGACTTTCTTTTATTGAATCTATGATAAAAACGATATTTTTTTTTTTAATAATTTGCACACAAACAAGTTTTTAAAGTAAGTGAAATTTGTTTAATTTTGGCTAAATATTTATTTTGTGGTAAATTCATGTTTATAAATGAGATATAAAAGCATTCGATACAATATAAATCATGGTATGAGAACAAGTTGAAACACAAACAAAAAGCTTCGGACGATTGCAAAAATGCGAATAGATAGGTTGAAGTTAACGATTGTAGTAAATTTAAACATTACGGATAGTAGTGTTGATAATGTGTGTGTAGCGCTACTATTTTGCATATGGACTTCGGAATCTTGAATAAAGTCATTCACTATTTATTTATAAACCCAGTCTGTAATGTTGCGATGTCAAGTATGGGTTTTATCATTACAATCCATCGACACTGTCTTTAAGGAATATTTTTTTTATTGGGACACAAAGAAGCGGGCTATATCCAGAAAGAACCGATTGACGAACAGTTATGTGGCTAAGGACCATGTTAAACGCGATGCCAGCGACTGTACTTGTGAAAATCATTCCAAAACAGAACTGAACCGCTATAATGAATAGAAATAAACGCTTTATGGATTTGGAATTTGTGAAAAATAGACGAATCTTCCATCGGGAAATGTACAGTACGGTTAACACGTGAAACGGAATTTGATTTTTTTTCAGTAAACGCCTAATCAATAATTTTATTCTGACAAGCATGAGCCACTGATGCACCATGCCACCGAGGCCAATATTTGACAGATTCTTAGGTAAGGGGTTTAGAATAATTCTGACGCATTTTCTGCGTGTGTAAGAGGCGACTTAAAGAAACAATAAAGTGACAGATGGCTTTACCATCGCCCAAGGTCGATACCGTTCACTCGCTTATCATGTCGCTTCAGTTCTGTTGAGGAAGTTTTCCGCTGAGGGTACTGTTGCTGGAACTACATCTTATATTAGCTTAAGTTAAGCAGAAATTAGGTCTTACTTGGAGCGAACTTGAAAAAAAAAACGGTAGGTATTGGCTTTTCAGAGAATACAGATTTTTAGGTGATTTTTTTCCCTGCGCAAATTAAAGACTTTGTGTAAAGTTTATCACCAGATCGATAGCGCTGCGTGACTCAATAGGTCACAAATGGATCGCATCCATCTGTGGCGCATGCTTGACAAAATAACAAAATTTCTGATTGGAAACTCACCAACATATTCCTGCAAATTTTCATGAGTTTCGGTTTTATCATCAACTTTGCTCAACAGAATTGCAAAAGCGCTTCCACTGGCTCCCATCATATAATGTAATGGAGGTTCTGGCAAATCTTGCTGTAAAATCCCATTTCCCCAACTCGAGTTAAATTTTTCGGTTGGTATGTTGATTCCATAACTTGGCAGAGAAACTTCGTAGGGCGTCATTTCAACTTCGTCTGAAATATATATTTTTTAAACCCATATAAAGGAGTCGCTCATCCTACCCAAGCCCCTGTACTAACAGCCACTTATAGAAGGACAGGGTTACAATTTCTGGAAATATATGATTTTTTCCTGTTCAATTTTACCTACCCGAGTTATTACACCCTGGGTTGAGTAGTGGGCATGGATTAACGAGCCGGACTCGAATCCGAGATCTTCAACCTGCGATGCCAACATGTTTAACCACAAGGCCATCGCGCCCACCACGGCCAATATCCCAATATGTTGTAAAAACGGGTGTGTGTTATCATTTTGACTTGATACTTCGCTTTAACTGCTAATATTGCTTTGATCACTATTACAAAACAGTGGCATACGTAGCATGCCCCCCCTCATGAACGTTAAATACACTAGTGCAAACTATTCACATCGGCCTTTCGCCGCCCTCTGCTCCTTTCTTCTACGTAGTCACTGACACGTGGTTCATGTTTCATGTTTAACCTGCCCATTTTGGCATGGAAAAAAAAAAATGTTTATTCATTGCTTATTTATTATTATTTTTTTTTATAATTATACATGTCAATGTATTTGCTGAGTGACAAATAAAAAGTGTTTGACTGATTGTTATTAAAAAGCTTTGCGCATTAGCCTATACTGCTCCGGTTACTTTATCGTAAAGCAAGACATTTGAGCTGCGATGCCAACGGAAAGACACATATGACAGTACTTTGAAGTAAATAATATAAAATCTGATAAAACTATCATTGCAGCCGTTTTAATATATAGATTAGCAATAATATATTATTGCAGGCATTCAAATATTTTCACAAATAACCTAACGCGATCCAGCAGTAACTTATCGTGAGATGAATTGAAACGATTTTTCTGACGCACTTCCAATTGCAACTTCAGTTTTTGTTTCCGTTCAACTATTCGATAAGACTTCAAACAAACCATGCGCGTTATGTAAATCATATGCTCAATCACAATTTTTGTAGCCAATTGGCTTGGCAGTTAAATTCCAATGTGCACCAACATCCACAGATTTAAAAGATATTTCAGTTAGTACATAAACAATATTCTTGTAACTTACCCCAAAACTCAGACATCGGTAGATATTCACGAACATGAGCACATGTAAGAATGGGGAATGGAACATCAGCAGATTCAACATAATTTTTCAGAGACGATAAAGTGACATTTGTGTTCTGTAACAATCGAAGGATTGCAGTGAAAATATGCTCACAGTTAAGTAAGTGGCAAATAGCACTAATGGCATGCGACTAAATTGATGTGTATACTGGGCAAAATAAAATTAGAATTGTTACCAAAGGTAGATAGTGAGCAACAAATATTTCTGCATTCAAAACTCAATTATAATATTTCATTTTTTTCTGACTAAGTCGCGGATAGATTGGGCCTTGTGGATACCTGATTCTCAACAAAATATATTTGTCATTTAACTCAATTTCCTGATCGTTCAATAAAGCAGATGGATATTTTTAATAGCTTCCAGGAAATATACTTCTCATTGCATCGTAATATTTCATCACTCGTGGATCGTTTTATCACTCGTGAGTGGATCACCCTGGGCAAAGCTCTATTCTGTACTGTAACAAAAGTGCAATGAAATTATCGCTCGGGAATGTTGAAACCAAGGCTACAAAATCAACTAAGTTGGCAAATTATGGGTTGTTGATGGAACGCACCGCCAAGGTGCGTCCATCAACAGCTCATACTTGGCCTGAATCTCATCAACGGGACGGTTTTGAATTTGGGAAATATGCAATTACTGGATATGAACAATAATTTTACTACACATTTGTCATAGTGTGGCGATGCATGTGTGATTCATGCTTGAAAAGCACGAATTCTAAGTAAGATGTTGAATGGAATTCCTCAGCACTCGATTTAAAATGACCGTTATCATTTATTTTTTTACCTCGATACCAAGAAAGGTTTCTCCGAGTGCTAGCCCATAAAAATCAACGAATGTTGTCAGTTGATTATGCTTTCTTTTGAAATCCCGGTATTCTCTGTAAAAATATAAATGTAGGTTACAAATCTCCAAGTTACATATTTATAATATATATGTGATTGTCAAGTTTAAGTGTGGGCAAATTTTTGCGCGATAAAGCAATCTTTAAAATGTGGTCAAAGTCTCATGACGTCAACCAGCCCCGTATGAACTAACTAGCTTCAAAGTACAAAAAAAAAACAAAAAAGTGGTAGATGGTATATTATTGCTCCGGACAGATACCACTCACTACACTTTACCATAACCGTTCACTTCTGTTTGAATTATTTTCCGCTTAAAGTGCAGATGCGGCACTGAGGCACTGCTTCCGGCTTTGCTCAGAGTGAATTTTAAAAAAGTATATATATTTTGTAACTTGTATTTTTTATTAGCGCTAAATATTTTCAATTATTCAATTAAAGGTTAACTACAGACATACCACCCAATAAGAAATTTAGTTCACTTGAATTCACATGAAAAGTACCCTGCTGACAATCGGAGAATTTTTGTCAAAACATCTTTTGTTAAGTATTTGTCACTGATGGATCGCGTCGATTAGACGCGGTCTATCTGTGCATGCTTGACGAAATAAAATTTATGTCAGTGCTGAGGTGTATGTACACTGACGGTGGCCAAATTGCGGTCACACCTTTGGTTATCGCGGTTGATGTCACCGCGGGCGGAAAATACGCCCCATATCAATAGATAAATTCTTATTGTTTTGTCTACAAAACTCAATCGGTTATAAAGACGAACAAAATTTCAGTCTAAAGAATGGGTTCCAGATGCACGATGCTGCCGAGGTGCGGCTCATCTGCGACCTGTACTGAAGAAGAGGGAATTGTTGATTGGCTATATTAATTAATTAATTGATTGTCCTATAGCTTCACTTCACAAAATGTTGATAAAATCAATTCTGAACACAAATTGCAATACTTTGATTGGTTGTCACCTGTATCGTTTGTGGAAAGATATGTTCCACAGGCATGTTGTCAGACTTTTTTCCATCTGTTTTCTCAACCAGTCGTGATGCTCGATAAATGACTGAAGGTTGGCCATTGACTGGCGCAAGTATGATGTGGCGATGTACCTGAAAATATTTTTCGTATTAAAATTCACTTTAAAGCCGGAAGCAGTGCCCAGAAAGAACCAACTAACAGCCACTTAATAAAAAACAAAAAGCTACTACAAGACGCAGTATTAACAACTGTACATGGTAAAGTGCAGCAGTAAATCAAACGCCGAATATCATAAATTGTTTTCGAGTATAATAAATATAAAGTAGGTTTGAACTAGAATTGCTCTCTATATAGCAACTGCATAAATTAATATTCGAGGTATAGAATGCGTGATATGACCGATTTTCTGCCTACGCATGTAAATATACCACTTCATTAAAAAATCACACAACTGGCGATCCATGCAATCAATAATACGCAAAACATATTGAATTCATCGGAAGAAACCGCCATTAAAAACATCATTTACCATGAAATTATTAACCAAAAATAATTATATTAGCCATTTATTGGGCCCCGATATCCTAAAATCATTAACGTGAATAATTTTCTTAAATTTGTATCAAATTTAGTCTGGTCCTCGTATTCTCCCAGGTATCAGGCATTGCGGAATTTCATTTTTCAGAGAGAAAAACAAACAAACACGGAAGTTCACTCAGCTGATAGAAATGTACCCTTCTATTACAATTATAGCACAGTCATAGTAAGTTAATTCTGCCTAATGATAAAAATGGTGTTGGACATTTTCAGTTTCGAATTTATTAGTGTTTATATTGTATTCAATTGCGTCCATCAATAAATTAACACATATTATGTAATTGACAAAATGATGACAACCTGGATCAACTCATTTTCAAAACTATTATCAATATTGCGGGTTGCTTGATACCAAAATCGATATAGAAAAATGATTATTTACCATGAAGAGCCCGATAGTCCTGCAATATACGTGAGAGTATCCACTACACCATTCTCTGCCAGCGCTTCCATAGCCCCACATGACGTTGCTACTGCGCGATATCCACCGCCTGTAATTGCCAATGCAATTGTTGGTGCCTAGAAAATGTAGTTGTTGATAATTCACTCCAAGCAAGATCGAAAGAAAATCGATTTGGAAAATTTTTGTTATTGCATCGTTTGTTACATATGTGCCACTGATGGATCGCGCCGATAAGACGCGGTCTATCTGCGGCACATGCATGATAAAATAATGAAATTTCCGATCGAGTATTCTGAGTCCTCTGTTATTGAGTACTAAAATGCAAAACTAGAAAATGCACCCTAAGCGAAAAACCTTGCCAGTAGAACTCCCAAAGGAGTGTGAACTCTATGGTAGAGTACTTTGAGTGGATCTGCCCCGGATGAGGATGAGATATTATGATATCTACTTTTTTGTTATTCCTCGTAGTCTTTCATGACACGCATTTTCGAATCGAATATCAAATCGATACCTTCGTTGTTGAAAAAAAAAAAAAAAAATATGAAAAGAGTATAATTTGTAAATCGTATTATAAATGAAGGAAGTTTTGCTCGAAACGACCCTTGTACAAGGCGTTCGACACACGCGTTATCAATATCATATTTAACACGGATCTGTAACTCCAAATATCTAATTCATAAAACTTTGGATGAATTATCCTAGGTATCGTTTTGATGAGATATCTATAGTTCCACTTATATATTGCGAAGCAAACGTCGGAGCATTCAGCCGAGCGTTAAAAATTAGTAATGATCATTGTGTCATTTTGATGAAAAAAAAAATCATTCGAAAATAATTTGTCAAGCATGGTCACTGATGGATCGCGCCGCTGAGGTGCGGTCCATCTGTGGCTAATGCTTGTCAAAATAAAATTTCCGATTGTTAACAGGGGTCGGCAACTACACCACAAAAACCATTGTTTAGTATACTAGAATATTAGGGGAAATTAAGACGAATTGAGTTTTTGGTTAATGGGAATTACTTCATGTGATTATAAACGAATAATCTTGATATAACCATTCTTCATTTCAAGTAAAAATATCTATTTTTTACTGAATAATCATAGCTAACCAAAATTTTTTGTTTTTAGTCTAATTCAAAATCATAACAATAGATACGTCAGGATAGACCAAACGCATATGATCAATCAAGTCCGTATTGAGCACAGCAAGTTCATTTCCAGCGTTATTCCGAAGAGTTCATTTCTGGTCTGTCCCCATGCTCAAAACGGGGGGTTAAAATAATTAGAATATAAATCTTTCGAATTGTACAAGAATATATAAGATGGCCTCTATCCATTTTATGTAGATGATGTTTCAGAGATGCTGCTTTCGATAGTGTGTTTTGTTTGTTTATTTGTTGTTTGAAATATTTTAGAATTATTGAAATGTGTTAGGTTTGATTCCAATCAAAGATTCTGATTTTCAAGCATGGGCCACATATTTGGACAAATTACTTTTGATTAGGATAATATATAAAATCCACAATATTTTACTCATATATTGATGATTAGGAAAAGCATGTTCTATTACTTACCTCTTGTAATGAGTTTGGACCATTCTCCCCCAAAAAGTTTTTCAATGCCTCAAAAGTTTTTTGTTTCCTTTTTAATCTGAATTGCTTTTCACCTTCAGATAAGCCCAATGAGAGTCTGAAATCTGGAGCTGTCCTGTTGAATTAAATATAGTATGATCGAACATGAACATATCCACAATATAGCAGCAAAGCCTCCATGAGAACGCCGCCTGAATTTTGCAACACGACCTTGACTATGTTGTGTGTATGAGGAAGCAATCATATCCAAGACAGCTTAGCTCGTTGTGGTAAAACCGCCCACTGTCAATTACCCATGCGTGAAATAGAATAACATCTTGCCACATTTTTAACATTCTATTCAGTAATTGTGCGTACTTCATTGTCATATATCTGACATTATTTTAAAAATGAATTTTATGCACGCAATGCCATATAATGTTAAAAGTGTTTGTATATATTATTGCAACAAAAAATATCGCGTGCATACAATTTCTTTCATCAACTATGAGCAACAGAATAAATGCGTTACTTCGCGCATTCCACCAGAGACTCAAACTAAACTATGGAAGTCCCAATCCTAATTACGTTGTGAAATATTTTTGCGTAAAACTTTGCGACAACTTCCATTCGCTCTCATATTTTAATAATTTGACGACGATGTATATGAGTGGATCGCCCTGAGCAAGGCCTTGTGCTAGCAACTACTTATAGGCAAACATGATTAATTATATTGAAAAGTTATGAACTTTACCGCTCTGCCGAGCCTACCCAAATTATTGAACCCTGGGTTGAATGATAGTCAATGGATTAACGAGTCGGTTTAGCCGGGACTCAAACCCGAGATATTCTACCTGTTAACCACTCGGCCATCCCTAGTAAGAACAATAATGTCAAAGCCTGTTGTGTTTGGCATGGATCACCATTGAATCGCGTCGACGAAACGTGGTCCATCTGAGAATCATGCTTAACAAAATACAATTTCTGATTGAGTTGCAATCTAACCAGCTATCAAAAATGAAATGCTCAGTCCTATTCCACAAACTGATAATTATAATTTAAGATTGTATTTAATTATAACTACAACCTCGCAGAATGAGAAATTTTATTTTGTCAAACCTGGATCACAGATATGCCGCGTCTCATCGACGCTGACACATAGCTGGACACATATCGATTTTGGCCAAAATTTTTCGATTGAGATACTCACCTGTGTCTTTTGAGTAGTTCTACATCGATTTGTCCTTTCTGAAAAAAGTGTAAACATTTAAAATTTAAGTATAATGTTCGCTGCACTGAAGATTGTAGACGGATTGCCTGTGGTCATTGATAGACTAAAAAATTGTTTAATTACTGGTTGGTTTTGTAGCAAAGAACCGACATAGAGATATTGAACCAAACTTAATGAAACCGTTTATTAGTCTGGCATGTTTTTGTCGACCCTTTTTTATGGTATCTTAATACTTTTCATTTTTCTTCTCACTTCCTACATATAGGTAAACCCACCTACGCTTTCTCTCTCTACCTGTCAGCACCGCTTGGGTCGTGATCGATGTTTCATTGCGTCATTTATATTATCAAATTATTTGTGTGTAGTAAAATATTTTCTGCTTTCCTGCGGTGAGCAACTGCAACAATTATCCCTCAAATTTCATTTTGTCATTATCCTACTCGAATAAGTTTTTAAAGCATCTGCTAGTATTTTATAACTAAGTTGTAAAGTATGTGTCACTGAGACATTGGACACGATTCATCTGTGGCGGATGCTTGCCAATATAAAATTACTGATTGGGAAGATTCTAAGTAGGAAACCATAAAACGTAAAATAAATACAAGTAATTACAATGGTAATATCTTACCTTTTGGAGATTTATTGTTATCAGTTTTGGTTTATCAATTTCAAGATTATTTGTCTCCAGAATTTCTCCTCCCAAGTGCGGATCATACTTGAATTTGTCTTCTTCGTAAACATCAACCTAGAATCCAGTCAGACAAAAAGTCCATACTTGTTTTCAATAATCATGACTCACTACTTCTGATGGGACAAAGGACAGATTTTATTTCTCTTCTCCATTATTTACATATAGCTATCAAAACATTGTTCGGTCGAGAACGGCGACTGTAGGATTGATCAATGGCCTAACCCCCAAGATACAATTTATGATAAGATAGGGAAGCAAAGAGAACATGAAGTATCGCTGCATGCATTGGTGCTGATTACAACATGGCCAAACTCGACCACCGAAAATGATCGCAGGACGGTGTTTAAGTGCTTCAAAACGTTAGAATTTCAAAATAGTCATTTTACTTATTTATTAACCTGTTTACGTTCTGCGGTCCCATTTATCTCCCGCCCCTCCGCTACAGTTTTAGGCTTGTTTCATTGTGATTTACAAAAATATCATCGTGTTTTATTTTTGTCTCTGGCGCTCATTAAAATATCATAATTAGACAATAAGATTGTTTTTAATTTTGGCTTTCCCCCTTTTCGAGGTTATGCATATGCGCCTCTGTCTATACATGCATCAGTTTTCATCTTTAGATCGAAAGGATATAATAAAGAATTTCACGCTTTACGGACGAGGTTTTCGAGTGCGACGACAGAGTTTGTACGCTGAAATGTAACAATGTTTGTTAAAACAACAGACGAGCAATTTAATTAACCATAGATATGAAATTAAGCTGTTGCCCAAATAATGAATTCCAAGGAAGCCCACTCATTACAAATGTTCTTTTGTCTGACTGAAGTTTGCAGTGGTCGCGCTCGTCTAATATATCAGTCTCATAACGTTTGTGGCCGTATTTCATGGTAATGCTTAAGGGCTCTGTAGCCATTAATAGTGATTTACACTAACAGCAAATACATCCAAGACAACGTCAAGCCGCCGTCGATCTGGGACTCATGTTTGACAAAATACAAAATAAGATTTCTATTTGGCCGTACCTACATGTTAACACAATATTGCTGTAAAAAAACGTTTTTTGACTGTAATTATACTTGCTGATATTCACATAAAAATATAAAATCGACTCTTTCGGCCAATCATGGGTTGATAATAAAGGCGAATATCTATCCGCGAATATCAGCAGCGCATATTTGACTTGTACCTCATCGACAAGTCAATATCGGCTTTTAGAAAGATATGTAAAATTACATAAAGTGAGTTGTAAATACACTGTAGTCATTGTCACAATACAATAATATTCCGGTGCACAATATGTCAATCGGTGAAAAGAGATTAGGAATACAAATCGTGCTCCGCATCTCCGATCGTCCTGATGAATGCTTTAATCAATTGAGGAATGATTACATGCTTGCTTGCTTGCCAGGGGCTTGCTGAACACATCGCCGTCGCATGTTGGTTCTCGTAAGCGTTGCTTGCGGATTTTTCCCCCAACCATATCCACGTACAGAAAAATGAATTGAAAGTTCGGTTAAAACGTTCAACCCCAGATTGAGAACTGAAGTTTGCACGAGAGGTCGTGGTTTTCTTTATATGGTTGAGCGTATTCCTGGCTTTCCTCTCCCATTGAATAAAATGAAATCATATCTTATTATTTTGTAGATGTGATCACTGTGTAGTATGCTAGAGCCATCACAAAGCTTATCTTAATCAAAGGTCTTCGACACCTTTGCGATTAACAACACTTCATGTGTTAAAAACGAGCTTTCTCACCTTCACTGTTGGGTTGGTATTTTCATGCGATAAAACAAACGTGAATGACTCATTCCATTCTGGATCGTGTGTATTCTTCGCTATTTTTGTCTTGAATTTCTTCCGACCAATTGCACTTTCACATGCTAAATACACTTGTGGATCTGGTGTATCAACTGGGATAAAAACAAAATTTGATTTAAAATACAAACACTATATATATGGAACGAGAAATAACTGGAAATAACCAACTATAGTTAATCTTTATGGTGCCTCCATAGGAACTACTGAAGTCGGAGTCCAGGCAGAATATGTGTTTCATCATTACCTAAACCAAAATCGTGCAGTGAGTGGTATTTGGCCTGGACAATGTTAAAACCGTCCACCTCTTCTTTGTTTTCTTGTAGTCGCCTCTTACGACACGTAGGAAATATGTTAGGAATATTCCAATGTCCGTTCATATAGGGATATGTATAAGTCAGAGATGAACTGTGGCATCGAGACTGTCTAACCATGACTCGTGCTTGACCAAATAAAATTTACGGCCCATGATTTGGCGATAAATTAATACCTGAAATTAACAAGTAATTAGCAAGTAAAATTGCCATGCGAGAGCCCTGAATTCATGTTTTTGTGCTGTAGGTAAGAGCTGAATAACTGCTTTAACAAGTCGAAAAAATTTCTATCAAAGCATCTTTTGTTACTTATGCGTCACTGATGGATCGTGTCGATGAGATGCGGTCCATCTGTGGCGCAAGCTTGACAAAATATGTTTCTGATTGGGAACGTAGCCTGCGTGTCATAAAAGGCAACTACGTTTTCTCCGCCGGTCAGGGCATAACCAAATACAACGCAATTAGTAAAAAAGTTTCGTTTTGCTTTGAATTTATCCAGTTAATGACACTACAGAAAGAATACGATGTCAAAATACGGTTATAAGGACCTACATCACTTTTTTATGGAATAATTTATAACTGATACCGACAGTACTGAGCACTTTTAAATTGCGCGTATAATTATAAGTGTGAATTTATTACAAATTATATTTTTATATGTTATATATTTCCTTTAAGATACGACTTTTTTAATATAAAATGGATTCTGATATCTGCCGTCAACAGCATATATGGTGTAACATGTTTGATGAAATGAAATCGAAGGTTGTAAACTTTCTGTCGTTCATAAGCACTCGTCAGAAAAAGACCTATTTAAAATTTCTGATTCGACAGAGCCTACCCAAGTTATTCCATCCTGAGTTGAGTAGTGGTCATAGGCTCAGGAGACAGACTCGACGGAACTCGGATCCATGATTTTCAACCCGCTATACCGCTATGACCACCGCTAGGTCAATTCGCCCGTAAATTATTTTTATCTCGTTAAGATTTTGGACAAAAGTAGCCTTAAGCGGTATGATAAATTATATCACTGTAACAAAAATGCAACAAAATCACCGGTCTTTGAGAGTAATTCTACTTGGCGGTATTGAAAAAATTCAAAATTGACTTTTTTGGTCAAATATGGAATGTTGATGGAACGCACCGCGAAGGTGCGGTCCATCAACAGCCCATAATTGACACGAATCCCGCCAACATGGCTTTTTTGGATATATGCAATTACTGCAAATGACAAGTAAATTTACTTTTGCTATATATGAAAATCTATTTTGACCCTATAGATGATCTATTGATCCCATTGAAGCCAAATAGGTTCTCGTGATAATAATACCATGAAAACTACCGGTAACGACACATTGGTATTTATAAATTGAAACAAAACGTAACCGATCGTGTAGCTTTACTAGTTTCAACACATATTATTTATTTCAAACACATACAACATTCACATTTGTATATAAAAGGCGGTATTGCGCCAAAAAAACGCCCACAACTGACTACTTGTTTTGCCGATGGCAATAGCAGGCAAGCCAGAAAAGCGCAAGTGATCGCACCTCATACTTCAGTACAGTCAGTTTTAACAAAAATTTAATTTCTCGGTAAACTTACAAAAATCATGGAGCCATCCGACTGTAATTTGCCTCCCACGTAATACCTTAACGGTCAGAGTCGTACACTCCTGGTATTGAACCTGCGGTACAAACAACAAAAATAACTTTTTGATGAAAAAAGGGAACCACTCGAACATAAATTGAGTTTCGTTAAGCATATGTCATAGATGGACCTCGCATAAGTGGTGCGATTCATCTGTGACCCATACTTAACTAATGTGATGTGTTTTAAAAAACGTTAGGTGTTGTGTAAGAAAGCAATATTATACAGTATGTGATGACTAAGCGCACTTCAAAATGGGTTCTCAGACAAACAAAAGACTATGTCTTAAGTATATATATTTTTTTAGAAATAAATATACTTTTTATTTTTTTATACAGAAGATGAAACATGTAATTTAAACTTATGATGAAATTTAAGCTCTTAAATCCGGTTCGACAATAATGATAGATAATAGCGCAAAATGAGAGGTATAGCAAAATTGGGTATTTCCATCGCAAATATTTTTGAGCGTTTGTTTTTTACGCTACAAAGGCCCATTCGTAACGGTTTTTGGGTATACGACTCAAGATTCACGGACAGGCCATAGCAAATATTTCGAAAACCAAATAGTAAAAAAATACCACGTCCTTCAGCTAGACCGAACTACATGGCCAAAAGGAACAACTGGATGAACAAAAACTAATACTGAAAATGGTTTTTAGTTGGATATTCGACAGCAATTTTTATCTTATATGGCGCCTATGTAGAATTTGAAATATTTTAAAATTAGAATTGAAGAATTTTGTTCATCTAATCAAGACAAATTATATTAAAATACGAAAATATGAAGACACGAAGTGTAATTTCTACTAATGAAGCTACACTGATTGATTCTCTCTGTCATTGACAGAAAAAATTGACAATTTCTTTTTTCATTAAGGTCATTATTCACCTCAGAGACACGAATTAAACGAAAAAAAACATGAAAAAGGAGTAATGTGGGTAAATATGAAAACACAATTTGAAAAAATGTAAGGCAGTTTGGTTATGGGCAATATTTTTGCTCAGGTTGGAAGTGAAATAATTCCGTTTACTCTGCATAAGTGAACTTTTGAAATTTTGAGTACTCATTTAGATAAATATGAGTCACACACAAAATGCCTTGCTATCCATTAACGTGATGTCGAATGAAGTTAAATTCATAGACGTCACGGAAATTTTGTCTTTCAACGTGATTTCAGATCAATAATTTTTTTAATTTTGGGTGTCCTCGAACAAAGCAATATTAATTATAATTATGTTATATATTAATCTTGGTTTGGTTTAATAAAAAAAAAAATTCTACATGTTTTCTTGCAAAAATATTTGGCTGAGCGATTTATCGATAGTTCGTCATTGCTAACTGCATTCGACCAGTACTTATTCTTTGTCGGTAATTTTTAATGCAGGATGTGAAATTATTTTGAAAATCCCTAATCAACTACCCAACCCATGCATCAAGACAACGAGCAAAAAAAGTCGGAAAAATTGAAAAACCGGGAGAATTTTGGAATTATAAAAAATTAAGTCAAACATATTGCTAACGTAATAATACCAGGAATGTCCAAAACAAATGGAATATTTGAATACATTCAAAAATGAAAAAATTTAATGTAGTAAAATTTTTTTATTTTAGATATATATATCAGGATAGCGGCACATAATTAAATGACATTAAATTGCATCAGTAGCTCATTCTTGAAGAAATAGAACTGTAATTGAGTCGTAAGTTTATATATACTTGATAAACTAAGTATACAAACTTGATTACAGAAAGAAAATAAGAAATTCATCACCATTATTTTGTCTGACAAGCATGGGCATAAATGTCACCAACCACGCTACGATACATTACTGGACACTTGAACAAGGAAAAAACATGAAATTTTTGATGGGTGTCATCATTAACAAATGAGCAAATTTCATTTTGTCAAATATGAGCCATAGATGGATAGCGTCTCGACTACACGATTCATCAATGGTCCATACTTGACAAAATAAACAAGTGCAATGCATTTTCACTCGTGAGTAGACTAGCTAGACAACTGTATCACACAAAAATTACCCAAGCATTCATACTTTTGATCAAGCCTAAAATATTTTCGAAAGAAGTGTCGTAGTGTCCTTTATTATATACCTTTAGATCGTCCATGCTTTGCTGCAAACTTTCTTCATTTTCGATCCATTTCTGTTCGGCCATTTTCGTAATGTTAGTGCTATGCACTAAGTCTCTACAACACCTTCTGAGTGACCCGCTATAAGCAAAAATCTGAATGAACGGACGCTATGTGACGCACTGAACGGAAGATGAATGTAAATGGACACGACACGACTAATGTACAGAGCCTAAATGTGCATAGCTTAGCCTATCAAATGTGACCGATAATTGATCAAACAACGTGTAGATATAATTTGTTACGTAAAGATGATCTGAATGTTCCGGTAAAACCTTGATGCCTTACTGACCGTATAAACGTACACTGCTGATGTCTATTTTATAATGTAACTAAATAGTAACATATATGCGAGTAAATATGATAGTTTCAGTAAAACGGGTAACCTGTATTATGATTAGCGACTCTAAAACTCACACACTTTTATGCGACCCTTTTAATGTAGCCTAGCAGGAACTTTTATGCGAGTGAAAACTATCACGTTTGTAAGCTGCCTGGTTGTTGTCAAGCGTGGTTACGAGCCATTAGACCAGTTACAGTTTTGTGACAACATAACGTTATAGACGTAGTGAAATGTAATACAATCGTGCAGTATAATTTACTGCTATTAGACAATGCAAAAGAATTTCCGCGGTCTCGTTACGCTTGACTCAACAAATCGACGATACTGTAAAATCCGAATTACTTAATTTTTCCTTCCTGATCTTTCTAAATATGCAAGTGTGCGTTGGTAGACCCAGCATGAATCATACTATAAATATTGGCATGAAGATTTGCCGCCATCGTTTCAATTGGTTGCAAATAATAGAAGTCTTCCGATATGTTTGAAAAGCGAAACAAAAAATTAAATATTAACAAAAAATGAATAAATTATGGCCGGATAAAATAGTCCCAATACCAAATCGGACCGTGCCTCGGACCGTGCCTCGAAGGCACGATCCATCAGTGCTCTATATTTTCAACGGACAAAAAGTATTAACTTGTGATGCATTTTTATAAAGTAACTCAATGATTTCGATATCGAATTTATGCGTGTCTAACATGCTTCATAGGTGGTGGTAATGCATACCAAGTACATACCAAGCAAACCAAGTAATTCATACCAAATATATGTTCAGTGGCGCGATGGTCAAACATTAGTGATTACTTTGTAGTCCGAATTCGAGAGCTTTGTGGTCCGAATTTCAAAAGCTGTAAATGTTTGTGATTGGACAATTGCCTAGGCATGACTATGTTCCAAGCAGTGGCGTTTTTTGGATTTTGGGGTTTAACACGTTTCAAATCTCTTTGAATGCCCTTCTGTGATTTGTCGGTCGGCGAATGGACGGCAAGGGAACATGGTACCATGCCCCAAACCCCATAACCCGTCCATGAATACGCTAGTGGATCCGATTGACTTACTTAGATAGGTGACAAAAATATGCAAAACACCACAGGTTCCCCAGTCAACGCCTATTTGCATGTCATATTGCTCATATTTGTTAGAATAATAAACCACGTTATCAATGCTTAGTTGAAATTACATCTGCAAATGTATTATTACTAAAAATATCAGTTTTAATATTTCGATTCGAAATAGGCAACGCTGCGAAAAATCACCATATTGATGGGACAGGACTTTTGCAGTTTATGACGAATTAGTGAAGTTCGAACGACGAAATAAAACTTAAATTGATTCGAAAAAAATATCAGAATGATTATATTTTGTCTAGTCCTGTTATAGGATGGAAAAAATATTTTGTTAGGTATTGTGGTTAGTGACTATCCTGTCCATCCGGATGTTATAGAAAAAAACATAAGCCAAGTCGTCAAATGTTTTCATTACCGATATGAAGTATATCGTCTGGCCTGATGGCCAAGGACTTGTTAATTCTTACTGTCGCTATCGCTGTCTGCCCTCACAAAACAAGTTATACGGACATTTTGAATTGGCCAAAACTTGCAATTGAGCCTAATTAAAATAATTTGGTTAGTACTTGTTTTTAATTAGCCACGCGTTATAATCGTGAAAATGTAATATACTTTAGAATAGCATAAATTTGCCATTATATCATTTAAAAAGGCATCAAATTTTGCCAAATTGAAGTGAATTTACTGTAATATATATGCTAGACTATCCTAGCAAAGTCAAATTAATATTTTGAAGGAAAAATGGAGTTTCACTCAGAGGAAGTATAAATGTGCGCAACAATGGCTAATAACTATACGAATCGAGACATAATTAGCTAGATAGAGCAGGAAAAATATATTCGATAGCGCAACCTATTCGAAGCACCAATTTTTTAGTCAGTCGTCAACCATTCATACTGTGAGGGAATTCTGTGTACTGAGCCACAACCTAAATCTTTTATTTCTAGTACCTTCATTAAAATTATTATTCCACGCAGAACACCCCGAAGTGTGCGGATTCTCGCAGTTTGGTATTGTTTGGTTACTAATATATTGGCAATATATTATAGTAATATAAAACTTGGTGTGGTTCGAATTGACAAAGCCCAATCGAAAATAATATTTAACCTTGGTGTTGCGATCAATCGGTGACTCATACTTAACAAAAGATCTTTCAGATTGGGAGACTCACTCGAGCAAATTGCAAGGAGTGTATTGTTTGAAGTAGGGTTGAAGTATTCCACGTTTTAAGAGCAATATTACAGTTTGCCCTATAGATTAGGCACTCTTCCCTTTCACTTACTTTTCTCCAGTTCTCTAATGAGGTTTTTAGAATGTGTTCATAAGTTTACAATAATAAGTGTTAACCATGTTTTTCAAAGGGATCAGGAAATTTTTTTAAATTTTGAAATATTAAAACAATATGAAAACGTTTTGGTTTCCGAATTATTTTGGTGAACCGTTCCGGGACTAATACCCAAGCAACGACTGCTGAGCATGGACATTTGTAGTGACTGCTTATATGTGCTGTCTTTCAGCTACCCATCGGATGCACTGCTGATGGGCACAAAGTTTTCAATACATCTAATCACCATTATCAAAATCCTCAAATAACAGCTTTCGGTATTCAGAATTCTGTAAAATCAGGCGGCGTGACATTTTTTTGGTGAAGTTCGCTTCAAGCAATGTTGGTAGCAGCACTCATGACACACTTTCCACCACTAAAATGACAATGTAGTACTAGCAACTGCACTCAGCGTGGAAAACGTACCAAACGGAACTGAACCACCATGGTGGGGCTGGGCAAAATGGAATTATTTGGAATTCGAATCTGATTCGGATAATTTCTTCGAATCGGATCGAATCACTAATTCCCTGTAAATAAAAAATTTCCATTTTAGTATTAAATCCTGCCTCCATTGTGAAAATCAATAAATTTATAGTTTAAAGTGTATATTTTCAATTCATACTATATGTCTAAGAACAACACTTTTCATATCTTAAAGAAAAAATATGATCGATTTTGGTCAAATTTGACCAATTTTATCGTTAAAAATGAAAATTATAGTTCATTCAAAACGTACTAATGAATTGTGCTTCGAATTGTCGAATCGAATTGCTCAGCCCTACACCATGGTAAAGTGGAGTATGTAATATCTATCCTGGGCGATGGTGAAAACATATATCCCACTTCTTTATCGCTTTTTAGTCGCCACTTACGACACGCAGGAAATGCGTTACAGTTATTGTAAATTCCGTACCTTCAGGCTGGGCATTTCGATTCGATGATTCGAAGCACAATATATTCGAATCAATCAATCGTTCATAGGAACAAATACTTACTAACTGGACTAGAATTTTCATTTTTAACGACAAAATACATTTGATTTTGGTCAAATTTGACCAAAATCGAATATATGGAGACTTGCAGTGCGAATTGAATATACACTATGAATTTCTTGATTTTCACAATAAAGAAAAGTTGTAATAGTAAAAAATGGGATATTTGTTATTTACATCCAATTCGGGATTCGGTTTTGCCCGACCCTGCCTACAAGGCTTAAAACTAGACGTTTCACTCGACGTTTTGGAAGAAAATGTACTTCCCATACAAATTTCATTAAGGTATAAAAAAATCTTACATATATTTCAATTTTAAATAAATTTGCCCAAAGTTAGTTTTCAAGAACTGCATACTTTGAAATACTGAAGCTTACAAAAACGAAAATATCTCCAACGCAAATGTTATTAGAACAGTTGATTTAGTTTAGGAGGAATTGCACAAAATTATTTTTTAAAGACTTCGAAAAATTCATTACTTCAATATGAAATTTATTTTGTGAAAAGCCGAAAATGGGGAGCATATTGCCACCCCCCTCATAAATACGCTACTATTAGTAGGACATTAAGTAACGAGTATAAATAAGGGCATGAATATATGACCTATGCTGGGTCAAACAAGAGCGATGCAATGTGTTTGATATTTGACAAAATTACCTCATATTACTTCCATGAAATTAAAATTTTGGATTCCGATAGTTTACATTCCGGAATCCTTCTGATAAGCTATTCTGGAATTCCCATCCCAACGCGGTGTTGCCAACAGGCATAAAATTGTACTTTATTTTTATTATAATCTACAGTGGCGGATCTAAAGTTTTCCAAAAACACTCCTTATTATCGTCTTCAAGCCATTGTTTTAATGGTGGGGCTGTTCTGTGAGCTATTGATGATGTAAAAAGTGGACGGGGCGGATTCGATGGGTCATATCTTGGATTATAAATATCATCAACATTAATTCCATTCGCAATTCTGCAAAGTTGGCAATATCGTTTTTTTCTGCTTTGAATTAAATAATTCGGATTTTCTTCGGGAATTGTACGCCATCTGTAAATTGTAAACGTATCAATAAATTATTACAGGAAACCCTATGATGTGGGTAACGGGAACCATTTAACTTGAGGTCTAGATTCAATTTGAAAAAAAAAACGCTAAGGACACCGTCAAAAATTGCCTTACCAATACAAACGCTAATGGTATATGATAATTCTACCATCGCCCTGGACAGGTACCACTCATTGAATTTTTACGACCCTAAATCAGTTCTGCTTGAGTTGTTTTTAGCGAGAATTCTTGTACTATGTTTTGTGGGAGCTCCTCGCCATTTAAGAGCTGTTAGTGCAATTACATTCCTATATAGCTACCAAACACGCCAATTTTCCATATAAACCGAAGCCAATCTAAATAAAATTGCAAAAAACAATTCTATTTACCTGTGATATTCCATATAAGCAGTGTCGTTCTTGTTTAAATAATTGAGATATTTAACGAGCTCTTCCACAGTTTTAAAATCCTCCACGTGTATAAAGGATTTTTTTGGAAATCTTGCTTCGTATTCTTTCTTTTCCGCGCCCCAAACTATAGGTACTGCATTCCCTGCATAACCATTTATAATTTTCTCAGTAGTATAATCTCTACAGTGATAAGAATTTTCAAATGCAAAATAAAATTTATGTTTCTGTATCATGTCCAATAAGATATGCCTGCTAAACAGTGGAATCGTTACATTTTGTGAAGGGAAACAAGCACCATAACCGTCCAACGAAAATATCTTCTGCAGCTTATGTAAATAGTTGTCACGATAGATCGCTGCAGCAGCTGGTCCGCAGTTTGAAACAAATGTGATGGAGGAATGAGTTTTGAGAGGCAGAATTATTGACAAATTATTCGTCCCGTACCTATCATCGCCCCCATAGGTTTGATAAACATCTGCATCGCTTCTGAAAACATAACGTTAACGTGCAAATGCGGAGAGAATGGTATTATGAATGCTGGACAAGCTATCAAATATATAACAATATAGTTCGATTGGATATGTTCAACCGATGAAATATAAGCGATGGAATTTGCAGACTTTCAAGACTTACTTCATCAGGGCAGTGGACTGGACTGAAATCAGTCCACTTCCCTGATGAAGTTTATCTTAATAAAAATTCGAAACGTCGGCAAATTGCATCGTTTGTATTTCACTGGTTAAACGGCGTATCCACGAAAACTATAGTGGAGAACTCACTTGCTATATGAAAATAAGTCAGATGTCATATATTTGTTGTCTTGTTCATAAAAACGACAGAAGCCAATCATTTAAACTCCGCATCATACAACATTGCGAATTGGAGAATAATATGAATAATACTGACAATGAAGGGTAAAGAAGAAACAGAGTACAATTTTGAATCAACAAATTACACATCCGTGAAGCAAAAGGAACAAACAAAAGATTAAATCAAACAAACAGCAACAATAGACGAAATAGAGAAAGTCGAGAATACGGAATTGAACTTAGAAAGTACCAAACTTGTTAGAATTATGTTCTCAAAAAATATGTGCATTTGTGATTTCGATTCGATGGAAAATTCAAATCGAGTATATAATGAATTTGTAAACAACGGATTGTAGGAGATATTGGGACAGCTAAAGTAATAGTTCAGAAGTGTTTGGTAATTTTGTTGCAAACGGTTATCCATACAATTATGATTCTTTGGCTCACCTGTATGACATGGTTAAGTTGAACTTGAATTCATCTTCGAATTTGAAACTCATATTTCGTCGAACCAAAAGACTATAGGGTGATTCTCCTGTATACCAGACATACAATTGATCCTTTCGCCTTTCGAAAATCAAATATAAATAAAATTAGAAATTTATTTGAAAGTTATGCAATGGTTGTCATCACCAGTGTTGTGATGTTCTTATTTCAATAATCAGGTATTCTATGATTTGGAGTAAAGGTAATTCCGTTTTTCGAATTTTCTCAATTCCATTTGCCTGCATTGGAATCATGATAAAAGCAAAACTTTTACTTTGAAAAACTAGGCATGATTTGTTTTTATTTAAAATTCACTAAGGTCGGAAGTAATGCCTAAAAAGTACGAAGTAATGGCGCTGAAATAGCTAAGATCTACTACAAGATCACCCCTTTGCCGCAAAATTGCGAAAAGGTGGTCGAATATCATACTCGATCTTTTCAGAAAATTTATTTGGATTAAATTTAAACGGAAGAAACTAAATTCTAAAAATCAAAATAGCGCCACCGTGTCTTTTGAAACCTGCGCAATTTGTTAAAAGATTCTTTAAAAAGGATACTGAAAGTAATCAATTGATTTCATACGAGACTTTCCGTGTTGCTGGATATTGAAACGCAAACACAGGCAAGACAATATATCGAATCGAATTCATAGAGTAAAGAAAAAGAACTTATACTCACCGCAAGGAAGCCGGTGGCATATCGTACGGCAAAGCATTACGATACAAAATAATTACACCTGCAACGTTTGCATGATTGAGCTGAAACAATATACCTTTTTTTATTCTTTAAATTGTTAACGAAGGTGAATAATATTATTAAAAGGCATTGTAGATTGTCAGTCCACAACTTAACATGGGCTGAATAATTTGTGGTTGGAAACGATCGAAATCATCAAATCTAATAGTCTATCTTTGCTTATGTCAAACAACATGCATGTCAGCCTGGCGGAATATCAGTTACTCGGTTCTGCAGACACACGGGGCAAATATTTGCCATAAGATGTCAACTTAGAAAATGCCAAATATTTCATCATAAATCTCTTGCTAGACGATTAAAATGCGTTTTTAATTGTCTGACAACAGGCAAGCTTCAGAAAAAGTTCAAAATCATCAATACTGCTATGAAATAGCAAAACAATATTCTGGCACTCTGATACATACATGAATTGTTTAACTCTTAACTAAGAACAGATCAAAATTTGCTCAGTGAAAGCGTTACAGGATACTATATATCGAATCAATCATTCGATCCAAAATCAACACAAAAATGGAAAATACCACTTACTACGACAGAATTTATCGATATGTAATTAAAGATTTTTGGGTATTCTTTTCATAACTGAAAAATTTCTGGTATGGTTTCCAAGATATTGGTGTTTGAAAACAGATTCGTTAATATGTATGTACTTTGTGGTGAATTGGTAGGTTTCAGGTTCTAAACTATTGTTGCACTAGATATTTCGTTGTCACATTCTGCCGGCAAGTGTTAAATGAGGTTATGACATTTGCATACTGCGCGTTGTAAGATTTACTTCCGCAGGCTGGTACAATGCTAGCTGCTGTGCTAGTTAAACACTCGAAGAAAATGGGTTACACCATAAGAAAATATGGCAAATAGGCAATATGTAATGTCAAACTGTAAAAATAGATTTAAAATCAATCATCATCAATACTGATATTAAATAATGAAATGAACGTTTTGAAGCTATTCTTGGCCATGCAAAAAAAAAATCGGACGTCCGAATAAGATTCTCTCATACTACACTTCCGTACACTCGTATAAATGTTATAAATGTTCACGAAGTCAAATTTCTACCTAAAAGCATTAAAAGTATTTGTAACTCATTTTTGAACAGCAAAGGTATCAAAAAAAAGATAATAAAAAGGTCTTCAAACAGAACTTACTACATTTTCAACACTTAACCTGCAAAAGTGTTTAGAAAAAAGTTGAAATTATGCCCCAAAACACAAGGCAAGCTACTTCAGTAAGTAAATATAGTTGATATCGTAATTTATGATATTTTGAAGGTAGGCCAAAACACAAGGGCATTAAATCGTTGTTAACTATATATGTGAATGATTTTTTGCTGATTTTTTCCTAGTTTTTCTGGTACATAGCTGGTGCTTCTACAATACCCCAGAAGTTCGCTTATATGTGGTGAGTTGGCGAGCATGTTGACGATTCCTAGCCAGTAGCCGCTGAAGATTGCGGGCGGAGGACTCCCAACATTGGGTGTCCGACTCGCTCGCGAAAAAACCAAATTGACAGATTCATACTGACGAAAATCCACGCCGAAGGCGCACATGAAATCATTTTTTTGCAAAAAACGACTGCATTTTAGTAGAAAGACGTATATTAATGCTATAACTTCGCCGTCAAACGCCGAAAAAGGTAAATCACGCCGAAGGCGCAAAATAGAATTAGCGGTTTTGCAACTTTATCATACTTTTTGCTGATTTAGGGGGTGGAACTCCTAGCCCACAGACTAGTAGTATTTGGAGGCAAGGAATTTTTGGACAAAAAAATTGTTGATACATGACCCGGACGACAACGTAACGATATTACCGATAGTAAAAAAAATTTACATACCTTTCGTGTGTTGCCAGATATTCGACAAGATCCGCATATCCACGGCAAATCTTTCTCTCTTCTTTTCTTCCGTTTACTCTCTTTTCTTGGTTCCCACCAAATGATAACCTTAGATAGAAAACACCAAACTACAAAAATTATAAGAAAAAGGCAGCTTTTGTTACTTCATAAAGCAATCTTTGAGCATACATAAATCAAAATATACATATCTCGAGTAGCAGAAATATCAGCGAAACAAAACTAGGAAAAACAATATACGACAACTGCTGTGAATTGTCATATATATTTAATTCGTAAGAAAAAAAACGAAGATTTGAATATTAACAGGAATCTCAAGGAAAGTTCATTCATGAAGCAATTGGGCTACAAAATTTCGAATGCTCGAAATTACCTAATGCACAAATTTTTTATATCCTTACCTTCTTTTCTCTCGCTGCTTTGTCAAGAGCGAATTTAAGCCTTCTATCTAACTTTTCCAAATATGAATCCGAATCTTCTTCGTGTCCGAATATTATGTTATAAAATTTTGATATGTTGAATATTTCATTTTCATGGCTATCATAATCAAACGCTTTAAGATATTCAGACCAAGTGTTCGTATTATAAAACGTCATAAAAGCTGACATCGAAATTGTTTCGTTTATCTGATGGATATTTAATGACGTCATGAACACAAAGACAGTCAGTGAACAGAATACAATCCAAAAATTTCTGTTCAAATCCATTTAAAATTCTTCAGAAACCTGAAAAAAAAAATATTTCAACTGTACAACTAGTAAACATATGTAGTAATTTCTAAATTCCTTGATTAGCATACTATAAACATATCTATAAGATATTTAGCCGCAGGCTTTAGACTTACCTTAAAGTGTCGCAATAGGTCAATGTTGAACGTAGCACAATCGCACCACAATAAATTAATCACAAATCTTGAAAAAAACAATCGTGATATACTAAAACAAAGAAATATTTCTGAACATCTGTCCGAGTGAGATTCGGGAGGAAACGTGAGATGATCAGTCGGCACTGAGGAAAGATGCATTTCGTGACTAAATTTAGTTTTTCTGTACAAAATAAACGGCTTGAGAATAAATCCCGAAAGTACAACGATAGTTGTTCAGATTTAAGCATCAACTTTATTTGCATTATGACGAGAAAGAACTTTAATGCGTTGTGTGCTGCGAAGAAATTTCCTGATCCATTTCATATGTTCACAGGGAACAAAAATTTTGAGAAACACAACTTACATGGAATACACTGATGTGAAAGAGGAACAGAGAGATTGGCCACTCTGTTAGAACATTTATAGTTAAATATATAGTTATATAATTATAGTCCATATTATAGCAAAAGTCGATAGGTTTTTTAAACATATTTTTAGTACATTGGATTAGATCGGGATGAGGAGAAAGCAAAATGTATGTATGTAATGTTTCGGGAAGTATAGTAACAAATTTGTTAATATAGCCTGTCAGATATTTCTTTCTACCACCTTAAATTGACACCGTAAACTCACCTCCAACTTGTAAGTTTGCAATTAACTAAATCGCCAATACCTAACTAACACTTGCTGCACTAATTTGTGCTTCGGTTTATTATTGACGCTGCTTCGAATAAAATTTCTAACAGCATAATACTGGCTCCCTATAGTTTGCCGTAAGTATATTTATTGCCCAAGGCTATTGTAGGTTAGACAGTGTCTCATTGAATTATCAGGCGTTTGCTACATGCACGTTATACAGTATAAAGCGGAATTTGTACGGTTACGGCAGCTTGCTATCACTATACCTGATTCTGATGGCTCTCAATAATATATCTACGGTTGAGTTAGTAGCTCCGTGCAACTGGTCGTCTTTCTTGCAAACTGTAGCCTTGCTTCGGCTCGTCAGCAAGACCTTGAAAACACAGCTATGATAATAACTGTCTTCTCTGGAGTAAAATAATTCAGCACCGGTATTGATAGGCAATACCGCATGATAACGGTACCGGCAATTTGTACCGTACCCGGATGCCAGACGTTTTAATAAAAAGAAGAAGACAAGTTTAAGCCTATATCAATTTAGGTTGTAGTTTCTGTAAAATCTAATAAAATAAAATTTAACTTTGTACTGGTTATTTCACTTAGTTTTTCTATCCGAAAATTTTTAGTGATACAATTATTTGCGAACATGAATCATCAAGCACTAATCGATTTTTACGTCTAAAGTGGTCCATCCTTGGCACATACTTAAAAAACTAAATTTTCAATTGATTTAGAACGTTTCTCACAATATCCTCTCAATGCGAATTCAGCCATTTTAACCGTGTACCTTCGGCTACGTGATTCAAAACGTCATGTACCTAAAAACGGCACAAACAATCTTGTCCGCAATGTCCAACAAAACCTGCAAACTTTTGAAGATTAGTGTATGTTTTGTTGCAAATTCCTCCAACATAACATTGCAAACATAATCAAGCACTGAAATGATTCAATAATTGGACTGAGCATCATATTTTGGGGCTGGGTTATAACACGGAGCAGTATCACAAACATCGGGACGAAACAATCAATTATATATATAGGAATCTGATACAATTGAGTATCCATTCGATGATTCGTTTAATCTGCCTTGAATATTTGAATAGCTAGGTGTAGTATCATATTATAAAATAATATCAACGACTGCTGAGGTTTGGATTATTATTATTATCATTGCAGTACAAGCCAAGAAATCGCACCATCGCATCCAAATTACGCACGAAAATACAGGTATAAATCTCTTGAGCTATGATTACATTTTTACTTAGGTGTTGGAAGTCAATCATCGAATTGTTTATGACGACGTAAAAATATAAATTTAGAATCTCACGGAGGCAGATATTCAGACTCAGATAATTTTCTCTAATCAGTACGTGAAACTTTTTTATTGCAAAATACCAAAGAAAACGGTTAGAAAAAAAGATCTATCCGCGAAGGGGTACACTGCAAGGTTTATAGACATTTGGCAATTTTATTACATATGAGGGTACATCGTCTGATTTATAAATGCGACTAGTATTTTGTCAATATTATACATCTGGGAAATTGAATTTTTCGTTTTGTCAAATATGTCCTATAATATTTGACTAGTCGGAAGTGTCGTTCTTGTCTGATTTACGAGCAACAAACGTTAATGACAAATTTATATATTTTCAAAAAATGTCCGCAAATGGGTATGCCAAAACTTGTTCGGAAAAGGCTAAAACAATAAACTAACACACGGCGCCTCATGGGCGTCATTCATTTGTGACTCGCGCAATACGGTGTAACACGCAGATTGTACCGGTTGTTCTTAACAGTCATCAAATTTTAACGTGTAGGCCCTACCCAAAATAATTCTCTCAAGGAAACTATAACTTTTTGTTTTTACGACGCCATTGCCTTTTGACCAATATTGTTATCTTTATGTGAATGCAGAGGTAATTGTAAAAATGTTTTGAAACAATCCTTGTCGTCGTTTCGTATCCATTGTTTTAATGAATCAACTGTTCTATGAGCAACTGTTGGAGTAAAACGTGGACGAGAGGGAGAAGATGCATCATATTTAGAATTACAAATGTCATCAACATTAATTTCA
Source organism: Styela plicata (assembly GCA_963675895.2). Taxonomy (NCBI): domain Eukaryota; kingdom Metazoa; phylum Chordata; class Ascidiacea; order Stolidobranchia; family Styelidae; genus Styela; species Styela plicata. The sequence continues at coordinate 4,549,595 of OZ023150.1, forward strand.
TGTATTATTATACAAAGTTGACAGAAACTCGTGGCTCTGTATTGAATTTCGTGTGGTTGGTTTTCAACTTATGACAAGCAGTTGCTAATTTTATATTCATTTGATATAAATCTTTTTCGTTTCAATGATAGTCATCGAATACAATATATTCGCCACGCTGAAGACATTCTTCTACGTTTTTGCCAGTCATATTTTTTGGCTTAGGGAAGCCAAGTTAAACACAGAATGCACTGATTGTGCTAATTCTACAGTTACATAAATTTGATGCGAACCCATAAATCGATAGATGTTTCTACCAAAAAGCCTCCTCAACTTCTTGCATTCGAGGTGCTACAACCTGGATGGTCGGCCAACGTTATAATTTATACAGGGAATGGAAAATATGTTTTGAAACAATCCTTGTCGTCGTTTTGTATCCATTGTTTTAATGATGCAACTGTTCTTTGCGCAACCGTGGGAGTAAAAAGTGGACGAGGAGAAGATGCATCATATTTTGAATTGTATATGTCGTCAACATTAATTCCATGTACGATTCTACAAAGCTGACAGAAACCTGTTGCCCTCCATTGAATAAGGTATTTAGATTCCTTTTTCTTTTCTAATATTGTTCTCCACCTGCATAAATTTAAATGGTAAAAGTTGAGATGTAGATTTGAATGATGTTATAATATATATTTTTTCCCATCCCATATTTGCGAAGGTCTGTAAAAGCGAATTTGATAGAACTGATAATGTATCGGTTATAGTCTATAGGCTAAAGTGCATTCCCCCTCCACTTTCGTATCCCAATCAGAAATTTTATTTTGTCATTTATTTTTATGCGTCACAGATGGACCTCGTCTCATCCACGCGTGAATCACAGTTAACGAAAAACTCTTTGTCAAAATTTTCTGTCCGCCTATAAGGTACTAGTACTGGGCCTTGGTCAGGGTGATCCACTCCAAGAAGTGGTTAAAGAATACTAAATTATTCAATTTCGCCCAGGCTAATTCAGCTACGTATTTGACTTGTTTATATTTAGCACATGGCGCCCTCGACAAGACGTGCGGTCAAATAGGGGCTCATGGTCAAGAAAATAGTGGTCGTAATCTCTTTGTACATCACTTTTTTTGTAAACAAAACCTTGTCACAGCAATTAAAGATATTTCTCTGCTTTGTATGTAAAAAGTAAGAAACTGTTCAAAATAACAAGTAAAGAATATCATCCTTTTCCCGGCCTTAATTCGCGACGTGTAACGGGATATTATAGAACGTACTATCATTCAGCTTCTGACTTGAAAAAATCCTCTACAGCAGTCGTTCAATTATCCCACTCAGGCATGTTTTGTTTCAAAATCTTTGTTAGTTATGAGTCACTAATGAATCGCGTCGTCAACACGACCCATCTGGGACTCGGGCTTGGCAAAGTCTTATTGTTGGCGTTGGATTGAGGTATATGGGATGTTTTCTGCTCAGTGTGCATTTGTTGTATTCCATTTTGTAGTACTTTGTCGTATCAATCGCCGCAAGTTTAGTTTTGTTTCCAGGAGCTGAATCCAGCCACGCCTTGAGTAAACTTAAATTAAAAAGTTTCATTGAAACATGCTTTGTTCTGCACTCGCAGGCAAAGTTCACTCAATTGGTGACACATTAATATTTACGCAATAAAATGTATTCGACACAGTGAAGTCAAATTGCGACTTTGTTTATATTTCAACGATAAGCGATGTCTAATTGGATAGCATGTTGGCATCGGAAGGACTCGGGTTCAAGTTGCCTGCTCCTCAATCCATGGAAAGATTATATCTTTATAACAACTACTCCAACCCTGTCCAGGGCCGTGATCATGCTGACCCTCTCGTAGGAGTAGCAAAAAATTCTACCTACACTGTTACTGAATGCTCTTCGATACGGTACATACCAAGCCTTAAACCAATTGATCTATATATACAAGTAACGAACCTGAAATACTCCATATACGCGGTGTCATTGTTATCCAAGTAATTCAGGTAATCAACTAAATCATTAACAGTTTTGTAATTGTCAACATGAATAAACGACTTTGGTGGCAATCTTTTAAGATAATCCGCTTCTCGTGGACCCCACACCACTGGCACAGCATCTCCTAAAATTCCGTTGGAGAACTTTTCCGTGATATAGTCAGTACAGTGATATGAATTTTCAAAAGCAAAATAAAATTTGTATCGTCTTATCAAGTGAAACATAGATTTATGATCATGTCTTGAAATTGAAACATTTTCAAAACATTCACCGTATCCAGTGATTGGGAATAGTCTTCGAATCATCCTCAAATATCCTATGCGAAAGAGAGCCGATGCAGTACCATTACAGTTTGACACAAACGTTATTCCACCCTTACGTTTCCGCTTCAAAATTTTTGTAAGATCTTTTTCAATTGTTTCACCGTCAATGCCGAAATTGTATTGTTGACAAATGTCTGCATCTCCCCTGTAAAGATAAAATATCAACAATCTCGACCTCTTCAGACGAGTAATGGTAAGTGACATAAATCATGTTTACCCATTCACCCCAAATATCTTACGGGATCAGCCAGTATCCCTTCACCTTATACACTGTGTCGTTTAACGGGATTGGGGCGAGGGAACACTTACACACTGTGATAAATATTCTGTAAATTCACTGCCGAAACAGGAGTAATTTCAATACAATAAAATTCGAAAGCACGATAAAAGCCGATACCGCTCACTGCACGTCACCATGGTGGTTTAGTTCCGAATGGGATGTTTTCCGCTAGTGCACTTTATGGCACATTATCTTCTAGTAACGCTTGACGTTTGAGCGATCGTTGTTTAGGCACTCATTGCAGAGCGAACTTCTATATTAAAAAATTTGAAAAGCAAGCGATAATTTTACATTCCTTTTCTGCTTTTTTATTTAATTTTCTATGTTGATGTCTGAAAAAATTGTCTCGTTTGCGACTTGCTATGAATTACATCACTCGCGCGATATTCACTTTCGTGGATTTCAAATTCACACAATCGGCTCTTGGACCGCAGATATAAATCCTGCATTTAGTGGTTCCAAGTTGCTGATACGTTCGGTGTATTACCGACGAAGGGAGCAAATAGAATTACAGGAAAGCGTACAACAAATATTAATAGTAATATGGATTTGGAAACCAAAACGGACACGATTTTTTTTTTCATTTTTGAGGGGATTACAGTTCAAAATTATGTAGCCTATATATTTGTTCCACCTTCCAGCATGTATAATAACAGACGCGGTATGTTATTGAGGTGTAAATGTATTTCCAATAGTTCATGTTGATATGAGTTATTTCTACAGCATGTAGATTTTGAACAAATGGCATACTTAAAAAGTGTGAGGTCGACCAGACGAATATGTGCAAATTGTAGATCACTGAAGGAAACCGGATAAAATGAAACTGGAACTGAGCGCTGACCACACAGGACGACGTTAATCTTGCGATTGAATAAAACAATTTTTCCAGACTTTTAGTGAATAATTTTGTCAAAATAGAGAAAATACTAGGCGAAGGGAAATTGCTTTAAACAAGTCCATCTCGCCTCAGTACAGCTGCACACTTTTTATTTTATGTTATTGCTGCAGGGGCGTTGATGGCTGTGTAAGTGATTAATTCTCGCCGTTGGCGCTGTAGCCGCCGAGCATTTGGGTGAAAACCACCAGTTCGTGCGGGGCTTTATCTGTAATCTTTAAAAAGAATTAATTTTCTTCAAAAAAAGGGGTATCCACCCTGCAAGTTCCACCGTACAAGCATCAGCAGGCATCAAGGAAACGGCAGATTGAGGAGCCAGACAGGAAGGAGCGTGAGCTGGCTTTTCTGGAATCCGGACCATAAATTCCAGCATTTAAGTCAGCTAATCAGTACTGGCGTAATTATGAGTTTCAATTCCGGTCACTTCAGTTGCAGCTGAATTTAACCAGGTATAATACTAGAATTGAGGTCGGTCTCACAGAGAGCAAAACTGTTTGGTCTATTCTTTGCAATGAATGATTTAACAAATGCAAAGTTTCCCCTCACCCCCCAATATTAGAACTGAACTGCTATTATGGATTGCAGTGGTATCTACTATGGACGAGAGGAGGAACTCTCTAGCCAATCTTGAAAGTGGGTTTGCAATTAGTTTAGCTTTAGTTCGTGACAGTAGAACTTCTTAACAAGGGTGGCCCTGTCAGGAGAAAATATCTCCCATCCGTATTGCGCTACAGACTGCAAAGGTAATAAGCCCATCCGTCACGACAACGCAGTAATCCCGGGGATGTGTTTGTTGCAGAAAATTCCGAAAATACGCGGATATTCTAACAACTTCAATAGAGATTACTTTGGGTGCATCTATAGGCATTAAACTGTGGATTCGATTTTTATTCATCTGAAAAAAATCAGTTTGTAATTCCATTTGGTGATTCGAATCGATCCCAAGCCCAAATTATTCAAATTGATTGTGAATCGCTCATGGGAAAAACATAATTGCTAAATAAAGTGGAATTATCATATTTTACGACAAAATGCAATCGATTTTGATTATTTGACCAAATCGATAGTATATTGTTGTGAAAAATGAAACACATAGAGTGTGAATTGAAAACACCCTAACTTTAAGTCGGCTCATATAAATTCTAAATAAACTATGAATTTATTGATTTTCATAATACAATGGGACAAATTCGCTTCTATTCGAATTTTATTATTTTTCGAAACAGATTCAAATTCTAAATTATTCAATTTTGCCAAGCCCTAATCCACAGTACGACTCGGCCACAGTGATCAAGATATAAGGGGTGAAATTGAAATCAAGTGATTACTGTGAATCTTTCAAAAACTCTCAACAATAATCACGATATCCGTTCGATTATATTAAAAATCTGAATGGTGTGATGCTGTATTTCCTTTTTTTCAAGATTCAGCTCTAAATTTTAGAGTCTAAAACCTCAACAACTATCTAAGATAACTTTTCCTCGACTTTCCCGCGAAACAATCTTTCGATCCGATTATGCTATAGAATGATCACATTTACAACATCAATTGGAAATCGGAGAACAACCGTGAATAGGACATTAGGTGGCAACGGTAATACTAATATACTATTAGCTGAAAATTTTTATCGACGGTTCAAAAATATCATTACTATATATTAAAAATATAAATAAAACAAGCATCTTATTATTTACAAGATACAACATACTTCTTTTTACCTGTATGACATAGTGGCATTAAATTTAACAGAATCTTCGTATTTGAAAGTCATTTGTCGATCGATCAGAAGAGTTGATGACGATTCTCCAGTATACCAAACATATAACTGATCCATTCTTCTGTATAATAAAATCCAAAGCTTAACTTCTTGTGAGTCAATATTCTATTATTCCGGTGCGCGAATATTTTTATAGTTTTTTCTTGAGAAACAAACAATTTCGGGACAAAAAAATACAAGCAAGAGAAACTGTTTCGTCCGCGCCGAAAGCGCGTGAAAATTTGCCTATATTATTCGTAAAAATCCTCGTAGGGGACAGACTTCAGGTTGACATGTCCTACCCCACTGTACCACAGCCTGCGTGTACATCATATATTAGGTAAAATTCTTCTGAGGTTTTGCAGACCCAATCAGATATTTAATTTTGTCAAGAATAAGCCACCGATAGACAACGGTGCGATTTATTAGCGCCTCATGCCTTGCAAAACATATTGAGAAAATGATGCAAAACAGCGTCATAGTGAAAGAAACGCTTCCTGCCGTAAATGAAAAGAACTTTGTTAGGTTATACACCTCAAACATAGAAGCAGGACACTATCTAACAGCGCAAACTAAACAAAGTATCGAGATACTAATAATAATACTAGATAATTTGAGATACATCGGGAAAGAAATAAAAATGTGACACCAATCTCTGGCAAAATGATTAGCCCAACTGAATTCATAACGTTGTACTCACCTTAGTGAGGCGTGTGGCATAATTTTCGGTTTGGCATAACGATAGAGGAATACCACAGCAGATGTTTGTTCATCCGATATCTAGAAATAATATTTTTTATAAATATGTTTGTTTTATTTGTCACATTTATTTATTTGTTTGGCGATGTGTCGTGTCCGAGAATCTGCTATCTGGCTTTTTTGGTTATCAATACTGAAGTTCCTCACTTTGAACCAATTTACGCCACAAATCCGAGACTTTTGTCGAGTATAAGCCACAGACGGACCGCGTCTCATCGACGCGATCCATCAGTGACTCATACTTAACAAAAGATGTTTTGACAAATTTTCTCGATATGGTTGTCGGACCGTGCACATTGAGGAAATTAGCCTTAGTATGGGTTTCATTCATCAAATTTAAACTTATGTTTTTGGATGAAATAAACAATTAACGTGAGAGTTAGCGAAAAGTGTACAGTTCCAAGTTTTGGGGGATTTGTTGATTGCTGCCGCACGTAAAAAAGGATTGGTGGCAATTCTAGAGAAACATTTTGAGATTGCAGAAAGATTAAATATAGTAAATAATATAAATCCCGTTGCTTCCTTTACCGTTGTTTTATTAGAAGTAAGTTGACATGAGCCGCATCTCCATCCCAATTTTTTCTCTTTCTTGTAATATCGATATGCTCCTTCCGGTTCCCACCAAAGTATCACCTGAAATATCATTGACAAAATATAACCATAAGTTTACACTATCGATCACGCGTTCAAACCGTTTAACCAGATACAGAAATATTCATTTGGAATGACGATGCCGTCCCTCCCTTTTACCTGAAATTAGGTGAAGTATGACGAGTTTTACACAAAACTAGGTAAAGTATTGCAAGGAACCTAATTTTACCTTCGAAGCTAGGTAGTACTTTGAATAAAAACCAAGTAAAGTGATGATTGAAATCACCGAATGATCAATTCCAAAAGCATTTTTATAATGGAAATATGATATACCTAGTTTTTTTATACTGAGTACATCGTTTTTTCATGTACCCACTATGTACCCAGTTAAAAATAGGTAAATTTACCTATTTTACATAGTAAATTTATGAGGTGAAACTTCAAAAAGAAAACTCGGTAAAAGTACTTTCCAAATAAATTCGGTGACTAAGTATACTAGGTGAACTCGATATTTTTGCCTAGAATTGCTATCACTAGAATACATAACTAAATGTATCAAAGTATAAACTTCTTTACGAAATTTAATGATAACATCATTTTTCTCATGTCCATTCTTCATGAAATGTTCATTAGCGTATATACAACTTTACATTCAATCAAATCAGTTGATTTTTTTACTGGGTACAAAAACAGGAATATGGGGAAGAAAAGATGAACTACGGGCATGAACTTAAAACAGTAATCGATAACATTGGGTGTTCGGGAAACATTATACCCTAAGCAGAAAACACCCCAAAACACAGAAGTTAGCGATAATATAGAGTACAGTGAGGGTATCTATCTACCTTGGACGATAGTGAAACCATATACTGCTTCTTTGTTTCCTTTTAGTCGGCTCTTACAACACACACGACAAAATATATGTATTCAATTTAGCCTACCTTTTCGTTCTTGGCTGCCTCATCCAGCGCGTGCGTCAGTTTTTCGTTCAACTTCCGTATCATAATTTCGGTGTTTTCCGTGTTTTGATCACGACTGAACAATGCATTATAGAACTTCAGAAGACCAAATTCTCCGCCACGTGAATGAATATCAATATCGGAAAAGTAGGACGAAAAGTCGTACAGTTTATTAAGTTTTATCGTCGCATTTTTCTTCCAGCCAATGTGTATAATAGTGATAAGCACAACGAATATCAAAGACCAGAATAATATCAAAACATTACGACTCACAGCCATATAAGAAAGAGAAATTCAAACTGAAATCTAAAAAAAAACGAAACTATACAAAATTAATACCTGTTATGATAATGCTGCTGTTATTCAATACATATTAAAATAATCATGTTCCGAATGAGTCGATTGAAAGATCCAATCCGGAAAATTTGGTGAAAACATCATTTGTTAAGCATGAGCCACTGATGGATTGCGTCGACGAGACGCGGTCCATCTGTGACTCATGCTTGATAAACTCAAATTTTTGATTGGAATCATCAGGCGACTTCCTTATAGAAATAAATAGATTAGTAAAAATTGAGTTATCAATTATCTCACACATAGAGCTGGGCAAAACCGAATTTTGATATCAAATCTGATTCCAATTTTTTTTTCGACTCGTATTATATCGCTAATTTCATGTACATAACATATATCTCATTTTTTACTATTACGACTTGTCTCCATTGTGAAAAAATATTGGTCATAGTGTATTTTCAGTTCACACTTCTTGTCTAAGAGCAGCAACCCTCATATCTTAACGAAAAATTCGATCAAAATTTATTCTATTTTATCTATTGTATTGTAATATTCCAGATGTTTTTAAACGTATATTAAGTTTGATAACTTTTATGCGTTTATTGAAAAAACTTCCAAAAAACTTTTGGCTCACAACCGCTGAATTGGGCAATTGAATACGACTTTATTGGGGCGATAAACGGCGATCGTCGTAGAAAAAGGAGCAATTTAACCTTAATTCATGCGTGACTGAATTTTAACAAGTTGAGTCAAAATGAGTCACAGACGTAGACAGCGGCTACAGACGACTAAAATACTTGTTTTACGTTTTTTTAGAGCGGACGTCTGTTGTCAAATACCTCGCTATTCATGACCTATTAAATCAATCCTAACCTCAAAATGGAATCTCGAGACCAGCAACACATAGAACGTTATAATCTCAGTCCATCCAAGACCTATGTCTTATCTTATTAACATTTTGTGCAATGAAGACAAGCAAAAACCTCAAAGCTCAGTCAATTTATTAGCACATGGTACACATCAGTGTAGCTTTAACAACGATAAGCGCCCAAGATATTAGAATTACACTTAACGTAATCCGAAAAAAGCGAAACTGCTCTATAATGGTACCATGTCGTTAGACTCGTCTGTATAAATCCAGTCAAAATTTTTGTACAAATTTTATGCCTAGTTCATATAGCCGTTGGCAAAGTACTTGCATCATCTGAAATGTATTGCCGCAAGGAATTCTAGTGTACTCGTCGTTGTTTTATGTTTATTTCTTTATAATGATAACCAAAATTTTTTGGTATTCAACAACAATCAATTTAAATGATATAAATAAAATAACATGGGTACAAGTTCGATTTAATAGAAAAGAGATCAAGAATTGGAAATTACCCAAAATACAATTGCTTGTTATTAAAATAATAAAATATTATTGTTAGGAATGTTTGCTACCTTGGTATTACTCATCAATATTAGTTGATTTTACCTCTATGTTTTATTCTGGTTTAGCACAATTGCTACTATTGCAAAACAGATGAGAATTCACGACTTTCTTATCTTGTGTGTGACGTCATAGGACACTTCTTTAATGACACTCGTGTTTCGTTGCACAGTCACGGGCATGTTGAAACCTGCCCACAGTATTTCGTCTTTGCATCGAGTAGTTTGTCAGACATATTAGATAGTTCTATGTAAGACTGTTAGAACTTTAGGGGCCGCATATGGTGCGAGCCTTTGAGGCGCGATTCATGTAAGGGTCATACTAATTGAGTGTTATTTATGCTCTGTAGGATTATTGTTAATCACCGTATTTTCTTGTTTAGTATTTGTTATGACTATTTTGGGTCTAGTGAAGTTTAGTACCATATTCCCGAATGTCATTAAAATAAAAACTGGCAGAATATTCTCATCCTAACTAGGGGGCGCCAATGCTACAAGTATCTGACATTGTCTCCCTGGTTAGGATGAGTCGCTTGCAACATGGGAAATTATTATGATAATCGGATATATGGTACTAAACTTCATGAGACCCGCTATTTTCTAGTCCGTGGTCAAACACAGTTAATTTATCGTACTTTAAATCCGCACACAGGGCCCAATCGTACTAGTTGTAATTAAACCTGCATTTTGTGACTCAATTTCAACTGCATCATCTACAGCTTGTGGACTGTGAACAGAATAAAGTTTCTTTCAACCCAACTGTATGTTCATTGAATATTCGAGTGTGCTGCGTTTACAGGCAACAGTAGATTTGAGAGGGTTTAAAGGCGCATAGATTGAAGACCGTCTCGCACAGTCTAGAAAATAGAACGCGATTCCAGTTACACCCTGTAACTCGGAGTCGTAGTGCAAAATAGTACCGAGTTGATTGCACATCGAAATAAATTAACTTATGGCATCTTCAAAAGATGGACTGCTTCAATCACAAGCTGATATGAACGATACCAATGTTGTTCCCCCTACTGACACCGTTGTTTATAGTCAAACCTTGGAAACGATTCACATGATTCATAACCAGAACATTTCCATATTGTCAACTAATCTCGACCGATTAATGCATACTGCTGGAAACCAGAAAAGTGTAGTTGCCGTGAAGCATAAACTGGACACAGCAGTTGCTGCTTATGAACAATATTTGAAAGATTTCATTTCGACATCTGCATCCGATCAAGCTATGAATGTGGAAAATGCCTCATTATATTTAACTCAAATTGTTGACTTGAAGAAATCTACTGATATGCGATATAGATTATATCAAAGGGGAAACCTGGGGCTCGTACACACAAATCACCTCATTCAAGACATTCTTCAGTATCAAAACACACAAGCACAACTTCATCAAAACGTATGGCTGTGCAACCAAATTATTAAAATTGGAAGCTGCTGAAGAATTAGAAGAGGCGCAAGTACGGGCTCATTTTAAACGGCAGAAGTGAGAGAGAGAATTTATTATTTTGTCAACCAGAAATGCAATACATAATACATTAAATTGTATGTAGATACACAGCATATGTATTTCGGTACAGACTGGGGAATGGCGATATTACCAGTTGGTCATCAAAGTCTGCCATCACCCATTCCTGCCAAATATATATAAAGAAAAATTTGCAATAAACTATAATAATCTTTGCACTTACAAATGATGACAAGAAATTTTTCAAGAAAATATTTTAACACTCTCATTTATCACATAGCATTCAAGCACATTGGTATTCGTATTCTAAAATTCAACACAGACACCAAGAATGCCCGGAACAATACCTGGCAAATTTGCGAAAGAGAACAAAAAAGAGGTAATCGAGGCAATATAATAAATAAACAGAGGGGAACAATATAGCTGCTTAACTATAGCAGTTCAATAAAAAAATAGTAGCTCAGCTAAATATTTAGTTAAATGGTATTTCAATTTTATCAGATCAAAGCAATGTATCACGCCCATCGTATAGAGTACAACTTTATACAAGGAGACAAAATGACGGTTATAGGAATCCTAACTAACTGTATGTATATAGCGTATGTAAATAAGGATACCTCAGTACCGGTGATCACCAATAAATGACAAAAAAAAGACATAACTAGTAAAACATTTACAATGTCTTGTAATCACTGCAAGAATTATCATGATTTAATATAAAACACATGAGAACACAATATCAGTAATCACTGCATGAATTATCATGATTTAATATGAGACACATCAGAACACAATATCAGTAATCACTGATGAATTGTCATGATTTAATATAAAACACATCAGAACACAAATATCAGTAATCACTGATTAAAAAGCACAAGTATTTTTTTAAATAGAGAATATGTGGATTTCTTGATATTCTCAGGAATGCTGTTCCATATTTTAACCCCAGTAACTTTAATGGATTTTTGCAGGATTTTGTTATCGGCTCTGGGAGCATGATACGACTGTTTCGAAAATCGAGTATTGTAGGAATGTACGCTACTGCATGCTGAAAAATATAGAGCAGAAGATTCCGGAAGAGTGCCAGAGTTATATTTATACATTATTTTGCCCACCTCGTATCGGTACAAGTGATCTAGTTTCAAAATATTTAGTTTCTTATAAAAGGGACTCAATGTTGTTCGTAATGGAACTTTGGAAATAACCCTTATAGCTCTGTTTTGGAGTACTTTGAGGGGGTTCAATTGCGTTTGTGCAGCTACTCCCCACAAGACTATACCATATTGTAACACAGAGTGAAAAATAAACAGTACGTAAAATATTTTTAGGAACATAATACTTGAGCTTTGTTAAGATCCCGACGGCTCTTGACAATTTGCTGACTAAGTGATTAATATGGGTACCCCATGTGAGGTTTTAATCAATGTAAATACCCAAATATTTCACAGACCGGCATATAGATAAACGAATTCCATTGAGAAAAATATTGAAATTTTCAGATTTTCCTTCAATTAATTTGGAATTGATAATAAGAACCTGTGACTTTTTTGGATGAAGTGATATTTTATTGCACAGCATCCAGTCATTAATATTTTGTAAATCCAAATTCATTTTATTTTCCAGAGAATATTGATCGAAAGTTGATGATGATAAACTGGTGTCGTCAGCAAAAAGTCTAATGCATGAACCGGTCGCATTAACTATATCATTGACATAAATTAAAAAAAGAGTCGGCCTAAGGACAGAGCCTTGCGGCACACCACACGTAATAGGAGCCAAGTGAGAGTTGGATGAATCGGCGCCAACAAATTGAAATCCGCTAGTTAAATATGAGGAAATGAGTTTATTTGCTACACCACGTATACCATAATGTTTAAGCTTATCTATCAATATTCGATGGTCAACTGTATCAAAAGCTTTTTGTAGATCTAGGAACACACTACAACCAACATGGTTTTTAGAAATTATATCAAGATAATTGGATAAAATATCCATGACAGAGTAAGTGGTACAGTGGTTATTTCGAAAACCGAATTGGCAATGGCTGATTATAGAAAATTTGTCAAAATAGTTTTTCATTCTAACATGGATAAGTTTCTCAAAAATAATTGCTATACATGATAAAACAGAAATGGGCCTATAGTTAGTAATAAATCGCTTATCTCCAGACTTTAGTATTGGCGTTATTCGAGCTATTTTTAGACAATTTGGAAAAATACCCAAGGTTAAAGAATAGTTAAAAAGAGTATTTAGAACAGGGGATAAAATGTCATTTACCATCTTAATGAGGAAAGTAGGAATTTTGTCATGTCCTTCTGTCTTTTCGGTTTTTAAAGAATTTATTACAAGTTCCATTTCATCAACTGATGACGGTTCAAGAAACATGGATTGTTGTTGTGGTCTACCAGGATATCTCGAATGCCCCCCGCTACATGTCGAAAATTTGGAAGCAAGTTTTGGACCAATTTTAGAAAAATAATCATTAAACATTTCACATATAATTTCTGTTTTTTTCAGTTTTTTCTCCAGTTGATTCATCAATTATTTCTTTCAAATCGGGAGTGGATTTTGACTTTGAGATTAAATGATTCTGAGAAGTACAATTCTTTGGATTTGTCTTTTATATGACATAATTTATTTTGATATGGGTTGTATTGCCTCCTTTGAGGTTGCCAATAACAGAACCATTTAAATATAACGTTTTGAGCATTCTATCTCTAGTTTTTACAGATTTTAGAATTGCAGGCGTAATCCAGGGTTTACGGTTTATCCTGACTTCTTTTCGAGACATAGTTTTAAGAGGCGCATGTTTTTCTATAACTTTTTTCAAATCTTGAACAAATTTGTCAAAAATATGATTAAAATTTTTGGCATCAATCGAGGACATAACATAGTTAGCAAATTTATTAGCAACATCAAATTTAAATGACTCTATATTGAATGCAGACATATCACGTTTTAACCTTTTTCGACATGTAGAAGTGGGCAATCTGTGTAATACTTGGGCAGAGTATTGGGAAATGATCGGTCATATTGCTTCGTATAACAATGGGACTGAGAGATATGTTGCTTACATTTGTATAAATATGGTCGAAGGCCAAGGTATTAGCAGAAGCCAGCGGCATAAAATCATCAAGAAAAAGATCAGTAGCTGAATCTCCTGCTCTTGATGAAACTATGCGTGAGCCGCCACCAGCATTGAACTTAAGAGATTATTTATCACCAGCACCAGTGCAGAACACCAGCATTGCGACAACAAGAATGGACAATTTATCAGGTATGGCTCATGTATTATCCACACCTGAACTGATTTCTGGGTTTTCTCCACCCAGATTCGATATGACTCGACAATTTCAAACAATTAATGAGGTTTGTAGCTCATCTTCTGCTTCTTCTGTTAAAAATGTTTTTGATGAAAATTGTTTAGTTAGGCTCATGGGAGTACCAGTGGAAGTACATGGTTGTAATTCTGATTATAAATTATCAACATATGCTTTTCTTGATTATGGAGCAACCAGATCTCTTTGCTCCACACGTTTAGCAAATGATTTGGCTCTCAAAGGGGAGCCTGAAAGACGTACAATTCATACAGCTAATGGTCCAAAGCGTCATAATGGCATGAGAATTTCCTTTAGTGTAAGAGGAGTGAATGAGTCGCAAATAGTAAATGTTCACCATACCCTGACTTTTGACTCGATACCTGATGTACGAGATTCGATACCTACGACTGACATCTTGAAAGAGTATCCTCATTTGCTAGAACTAGATTTCCCTCAATTGGATAAGCCAATTGAATTACTGATAGGTGCTGACGTACTTGGACGTTATGCAATTACAGAGACACGAGTGGGTGCAGATGGAACCCCCACTGCAGTACATACCGTTCTGAGCTGGGCACTGACTGGTTCTGATAAAAATGTTACACGAGATGATATTGAATTTAATTTTGTCAAAACTATTAATGGACTCAATTGTAGTTTTATAAACCACTCTGAAGCTACTAAGCCTATTTGTCACATGTGTTCTCATGATTTTACTGATGTCAATGCCAACCCGTGTATTACTCAACCATCCCAAAATGACATAAGAGCGCTTGATATAATGAATAAAACTGTCATTAAAGTTGAAGGCCGATTTCAAATTGGTCTCCCATGGAAGTCAGATACTGTTAAACTTCCAAACAACCGATACATGGCTGAAAAGCGGTTGATGTATCTGAGACGCAGGTTTATAAGGGATCCTGAATTGTTCAGGAAATATAGGGATAAGATTCAGGAGTATATTCAGAATGGTTATGCCGAACTAATCCCATCACATTCACCTGCATCCACAGACGAAACATGGTACATTCCACACCATGCCACACGACAATCGAAATTCAGGGTAGTCTTTGATAGTTCTGCCGAATATCAAGGCACATCACTTAATAAACATTTACTTTCGGGTTCAGATAATAACAATGTAGTAATAGGTGTACTTGTGCGATTCCGACAAGGGTTTACTGCATTTGTTTGCGATATAAAACAGATGTTTCATAGAATAAAAGTTACACCAGTAGATGCTGATGCACAGTGCTTTCTGTGGTGGGAAGATGACAATATTGACAAAATTCCATCTGAATATCAAATGGTCTCTCACATCTTTGGAAACACATCGTCCCCATCTGTTGCTACATTTTCTCTTCAGAAAGTAGCTCATGATAACTTATCAAACGCTGATGAGATGACAGTTCTCACTGTTATGCGAGACTTCTATGTAGATGACGGGCTTAAGTCAATTGATAATCCTATACAGGCTATAGAACTAATCGAACAGCTAATTGAATTGTTGGCAACAGCAGGTTTCCACCTCACGAAATTCATGAGTAATGATATCAATGTTTTGAAATCTGTCCCGGAAAATGATCGTGCCCCAGCGATAAAAGATCTTGATCTTGGAAATAATTCACTTGGTCGTACACTAGGCGTTCAATGGAACATGCACAATGATGAATTTATTGTTTATGTCAATATTGAACCAAAACCTCTTACAAGAAGAGGAATTTTATCCATGGTAAGTCAGATCTTTGACCCGCTTGGATTTGTCCAGCCATTCATATTGCCTGCAAAGCGAAGAACCATTTAAATATAACGTTTTGAGCATTCTATCTCTAGTTTTTACAGATTTTAGAATTGCAGGCGTAATCCAGGGTTTACGGTTTATCCTGACTTCTTTTCGAGACATAGTTTTAAGAGGCGCATGTTTTTCTATAACTTTTTTCAAATCTTGAACAAATTTGTCAAAAATATGATTAAAATTTTTGGCGTCAATCGAGGACATCACATAGTTAGCAAATTTATTAGCAACATCAAATTTAAATGACTCTATATTGAATGCAGACATATCACGTTTTAACCTTTTTCGACATGTAGAAGTGGGCAATCTGTGTAATACTCGGCAGAGTATTGGGAAATGATCGGTCATATTGCTTCGTATAACAATGGGACTGAGAGATATGTTGCTTACATTTGTATAAATATGGTCGAAGGCCAAGGTATTAGCAGAAGCCAGCGGCATAAAATCATCAAGAAAAAGATCAGTAGCTGAATCTCCTGCTCTTGATGAAACTATGCGTGAGCCGCCACCAGCATTGAACTTAAGGGATTATTTATCACCAGCACCAGTGCAGAACACCAGCATTGCGACAACAAGAATGGACAATTTATCAGGTATGGCTCATGTATTATCCACACCTGAACTGATTTCTGGGTTTTCTCCACCCAGATTCGATATGACTCGACAATTTCAAACAATTAATGAGGTTTGTAGCTCATCTTCTGCTTCAGCTACCCAAACCGAAACCAGGCCTATAATTAATTCTCAAATCTGCCGTAGTCATATGGGGTCGGTATCATTTGAAAGTGTACCTAACACAACACCTCAAACACAGAATATTTCTCCTACCTTACAAATTAATCCTTTATCTAATTCTGCTCCCAGATTGCCTACACAGCGATCCAATATTGATTATGCAAGTAAAGATGACTTGTATATTTTAGCAAACACCATGAAACAGGGTTTTTCATTGCCTAAGCTCGATCCTATCACATTTGATGGGGATCCAAAATGTTATCACTCATTCATGCGTGGATTCGACAATATTATCCACCGCCATGCATATGAGGCTGCTGTGAAATTAGCTCAGCTTGTGCAAATGTGCACAGGTGAAGCTAAGGATGCCATAAAACATCTTGTTGTTATTGATTCACCTAGTGAAGGATATCAAGCGGCCAGAGATACATTGCAATATCGATTTGGGAATCGAACACTTGTCATTAATGCCCATATAAGACAACTTACTGAAGGCCCACGTCTACGAGTCAATGACACAAAGTCCTTGTGTAGACTTGCTTCACAAATGAGAAATTGTTAAATTATTCTCAGACAATGGAAAGCAGAGCAGATGTTGGATGCTCAGGCTTATCTCAAAGATATTTTTCGTCGCCTTCCACAGACATTGCAAACAGATTATGTTCATGATATTTCTTGGAGAAATAGTCCGATTCCGTCGTTCACTCATCTTCTGGAATTCATCAAGCTGAGAGCACATCTCAGTAATAACTTTTATGGACGTTTAATGGCTGAATCTGATTATAAACAGCGGCCTGTACCAAATTACAAGCCACGAACTGGTAAGATGCCAGTTTACTCTTCATTCAATTCCCCAGCATCAGAGAAAAGGAACCTATCATCGACTGCGGAAACTTCAACACCAAGAGAAGAAATTCAACGACAAAGTGCTAGTTCGAAGCACTCACGAACTGTATGCTTATGTTGTAAAAATGATCACCCTCTCTTTCGTTGTGCAACATTCAAGCAGTATGATTTGAAACAACGTCGCGAATTTATCTGGAAAAACAATTTATGCTTCAACTGAATGAGAGCCGGACACATTGCTAAGGAATGTTCCTCTCAGATATGTTGTCAAGCCGAGGGGTGCGGACGTAGACACCATACGATTCTTCACCAGAGTGAGATTCAATCAAGACCTCATTCACCATTAGCCGGAAGTAGACCCACAGACACTAATAGTGAGGTTGACTCGCCAAATGTAAGTTCTTATTTTGCTAATGTTAAAAATGTTTTTGATGAAAATTGTTTAGTTAGGCTCATGGGAGTACCAGTGGAAGTACATGGTTGTAATTCTGATTATAAATTATCAACATATGCTTTTCTTGATTATGGAGCAACCAGATCTCTTTGCTCCACACGTTTAGCAAATGATTTGGCTCTCAAAGGGGAGCCTGAAAGATGTAGAATTCATACAGCTAATGGTCCAAAGCGTCATAATGGCATGAGAATTTCCTTTAGTGTAAGAGGAGTGAATGAGTCGCAAATAGTAAATGTTCACCATACCCTGACTTTTGACTCGATACCTGATGTACGAGATTCGATACCTACGACTGACATCTTGAAAGAGTATCCTCATTTGCTAGAACTAGATTTCCCTCAATTGGATAAGTCAATTGAATTACTGATAGGTGCTGACGTACTTGGACGTTATGCAATTACAGAGACACGAGTGGGTGCAGATGGAACCCCCACTGCAGTACATACCGTTCTGAGCTGGGCACTGACTGGTTCTGATAAAAATGTTACACGAGATGATATTGAATTTAATTTTGTCAAAACTATTAATGGACTCAATTGTAATTTTATAAACCACTCTGAAGCTACTAAGCCTATTTGTCACATGTGTTCTCATGATTTTACAGATGTCAATGCCAACCCGTGTATTACTCAACCATCCCAAAATGACATAAGAGCGCTTGATATAATGAATAAAACTGTCATTAAAGTTGAAGGCCGAATTCAAATTGGTCTCCCATGGAAGTCAGATACTGTTAAACTTCCAAACAACCGATACATGGCTGAAAAGCGGTTGATGTATCTGAAACGCAGGTTTATAAGGGATCCTGAATTGTTCAGGAAATATAGGGATAAGATTCAGGAGTATATTCAGAATGGTTATGCCGAACTAATCCCATCACATTCACTTGCATCCACAGACGAAACATGGTACATTCCACACCATGCCACACGACAATCGAAATTCAGGGTAGTCTTTGATAGTTCTGCCGAATATCAAGGCACATCACTTAATAAACATTTACTTTCGGGTTCAGATAATAACAATGTAGTAATAGGTGTACTTATGCGATTCCGACAAGGGTTTACTGCATTTGTTTGCGATATAAAACAGATGTTTCATAGAATAAAAGTTACACCAGTAGATGCTGATGCACAGTGCTTTCTGTGGTGGGAAGATGACAATATTGACAAAATTCCATCTGAATATAAAATGGTCTCTCACATCTTTGGAAACACATCGTCCCCATCTGTTGCTACATTTTCTCTTCAGAAAGTAGCTCATGATAACTTATCAAACGCTGATGAGATGACAGTTCTCACTGTTATGCGAGACTTCTATGTAGATGACGGGCTTAAGTCAATTGATAATCCTATACAGGCTATAGAACTAATCAAACAGCTAATTGAATTGTTGGCAACAGCAGGTTTCCACCTCACGAAATTCATGAGTAATGATATCAATGTTTTGAAATCTGTCCCGGAAAATGATCGTGCCCCAGCGATAAAAGATCTTGATCTTGGAAATAATTCACTTAGTCGTACACTAGGCGTTCAATGGAACATGCACAATGATGAATTTATTGTTTATGTCAATATTGAACCAAAACCTCTTACAAGAAGAGGAATTTTATCCATGGTAAGTCAGATCTTTGACCCGCTTGGATTTGTCCAGCCATTCATATTGCCTGCAAAGCGTCTCCTTCAAGATCTTTGCATAGAGGGATATACATGGGATGATGATATAACCGGATCCATGAAAGATCGGTTTGAGAAGTGGATTCAAAGTTTATCAAATTTGAATGGATTAGCAATTCCTCGTTGTTATAAATTCGAACGTAATAGATTCGTAGATGTTCGTAGATTCGAACCTAATAATGTACAGTTGCATTGCTTTTGTGATGCAAGTACAACAGGCTGTGGAGCCTGTGCTTATTTACGCCTGACTGATGATGAAGGAAAAGTTCACTGTTCCTTCATCAGGGGTATTTCTAGAGTTACTCCAAAACAACCCATTATTATACCTCGGCTAGAGTTAGTCTCAGCAGTTGTTGCTGCTGAGCTTTCTTGTTCTATAGTTCGTGAACTCGACTACAAAACTGATAGTGTCTACTTTTGGACGGACTCTATGTCAGTTATCCAAATAATCAACAATCGCTCAGAACGATTCAAAACCTTTGTTGCAAACAGGATTAACAAAATCCATCTATTATCGAAACCAAATCAGTGGCATCATATCTAATCCAAAATGAATCCGGCAGATATAGCATCGCGCGGTCTTATGCCAGATAAGGTCCACAAAGCTGATCTATGGTTTCGAGGTCCACATATAATATGGGAAAGTTCGGATACATGGACTGACAGTTTTTCAACTGATCAGGCCTCTTGCGATCCACAACTTGCTCCTGAAATGAAACTTCATCATACTGATCCTGTGGAAGCACTCTCAGATTCTCCACCATTACATGACTTGCTTTCACGATATTCTTCATTTGAGAAACTTCGCAGAGCAGTAGCATGGCTACTCCGTTTCAAAGCTTATGCAAAATGGAAGTTTTTGCATCGTGACAATTCTCCCCCAACTGGATACTTACTGGTGCGGGAATTAGACCAATCAACGCACGAAATTGTTAGACTTGTTCAACAATCTCCCCTTTCATCTGAAATGAAATATTTTCAGGACATTACAAGTGCAGACACTGCACCTCTTTATCCCAAAACTAGGAAGAAACTCAAATCACCATTTGCAAAAACTCTTCTCAAATGCAATCCATTTGTTAAAGAGCAGATTCTTCGTGTTGAAGGTCGTCTCCAACATTCAAACCTACCAACTTAACAGAAGCATCCGATTATACTTCCGCCATACCATCATGTAACTAGACTTATAATTGACAAGTATCATTGTATGACTGGTCACTCAGGCACCTTACATACACTCGCTTCTGTACGTGAAAGATATTGGATTCTTAGGGGACAGTCTGCTGTCTCTAAAGTTCTTCGAGAATGCGTTTCATGCCATAGACGTTCCGCCAAAGTGGGAGAACAATAGATGGCAGATATTCCCTTTCATCGTTTAAGTTCGGGTAACCCAGCATTTTACTGTACTGCAATCGACTTGTTTGGTTCAGTCACGGTGAAAATAGGACGCAGTGAGCACAAACGGTATGGTGTTATTTTTTCATGCATGGGTACTCGTGCCATTCATCTGGAGGTTGCAGAATCTCTGGATACTTCAGCGTTCTTACAAGCATTCTTCAGATTCACATCTAGACGAGGGAAACCGGCACATGTCTATCCATACAATGGATCTAACCTGGTTGCCGGGTGTAAGGCACTTAAAGATGGTATCAATAAATGGAATTCGAAGCAGATAGATTCTACACTATCACAAAACGAAATACAGTGGCATTTTTCACCGCCTCTTTCCAGCCATCAGAATGGCGTTGTTGAAAGAATGGTAAGAGCGGTGGAAAAGATTCTTAAAGCAATTACTGACGGTCAATCTTTGAATGATTACTCTTTATGGTCCTTCCTAATAGGAGTGGAAGGGATTCCTAATGATCGACCACTTACCCCAATGAGTGATGATCCGAAGGAACTCAATGCTCTCTCACCTAATTCTATCTTGATAAATAGATTAGACCCATCATTACCACCTGATGTATTCTTTAGAACGGATGAATACAGAAGAAGCTACCGACATGTACAGCGTTTACTTCATTTATTTTGGCAACGTTGGATAAAAGAATACCTCCCCTTATTACAATGTCGACAGAAGTGGCTCGATGTTAAACGAAATTTCAGGAAAGGAGATCTTGTTCTGATGTGTGATGATAACACTCCAAGAGGACGATGGCCTAAAGCTATTGTTGAAAATGTGAACCCGGACAAGCAAGGAATTGTTAGGAGAGTGAAGGTGCGCACATCAACTTCAACATATTTGCGTGATATCAGGAAATTATGTTTATTAGAGGCTGTCTGACTTCACACTATTTATCACACAATATAATTGTCACATTCACACTCAGCCATATCATTTCTCACAAACATGTGATTATAAAGCATTCGTTCTGAATTATTCTTGAAGTTTGGGGAGTAGGACAAGATTGCCTTTTGTATATTTTTGTAGTCTTTGCGCCCCACTGTTAGGGTTGGTCATTGACGATTCTTTGTAAATATAGCGTTGTTGTATAAAGTTTCATTATACACTTCTTTCATGCAACCATTCCTTCTTTATTGGAAAATCATTTTACATGTTTACTTTGTTACATTTCATATAATTTTCGGTGCCGGAATGTTAGAAATGTTTGCTACCTTGGTATTACTCATCAATATTAGTTGATTTTACCTCTATGTTTTATTCTGGTTTATCACAATTGCTACTATTGCAAAACAGATGAGAATTTACGACTTTCCTATCTCGTGTGTCACGTCATAGGACGCTTCTTCAATGACTCTCGTGTTTCGTTGTACAGTCACGGGCATGTTGAAACCTGCCCGCAGTATTTCATCTTTGCATCGAGTAGTTTGTCAGACATATTAGGTAGTTCAATGTATGACTGTTAAAACTTTATCGGCCGCATATAATGCGAGCCTTTGAGGCGCGATTCATGTAAGGGTCATACTAATTAAGTGTTATTTATGCTCTGTAGGATTATTGTTAATCACCGTATTTTCTTGTTTAGTATTTGTCATGGCTATTTTCTAGTCCGTGGTCAAACACAGTTAATTTATCGTACTTTAAATTCGTACACAAGGCTCAATCGTACTAGTTGTAATTAAACCTGCATTTTGTGACTCAATTTCAACTGCATCATCTACAGCTTGTGGACTGTGAACAGAATAAAGTTTCTTCCAACCCAACTGTATGTTCATTGAATATTCGAGTGTGCTGCGTTTACAGGCAACAGTAGATTTGAGAGGGTTTAAAGGCGCATAGATTGAAGACCATCTCGCACAGTCTAGAAAATAGAACGCGATTTCAGTTACACCCTGTAACTCGGAGTCGTAGTGCAAATTAGTACCGAGTTGATTGCACAATTATATCTCACTATTGTACAGATTCCCCTTTGGGCACGTTATTTCAAGTATCACACGTTTTGCGGGAGCTGGCATGCTATTTCGTTGAATATGGGGGGCTAAGGTAAGAATTGGAAACGAATTCTCTCAATATCGGTTGATCTTATATTTACTGAAATTAATATAGCCGGTTTGGGTATGAGAAAAAAAATCAGTGAATGAGCTCAAAACCCTTCTTGTGCAGAGCTCAACTTAATGTACTTCGAAATACGCGCCACGTATACGGCAAAAATTAAAATCGATGGCATCGTTGGTGCAATCCATTAATGCAATTGTTCTCAACCTTTTTCTAACCTGATAATTACTTTTTCGCAGTATACAACCTAGCTTCAAACTGCCGTAAGAGGCCCGACAGATATATTTTTACAGAACAGCAGGATGGCGATAAAAAGCAACACCCGCCACATGAGGGCTTATGCTAGAGCTATTCACGGAGTACCTTGCCGAAGGACATCAATCAAACCATCTGTCTCAGAACACAATCGCGCTTAACCGAATGGGATAGTCGAAAGTAGAATGCTGCACGCGTACTATTTTAAAAGCCCTTTGCGTGCGACCAATAGTATGCGTAGGTCCTAGAAGCACCGCATTAGTGTCGTAAAATAAGTAATTTCATTCATCGGACAGCAGGTTGCGGATACACAGGAAAATGGAGATGCAGGCATCGAGATTATTGAGTGAAATTGGCACATTAAGAACCTTGAAAGAAGAAGGTCTAAATTTAAAAATATCGAAGTGAAATTGTCGCGTCATAATCGCCGGCACAGGCAACATAGTTTAGTTAAAATCTAAGAATTGTTCGATTTTGCCATCAATTTGTCGTTAGTTTTTTCTTTTAGGCACTGCTTCCGGCCTTGATCAGAGTGAATTTCAATACAAAACAAAATAGGTTTGTTATTTAGAGTTCCATTGAAACAGTATGGAAATCGCAAAGCTACACAGCATAACACTCCATTATTCTGCAATACGAACTGGTGGTGGACATGTCTTTCCCCCATGTCCATTAAGATATGCATACGGTAATAACAAAAGTAATAGGAAACATAACAAACCATTCGTTCATCATTGGTACATCCATCCAGTCATGCCATACAATTTAATAAATCAGTAACAGCCGTGGCAACTTCTTTCCAGTTGAAGCAATTCTATCAATGCTAGTTCTGCAAAGTGTGGAATATAAACTGTGCTGCTATATTTGCAGGCCACAGTCAGAAGGTTTGTGAGTTTGACAGAATCATTTTAGCAAGAATCATCTTTATTGGAACACCAATGAACGTAGCCTGGCCAGAAATTGTGAGAGAACTTATATTATCATGACCGCAATACGCAGTCGCAATGAAAATTCGACGGTTGAACACGAATGATAAAAGAACTTTATGTCCACACAGCCTACATATTCACTTATTGATATACTCTATATAAAACTATATATATATATAATATAAACTAATTGCAAAGGCGTTTCGGAAATTTACAAAAACCTGCCACTACACTCCGAGTCATTGAATGTTAAGATAATGATCAAACCTAGACATAGAATACAACAAGGATGTTAACGCTTTAAATTATGGATTGAAGCTTCAACAGTTTAATTCTTGTTTATACGAGATAAACTAAATTCATGGGGACGTATTCACGAAACACCGCTAGTAGACGCATGTAGGAGCTCTCAAATACGCCTTGAAATACTTGGTGTGCGAAAGCAAATATTTCCTATTCACCAAACAATTCAACCAGAGTTAACCAGGATCAGGCAGAATCTCTTGAATACTTATGCATTTTTCTCCCACACAAGACTCCAGTGCGATCGGTCAGGCGCGACACTTCCGATCGATTGGCGTTCGGCGTAGTGTGTGCCACAAAAATATGGGCCGAAGGCCCCTCATGGCATGTGGAAGTTTGGTAAAACGCACTTGCAGTTCAAGATATTAACAACCCCGAATCCGATAAGTACATTGACAAGGAAATTTTGAAATGAAAAGCACCAATTTATTCACAACCTCTTAGATTAAGAATTTTCTCTGAATTCTGTAACCATCTTTTGCTTTATTAATGGCATTGGGAAATTAAATTTCTTGTAGGTGAATTTGATCATAGACTGCAGACGATATTGTAGCCAGTAGCCTACTGATTGAATTTAACGTGAGTGACCTATGCCAGGGTCATTGTAACGTTCATCTTAAAGTGAACAAATTCCTAAATCTCTATGGTGCTTTCCCATAGGTCCCGCGATTTCTACATGCTGCAGTAACAACAGTAATTCCGCTGTAAAAAAGGTTTGTTTAGGGTATTTGTAACTTTGACAGCGCTACTTTGATATTGTTACAGCAGTTAAACACTTTAAGCATGCCAGCACGCAATTAATGTTCCAATAAAGGTGATTCCTACTAAAATGATCATGTCAAACTCACAAAATTGGCAGTCAGTTGGTTTGCAACTGACAGAATCCAAACTTAATCAGCGACCTCGCGAGTTTGTTAGAGAATGTTCGAGAATAGAATTTTCAGCGGTTGAAAAGAGAAAAGGGGGAATCTCTACTGCGTTTCTCACGAAAAACGGATACTCTTATTTTTGTTAAAGGACATTCAATAGCTTGAATCTTGCTTTCCGTCAAGATAATAGTTTGATATAGTTTCGTGAATAGAGCCCCTGACTAGCTGTGATGGGCAGACTGGCCTCGCAATCCGGGTAGTATTCTGGCCAATCTGGATCTACGAGTCCTACCTAACCGCAGAAAGTCCACTTTCATTTTGTATTCAATTTCACCTTCAAAACTATGTAGTACTTTGATTAAAAACAAAGTAAACTATGTAATCATTGCTTGGCTACATTTAATGTATTTTTAAAAGATTTGATGATTGGAATCATCGAATGATCAATTTCAAAAGCATTTTTATAATGGAAATATGATATACCTAGTTTTTATACTGAGTACATAGTTTTTTCAACTATGTACTCAGTTAACATTGGCTGTCCAAGAAAAATTTTATGAAAACTTTGTACTCTAAGCACAAAACACCCCGAATCACAGAAGTAAGCTGTAATATAGAGTACAGTGAGAGATATCTATCTGTCTTGGACGATAGTCAAACCATATACCGCTTCCTTGTTTCCTTTTAGTCGGCTCTTACGACACACAGGAAATATATGTATTCAATTTAGCCTACCTTTTCGTTCTTGGCTGCATCATCCAGCGCGTGCGTCAGTTTTTTATTCAATTTCCGTATCATACTATCGGTGTTTTCCGTATTTTGATCACGGCTGAACAATTCATTATAGAACTTCAGAAGAACAAATTCTCCTTCACGTGAATGAATATCAATAACTTGAATTTTCTATTAGTTCTACCTTTCCATTGTTTTTGCCTTATCCTGTATATGTTTCAGCTTTTTATTCAACTACTTTTTCATAACTTCGGACTCATCCACACTTTCATTGCGACCGAAAATTGAATTATAGAGCTTCAAAATACTAAATTCGGCTTCTTCATGTTAAAAGTTGTCAGTGTTGAAACTGGCAGAATAGTGGGACGAATTGTCATATCGTTCTGATAACGCCCCATTTTTCCACCTGATGTTAATAACAGTGATACACACAGTAAAGGCTGATAGCTAAAATAGTAATATATTATTACGACTAAAGGCTGAAAAAAACGAAATTTAATTGAAACCATTATCAGTGAAATGCCAAAACCTTTTTCCTGGTCGTATCGAGTCGCGTGATGATTATTCGAACCATCCGAACAGATTTTTTTATTATGTACATAGTTATCGCAATGGAAGGAGGTATATGGTCTCTAGACAAGCGGAAAATTTTCTTAAAGCATCTTTCGTTAAGCATGGGTCACTGATGGATCGCGTCGATGAGACGCGGTCCATCTGTGACGCATGCTTGACAAAATATTTCGCAGACAAATATCAATTTGCAGTTTTCTTGAACAATGTAAGCAAATGTATCATTACAAAACGTTTTGATAAATGGTTTATTTTTAAACTTTGCTAAGCTAACATTTAATTTTCTTTAGCATTTAAAACTTTTGCTTAATTGGAGGAAAATTTTTTTGGATAAATTAATTTAAGACTTAAGTTCCTCCTCTCCATCGATATCGGCCCAAGCCAACTGACAACGTTCACTACTAGCAGATACGACAAAGAACACATCAACGCTGAGCAGATAGCTTTCCTAATGGAACTGGAAAGCTCCAAGTGCACCAAGTGTCATCTCCCATGTGTGATGGTAAAATCAACAACCACTTCTTCTTTCTAACCACTTCTTAGCAAACTCATCTCAACGCTAGTAACATAGTAACACTTAGGAATGGGGTTAAAAGTTATATTTCGCATACCAAACCGGCCAAAATCGACACTAGTAACACTTAGGAATGGGGTTAAAAGTTATATTTCGCATACCAAACCGGCCAAAATCGATAACTCCTCAGTGATTGACTCTTTTTTTTTCAGTCGCAATCAATGTGTTACTTTGGATTGTCAAAAATTGTCTTGTCCGAATTCTTTTATGGGCTAATTGCAGAGGCAGTGGAAGACATTCGTCTTCGGGGATCCGACTTGCCGATGACAATAGTAAATTGGCAGTTTTACACTAACGGAAATGCTACCAAAGGAGTCATTTCGCAAAAAAAATTCTGCTGAAAAGCATATTTTACTGATATATATTTGGTCTTGAAAACCAGGAAAAAAAGAAATCAACGGTTTTACTGAATATTTATCCGGAACAAAATTGCGGATTTGCTGTCCATTAAAACATTCATAATCAATCAGATAAATGATAAAGTTTTGGAATTATTTAAATCTGTTTGTCTTGAAATTTCTTCTAATATGTAAAATTATTTTCGAAAATTTATAACAAATTTACATCCGCGTCTTGACCATCACTCATTTATTTTTAACAAGAAAGACAGTTGTAATTTTTTTCTAACTGAGAAGGAGGTTTCATATCATAAATGAATACTGATTTTTTGTGCGTCCTTGTAAATGTGCGTAAAAGATTACCGCCTACTTTGAAAAAAGAATTTCGAGGCAATTTTAATTTAAGAGTCACATAAACGTGAGATAGCTCCTATACAATCTTACGGTAAAATCAAAAGATTCTGGTTGAAATAAATATTATTTACATTTATATTTAATAAACTACTATAAGTAATACAATACTTCATATTCTATGCAGTTGAAGAAGAAGTGCAACGCAAAGTAACCATTTGCTTTCCGCTTTTGATTTACCTAATTTCCTCTAAGGCATCTGAAAGGAATTAGATAGATAGTTTATTTTTATTGCATTTTAAAAAAAAAATTAAAATACGAGAGTGATTAGTTTATTATGAACTCAAAGCTGATCCCATATTTAAGACACGCAGAGAGCACTCAATGTTGCCTAAGATCCTATAAAAACTATTATAACGATACCTTGTGACGGGAAGTAAAAGATTGCAAAATATAGTGAGCTTACTGAGAACAAGCATCACAGTGAGTGGATGAAATAAAATCAGAAGAGAATGCGCGTTTCTAATACTGCCCTGAGTGTGATTCACCACATTCACCATTTGTTTTGAATATTCCAAGAGATATGTTTCAATACAAGAATACATGAACTGTGGTAGATGGCTCTATCTAAGAGCCACCTAAAGTTCGTGCAGTGGAGGAGCCTCGACATTACAGCAACATTATAATTTTTATGGAAATGGAAGATATGTTTTGAAACAATCCTTGTCGTCGTTTTGTATCCATTTTTTTAACGATGCAACTGTTCTATGGGCAACTGTTGAGGTAAACAGTGGACGAGGAGGAGAAACTGCATCATATTTTGAATTATAAATGTCATCAACATTAATCCCATGTATGATTCTACAAAGTTGACAGAAACTCGTGGCTCTCCATTGAATCAGGTGTTTAGGTTTCTCTTTCTTAAAGATTGTTCTCCATCTGCATATAATTGAATGATATTCCAAAAATTTATAATTTTTCTTATTTTATTCTCGTAAGGGTTTATGAAAGGCGAATTTGATGGAAATGTTTACCTTAATTTATATTGAAAAAATATACATATTTCGGCATCTTTATCAAAGCTCGATAATACCTGTTGCGGATTATACTTTTTTACCGCTAAATAAGTTATTTTAAACAGTAACTTGCTTGCAACTTTTCTGTATTCTCGAATTCGAGCGCTTTTTGAAGAACATGAATACGGATGCGCATTTCAAATACTAAATTATAATCACTACCATTGCCCTGGGAGTGTTATTGGTAAAGAACAGTAATTTGATTTAATTTCCATAAAATTCGAGCATTCGCTACAAATATGTTTGGAGAAGCGCATCCAACCAATGAACAAGAAGATGGATTTGCACTTTAAATCGAATACCAAATAGCGTATAATAGGGGGGGCATGGTTTCCAACTCTCTGGCAAAAAATTTCCCATTCGAGTACTTTAAAACGAGGGCGCATGGGATTGTGCATATATTTAGCCTATTTTAGGTTCTGAAATTCTTTTTTTCAAAATGTTTCCGCGGTTTAGCGTGATTTTTGGTTTGTTTTATAATGATATATAATAAAAACGATATTTTATATAGGCATTTTTTTGCCTGCGACGCTCATTATGATGTCATCATATGAGATCAAAGATATTTTCCAAATATGAAGCAACAAGTAAACATGGAGGAGGGAAACATGCTTCAATAATCACATGTTACGTCACAATAATATATTTAGTAAAGTGAGGCGGCTATCTTGCGGATTTTCTATTTTATAATTTTTCTTCCGCGTACTTCTTCGAACATAATTACTACCTTAATGAAGACAAGCTCGTCGATTTGTTAAGTATTAAGATCTTTTTCTCACAAACTGAAAAATAACGTTATTGTACCTGAAATATTCCATATATGCAGTGTCATTGTTATCCAAGAATTTCAGGTAATCGACTAAATCATTCACAGTTTCAAAATTGTCAACATGAATAAACGATTTCGGTGGAAATTTTTTAATATAATCCTCTTCTCGTGGCCCCCACACCACTGGCACAGCATCTCCTAATAATCCCCTGGCAAACTTTTCTGTGATATAGTCTCTACAGTGATAAGAATTTTCAAATGCAAAATAAAATTTGTGTCGTCTTATCAAATTCAACATGTCTTCATTATCATGTCTCAGAATTGAAGCATTTCCAAAACAGTCACCATATGCATTAATTGGAAATTTTCTTTGTATTTCTTCTAAATACTTTATGCGGAATACAGCTCCCGTAGTGGCGTGGCAATTTGAAACAAATGTTATTCCACCACTACTTTTCCGCTTTAAAATATTTTTCAGATTTCGTTCGATATTTTCAGAATATATGTCGATTGCGTATGGATGATTAATATCTGCATCTTCTCTGTGAAAACGAATCAACAATATTATCGTTATATTTAAAATAAATAACACGCAAAGACAATAAAACAATTTTCTCATTTCATGGCGACGCGCAATATCTTAGTGTCCAACGCGTCAAATATCGAAAAACGACATGTGTTAATCCTGCGTCAAGCAACGTCCATTTACGAAACAGCGGTCATAAAAAGACACCACTCTTGATTATTGCGCTATGGTCCACGAGTATGGGCTGGGCAAAACCGAGTCATTTGAATCTGATTCGGATAACGTTTTTAGAATCGGATCGAGTTAATAATTACATATTGTCTCCTTTATGGAAGTTCAAAATTAGTAGTTATGAATTACGAATATTAGCACAAACAATATATTTGAAAAGCAATGTATTTTAAGTTCACACTTCACACTCCATGTCTGAGAGCAAAACCCTTCATATTTTAGCGACAAATAAAATCGGTTTTGGTCGAATCTGATTGATCTAAATAGATTGCATTTTGTCGTTAAAAACGAAAATCCCACTTCATTTAGCAAGTTTTTGTTATTTTAATCAATTCACAATTAATTTGATTATTTGGGCTTCCGATCGATTCATCAACTAAATTGGCAATCCTTATGAACGGGTGACTGTTAACAGTTTACGGTTGCAGTATTTACTGCGATGAACGCCCACTGTTGAGTGAGAAGTAAAAATGTTTCAAAAGACATGTTCTATTTGTTGTGCAAAGGGCGTCGTGAAAACTGTGTGATATCGTGTTATGAGTGGTGTTGGTATCGACATATAAGATGAACACCAGAATGTAAAAAATAAATAAAAAACAAACAGAAGCTAATTCAAAATGAACGAAACAGCTGAACGCAAACGGAAACATAATTGGATGGCAATCAATTTGGAGTTTAACATGGACGCGGAAAGAAGTCGGAAGACTACTTTAAGCGAGAAGGGTTGGAAACCTCATGTCACCAGGGATGCGGATTTGCCACAACTCATTAGTATTTCCTATGTCACCAGCGATACGGGTTTGTCACAACTCATGAGTATTCTTATGTCACCGGGGATGCGGATTTGTCGCAACTCATGAGAATTCCTATGTCACCGGGGATGGATGCGGATTTGCCACAACTAATGAGTATTTCCGTGTCATCGCGGATGCGGATTTTTCACAATGCATGAGTGTTTCTATGTCCCCAGGGATGCGGATTTATCACAACTCATGAGTATTCCCATGACACCGGGGATGCAGATTTGTCACAACTCATGAATATTCCTATGTCACCGGGGATGCGGATTTGTCACAACTCATGAGTATTCCCATGTGACCGGGGATGCGGATTTGTCACAACTCATGAGTATTCCTATGTCACCGGGGATGCGGGTTTGTCACAACTCATGAGTATTCCTATTTCACAGAGAATGCGGATTTGTCATTAGGGATGTACCGATACCAGCTTTTCGTCGATACCGATGATACGAAATTAACCGATATCGATGCCTCCGATACCCCAAATTACTGATACCGAGGAAACACAACAAGGACTTCCAAGTCTATGGGTTTGATCTGACTTGATTAAAATCGACTTATTTTTTTTCTGTTGACCTAACGATATTCGATTTTAGTTTCTGTTTTTTTTTTAATATTGAATTTTGCAAACCTTCAATTTTCCAATAATGATAGTGTTGCGAAGCACAATTAATAGAACATAGAGAATTATGCATTAATAAACACTAATAAAAATACTTATCGATTTTAGTTTCTTTTTTAATATAGAATTTTACAAACCTTACATTTTCCAATTAATACTGTTATGAAACAAAATTAACATAGTCTAGTGAAATGTGCCATTGAAATCTGCAAAAGAACATTTCATCGTAACACAACCTGCTTCTCAACCTCATTTAGCTCAAACATAGTATCAATAAATTTGTCTGAGATGATTGGGCCAGTAATATCTATTACATTTTAGCTCTAAGGTTGAGCGTTATCAGTAATTACCGCATCGACTCATCTTGTAGTAACGGTATCAATATCGGTAAATTAGAGCATCGGCATTGATCGGTATTGGCAAATTTTATCATCGATATTATCAGTAACGGCTCATTTTAAAGCATCGGTATCGACGAAAAGAGTGCTATCGGTGCATCCCTAGTGACAAATCGACATCCCCAATGACATGCAATACTCATGAGTTTTGATATATCCGCACACCCGGTGACATAGAAATACTCATGAATTGTGACAAATCCGCATCCCCGGTGACATAGAAATTTTCATGAGTTGTGACAAATCGGCATCTCTTGTGCGGTTGCCAACCCTATGACTTTAAACTGAGAAAAAGCGAAGCTGTAATAAATTAGGGCAATTATATGATAATGAACCAACCACTGACATTGCGTGTTAGTAGGAACTATAGCTTCGCGCCACACGTAGCCAAAAACACCATATGACAATTTGACATGACGCTTTTATAAAAGTCGCGCATCCCCTGCTTCCAGGCCAATTTTTGCCTATTAGTTCACCATAGTAACCATAGAATTCGATTTGTTATTGTTTGGTGACCCTTGTTATACGACTGTACAGGCCCTTGTATGAAGAAGCAATATATATATATATATAACAACAACAAATATAAATATATACAGCTGTAAGTTATCTGTAGTCTAGTAGCTAGACCCTAGCTCTCTAACTATATTTTATTTACCGCAAATCGCTTGATATAGTGAATCAAAAAAAATTTGCAAGTCGAAAGATTTTCTATCCGACATTGTCGAAATCACCACTTCTACGACACTAATTTTCAATCGCACTTAACTGCTGGACATTTTTATTGATATTCCAAACAAACCGAATAAAAATAAAATTGAATCAAATACATTATGGACTTAACCATATATAGCACAGATTTCTTACCTATATGACATGGTGGCGTTAAATTCAATAGCATCTTCGTATTGGAAAGTCATTTTTCGGGCAATCAAAAGAGTTGATGACGATTCCCCAGAAAGCCAGACATATAACTGATCTCTTCTTCTGAATACAGAGATTAAAAATTTTAAGCTTCAAAACTGTCAGCACCGCTGATCAAGCCCACAAGGAAAAGAGTCTTGTAGCGGAACCAGAAGTTTTTGGTGGAGGTGCCATGATATGCGACTCTTATGGAAATATTTCACACAAAATAGACACTCTTACGGCCAAATAAAAAGAGGTGTAAGCAAATTGTATCAAGGCGGGAAATATTTTAGTAATTAGTAACTTTGGGGGTGGAAAGATTGAAAATGAAATTTGGCAGATTTACAAGCATGTTATAAATACTTTAAAGGTATGTAATAAAAATTTTGACGTTTTGCTTCGATTTTTTTCTCGAATTTGTTAGGAATAGTATTTTTAAAAAGCAATAAGACACTTTTTTCATTGCAATTCACTCTGAGCAAGACCGGAAGCAGTGTCTAAACGGAACCAACTAACAGCCAATTATTATCAAAAGGCCACTTCAAGATGTAGTACCAGCAACTGCACTATAAGCGAAAAACATTCGAAACGGTTCGATAAAGTACAGTGAGTGGTATCTGCCCAGGGAACAAACACATTTTTTGAAAACTCATAAACAGAACATTTGAAACAATATCTTGGCAATTTATAATTCAACTCCAAACACACACATAAATTTGTTTGAGAATTTTTTAAAATAAATTTTTATTTATATATATATAGTCACCTCTTGGAGTGGATCAACCCGCCCAAGGCCCCGTACTAGCGGCTACTTATAGAAGGACATGATTAGAATTGCTGGAAAGATAGGATCTTTTTCTGTTCAGTTTAGCCTACCCAAGTTATTACACCCTGGGTTGAGTGGTGAGCACAAATGTATTCTGTAAAGAAAACTACTGACTAGTGTGTTTCACCATTGCAGAGCGCCAAGTTCGACAATAAACGAAACACACAAGCTTTTAATATTAAAATACTACCTTAATCTTAATCTTGAAAGCTCTCCAAAAGTAAAGCACTTTGTAAACAGCAATCACAAGGACATGCTTGGCAAAATAAATTATACATAGATATAGAATTGCAATCCTTTTCATAAGAACGTTATAATTACTGCAGACTCCAGTAAAATATTATTTTCTTCGTTTTTTAAGTACAAGTTAGAGGGTTAGAGGGTATAAGAGAGTTGCGCCTCCGAGGCGCGGTCCATCAGTGGCTAATGCTTGGCAAAATAAATTTTCTGATTGAGACAAATATGCAAGTAAACCCGAACATAAACAAGAACAAACGAAGCCCTACACTTTTGCTGCAAACAGTCTGAAATCATTTTACAATATAATTTATTTACTTACCTGAACGAGTACATTGGCATACTACTCAGCTTGACGTAACGATACATGAATATTACTGCGCCTGTCTTTTCATCAGTTATCTGTAAAAAATATTTTATACAAATTTGTTCCTTCAATGTCACTGTGACTTGTTCATTTTTCGGAGAATACATAAAACGACGTTCTTAGTAAGAAAATTGTAATTTGAAATTCGATTCTGATTCGTATAATATTTTCGAATCGGATCGAATCGCGGATTGAATAAAAATAAGAAATTTATAGCAACGAATTACAATTATTAGCATAAACAGTCTTGAAAATAATATTTTTTTTAGTTCATGTAAAAGATGACATCTTTCCAGTAATTGTAACCCTGTCCATCTATAAGTGGCCGCTGTTACAGGACCTTGGACAGGTTGGATCCACTGTAGGAAGTGGCCACAAAAAAATAAATGTGCACGAGCGAAAATTGGTCATTGACCAAAATGGATTCAATTTTATTGAGCTATTCGATTAATCTTTGCTTCGATTGAATCACCGAATCGAATTGCCATCCATAGTTCTATAACATCAATATTTATAAAGTTTGCGAGACATTATCGTATATTATGCGTCGGTGTTTAAGTTAAAAATGAAATAAAGGAATTCAAGTCGACAAATATCTTTTACTCGTAGAAAATCATGATTCAAATATAAATTGTTTCGCGACATTCTCTGCTTCAATAGATTTTAGAATCATAACCGAAGAATTTTTTTCTATAAATACACTGAATCAATATTTGGACATGTCATTGAGCTTGCAATGAGCACTTCAGAACGGAAGAATATTCCAAAAAAATGCAATAGTATAATCAATAGTATTTTTGAGAAAAATTTAATATCATTTGATTTTTTTTCTTACGATTTATCCTAGACCTAACCGAATAGTTTATCATATAAGTCGATTGGCGTCAACGAATCGTAATGTCCGGCCGACACTATATTTCGTAAAAATTTCGTATCTAGGCGGATATGCGTATAATTCCAGCTTTCTGGAGTTTTGTGTACTGCTAATCTATACAAAATTATACCTATAATATATCCACACTGAAACGATGCGATACTTTGGTGGAACATGATATAAAAAAATTAATTTTCGTTCGGAAAAAGATATTTTCAATCTAATTTTATCGTTTTTACCGTTGTTTTATTGGAGGTGAGTCTACATGAACCGCATTTCCATCCCAATTTCTTCTCTTTCTTGTAATATTGAGATTCGGGTCCGGGATCCCACCAAAGAAGAATCTGAAATATCATTGATATATATCAACTAACATTTACAATTGAGAGCGAATTAATTAAGTTAAAACTCCCATTACTCAAAATTTTTTCGAATCTTCAATACTGAGCAAAATATATTTAAGCAAAAATGCTTGGTCAGATCTATTTATTGCACTGCAACAAAATTACAGTAAATTTACTGCTCATTAGCAGTGATTGCATATTTATTTCCAAAGTTGAAAAAAGCCCATGTTGATGAGATTTATGCCAATTATGGGCTGTGGATTGACCGCACCCTGGTGCATTCTAGCACGTGGTCAATTTCGATTTTTTTAATACCGCCAAGTAAAATTACCGTCGAAGGCCATAGATTTCGTTGCATTTTTCGTTATAGTTATTTAATCCTCTTCATCCATGCACACATATGAATATGTGAGTGGTAGTTTCACGCACAACCGGTTATTAATGTATATTCCTCAAGAAGAACTATAGTAATTTTAAATAAAATATCAAAAATGTGCCATATATCATAGTTCGGTCGTGTAATATTATGTAACACAGTGTTTACTTAAACAAGGTAAAACAAAATAAAATTCACTAGATAAATATTATTAAGTGTCCGAGTTTCATTTTCAGAATTAGACTCCGAAATTCGTGAAAAAGTAGAAAACTATTTCGAAAATGAGTTTCAGGTCGTTGTTACTATTATACCAGGTTAAACCCTATATCTGGGACACCGATAAACCATTCAAAAGTACTTTAATACTCTACAATGTTGTATACCAGGCACTTGTTACTTAAAATTGCCAATGTAGTTACCGCATTAAGCAAATAAATTCCGGCCAAAGCTTTAACAGTCAACTTATTTCACCTTTTCATTCTTTTTTGCCTTATTCAGTGCACGCGTCAACTTTTCATCCATGATCTTCATAATAACTTCTGAATTTTCTTCATTTTTCTTTCGATTGAACATTACATTATAAAAATTCAAAATACCAACTTCTTCGCGAGAATTGATATTAGTGTTAAACCTGACAGAATGGTGAGGCGAATGTTTTGACACCCCATTCTTCCATGTGATGGTAATGCCAGTGATAAACACAACAAATATCAAAAACAAAAATCGCAAAAAAATATTACGCCTAAAAGCCATATTATATATTATAGGTCCCAAATTTAATGTTACAATCTGAAAAAAAAAAAGAAAAATATAGAATTAATTTCAATGGAAAGTTAGTTAGAATTGATTCTCTTTCCCTACTATATACATTGCCATTGCTATAAATACATGAGTTACGGTCTTCTATCTATAGTCAACAAAAATTAAAAAGCAGCTGTATGGAGTATAATGAGTCGACAATGAATGGAAATCAACTGAAAACTAAAACTATACTAATTGGTGGTCTAGTTTCATTTTCAGAACAAGACTCCGAAATTCGTGAAAAAGTAGAAAATCATTAAGAAAATTAGTTTCAGGTCGTTGTTACTATTATACCAGGTTAAACGTTAGACCTGGGAAACCGATAAACCATTCAAAAGTACTTCAATACTCCACAATGTTGTATACCATGCACTTTTTACTTAAAATTGCTAATGTAGTTACCGCATTAGGCCAAATAAATTCCAGCCAAAGATTTAATATTCATATTAATGTTCAATAATGCATCATGCTATTGATGAATGAAAATCAACTGAAAATTAAAACTATGTTCATAGTGCTGAAACGACGTGGCGTTCTGAACCTTTTCAATAAGATTCAAATTCTTTAGATATTTGATACAAGAGCCAAATAACATGACAACAATAATATAAAAAATAGCGAAAGGCTAAATAGGACCGAAAGTTAAAGAATCCGTATATACCTCTTAATGTTATAGTATAACGTAAAACTCAGCTAATTAGTCATGCATGTATTTCCAGCCTTTGCCAGCAATATGTTTTGGCGTAGGAAAGTCAAGTTAAACACAGAAAGTACTGACTGTGCTAATTTTATAGTTACATAAATTTGATGCGAATCCATGAATCGATAGATGTTTCTACCAAAGAGCCTCTTCAACTTTTTGCATTCGATGTGCCACAACCTGGATGGCCAACGTTATAATTTATACAGGGAATGGAAAATATGTTTTGAAACAATCCTTGTCGTCGTTTTGTATTATCCATTGTTTTAAAGTTGCAACTCTTCTATGCGCAACCGTGGGAGTAAAAAGCGGACGAGAGAAGATGCATCACATTTCGAATTGTATATGTTATCGACATTAATTCCATGTACGATTCTACAAAGCTGACAGAAACTTGTGGCCCTCCATTGAATGAGGTTTTTAGATTCCCCTTTCTCTTCTAATATTGTTCTCCACATACATGATTTAAATAATAAAAGTTGAGATGTAGATTTGAATGATGTTATATAATATATTTGTTGTATTCTTTTTTGTAGGACTTTGTCGTATCAGTCGCCGTAAGTTCAGTTTTGTTTCCAGGAGCTGAATCCAGCCACGCTTAGAGTGAACTTCAATTAAAAAGTTCCATTGAAACATGTTTTGTTTTACACTCGCATGCGAAGTTCACTCACTTGGTGACACATCACAATAATATTTACGCGGTGGCCCATTGGGTATCATGTTGGTATCGTAGAAAGAAGGGTTGGAGTCGCCGCCGACTCGTTAATCCATGCTCACCACTCAACGCAGGCTGAAATAATTTGGGCTGGTTAAGGCGAATCGGAAAGATCATATCTTTACAACAATAACTCCAACCCTCTCCAACTCTGTCCATGGTGATCCTCGCGTAGGAGTAGCAAGAACTATACCTACACTGTTACTGGACACGGTACATACCATGCCTTAAACCATATGATCTATATATAAAAGTAACAAACTTAAATATTAGATATATGCAGTGTCATTGTTATCCAAATAATTCAGGTAATCAACTAAATCATTAACAGTTTCGTAATTGTCAACATGAATAAACGATTTAGGTGGAAATCTTTTAACATAAGCTGCTTCTCGTGACCCCCACACCACTGGCACAGCATCTCCTAAAATTTCGTTGGAGAACTTTTCCGTGATATAGTCTCTACATTGATATGATTTTTCAAATGCAAAATAAAATTTGTATTGTCTTATCAAGTGAAACATAGCCTTTGATCACGTCTTAAAATTGAAACATTTTGAAAACAGCCACCGTATCCAGTGATTGGGAATTGCCTTTGAATCATCCTCAAATATCTTATGCGGAATAGAGCCGATGCAGTACCGTAACAGTTTGACACAAACGTTATTCCACCCTTACGTTTCCGCTTTAAAAGTTTTGTAAGATTTTTTCAATCGTTTCATCGTTAATGCCCAATCCGTATTGGTGACAAATGTCTGCATCTCCCCTGTAAAGAGAGATTATCAACAATCTCGACCTCTTCAGACGCGTGAAAGCTTCTACATTTTTGTCCTCGTAAGTGGCAAACGGTGACCATCTAGCTCCATTCCCCTTATACACTGTAGCGTTTAACGGGATTGGGGCGAGGTGATATTGTAATAAATATTCTGTAAACTCACTGCAGGAACAAGAGTAAATTTAGTACAGTAAAAAATTCCATCATCACTCTGGGCAGATACCACTCACTGCTCGCCACCATGGTGGTTTAGTTCCATATGGGATGTTTTCCGCTTGGAGTGCAGTTGCTGGCACATTATCTTGCAGTAACGCTTTGACATTTGAGCGACCGTTTATTCCATTTGGGCTCTCATTGCAGAACGAACTTCTATATCAAAAAGTGTTGAAAAACCAGCAATAATTTCGCATTTCTTTACTGCTTTCACATTTAATTGTCCGTGTAAAAGTCTGGAAAAAATTGTCTCGTTGCCGATTTCTTACGGATTACATCCCTCGCACGATATTCCCTTTCGTGGATTTGAAATTTAAATTCAAACAATCGGCTCTTGGACCGCAGATATAAATTCTGCATTTAGTGGTTCCAAGTTGCTGAGATGCGTTTGGTGTATTACCGACGAAGTGACCCAATAGAATTACAAGTAAGCGTTCAACAAATAGTAGTAGTAATATGGACTTGGAAACCAAAACGGCCACGATTTTCTGTTTTTTGGGATGGGAATTTTTGGGATGATTTCAGTTCAATATCATGTAACCTATATATTTCATCCACCTTCTAACATGTATAATAACAGACACGGTATGTCTTTGAGGTGTATATGTATTTCCAATAGTTCATGTTGATATTTTTACAGTATGTACATTTTTAACAAATGAAATTTAAATACATAAAAATTGTGAGTTCGACTAGACTAAGATGTTCAAATTATCGGTCACTGATAGAAACCGGGTGGAATGGAAGAGAGGACCACAAAGAACGACGCTAATCTTTAAGTTGTTTTCGCAAGCTAAAATCATAGTGCAACAAAACCACGGATACTCCCTCGTGCTACAAATTATTTGCTTCCTTGCACACGTCTCGTTTTTGTGACGTAATATTTGCAACTGGTTGAGTATTTCGAACGAGTGTACGGCGGAGGCTACTGCGAAGCCTTCTGCGTAGTACGCGCCGGTTGTTTTAAGAAACTTTTTTACACTTGTAAGTTAACGTAAGTAAGCTAAAGTTTACTGAAGTTGTTGTTGGACACTGGTACTGATGTAGGTGGATGTCATAACCGTATTACGAATCTAAATTTAAATATATTTCAAAATTTAGATTGCAACAGTTGGTAGAAGTATCGATGACAAAACGTAGAAGTGGATTTGGAGAAATGGAGTTTTCAGCAAGACTGGACTGAGAAATACTTTTTTATCGAGCATTATGGCAAAGCAGTTTGTTTGATTGGAGGTCTATAAGGAATTTAACTAACATTAAACGGCATTACGAATCATTGCATGTCAAATTTGACGAACTTTCTGGGAGGAAGAGAAAAGTGAAAATAGAAAACTTAAGATCAAATTTAAAAAAACACTATCAAGCTTATTCGTGCAGACAAACAGTGAGGCTGAGGCTAATACAGGAGCTTCCCTTGCGGTCAGCTTCATAATTGCTAAGAAAATGAAGCCATTCACTGACGGTGAGTTTGTCAAAGAATGTTTAATGGCCGTTGTAGATGAAGTTTGCCCCGACAAAAGAGCACTTTTCTCCAACGTCAGTTTATCTGCAAGAACTGTGACGCGTAAAGTTGAAACAATTCCGAGCGATGTTAAGGGCCAACTTCGAAATAAATGTTGTACCCATGCACGGTACAACACGTGGCGAAAACATGATGAAGGCTTTGTTACAGTCTTGTACAGACAATCGTAACTTGTAATTGATATCAGTTACTACGGATGGCGCTCCAGCTATGACAGGAGAAAGAAGAGGAGTTGCTGCTCTGTTGCAAAAAAATTGGGGTTTAGAAACAAAATTATTAAGCTCCACTGTATCATACACCAGGAGGTTTTGACATCAAAAAACTCGAAACTTTTACCTAGAATTGCCAACGCTAGAATGAGAAGTACTAAAATGTCGTCGGAGGCGTCGAGGCTTTATTTATTATTATATTTAAATAATCCATCCATAGCTAACACACTGCAAAGTTTACCGTCACAATTATCATATCAAAAAAGTAATTTCAATTTACGCCAGCAGTATAGAATATGAATACAATGGATGAGTGAATTAATCCATAACAGTGAACATAAATATGCCACGCATTTACCCCGTTATAGATTTATATTTCTCGAGGTTTATTTGCATAAGTGTCAAAAAAGATGTGACGTTTGTTTTATTTTCATTTAAAACTATGAAAAAATACATGAACTCGAACTCTTTTTGACTTCTGAGCTTGAACTAGAACTATTTAGAAATTTTCCTACTCAGTTTGCATCCCCTGTGGAAACCGTTGACACTGCGCCAATTATAGCGTTTCAATTGGGAAGGACGGGATGCTTCCGCCTGTGCTACAATTGTTTCTTTTTCATTTTATGTGGTTCGTAGCATAATCAGTGGTATTTAGTAGATTCCTTCCAGATGCTGCTTCCAACCCTGCCTGATGCAGGTTTAATATTGGGATAAGCTGGTTGAACCCATCAACTAATGGGTTAATAAGCCTTAGAGAATGCGTTTCAACCTTTCTAGCTGCAAATCGAGTATTTTAAATCTGAATCTGATATCGCCTTCTTTTAGCCCCCCCACGCTTCCCCTTATCTCTTGACGATTTTCTTTAACTCACTACGCTTCTTCTAATACCACGACGCTTCGTTTTAATCCCCGAAGCTTCCCTAAGCCGCCGAAGGTATCCTTTAGCCCCCAAACGCTTTCCCCTAGCCTCTGACGCTTCCTGTTAGGCCCCAACGCTTTCCCTTAGCCCCCGACGCTTAGCCTTCGACGCTTCCCCTTAGCCCTCGACGCTTTCCCTTAGCCCCCACGCTTTCTCTTAGCCTCTGACGCGTCCTGTTAGGCCCCAACGCTTCCCCTTAGCCACCGACGCTTTCCTTAGACCCCGACGCTTAGCCTTCGACGCTTCCCCTTAGCCTTCCTCTTAGCCCCCGACGCTTTCCCTTAGCCCCCACGCTTTCCCTTGGCCTCCGACGCTTTCCGTTAGCCTCCGACGCTTTCCCTTAGCCCTCGACGCTTCCCCCTAACCCCCGACGATTTCCCCTACACCCCGGCGCTTCTCCCAGTCCCCGACGTTTTCCCTTAGCCTCCGACGCTTTCCCTTAGCCCTTGACGCTTCCCCTTAGCCTCCGACGCTTCCCTTTAGCCTCCGACGCTTCCCCTTAGCGTCCGACGCTTTCCCTTAGCCTCCAACGCTTTCCCTCAGCCCTCGACGCTTCTCATTAGCCTCCGACGCTTTCCCTCAGCCTCCGACGCTTTCCCTCAGCCTCCGACGCTTTCCCTTAGCCCCGACGCTCTCCCTTAGCCCTCTACGCCCTCCACGCGCCAGACGACAATTTAGTACTACCGCGCTAGAACACATAACAAAATGGATTAAAGTATAAACTTCTTTATAAAATTCCATTCTTCAGGAAATTTGTATTAGCGTATATACAACCTTACATTCAATCAGATATAGAAGATTAGTCAATTCTTTTACTAGATATAGATGCTGGAATATTGGGATGAAAAGATAAAGCATGGACGTAAACTCGGTAAAACAGTAATCGATAACATTGGCTGTTCGAGAAACTTTGTACCCTACGCAGACAAAAACTCAAACACAGAAGTAAGCGATAATATAAATAGAGTACAGTGATATGCCTATCTGTCTAAACCATATATCGCTTCTTTATTTCCTTTTAGTCGCCTCTCACAACACACACGACAAAATATAGGTATTCAATGTAGCCTACTGTAGCCTACCTTTTAGTTCTTGGCTGCCTCATCGAGCGCGTGCGTCAGTTTTTCATTCAACTTTCGTATCATAATTTCGGCGTTTTCCGTATTTTGATAACGACCGAACAATGCATTAGAGAACTTCAGAAGAGCAAATTCTCCTTCACGTGAATGAATATCAATATTGGAATAGTAGGACGAAATGTCGTACAGTTTATTAAGTTTTATCGCCGCATTTTTCTTCCAGCCAGTGTGTATAATAGTGATAAACACAACAAAAACTAACGACCAGAATATTATCAAAACATTTCGATTCACAGCCGTATAGAAACAATAAATTCGAATTGAAATCTAAAAAAACGAAACTATACAAAAATAATACCTGCCATGATAATGCCGCTGTTATTCAATACATGGTAAAAATAATCATATTCCGAATGAGTCAATTGAGCCAACCAATCATGGAAATTTGGTGAAAATATCATTTGTTAAGTATGAGCCACTGATGAATCAAAGCGTTGAGACTAGGTTCATCTGTGGCTCATGCTTGATAAACTAAAAATCCTGATTGGAATCATCAGGCAACTTCCTTATCGAAATGAATAGATTAGTAAAATTGAGTATTGTATTGTATTGAGTATTGTATTATCTCACACATTGGGCGGGGCAAAACTGAGTCATTTGAAATTCGAATCTGGTTTGAATATTTTTTCGTTTTATATCTATTTTTTGTGAATTTTTAGTTTACACTCCATGTGTAAGAGGAGAATTTTCATAATTTAACGACAAAATATAATCGATTTTGGACGAATTTCTAAGAAAAAGAATCAGTACGAATCAGATTAAAATGGAAAGTTTTTGTTCCTCTCAACTATACACGATTGATTCGAATATATTGTATATCGAACCGATTCGAAGCACCGAAGTAAATTGCCCAGCCTCACTCACACATACAGGTATATCGTTGAGCTTTCTAATTTTTACCGGGGTCCTAAGCATCTGCATTCTTTGACTATACAATTCCCATTTGCCTAATTCTTTTCTGATTTGTATCAACTCTATTGTAAGCCTCAGCGTATTTTTGGTGGGGACCAGGGTGTCATAGCCGCCATCTAATCCCCAACACCTCGTGGACCGAAAAACTTGTAGAATGATTTTTGAATGCTAACAGCCTTTAAAGTGTTTAAAAATACAAAATTTCGGGAAATTTTTCGCGTGAAGCAGTGATTATACTTTACGCCTTCAGGCGCCGAAATCCCATCGCATATTTTGGGTTTTTTAAGATCGTTTAC
Organism: Styela plicata; assembly: GCA_963675895.2. Lineage (NCBI taxonomy): Eukaryota > Metazoa > Chordata > Ascidiacea > Stolidobranchia > Styelidae > Styela > Styela plicata. The sequence goes on from OZ023150.1 coordinate 4,594,094, forward strand.
AATTAAAAAAATTTTCAGTGGTGGCGCCGATTAAGACGTCATACTTTTCGTTTGGAAACTTCAAGAAAATCTCTTTTGCGAGTGAAAAACGATTGTTTAAACAAGCACCCAATAATATAATACGAAGAATTAATAGTACAAGACATTAAATGAATTGGTTTTTACCTTAACCAAAAACTATAGGGGCCTGGAAATTGTAAAACCTGTGAACCTTTTTATGTGAAATATTTCAATCCTTTTAAACGAATATTAAATATTAGGCCATATAAGGAGGATAAATTCAATATTGCAACCCAAAAACGGAACTATACTAAATTAATGTCTACGGTGGTGATGTTGCTGTTGTTAATACATAAAAAATAATCATGTTTCAACTGATTCAATTGAATGTTCCAATCGGGCAAATTCGGTGAAAATATTATTTGTTGTTAAGTATGAGACGCGGCCCATCTGTGGCTTATGCTAGATTATCTAAAATTCCTGATTGGAATCATCACAAGGCAACTTCCTTATCTAATTCAATAGATTAGTAAAATTGATTTATTATCTCACATATAGGGCTGGGCGAAACTGAATCATTTGGAATCCAAATCTGATTATGATATTTTTTTCGAATCGCATCATATCGCTAATTCCATGTAAATAAGAAATATCTCATTTTTACTATTACGATCTGTCTCCATTGTGAAAATTAAAAAATTGGTAGATCGATTCACATTTCATGTCTAAGAGCAGCAACTTTCATATTTTAACGACAAATTCGACCAAAATTGATTGTATTTTATCTTCAAAAATGAAAATTGTAGTTTATTTAGAAAGATTTTGTTCCTTTTAACTATCCGCGATTGTTTCAAATATGTTATGCTTGGGCCTTGTAGATGTCAATGAACTTTATAGTACAAAATCTCGAAATTGTCTCGTGTGCAGCAGTAATTAAACTCTACGCCTTTAGGCCCCGAAATCCCATGGAATCCCGTCGCGCAATTTTTTGGATTTTTTAGGTGGTTTACAATTTCAAAGAAAAAATCTTTCACTGGCGGCTCAAATTAAGATGTCATATTTTACGTTTGGAAAGTATTATAAAATTCTTCTTTGCGATTGCAAAGCGTATGTATAGACAAGCATCCAAAGATATAAGACGAAGAATTAATATATTATAAGATATAAAAAAATAGGAGCTAAGGGAGCCTGGAAATTGGAACCTATGGACTTTTTTATGTGTAATATTCCAATATTTTTAAACGAAAATTAAACTGGATGACTTTTTATGCGTTTGTTGAAAACGACTTTCCAGAAATGTTGGCTCGCACCCGTGAGCAATCGAATGTCATTTTCTTGGAGCGAAAAACGGTGATCGTCGCAGAAAAATAAACAACCTGACTTTAGTTAATGCGCGACTGAATTTTAAAATGTTGCGTCAAAATGAGTCACAGACGCACTGCAGGAGATTAAAATTTTCGTTTTACGTTTTTTTAGAGCTGATGTATGTTGTCAAATACGCTATTCATGACCTACTAATCCTCGACTTAAAATGAAATCTTGAGACCCGCAACACAAAAAACTTTATAACTTTAGACCATCCAGGACACCTATATCTTATCTTATCGACATTTCGCGCAATAAAGACATGAAAAAACTTCGAAGCTCAGTCAATTCATTAGCACAGGGTGCACATCAGCATAGCTTTAACGACGGTAAGCGCCCAAGATATTAGAATTACACTAAATGCAATTCGAAAAAAGATGGAAACTGGAAAACAATGAGTTTCGCGCTATGAGGGCACCATGTCGTTAGACGCATCTGTACAAAATAACACTCAACATTTTTATACAAATTTATAAGACTGGTTCATATACCCGCTGGCAAAGAACTTGAATCATCTGAAATGTTTTCCGGCGCGAGGAATACTAGCGTATTCGTCGCTGTATTATGTTTATTTCATTTTAATCAATATCAAAAATATTCTGCAAAGTTTTCAACAACAATCAAATTAAAAAATAACATGAATAAAAGTTCGATTCAATGAACAACAGATCAAGGTCTGGAAATTACCCATAATCCAATTGATCATTATCAAAATGATAAAAAATTAAATCTTACTGTTCTACAGATTCCCCTCTGGGCACGTTATTTCAAGTATCACACGTTTTGCGGGAGCTGTCATGCTATTTCGTTGAATGTGGTTGGCTAAAGTAAGAATTGGAAAAGGATCTCTCATTATTGGTTGATCTTATGTTTACAGAAATTACTAAAGCAGGTTCGGGTATAACAAAAAAATCACCGAATGAACTTTAACCGCTTCTTGTTCCGAGCTCAATACGCTTCAAAATACTCGTATATGGCGAAAATTGAAATCGATGATGCGATCTATTAATGCAATTGTTCTCAGACTTTTTTCAACCTGGTAATTTCTTTTCTCGCAGTATACAACCTAGCTTCAGAATGCCGTAAGAAGCCCAAAAAATACATTTTTACAGAACAGCAGGATAACCCGCCACATGAGGGCCTATGCTAGAGCTATCCACGAAATGCCCTGTTTAAGGGCGTACTTGATTGTCAAGCATCGAACCATGTGCCTCGGACAACACAATTATAAGTAACCGGCCGGGACAGTCGAAAGCAGAATGCTGCACAAATACTATTTCTGAAGCCCTTTGCAGTACGACCAGTAGTATGCGTAGGTTCTACTACAGGTTGGGAGCTACCGCATTAGCGGTTCTTATATTATAAAATTCGTACTTTCATACATCGGACAACAGGTTGCAGATACACAGGAAATGGAGATGCCGGCATCGAGAAAGTGCAATTATTCAGTGAGGCTTTTAGTGGCACATTAAGAACCTTGAAAAGGGAAGGTATAAATTTAAAAAAATCGAAGTCAAATTATCACGTCATAATCGCCGGTGCTGGCAAAATAGTTTTTTTGAAAAATAAGAATTGATCGATTTCTCCATCGATTGGTCGTTAGTTGCCTCCTTTTAGGCAATCCTTCCGGACTTGATGAGAGAGAATTCCAATACAAAACAAAATAGGTTTGTTATTTTACAGTTTTATTAAAAACGTCCGGAAATCGCAAAACTACACAACATAACACCCCATTATTCTGCAATACAAACTGGTGGTGGAACCGAGGGGATATATCTTTTCCCCATATCCATTAAGATATGCATACAGTAAAAACAAAAGTATTAAAAAACAAAACAAACCATCCATTCATCATTGGTACATCCATCCAGTCCTACCATACAATTTAATAAATCAGTAACAGCCGTGGCAACGCCTTACCAGTGGGACCAATTCTATTAATGCTAGTTTTGCAAAGTGTGTAATATAAACCGTGCTGTTATATTTGCAGGCCACAGTTAAAAGGTCCGGCCACTAACCAAGTTTAGGAATATTGTAATATGCTCCCGGATGCGCTTTTATGCACCCTCAACGATATCACCATTCTTATCCCGGAACACCAACGTAGCCTGGTTAGAAGTTGTGAAAGAACTTGTAATATCTTAAATATCCTGCCACAGTCGCAATGAAAATTCTACGGTTAAACACGAATGATAAAAAAATTTATGTCCACACAGCCGAAAAATTCACTATATGGTACACTCTATATAAAATAAATTAGCTGCAAGAATAAAGACTAAGTGTTCCTATAACATTAATGTATCTTACACAATTGAATGAAAATTCGACTGTTGAACACGAATGATAAAAGAACCTCAAAGACTAGGTGTGGCTATAACATTAATGAATCATACATGATCAAACCCGAACTAACTGATAAATTTATCAGACTAATATCGCATTCATAAAATTACACTAATTGCTACACATAACTAATAACTACACTAAGTCAATAGGAGCTAAGATATTGAACAAACGTAGACATTGGAACACAACAAGGATGTTAACGTATTAAAATTGTCAATTCAAGCTTCATCAATTGAAATCTTGCTTATACGAGATAAACAAAAATCTTGGGGCTCTATTCAAGAAACACCGCTAGTAACGCATTTAAGATCTCGCAAATACTCCATGAAATACTTGGTGTGAGAAAGCATAATTTCCGATATACCAAACGACTACAAGTTTATGCAGGATCAGACAGAGCCTCTGGAATTCTTACGTATTTTTTTCCCACAGTGCGATCGCTCAAGCGCGACACTTTCGATCAATCGGCGCAGTATGTGCTGCAAAGTATGGGCCAAATGCACATGGCACGTGAAGGTTTGGTAAAACGCACTTTCTTCTGCATCGAAATTCAAAATTTCACTTTTGATCAACACACGACAACCGTGAAACCGATAAGTACATTGGGAATGGGTTTTCTAAGCTTCAATATATTCGCAACAGCCCAGATTAAGAAGTTTTGTCTCGATTCGGTATCGATCTTATGCTTCGTTAATGGCATTGGCAAATTTTCAATGTTGCTCATAACTCTACCCAGCTCTCACGTCTTGTAAGTGGACTTGATCACAAACTGAAGAAGATGTAGTATCCTACTGATTGAATTTAACATGAGTAGTCTACACCAGCGTTATTATAACTCACACCCTAAACTGATAAAATTCTTAAAGATGTATGCTTTCCCCCTGGTCCCACGATTTCCAAAGCTTGCAATAACAGCAGTAATTCTGCTGTAAAAAGCTTGGTTCAGGGTATTCGCAACTTTAACAGCGCTACTTTGATATTGTTACAGTTAAACAATTTTTGCATGCCAACACGTAATTGATGTTCCAATGAAGATAATTCCTGCTGAAATGGTTTTGTCAAACCCACAAAATTAGTAGTCAGTTGCTTTGCGACCGATAGAATCCAACCTTAATTTGTTTGAGGTCATTGCGTAATTATTTGATAATTTTATGTCTTTGTTTTTCCCGTAGATGATCGATTTGTAATATCCGATCTACCTTTGTGACAGTAATGTTCATCATTTCCATTGACTGTTTGTCATGGGCCTTACACATATATTTGCAAAATCTTGACAACATATTTGATTTACATCTGCCATGTTCCGATCTGCACCACTAGCCCAGCCAATATATCGTGTGATAAGCTGTCGGTGTGCCCTGCGGACTTTAATGTTTTCTCTATTTAAGTAACTTCGTAATACATCATCCCCTAAAAATATTTTAACATCACCATTTTTACTGAGGAAATTTAGCTTTTTAAAATGAGGATATGTTTGCGTGGTCCATCGAACGCAGATCTCCAGAATGGATTGTAGACATATTGCATTTAAGGATGATGACCTGGAAGTCGGCAAAATATGTTCTTCAAATAAGCTTGAGCGTCAAGATTAGACTCTCATTCCTCCAGTTACCTAAAATTGTGAAACCATTATTTATAAGAGATGCAAGACAACAGAGCCTTTAGTGTCGTTCTGTTAAATTTGTGGCCCGTCAGCTAGCTGTCTCACATGAGCTTCTGTTAATAATGTATGATTGCCAAAACGATACTACAAGTTATCACGCATTAACCAGTAACCTTCGCTTGGAGGATCGACAATGACACGACTCTATATTGCATTTCAATTCTGTTGTGCACATCTGGGACCCTATTCACAAAATTCCATTAATCTATAATCTTGTTGCAAAGCACTAAAAACCCATAAATGAAAAAAAATATTCTTGAAAAGTCGAAAATAAGAGTATCCGTTTCTCGCGAGAGGAGATTGCCCCTTTTTTCCAAACACGGAAAATTCCTATTCTCGGACATCCGCTAACTAACTCGAGGTGTCGCTGATTAAGGAGAGTGAATCCATCGGTCCCAAACTAACCAATTTTGTGAGTTAAATTAATCAATTTTGTGAGTCTCAATGAAACATCCATTAATCGGTTTACCAATTTTTTCAGCGATAGTCGATTGAATTTTGGAAACGTTTTTCGATCGCTGTTGCGAATAATCTGAGCTAACTTCTTTCAGAATTGCTGCTTTCATTGCAGCATGTAATAGTCGCGGGACCAATGTCTTTGCCGTCCAATGAAATGTGATCACGGGAATGCACCATGGAGATTTAAAAATTTGACCGATTTAGGATATGGGTTTTTTTATGACCCTGGCGTGCCCATGTTAGATTCGATCAGTAGGTTAAACAATAACGTTTGTAAGTTATCACCATCTACAGCACGTGAGAGCTAAAAATATGTATGAGCAGCATTGACAAAAGAAGTGCTTCGAAATTCACATGAAATTTTTTAATTGGTCACACAAGATCGATACAAGACTGACTCTGAACCCTTGTAAAAGATGAATAATTTCATTGCAAGAATTTGTCATCGCGAATTCAGGTAAAACTTATCAGCCTAATACCTACTGTGAATATATTATTATATTGGCGTTTAGAAATCTGTACTGCTTGTGTTCACGGTTGTTGTATGTTGATCACCAAAGGTAACTATATAAACGGATAATGTTGTTCCACAATTGCAATCTCGCCACATTCTGTGTGATATAGAACCAATTGAGCTTTCGCTGGGAAAGCAAGCGCATTTCACCAAACGTCCATATGGCATGGCGCGATGCATCAGTGCCCCAGGCTTAATAGAACATTTTCAGATTTTTACGCTGGGATAGCACATTTTTGTAGCACCGCTGCACCAAATGCGTAAGAATTCGGGAGATCCTGTCTGATCGTGTGTAAACTGGGGGCAAATATTTCCAGGCAGAATTGCTAGCTCCTAAATGCGTTCGCCAGTAGAGTTTCGTGAATATGGTCTTGTCTAATTATGCTAGTTTACGCGCTGGATCATATGGATATCGACCAACCAAATTGTGGGAGCCTTGAATAAACATATGAATCGGATTCTGCTTAAGCAGAATCTGATTCACATGTTTAATTGTGTTTGTCAACATGCACATATCATTTTGTTCTGCTAGTCTGCCGGCGGCTGATGGTTTACTGCAACAATAGTTGGTAGAATGATGTGATTCGATGTTCTTTCTCGCAGAGGCGGCTGTCTTGGCTATCAGCTATCATCTCTGGTAACAGATGACATTAACGGCGCTTGTGATAAGCGTCGAACAAATTCTGAAGAGAATTGTTAGAGAAATTCCGAGTGGGCGTGAGAATTGAGGCACGTTTATTGGTGGAAACAAAAAATCCTATTAATTAGTGATGGTCCATGTTTCTGGCCCAGTCGAATAGCGCCCTATTACAGAATCAGGGGGCGGTTGCTTTCCAGTAGTAAAGCTAGTTCCTGTGGATTTGCTGCGAGATGATCTGGCGCTGCAAGACTCAGTCAGACTTGTTTTCCAGCGTGTAGTTGTAAGCGAAGAATTTCTACGTGCATCTGCGCCTGAATTTCAGCCTGTTTACAACCCATTTGTCGATTTCTAGTGCATCAACGGTTCTTCTGATCATTTCCTGTAAAAAGAGTTAGCACGAGTTATAATGAACAAACAGAGAAAGCAAGGAGTGAAACTCTCACTACACGGCGAGAGACAATATAATAAACAATCTAAGATTGCTTATATCATTCGGCAGACAAGTCTGTAGGGTAAAATGTATTTTGACATATTTATTGAGATAAAATTATAGTTGATACGAATCCAATATGAAAGTAAAATCGCCTGGCCAGATGGACAAGGGCCTGTTAATTCTTCCTGCACGCCCGTTCGTAGCTCTGTCCTCTATGCCCTCACAAAACAAGTTATACGGTCATTTTGAATTGGCCAAAACTTGCCCTGAAGGATTTTCGTTCGTACTTGTTTTTAATTAGCCACGCGTTATAATCGTGACAATGTAATATAACTTAGAATATCATAAATTTGCCATGTTATCATTTGAAAAAGTATTGAATTTCGCCAAATTCAAGTGCATTTAATATAATATATGCTACAAGTCTAAGCAAGTTTCGATTAAGTTAAATGTACGAAAATCCCTTCTCTCGATACATCAAAGGATCGTGCTTCATGTTAACTCGTATTTCTCTTCTAAATTTGGTCGATAATAGAATGCAATATCGTTGAAATTAATGTAATTCAGAAATTGAGCAGGGACAAATATGAAATAAAATCATGAACAGAATCAAACTGTAAATGCGTAAACTTAATTAACAAAGTTTTGGTCACTGGCTCAATGCGCTTCAGACGAGGGTCCATGCGTGACCAAGGGATATTTTCTGGATATTCTCAGCAGCAGCACTCTTTCTCAATTTTTATGGGTTCGATGGAATCGTGCCGAATAGCATTTAGTTTTGCTTTGTCCGTACCCCGGCAGCGATGATGTAGATTCATGTGTCAGAAATATTTAAATCAAGCATGGTGTTGAGCACAAGTCACTGATAGATCGTGCCTCTCGGGCATGGCTCATCTGTGCCTCATATTTGACAATGAAAAATTTTCGATCGGGAGGGAAAAAGAGACAAAATTGCCATATTTTGCTATCCTTGTTCATAACACAAACTTTCCATTAGGAGAAACTTTTTGCTTACGTTCCAAGTTCACCAGATACCTTTCATGGTCACTGCTTTAAAGCCACCAAGCCGGCTTTTTGTACTTTTCATATTATCTCGGACATTTTCAAAACCTACGAAGCTCGTTAGCCCGTGAACCGCACAAATCATTCTTGCTATCAAAACATTCTACAGATTTTGTTTTTGTCTCCAAAGTAGTGAAGTTTGTCGAAAAAGAAGTCAAAATATTTTTGTTCTGGTTGCCAAATTTTGATTTCATGTTTTAAGCCCTAGCCCTTCACCTCAAGATTCGACACCGTCCGCCCACACCGCTAGTGGCCATCATTGTCAGGTTTAAGCTCTCATGTATCTCGGATACATATTCGCTAAGAATACGAAATTCAGTGATTGAACAAGGTTTTGGAAAACCATTTCATCAGATATATTGTTACTCAACGTTTGAATTTCTGAAATTTTCACGGTCATGGAAAAAGAAAGCTTAAACAAAAAATAATACATTAGGTTTTTATAACTGAGCTAAGGTTAGGGCTTTGAAATTTCGCTAACCTTAACCAGACGCGAACTATTTCACACAGGAAGATTTTTCTAACGGATTCCATACTTTGGAAATAATTGCCTTGCCCCAATGCTTCTTTCCCGATATGGTATTGATCTGGGTTGATATTTTTTAGGGATTAATATTTCTTAGTCTTCACTTCTGCAGGCTGGTTTGAAGAGGGATTTTGAAAATAAAAGCATGATTATAATAAAAACAACTTGCAAATGGTGCACACAAAGTTTACATAATGTCTAATTTATAACAAACTAAATCAAGTACCGTACATTGGATCATGCCTTTTTCCATTCAAATAGCTTAATAGATTAGAGTATTAATAGATTTGCATTTAATTTTGAATAATTTGGGAATTTTTGAACTACCGGTACATAAAGTAGAAAAAAAACTTATATATTTAAACTTTTTTTAGAAAATTTTTTGCACATTCCTAGACATAAACTTGAAATAACGTATGATAGACATTTAGTTGGATGATTTTTCTTCAAATGGAACCCATTTTCGCCGAGTTTCCAGGTAGCAGATTAGCTGGCATACTGCCAGTCTGCTCGGTTACATCCATAAATTGCCTTCAACAGAAGATGCAAAAATAAACCTAAAAGAATATTCCATGATACCTCACTTTATATTAGATCAAAATCTTTTTGTAAGTGTCATGGGTAAAACCAATACAAAAACAGTACATATATACCAGTTATGAATAATATATATACCGGTATAAAATAATAACAATAAACTGAATTGAAATATCATTAATAGTTTCTTTAGTCATATAATTAAATTAATAATATTATGAAAATGTAATAAAAATGCAAAATAAAAAATGAATGCGAAGAATTCTCGGGGAACCTAATCCAAGAAGTGTCCGACTATGTAAACATTACTATTAAGAATATGGGCAGTAATGTATTTTATATAACGCAAACTGGTGTCATTTGAAAATAGAAATTCAAGCATATTAATAGCATTTAATTTTTCAGACATTAAAAATTGTTGAAAATATGGTGAAACCTGAGCAGTCTCGTGCCGATGATGTATTGTTGTCTGTCCTAAATCAGCGCTATCAATTTTCGGAAAACTAGGTTCAAACGATACAATTTAATAAAACAAAGAAGTATGATGTGCCGAAATATCAAAATTACTATTTTTTGAGCATGTTGTTCAATCACATAGCTAAATCTTGGTTTCAGTTGACTGCCTGCGTCCTTTTCTGGGTGGAATGCTTTCTGCATATGGACCAGTAGCCTGACCAGACCAGAAACTAGGCAACAAGCTTCAAATCTTAATCCTAGTTTATTTAATTCACTTTGGTAGGGAAGAAGGTTACGTTTTTTAGTTGAAAGATACTTTTGTCGTAGAATTGGATTTGACCAATTGCAGACGAAATATAGAGATTTGATGAAAAGAGCCAATTGTGAGCTTGTTACAATGACACAAATCAACTTGCATTGCAGCCTTTCCAGCAATCAACAGTGTTTTTTCATACCAACTAGAATTTGATTATCTGTATCCCAGATCTTAACACTTTTACGTGGTATCTTTTTCAAAAAACAATAGTTTTAATGATTTGTAATAGATACTGTGGGATTAGCAACAGCAGTTACAGATTTCTCTTTTTCTTGTTTCAACGCCAGTTCACGTTCTAATTCTTCTACCTGCTTTTTCAAGTAATCACGAACTATAAGGAGTTCTTTGTGTCGCTCAGCTATTGGTTCTTGAGATTTCATTCTCGGATTCCACCGGCCATAATACCCAATCCAAAGATCTAAATGTCGCAAAGAAGATGCTGGCAGCAGAACATGATGATTGTAAGTTGAAACATAAAGTGCATTAAGATAATCGTCTCGATTCACATTTACCATTGTCCAAAGCGATACTGTTTTTTTGCGAAGATCTTCCTTCTTCCTATCCTTATCGCAGTTGTAAAGGAAGGTCCCGAAAAGACATGAATACAAGTGATCAAGCACTGATATCAGAAAGTGTTCATTAAATTCGAAAGCAGTGGGAAACTGCTGCGTCATCTGCCAAACACAATCGATAAATTGCAAAAACACAGGCGAACGTTCGGCATCGGAATGATTTTTATCGCCATGACCAATTCTTTGTGCAAACTTGTGACCAAAACTCAACCATTCTTTTTCAACCAATACTTGAAATCCTTCTAATGTTCTGTAGTATGAATCTAACATGATCATCGACATACTCGTCAACTGGGCTGTCCTATCCCAACCATCACTGCAGTGAACAAGAACAGATGCTTTTGCACTCTCAATTTCGTGAGCTACTCTAGTTGCTGCAGCGAGAATTACTTTAATATGATGAAGCCACTGAGTTTGATCTAAAGACGAAAGCCAGTGCTTGTCTTGTGATAAATGCGGTAAGAAACAAATATCTTGAAGCTTTCTTAAAGATTCTCGCATTACATGGATGTTATGAATATCACAGAATATAACTTCCGCATTTTGATATTGTTCGTTTTTTTCATAACCTCCCCCTCTAGCCATATTGGCAACAGCATTTGCTTGAGGTCTTGCATCAAATATGAGAAGCTTATGAGCATGTGGATTAGCATCTAATATCATCTGCACATATCTTTCGTCATCGCGACTGCGCTTGCTGCTGATGCCAATAAGTGGTTGAGAACATCGGGTTATCGTAGCTTGACTTTCTGGATGAATCCATGAAAGTACTGGTATTCTTGCACGACTACGAAACTGAGCAACAAGCTTTAAATCTTCATCATTCACTGATGATGGTACAACGAGAAGTTGTGGGTATGTATCACAGAGTTCGTATTTAGTGTTTGCTTTTGTGAACCTCCATCCTTCAACCGGTAATCCTTGTCTATTGAACTCTGATTTTGCACTATATAATGACCATCCATTACATGTATCGGGATATAGTTCTTTGTAATTGAAAGCAAAATAAGGTAGCTTATTCGATGCTGGAAAACAATTCTCTTGTAACTTCTCAAACATTTTTCTTCTCAAATGATTGTCATGACGTAATGCAAATCGTAGAACTCGAAGGTCCTTGCAAGTAATTTCAAGACCATACGGATTTCGTCCGTCCACAGCTTTAGATGAGCTCGTAACACCTCCGACTTTTTCTACTCTGCTTATAGTACATAGAGGAACCTCCAAGATGAACGGTATATCTGTCTTTCCAACACTCTGGAAATATAACCTATAATTGGTGACTGCCATTTTGCCCACTATTGTCCCCATGTGAGGGCAGAGATAAGCAACATCTTTATCCAGATTAGCTTCAACTTTTTCACCAGCAAGTAAAGGGACGGCATTTGGTGGAATATCTTGAGTAGCTGCCAAGTCTGTTTTCTCATTTGTTTTATTTTCCATACTTCTATATTTGTAATTTCGAGCAATAAAATTCCTAAATAGATTAATAAATAAAATATAATAAAAAGCATCCAGAAAACACAATAAAATTATTATCGATGCAAAGCATGATAAGGGCATCAGAATAATGCATATAACCCCAAGACTTGTTCAAAAACAAAAGCAAGAATCCACCTCAAGGTGATGTAATTATCAATGGTCTCCTTCACATAGGGACGAGCAATTCAGAAAACTTCACTATTACTAAATTCTTCATAGCATACTGAAACATTGCATTAAAAGGTGCAATCAAAAATGTCAAAAACGGGTTAAATTAAGATATAAGTATGGCGCTATGGTGGTATACATGAAATATTTAATCAAGCAAGAATGTTAATGTGTCTCTAATTATTTTACCTGATCGTGGATTTAGAATAGGAACCTATAATTCTAATGAAACTGAAGTTTCGGATTTGCAAAGTTCCATATTCAACATACACCTGATAAGCTATATCGAAATGCTACTGTTGAGTATGTCCTTATTCGAATAGTTAGATATCCTAGAATGATAGGTCGTAACAAAACTTGACACAAAATATATGACTTTTCTGCACAATGGATGAAATATGGTTAAATATCAGCAATTTTATGTTGGAACCCTCTATTTATAGAGTAATTTTTTAATATCCTTTAAGCTAAAATAAATGGGCAACTCCATCTGTTTAACAGTTCAAGTTGATACAAATAATATAGTTGAGCAATGCACTGTCACAATGGTGTTTCGTTACAAATAAATCCGAATTGTCAATATTTATAATAAATTATAGCAGGAAACAGAAAAAATATTCAGCAAAATTGTCAAAATTTATGTATTTCCTGATATATGAATGGAAATGTCCCTCATAGTGCTTGGTAGCGAAAAAAAAAGTTCCAAATTATCGAAACTGTTATGTGTCAATGGTTTTGGAGCTGTTTCATTTAACCCAAGAAAATGACATTCAAACACATTTGGAACACCCGAACAAAAAGCAATATTTTGTCACCCTTGGTCTAACTTCGATTGAGAATCATGATCGATTGAAGTGAGAGGATACATATAAATCAGAATTGTTAATGTTAATAATAAATATAGTAAGGCAGTTCAGTACATGTCTGAATCCAACTAGACTGACAGAATGTCCGTTATTCTGCTACTCAGACACCCAAAGAAAAAGAAGAACATTCAGCAAAATTCTTGATACATAATGGAAATCTCTGATATCTGTGTCTTTCTGAGTAGCTGGTAGCAAAAAAGGGGGAGGAAAGGTTCAAAATTATCATAACTTATGTGCTTCCTCGTTTGAGCGAAGAAAATGACATGAACATTTTCGACACTCAAAGCAAAAACAATATTCTGTCATCCTGGGTCCAACTTCGATCTGAGAATCATGATGGATTGAAGTAACAGAGTTTAGACTCACCTTATTAATAAAATATTACTGTTATCTCCAGTACTCTACCCAATAAATTGTGAACAAAATCTAGCGATATTCTGGACTACGCAACTACCTATTTGGATTTGTAACACTTGAAACTTTTATTAGGCATGAATCTCAGCATGCAATATACAGACTTTAGAATGTCCGATATGTTTTTTCAGAATGTCGCAAGAGGTGACTAAAATGAAGCAACGGTATTTTATATTATCATCATCCAAAGCCGATAACACTCTCCGAATAAGAAATATCATTTTGCCAAGCATGATCGACATCTTGACCGCGTCTTATCTACACGTCCTATCAGTGACGCATACCAAGATGCTCTGACCAAAATTTTTCAGATTGAGTTGGGTCCACACTTGCCTACAGCAGTTCTGTTTGAAAGGATTTTTGCCTAGAGTGCAGTTTGTTCCACTGTAGTAAGTTTAGCCCATTTCAAGACAGGTGGTTGTTAGTTGACACCTTTCAGGTACTGCTTCTCGTCTTGCTCAGAAGTAAATTTAAAAAAAAAAAAATGAATCATGAAAATGATTTCCTTTCTTGCGCTTATATATATATGTAATTAGATTTTGGAAGTGATCAAAGACATAACAATCATTGATTGACGAAATTCACTACTTGGCGGATTGGAAATGTTGTCCTCATTTTCTGCTTAATATTAAAGCAACATGTAAAAAATTATCTGCATAACTCAAGTGTTCACTTAACCACTGCATTTTGGAATTGAGGGGTACTTGAATCCCTTGAATTACAGCAGTGTAATTTTCCATTTTTCCAGATGGAAAACATTGTCTGAGCAAATCTGATAAACAGTCATGGAGACTAATTTCAGCAGAGTCATTCTCCTCTGTTGCAGGGGACACAAGTCTTTGAAACAACTGCTCATTGGTATATACACGCAATGGTATATATTTGAACAAAGATGAGTTTTCATGACCTTCCATTAATTTATTATTTATTGACCAAAATTGGTCAAAATTGTTGTTTTTTAAGCTATTCCATAGCTGCTTGTGCTGTGATTTATTCATGTTATTTATCACATGACCCCTGTGTTTTAAATGATCAGCTTCTTTTAGCATTGACATAAAATTGGCTTCAATAGCGTCTTGTTGAACAAAAGGAATCAAACTCTCTTCGGGAAAATCTTGAAAATGTACAGTGATATCAATCGGTGTTTTTTGTTTATCAAAGCATAATAAATCCCATAAAATACCAATAGGATAATGCCACTTGAGTGGGCTTCCATCATAGTCGTACCAAATATCAGAGTCTTTGAATTCTCCAATATACTGTGCAAAATGCTTTTTGATTTTGTCATTTATTAAAGGCAAATAGGAGTTTCTCTGAAGCATAAGATAAAAAGGTGGCGGTTTTCCAGATCCAGATACTTCGTGAGCTGCCAACATAAATCGAGCGGTAACCGATCCATTCCAAACTTCTTTCACTGTTGGTGTATCAATCACCATTGTAATGAATACAGTAATATTATATATACAAGAACTAGATTAAAAGAATCAAAAAATTATTGGTTAAGGTGAATTGAATCCAAATAGTTATCATTTTAAACACCACCTAATCCATGTATCTTTCCAAATTATATTATGCAAAATTTCAACAGACACAAGACAGTTTCATATTTTCACACAACGATGTTTATCTTTCGGATGAAAAAACAGCAATCACAGACTGTATGTTATTAGCAAACAAACTTTACAAAAAAGATACAAGTTTCTTATCATCCAAGTCTATTACCACCCAAATTGGAGTCAATATGGACAAATTATTGAATCGATAAAAATTATAGAAACGACCCTCAATAAAGTGGATAGATAATGTACCAAAATGGCCGAGTAGTTATGCTGGTCAATTAAAAAATATCAAGCTTTAAATTGAGGTTTTAAGATGGCCCTCGACCATTCATCCTGTAACTAAAATCATAGAAAATTTTTTTTTTTAATTTTAATCATTTTTTCAAAAAATTCAACAATGTTTCATTACTTGTGCATAACAACACCATCCAGATCTACGTACTAAGAATACTGAATAAAATCTATAGAGTCACCGAATTGGCAACAGTTTTGTTGCACTGTTGTCAACATAATCATCAAAACGACAAATCGAAAAATAAAATATGTGCCAAAAAATAAGATTTTTCAAGGTGAATTTCAGCAATCCTTGCGATTTCAGTTTTAGACATGTCTTTATGCCGTATATAAACAGAGATACAATATTTGATATGCTGTACAGTATGAGGAATATATCAATCATCTTTTTTCAAATTCTCATACTCAGTACTGCATTTTAACTTCTGAGCCACTTACAGCTTAGCTTAGTCTATAAACAGTACGGTACCGGTGCTGTCGTCCTGGAAATTTTCTTCAGTTCTTAACAAATTTTCGTGCCCCTCCAACTCTGAACTAGATCATTCTGCATATTTTTTTTTATTTGTAATGGGATATGTGAATACAGAATACGAATGTTGAAAAAATTGTAAGTTAAAGCTCAAATTTTTTTCCGGATACGCCACTGATGCTAACTCTGCACTGTACTGCTCAGTTGCAATGCCAAATGAAATTCTGATGGCAGCCAAATGAAATTCTGATGGCAGTTACCGGTACGGGTACGGTAACAGAGTTGCCGGCATTTAACTTACCGGTACCGTAACTTAATGATCTAACGTTAATTGACAAATTTTTTAGTGATTTCACTTTAAACAGTAAGCATACCTGTACCTGTGTACTGCTCAGTGCTCACATCATATTTCTTACCGCTGAGCGGGTCGGTTGCTGACAAATGCTAACTTACAGCGTCGTCTGCTGGTACGCAGTGCGGGCGGCGGTCCTCTTGCTGCTCAATGCTACATCAAAATTCGTGAATAGGAAAGTTCCCAGGGACATTCGGCAATGGTACGACTTGACCGAGGGCGATTTTTTCAGGATACAAATTGACTCTAAATAAAGTTTTATACGGCACGAATTGACCGCCACTCAAAAAAATCGTTTTTAGCCAATTTGTACCTTTGCCAAAAATTCGCTCAATCTTAGGTGTTTACGGATTCTGAAGCAGTAGCCGAACAAAGAAAGGAAATTAAATAAAAATTTGCAAAAACAGTCACATTGATCAAAATTACAGAAAACTTACCTGCTTTGTAATCTGTGACTCAAAGTAAAAAAATTCGTGGAAATGGACATAGACGCGATCAATCCATCGCTTGGTCAAAAATGAAATCCTGTCCTCTAATGCCCGATTCTTTCGGATTATAATAGGATTTCATTTTATAACGCGCGAGAAGAAAGCAATGGTTTACCAGTCACTTCGTACCTTGGGTCAATTACGGTACGCGCGGTACTGTTTTTGATGGGTCAATTCGTACCCTGACGAAATTTGGGCTCAATGATTTAAAAAAAAGCAGGGGACGGCCGATTTGTAGGTGGATAGATTATTTAAATATTTGAATAAAATATGTTATGTCTAAATCGAAAAAATAATACTGAATAATTTAACCAAGCTTACAAAAACAATTCGATCTAAAAGTCGCTCAGTCTGAAAAAAATACAATGGGAAGTTTAGGCGTCTACTAAATCAGGAAAAAATCAGGGGAGGGCACTTCTGTAAATAAATGGAAATTTTGTTGTAAAAATCATATATTCCCGGGAAAGTACTTTTCACCCTTAGATAATGAAAATAATTATTTTAGTTACATAACAATATCTGTCAATTACGCAATTGTCGTGTTGGCGACAATTATCTGCTATGCTGCCATCTGTTGTTGCGTTATCTTTTTCACTATATATACAATATATATATCACCTTTTCGCTACATGTTGGTTGGCCTATATTCGTTCAATAGTGTATTTTATATCCAAATATGATGCACCTATGTGTTGCAAGTATGACTTGTGATATATGTCGGATTGGAAGCCTGGACTGCCTTACGTTTGTGTAACATTAGGTCAGTGGAATAGTATCAATCTAAGGCCAGTGGCGTAACTGGGACTTGGTTATTGGGGGGACATACATATCAGCTGCTGATCTATGACGTCATAATCTTAATGCATTTTTCTGTAATAACGAAAGTTGCGATAGCTAAATCAAAATCGACAAGACAAGCAGAATTCATATTAATAAAAGCCACAGTGTAGATTATGAACGTATCCTTAGCACCGGCAATGTGCTTTGACCTGTTTTTATTTGAGATTCACAGTGGCGTAGGCAGAAGTGCCCGAAACATCGCAAAGCTTTTTCGCCGGTGGCGTGCAAATTTTTTTCGAGAACAAAACAAAAATGCATGTTTCAAGAGCGAAATAAACATATTCAGACAGTAAAATTTATTTGCGCGACATGGGCTGGGATAGGATTTCATTTTTATCCAGCGGAAGTGGAAAGACGGGAATACAGCTTAATCATATGGCAAACCACCGCGACCTCTCGTGCAGATCCGAATCGGGGTGAAGGTTTTTTTTAGCTTATCATATTTCTCATTTTTCTTTACATGGACCTGGTTGGTGGAGAAAGCCGCAAGTACGGTACGCGTCAACCACCGTGTACCGTCAAGGCATCCGGCAAACCTCTCGCATATAATCATCATCCTCCACGGGATTCGATTCTGCGTCATGACGACCACAGATGCGTAGCTCGAAGCGTATTCCCAACGCTTTACCAACGCTTTATTTGAGCTAACCGGGCAATTTTTGTAAAAACTGAAAAAAAAGGGCGAAATGCCACGGAATACACAAAAATTAGTGAAGGAAAAGAAGTTGCGCACACCGTGTGCGCTGAAATTTTATAAAAATCAAATATAAATCTTTCTCCCTACCCCGCCCCTTGGATTGCCAAGTGACCGACTATGCAACTAAGTAACCAGTAACCATAACGATTACGCTTTGTTTATATAATCATACTCTAAAATATAGAAGTAAATTATCAAAGCAGAATCATCAGGATATTGTAAGGCAGTTTGGAGTTTAATGTCAGCTAATGCTCATCTCAATTAGAAGTTATATTTTGTAGAAAAAATAGTCAAGTCGCGATATAGGCTCCTAGGCGTGGAATACGTTTGCCAGGTATAAATAAATAGCATTATTCAGTAATGTGAAGAGAAAAGAAATTGCACCTTAAATACCATATGCAAAAGGGCACATTGAAAACGTTCTTATAAACATTTCTTCGAATAAGACTGCACCTGTGAATGATGTACAATGGACGTGCTATCGTTGTGGGAGAATTATTTGTGACAACACAATAATGCTATTTTGCTAAATATTGCTTCAGGCCAGATTTTTGCGAAGATGGTGATGGACGCTATTCTATATATAAATAGGCACAATAATATTGAATTTTAAAAAATCTCAACTGCTATAAATTTGTGTGGATGCACAATCAAATTTCGTCCGGCATTACGATGCTGAGATACAAATGGAGCGATTCGAAAAAAAGACTTTGCTTACTAAAACGCAATAAAATTCAGGCCTGACAGATTGGTTACGTTATCAAACCGCTTTCACAGTTTCACCACCTCTGATCTGTCATTGTGAAATTCAGTTTTCGGGAGTGTATTAATTTTATTCTCCTATGCACTACCCATTTTTTTCTGCAAATCTGTACAGTGATAAGTTATCGTACCGGTACTTAAAGCGCTTGCGGACGTAAACAGTAGAGGGTAAAATACCGATTCGTTAGAAACTTTCTTCATTATGCAGTGAAATAATTTGTTTAGTTGCAGCACACATTCTAACGTCATAACTTGACGAATAAAATCATTCCTCCTCCCCACCACAAATTTCTGTATCCTGTACTGAAAAGCGTGTTCTTCACAAAGGTATATAGAGATGTAAAAATTATCAACTTTGAACAATATAAAATTGACCTCTCCTCCACCTTTATTCCAAACTATTTTGCGCCTATGGTGTGCAGTCGCACAAACTTTGGATTTCTGAGAACATTATGGGTCAATTCCGCTTTGCCAAGATCAAAGCAATAGTTATTAGAATATTCTTGAAACATTTGAAAAATCGTTGTTTTTGGGCTAGAAATAGTCCTTTTCCATTTCCTGGTAGGATAGGATTTCATTTTAATCCTGTAGTAGAGGAAAGTTTATGGCCAAACCATCACCTCTCTTGTAGAATCGGAGGTAAAAGATTTGGCTTAACATATTTTCATTCACCCCCTGTGCATGGACATAGTTGGTGGAGGCAGCCGAAATCAGTGCTTACGTAAACCACCGTGCACAGGCGAGGCGCCAAGCAGACCTTTTGCATACAATAAGACGAAATCAGCGCTTTCATGGACCACCGTGCACAGGCGAGGCGTCAATTGACCCTCGCATACAATCATCCATTACGGGATTCGAAAGATCAACGTTAGGGGGGCGTAGTTCGAAGCATATTCCCCTCGCTTTACCAATTGAGCCATCCGGGCATCCCTTTGGGAATATCTCACTTATTGTCTGTTGTAAGGAAATTGATTTCTTGGTTTAGAAGAAGAATAACAAGAAAAAGGACAAGAATAACATAAACCAACGCTGTGGCGAGTTGTTGGTGGCCGATCGTTGATAAAAGGGAATAAAAGTAATACAAATATTTTTTTTTTTTCAATATCGACGAATTTATTGCAAAATGCAGTCAGTGTACTGTGTCGTCAATATTTTTAGTAAACAATTATCAAAAACCAAAACAGTTTTTCGCGTGAGAGTTATTGTAATATCGTAACAAAAAAATAGAAAATAAAATATGTAATCATAACAATAATATCAATAAAAATAGTTATATGCTGAATGAATAGAATGCAATGAAAAATAAATTAAAATAGTGACATATGACAAAATAATATGATAATAATTAGGTACGAATGAAAAATAATGAAAATTGATAACATAATAACAATAATAATATTACAATTAACAGTGGCAGTGAACGATAATAGTAAAACAACTAATACGAAAGAAATGAAAAGTTGCCAGGTAGGTGTTTATGGAGAAATTTTAAAAGTTTTACGAGCAGCTGATAAATTTTGCTGTCGAAGTTATAAAAACTGCAAAAAATTTTATGTCCGATCAAAATTTTATTTAATTTGCCAAATATAGGTCGCAGATGGACCGCGCCGGGGCGGCGCGACCCCCCAGTGACCGATACTTAACAAAAGATGTTTTGACAAAATTTTGTATGCCTGGGGCGAGAAACACATGCAGTCTATCTGTGGCTCGCCGAAGCCAAACCGTTCGCGATACTTCCAACCATCTTCCTGAGCAAGATCAATGTATAAAAAATACGACAATCTTTACTACACTGTAACAAAAATCCAGTAAAAATCAACGTTCTTTTACAGTAAATTTGCTTGGTGGCAATAAAATAAAAACTTATAAAATCGCCCCTTTTGATCATAATGAGATGTTTGAAGAAAGGCACAGCCTATCAACAGGCCATACTTGGCATAAATTTCATCGACACGTCGATTTCGAGTACAATTACTGAAAATGAACCATAAATTTTGTGTACTTTTGTCACAGTGAAGTTCTGTCGCACATGATGAAATTGCTATATTTTTCACTAAGGTGCGGCCAACGCGTGACTTGCATTTGACACACAAAATTACTTATAGTGCGGGTTCGGATAGCAAAATCGAGACAGATTAGTTGGGGCTAAGAATATTCAGTTTTTGGGCTCGTGTCTGCTGAATGTAAATGCAAAATGTAAATCTATTCATAGCGCACCATACGTATAATATATGATCCTCTCCAAATATCTGTATACCTATTTTTATATTTGAATCGAATGTAGCCATTTGGATTATTATTCATTATAAATGATCACCAAAGAGTCACTGATTCGGTGGGATTCATTAAAGATTCGAAACGCAAATTGGAAAATCTTTCTCAATTAGGTAATCAGTAACCAATATCAAACTGAAAAAAATCACAACACCTTGAATAAAATGTGACTAAATCTGTAACAAAGTACTGATTTGAACAAAATTTATATAAAAAAAAATATGCTGAAATGAAATACATCAAATTCAAAAAAAAAAAAAGATAAAAAAAAATATAGTAGGAAAATAATTTGTGGGTGAATGAAGAAACTGCAAAGATAAGAACAAGTTTGGGGCATAGTTAAAATCCATGCATTTATATGGCACAAGCTTGGTCGGGCGTTAAAGGTACTTTTATGTTTGAAATGGATTAGAATAGAAAGCTTTCCGATGTTTCTGAATGCGCGAGTGTTACAGTACACTGTGATAAAGATGCAGTAAATTTTACTGGTCATTTGCAGTAATTGTACTTTTTCAAAAACTAAAACCACCTTGCTAATGACATTTAGGCCAAGTATGTGATGATGATGGGCCTCACCTCAGCGGTGCGTTCCATTAACGTCCCATAATTGGCCTATAAAGTCGATATTATAGTTTTATTTGAATATCTCCAATTAAAGTTACAGATAAAGAGCCTTGATTTTACTGCATTTTATCAACAGGGCGGTTTTCAAATTTGGCAATATGCAATTGCTCCAAATGACCATTCTGTACGTTGGTTACAGTGCACGTCGGCCAAATTTATCCATAACAGGATATTGCTGGGTGTGGATTTACGAACCGCTCCTATCGGGTTTCGAACCCCAAATCATCTTGCGATTTCAAAATACTAACCACGATGCAATCGCTACCTCTAACCATAGATTGCTGAATGAAGTCGACACTCAGCACACACTTACTAATTCCATGCGTGTAGAATTTTTAAAGAATGTTTTTACAGCACAATTCGTGTTTTGTTCAAACATAAATATTCTGCCACACTTTACCCTTGAAACATGTAGTAATGACACAGTTTGTAAAAAAAACCCACACATACGTCATGAGTTAGTATATATATCATATTAAATAATTATATCATTAATCTAGTACGTAATGAGTTCTAAAATTTTACTGTTTTTTCCTTTCACATTGGCAGATAATAAAAATTGTCTTCCATTTTCCGAACGAAAAACTTCCCAATCCGAAGAGGGACTCACTGAAATAGAGTGAACAGGTACAAAATGTTCCATCCCTTGCCACCTGCAAAATAATATTATTCTTTATTACAAAATTTAGCAACTTAGTAATTTGAACAAACTTTTTTCATTTTGAGAAAATGAATAATGATGAATAAAATAAATAAGATGAACGCGATTTGGTTTTGGGGATTTATGACTGTCATAAGGTATTCTTGCTTGTAGAAATAGACGACTGATAAAGCAAAATTTTCTGCGAAATGTTTTCTACTTAGGGGTGCGATTACTGATTTTATGTATGTCATCGCATGACGACCTAGGGGCCTCTGATATATGACCTTGAATGAATGAATGTAAAAACTGGGCCAATTCAAAAATTTTATTTTGCCAAGCATGAGCCTCAGGTGGACCGCGTCTCATCGACGCGATCCATCAGTGACTCATACTTGACAAAGTGGTTTTTATTGATTGGGCAGTATCCTTCTCGTGGAAATATCGACTTCTCCTTTCTCAAAGTGAATTTCATTTCGAAATCCCCGAAATCAATTTGAACTTTTAGTCATCAAATAATCGTAATAAAGTTATTGATTCGTTGACTTTCAATGCGCTTCAATGGATTCAAGATAATCTCTTATTTTTTTTAAAAAACAATAATATCGTATCGAATGTAAACAACGTTTTATATGGCGTTTTTACTTCAAATTTTTAAAATTTTTGGGTGACTAAATTCTATTTTCATCCCACGTCATATAGAACAAATTAAGTTTAACAAGTTTGTTGATATTGATATAAGATTCTATAGCACACAGTCGAAGCTTAGAAACTGATAAAGAAAACTAAGCATACCTATAAATTATATTATCTAATTTTGCATTATTATCTGATGAACTCGCAGCAACAATAAAAGAATCTCTTCCAATGGTAAAGAATTCCCAATCCAACGCCCTGAAAAAGAAAATAATTTATCATACCCCAAAGAATATTATGGGAGCAACTATGAATCGTTCATTCGGTATATATCAAGATTTCACTACAAAACGAATAATTCAAGAATTATAGAAAAAAGGGATTATTTTCAACCGGAATTCTAGAATGCCTGATAACTGGAGGTGGTCGAAATCGAATATATTTTGGATCAATAATCGAATCCAATCGAATTTCGAATCAGAAGTCATATAATAAACAAACGCATTTTTCATCAGCTTATCTTATCTCACTTATTTTTTAAAAAATAAAAAATTACCATTTTGGTGATTTCGAATTGCTGCAGAAATCGAAATCGAATAATTCCTGAATCGAATATTTTAAAAGGCTCTACTGACTACTCGGATGAAGAAATCCCATTTTCAAATAAAATTGTTGCACAGTACAATATTGAATTATTTTACAATTCGGTACATACCCCGTTGTCTGGATATCCTGTATTTTGTCGAATCGATTTCCGGATTCCGATAATTGATATATTGTAGAATTAATCGTATAGGATTTTTTCCGATAATCGTAATAATTTGCTACTGCAAGAAAATGTTTTCCGTTAATTTCGAAATGCTCCCAATCTTGTGCTCCGACAGTCTGAAAAATATAGTATTCCGGTCAACTGACACGTAACAGTTAAAGAATGACACGTTGTTTCAATTCTGATTTGCCATTATGACGGACAGGGAAAGCAAACTGTCAACATACTTACATAGGCTAATAACAAACATTTATAGCAAAAAGAGTAATTTCTAATCTGACTAATCCGAAAGTTCATTTTTAGGTTTATTTATAGGAATTTTACTGAAGCACTGTATATTTGATCGCCGTCTCTTTTGATTTTTGATTAAAAAATCTTTGCTCCGATATTCGTTTAAAAATGTATCTAAAAGTGGGTGAGTTAGTGATTTTTTTTTCAGTATTTCCGTTTTCCTTTAGTAGTTCCGGTCAGAAAATATTTGTCCTAAATATTTTGCGTATGAGTCACTGATGGATCGTGCCGGCGAGGCACGGTCCATCTGTGACTCATTCTCTGCAAAAAAAATTTATTAGCTTCTGACAAATTTCGTTTTATACTACCTCCAGATACTGCAGTGGAACAAACTTTGAATATTCCCATCGATAGATGACGCTGTCGAGCCGGGAATCGTCACCATCGTAAGAATTCGCTACAGCGAGGTAGTGTTTTCCGTGAACTTCAAAATGTTCAAAATCAACTCCGCCTATGGTATTGAGAGCCTGTAATCAAATATTAATTATATTAAATCAGATTTCTAAAACTGTTATCCTAAAGTAGGATCTTGGGTGGAAAAAGAAGAGGAAATTTTATAAAAGCGTAGCTAGTACCCAGTGGAAAAGCAGCGGTTTGGTAAAAGAACTCAGAAGTTTTCAGCAAATTTGAAGTGGTGAAAAGTTGCTAAAGAATTGAAGTGGTACCGATGGTTTAAAAATATCAGTTTCAATCGCAATTTGGCCACTGCGATGAATTTCAGTTTTTTTCTTCATTTTTTTGGTACTTCCAACTATTTGAGATGTTTTGTATAGAATGAAATACCAAAAGGTGGAAAAGAGATGGAAATCAAGGATGCACGTATGTATTGCGAGTATGAACTTTTCAAATATAAATCCAATATCTCGAAAGATATTTGATATCCGAACATCAATGTGCTTGAGCCCCAAAGGGAGTAATATTTATGACGTAGTTTAAAAGACTTTGTGGGAAGTGCGTGACGACATTTAAGTTGGATTTTGGCCAAATGAAACAAACATCTATTAAAAAATTTCACAACTTTCAAGTCTAAAATTTTTATCTTGCAAATCCCAATTCAGATAAAAATGTCGAGATTTATTTTGTTAAACATGCGCCACAGATGAATCGCGTCGTTGAGAAGCGGTCCATCTGTGGTGCATGTTCGACAAAGAAAATTGAAGACGGGGATCAAATCAGTTTTATTACAGAATTTCAAGTCTTCGGAATAGCATATAACAACACAATTGAATGACGTCATAGATTACGTCACATCGTACAAATGTACCTGATATTGAATAAATGCTCTGTGATCAGGATTCCACTCGTATAACCAACTCTTGATTCGAAGGCTCGGTCCTGAAATTATAGACAAAGTTAAATTAGCATAAAACATCTTTTATCAACTGTGGGGCGCTGATAAATCGCTCAATAGAGACACGATACATCAACGACCTAAACTAACTCACTCAGCGTTACAGAAATCCAAACCCGAGAACGTCATCATATGTATGTGATGCAGAACGCCTGAAAATCTCATGCGACGCATTAGTGTACTAATCATAATTTAAGATGCACGGAATCAAAAAATCACTGAATCACCATCCGAATTTTCCGAATCGGACATCAATCCAAATCAATGCTATCCTTAATTAGAATGTGTCATCCATTAATGATGGGTGAAGTGTTGAAAACAAAGTTCAGCAATGCGACCTAACACATTTAACCGATAATCACATCAGCATTATGTTGTGATGAATGAACAGAAAATTTACTGAAAATTTGCAGTAATTGAATATTGGTAAACTTCGCCTCGGGAGGTAGGTTCCATTAACGGCACACAATTTGGCAAAAGTCAATCTTATAGTTTATATGAGCTACACAAAGAAATTACTATCAAAGCCGGTGTTTTGCTGGATTTTTGTTACAGTGTGTCTACCGATGTGTGTTCCTTTTTACCTTCAACATCGGGATTTTGACTGCCGCCAAAATTTGTTACAGCGAGGTAGTGTTTTCCTTCAATTTCAAAACTTTCCCAACTTTGAGCAGCAAAAGTACGAAAATATTGATGAGGGATGAATTTCTTTTTTGATAAAGACCATCGGTATACTGCACTTGTGGCATACGGCGACCTTTCATCAGCGCCTTGGTTGGCACATGCTAGAAAATGCTGAAATTGAAACGCAACAAACGTCATTTTTCTAATACAAACATCATTTGCTGTACATAAATGATTTTCTGTTTCGAGAGTATATGTTGTTTTTCCAAACACGAACCACAGACGAATTGCACCTTGCCTTGACGATTTTTTTTTTCCGCTTGGGAACCGGAATCTCAAATTTCAATAGTTTTCGATATTGCTTTGACACACACAAGACAGTAATAGACCGCGACTTGACGTGTTCCATCAATCTCTCGCTGATCATGATAAACAATACAAAGATAAAATATTTTTGGATGTTTTGTGCTGTTTTAATTTTTATCTAACAAATTTGAAGTGATTTAATTGTCTTGCATTTTGATATTCTCGATATTGTGGACAAAGCCACAATAAAACTGCATAAAAATAAATACCCATCGGTATAATAATTTTTATGAAAACATGTTCTATTAAACATGATACGATTGGTGGATCGTGCCGCTCACGAGCGGTTCAACTGTGTCTTGACGAAGTAAAACATCGAAATATCGTCTGATCGTATTGCTTTGATTGGTGGTCAAAATCAAACGACAACTTGTAAAAAATAAGAACAATTTTCAGTCGGTTTAATGTCTAATGGTCACATGTAACAAAAATGCAACAAAATCACTGATCTTTGATAGTAATTTTACTTGTCGGGATTGAAAAAAATTCAAAATAGATTTTCTGGCCAAATATGCGGTGTTGATGGAACGCACCGCGTAGGTGCGGTCTATCACCAGGCCATAATTGGCATAGATCTCGTCAACATGGCGTTTTTTAACTTGGGAAGTATGCAATTACTGCAAATGACTAGTAAATTTACTGCATTTTTGTTACAATGCAGCGATGACAAAATTGAAGATTTTTTCATTGTATTTAACAAATAATATTTACAATTGAATGCAATATCCAATCTTCTATAATTCATGAATCTCGAGTACTTTGGACCTATAACTGTGGACCATAATCGATTATTATCTGATTTCAGAATTGAGCCGAATGATATTTTCGAATTCAATCGAATATTCGTATTTATTCGTATGATAATCAAAAAAAATATTTCCTAAAACAGCCAATTAAATCACAATGAGTATCATATTTATAAAAAAATGTGACATAACTAAAGTCTGTTCATTCCGAAGATTTCAAAATCGATTGCAATATTCAAGTGAATACCGAATCGAATATTTTGGAAAGCCCTACCTACGATCTGTAGGTATTTGTTGTCCTTAAATTTTCTGAAAACGATTTTTCTTGATATAATATAATTTTTACACACTGTGACAATAGTACAGTAAATTCACCTTCTATTTGAAGTAATTGTATATTTCTAAATGTCAAAACTACTTCGTTGATGAGATTTATCCAATATATAGACTGTTGGTGGACCGCGCATCGAGCAGGGCTTTCTATGGACAGTCCATATTCGACCAAAAGGTCGTTTTCAAAGTATAATTACAATACCATTACTGTTGAAGAAAGGCGAATTTACTGTTTTTTTACAGTGTATAAGTCATCAAACAAAAGAACATTTTCTACGTATCATTATCCTTATACTTTATATTCAATAGCTATTCAAGAAAACCATATCGTTCTAAATATCCGATCCGAAATTTCTCAAGTGTCAATTAAATTTATCAAAATTTTCAGCACTGTGGCAATCTGTGCTATGTTGTTATGCCAATAACCACATTCAACGATACTAAATTGAATTTAGATTACAGGGGCACTAATAGCAGCATTACCGTTTGGGTGGTCGTAATTTATCATTCCTTAAATGTTTATGACGTCATTATAAGTTTGGAAAACATCCACTTTCATAAAATTCAATCAGGCATTGGCGATATATGGATCACGGGAAATGGAGCTGTTCATATATGATTAATGCTTGGCAGAATAAACATTATTTATCAATCTATAACCGGCCCTCATTCATCACAATACAAAGGGGTTATGACGTCATAATATTGTGTGATAATTTGACAGCTGCTAATTGACGATAACAAATTTACAATAAACACATCAAAATGACATCACTCATCGCCATGACAACACACTTACGTCATCTCCGATTGAAAAGTATTCCCAGTCTTGGGCGCTGTCTGTAGTTATGTTTTGGTAAGGTACAAATCTTTTATCCGTCCATTTATAAATAGTCGAGTCCATGTCTCTGTCTCGGCCCTGGTTTGCAGCCGCGAGAAATTGACCTTCGCCAGGAATTCGAAATATTTCAAAATCCAGGGTTTTGCTTTTTGTTTTCAAATTCGTGAAATCTTCAATATAGTCGAGTCGCTCTTCGGCTGTTAAAGGAAATATAACTGTTTTGATTGTGAGGATAAAAATATAATATTTTTCATTTCAGCATCCAACATTCAAACATTTGAATCCATAGTGTGACAAACGAATATATGTTGTTTTCAGTCGATCCCCCCGAGAATGATCTTTTAGTTGTGAACGAACAGGAATGAACAGTACGAACAGTTTTACGAAAAAATATGTTTTTCGAAGCTTTTGTCGACTGGAATTAGTAGGCATGAATTCGTATGACAACACCCCGTACCCCGGACCATAGAGCCTATAATGCCTAGTGGAAATACGTACATTTACTTTTTTTCTTTTCGCGAAATCGTGAATTAAATTCAATGCTTTAGGCAATTATAACCATATTCAAAAATAAATTGACATTGATCATGATTCTTCTGCATAATAGATTAACCAACGAAACAACGAAAAATATGTCAAATCTGCAACGTACTCATAATGTTCCGCATAGAATTGTGATTGGAGAGTTTATGCGTAGAAGTTCTCTCGTTAACCCCTAAAGGCGATTTACATGAGACCTGATACACATAATTATTTACATAACCCTAAGATAGTGACCCCGTCACATATCTCTTACCCAGTTTGAATTGTACCAAGTATTGGCCACAGTATATCACATACCTGGAAGGATATAACTGAATCAAATATAGAAAGATAAAAATACAATTCCCCTGTACTAATTTTTCCCACGGACTACATGGCGATCGCGGACCAAAATATCAGGTTAAATAAAGGCCGGGTAAACAGGAACGCTACAAGAAAGTACAAGCGTTTTCGTTTTAACAAGGTGGATCTGTTTATGAGAACAACGGTTCGACACTAGTCAAGATTCCGCGCTTGTCACTTGTCACGGATACTGCAAAAGCACGAATAATGA
The DNA here is from genome assembly GCA_963675895.2 of Styela plicata. Classification (NCBI taxonomy): domain Eukaryota; kingdom Metazoa; phylum Chordata; class Ascidiacea; order Stolidobranchia; family Styelidae; genus Styela; species Styela plicata. Next base: position 4,623,962 of record OZ023150.1, read on the forward strand.
TATCCCACACCAGCGTTGAAGCTTTTGCAGTATTACATCATTAATGGCTGAGACATTGGATGGCGGACATGAATTGACGAGACAAACCTACGGGGACTCAAACTCGAACCGTTTAAACTGCGATGCCAACTTCATAATCACCCAACAATTACTCCGGGTAACGCCAAATCCAAACTTTTAACCCTCGACTCAGGAAAAACTTCTCTAAATATACTTTGTCAAGTATGGAACACTGTTGGATTGCGCCGACGAGGCGCGATCCACCTGTGGCTCATACTTGACAAATAAAAACTCTGTTTGTAATGTAATGGAATTAATGGAAAATGTAAAATTACAAAATATAAAATTAAATTTAAAATAAAACAATATAAAGTCTCACTACCTACGACAATGTTACCTATAGCAAGGCGTTTCCATCTTGAACCTTCACACATTTCAAGTTGTCCAGTAGATGGCCTGTATACGAAATGCCCTTTATTTTTATTATCACATGTTCTGCGGCCTGGAATTATCTTCTTCGAACTGAATTACTTTGTTCTTTGGGTCTGTGAAAAATTCATATAATAAACATGACACGAAAAATACTATATAAAGTAAATTAAAAGAGAAATAATATCAAGCTACACGTGTATGCAATAAAAACAACCGTGTGTATTTGAATATTCGGTTCATTTTGGCATCACTGGTTACGAAGATTAGGAAATATTGAAAATGACGGCATTGATTTAATATTTATTTTTGATAGTAATTCCATGAGACATTAATGGTTGTTTTTCTTATTTTTTCACTAATATTAATGATAAATTTTTTAATTCGACTCCAAAATTGATGATTATAAGAAAAGCAAGAATCAAATATCTGTTGAATTCATATTCGAATCGAATAATGTGAACGAATCGAATCCAATATTCGAATCAGAAAAACAAACAAAAAGTTCTCTCGGGAACCGTCAAAGACCCCGAAATTGACATCTATCTTCAGAAAACTTATAATTTATTGTATCTATTGATTTCAAATAATCGGGAAAATATAATCAAATTAAATTATTATTCGCGAATAACGACTTCAATCGAATATTTTGGACAGTCCTAGCTATGATGAAGAATTGGTATATTCAATGGAATTTCTGCTCGAGACCTGTGTCAAATCCAGAATAAACATCCGAATCAAATTTTAACTGGAATGTACACCGTATCCAGAATAAACATCCGAATCAAATTTTAACTGGAATGTACACCGTAGCAAAATTGTAGTGAAATCACCGCTCTTTGACAGTAATTTTATCTGATAACATTGAAATAAAAGTATAAAATCGATTCTTTGGCCAGCTATGGCTGGTTGATGGAACGTGCCGCCGGGGTATCGGACCGGCTAACAAACGTGTCCAAAAGATAATGTGAACTAACAAAAAAAAAAAAACACATGTATAAGATTGGGCATCCATTTACCGTTATTAACAGTGTTGTCTACCCATTCAGGGTAACTCGATGATTTTGAATGTGAGGTAGTACAGAGGTAGTATGAAGCATCTGATCCAGCTACTAACTTTAGCTGACGAAGAATACCCTGAAATAAGAGTGTTATTACGTCAATTCGAGAAAAAAGCAGATGCAGTGATGATTGTTCCCTGGGCAAAGCCTAATTATTTGGAATTCGAATCTGATTCGGATATTTTGTAATCGGGGCGAATCACTAATTCTATATAAATACCAAATCTACTTATGTTTTCCAATGAAATAATAAAAAATTGCATGAGTAGTACCAAAATATAAATCTTACTTTACAAATTCTGTCCCAGGTATTTAAATCATAAAATTTGATATAATTCAACAAAAAAATCACACGGATCTCAATTTGTGGACCTTTTTCAGAAATACAAATCAAATATAATCAATCTATTTACAGAAATGGGTTCACTTTCAAAAAATTTGAGACTTTTGCAAACAATGGTATCTCTACTACTCTACCGGTAACACTATATTCTCACTTACGGTGAAGCGGTTTCGTTTCTTCCGCCTACTGGCAATATAAAAATGTCCGTTCTGGGTGTCGAGTTGTTCTGGAAACGGCAATTTGAGCGACCTGTGAAACAGAGAAGATTTTATATAAAAAATGAAGGTAGAAACAAGCGTGCTCGTGATGTAAAATCAAGATTTTGAAAGTGTGGAACTCAGATAAAGTAAAATGCTCGAAAAAAGAGCTCGGAAGTAACACAGGCAGAAATCCAATTTTGCCAATCATGCGCCACAGATGGTTCGCCCTATCGGCGCGATCCATCTGTGACGTATGCTTGACGAAACCTAACTCGGCAAATCTTATCGAGTATTGGTAGAATGTGTGATAAGGTTTCATGTTCGCAAACAGGGGGAGGGGAACCAAACATGGATCTTATATGGATTATGCTTTTTAGTTGAATTCACTCGGTGGCACATGCTTGGCTCAAGAAAGTTAGGATGTGGAGTTTGGATCAATCGTTAAAAGTTTATTCAATGGTCCGAAACTAAAGTTGTTAAATTTGAAGTGACCGAAGCGACCTTGCTTTTAATGTTTTTATTCTGTTAATAAAAGCAGTAACTGATTTTGAAAAACACAGTTACTACCAGTACCAAACTCTTTTTCAAGATGAAGGCATTGGCATATACTGTAATACACATGTGTATGCTCACAAATACCATTTAAAGTTGCTACGAGCAGGATCGACCCTAACCTGCACAAGGCGAAACAAAGGTGGAATTACTAACTAATAGGAACCGACTAAAGGCAAATTATATGGCAAAGATTTACTGCCTAAGGTAAATGCACTCACTCTTAGGGGACAACATTATGAAGGAGACTGGACCGGTTTAATGGAGTACAGTGAGTGGTATCTATGATAAAAGCGATCTACTGATAGTGGTGGAATCCACCCGTGGTCATGTTATATATAAAAAAACTCAAAGTACGTCGCATGTTTTTGAATAAATTTTTACGCTGCGATTTGAATGAAAAAAAAGACGTGAGCTACACAATGATATTCATATAGACGTAAAAATGAATTTCACACGTGTTGGTTTAACAGTGTGGGTGAATTTAATAATTTAATGGGGTCAAATGGGTCGTTGATAACTGCGTGTACGAAAGGTTCGTAGCGTGAAATGTTTTGGTTTGAAATAAAATGCGGTTACAATGCGGTTGTGTTTTACTCGAAAAGTTATATTGGCCCTTCCCAAACTTTTTAATGCGATTTGACATATGAAGGGTATTTGAAGCGTTAAAATCACCTATGGTGATATGATTGTTGTCTAGTTTCGGAGGTGCAGTCGATTGGACGGTATTGGTATTTGAAGCGTTAAAATCACCAATGCTGATATGATTGTTGTCTAGTTTCGGAGGTGCAGTCGATTGGACGCGACTGTTCCGATCATACAGACGCCTATATTTCCATCTCGAGCAGAAATGTTGTTTTGCAAAGCATGCGCCACAGATTAGCCGAGAGGCGGCGGCGCATTCATTTAGTGATCCATACTCAAAGTAAAAACGTTTGGGCAGAAATTTTATGACTGGTGAATAGCAATATCGTCGATACTTTATAAGTAGCCGAGACGGCGAAAATGGCACTATCCAACAAAATTTTGCACTTTTGCACTGTGACGTAATGTAGAATACAAATCTTAATAATATCATTAACCTTGGTATTCCCGCTATTTTGTCACGTGGCAAATAACCTTGCGGTTTCTGTAATGACATTTATGTATTCTGCGAACTCACAGACGTGTTACCAATATTGTTTATATTGAATATCCACCTATATTTTCCCGCCAAAATAGAGTAACATAATGACACAGACATATCACATTACGCAAAATATGTTGCATAGAGTGATTTCAACTTGACCACACTTGATACAAAAATAAAAAGCACGTGCCAAACAAGCTTTACCATTCCCCTAATCATGGCCGCTTATAAATCAGCTTTAATTTACTAAAAATACCAAGTACAAATTTGAACCTCTCGCATCGCTAACGACACATCTGTATCTCGTGGACCTTGGCGATAAGCACATGCTTGTCTGCTAATGACGTCATCGTAAAATTCATAATTCGCCAACCATGGCCTTTACATGAAAGATCATCATTCCGAATGATTTTTATATATATGATATGCCTGGTGGAAACCAGAATATACTCACAAAGGGAGTATATATATATATATATTGCCGGAAACGTATTAGACTGTCTTGACGCACCGTAGGTAAATACAACGACGGGCCAGCGGTCGCGCTAATCAAAATTCAAAATAATGCGGTTTTTAGGTCGAAAGTTGGTGTAACTAATTCAATGTCTTATGATTTCAGAATCGAATACGAATAAAAAATCATATTCATATATTCTATTCATTGTTAATCTTTCCAAAAATAAAGATAAACTGGAATCGCTACAAATTTAACAAAAATTTTACGTACTCAATTTATATCGAAACACGGAAATGAGCATTCGTCTTATTCAATTCGAATATATTCTTGAAGTTTAAAAGTGCCTAGAAGTCAGAGGAATATCGACCAAAAATGTTTTGTTGAGCATGGGCTACTGATGGATCGCGCCTCCAAGGCGCGAAACATCTGTGGCTCATGCTTGACAAAATGAAATCTCCAAATCTTCCCAAGCTAAGAATATATTATTATCTTAAAGTGTCTCCAAATTTCAATATTCTATTAATCTGGATTTAAGAAATCTAAGACGACGTTCGGAACCTTTTATTTGGCTGACGACAAAACCATCAAAACTAGACCACATAGAATAATGCTATTATAGGAACAATACAAAGAAAAGGATGTATGTTTCACTGTTATCGCTACGTTGCTCAAAAACTTCACAATAGGTTTATGGAACTTAATTATTTGAATGGACGTTATACGACTTCGGTTTGAAAAGGAATATCAATATATATCCCGTGCTTACTTACCATACTAACGTCCAACTAAATTTTACTTTGATTTGCTGAAATTCATTGAAATTTGACGCTTTTTTCAACAGTTTAAAATTGCCCATAAGTGGTTGACAATGGATTTACGGCGTAATCCCCTTTATAGAAATTAATACTAACTTTAGTAAATCCATTTCACTACACAATAAACCATGTATGGCACATGTTTGAAAAGTGTATACACGGTCTATAACATAGTTAGACCATGCTTACTTTTACATGCATTAACAAAATTTTCAATATGGCCTTATATGATTATTATAGGATAGAATTTGCTCTAAACGCGTAATCTTTTAATGGTATACAATTTCAGATTCACGGCCACCTCTTGGAATTAAGCCAATTTATAAAAGATATCAAATTAAATAAAATATGGAAAAATATAGGCATTGGAATTTTAAAATATATCAAAAACTAAATGAAAAATATTTTATATGGACCGTTTGATGTTAGCGCAGCATTGCAACCTTGCTTAACCTAAAACTATTATTTTGCAAAACAATAATAACTCGAAATTCGGCATTATTGGCTAGGCATGAAATTGCATGAAAGGCATTTAAAAGCGCGATCTATTTGCTGTCCATGTTTGGCAAGAGATAACAGATGACCGAATGAGTGTTTGGAATAACACTCAATTACTGTGAAATTCAAATGCGTCTATTTTTGTTCGTGCATTTACGAAACGGTATCCAATTTCTGCGTTTTGATATAAATTTTGGAATAAATTTATAACTACCATAAATACGGGCTTTGAAGTTTTGATTGCATGGTTAAACGATTTAACGGAAAATTTCCTCATCTTTATCGTACAGTTTGCTGTTGAAACATATCTACCAAGTATGGGAAAGACCCATTTCACATGAATAATAATGATATGGTTACGAAAGTTTGGTTGTATTCATGATTTTGTTGCACAGTGTGTGAACTATGCTAAAAATGGGGATGATTTCAATAATTCAAAAACCTTAAAAGGCAACCGTGAACTAGATTGAATACTTACGAATGAATCCGTTTAAAATAGAACCGAATTGCGAATCGGGTTCTGTCTGAAATCTAACTTTCCGATAAAATGAATTCTGACATATTATGTATTGTCAAGTATGAGCCACTGTTGGTTCGCGCCTCTCAGGCGCGACCATCTGTGGATCATGCTCGACAAAAAATCTGAATGACGACATACATCCTTTTTCAATATCTACTGATGTAGATACAGTATAAAGTTGCGAAAGAACCACAACATTCAAAAGTGATATTCTCAGTTAGGGAGTTATAAAATTATTTCAGACATTTAAATGCTGTCAAACAACAGATAAAATTCATAAAAGACGTGGAATTGATAAAGCCCATATCTCACAGATTCGGAAATGACAATCACAACATTTTAATAGCTTGGCAATCATGAATTATAACAGTTCATCTTTTATGCAAACCGTAGACAACAAATGGAGAGCACTACGGTTCAATACGAAATTTTGTACAATCGAGGAAGAGCCATAGTTAAGCATTGTTTGCTATTTTGTTTATGCATTGGTAAATTTGGTTAAATTAACACAAATTATGATAGTAAAGGAAAAGCTTCAAGCAATTAAATTATACTATCGCCAAGAATGTATAGTCTATTACATGCCCGTCATTCAATCAAATCTTAAGCACATGGAAAAATAAGACAATCGGGAGTGATATTACATGAGAAGGAAAAGGCTTCATCTCGATTAAATTTTGGGTAAGTAATAAAAGTAATTGTTCAAAGTTATCCTTTTTCGACAGTTTCGTTTTTATAGATAAATGGCTCACATTGTTGTGGCAACCGAAATTTGGTAGAACATATAAAATATACAAATACGTTTTAATGCGAAATGTGTATTTACTTCATTGCCATTTTAATAAATGAACAACGCAATTATTTGTAATAATATTTAATTAATACGCAACTCATTCTTTTGAAAAACACAATATGTTTTAAAGTAACAATCATATTTACTTATATTACATTATTGATAATATTATTGATCTTTAATATTAGTTTGCTTCTTGTTATCAATGAATCAATCAATGAAAAACAACTTGAACTTTGCGCATATGATGAAATCCCGTTTTTAGGGCATATTTGGATTGTGCAGTCGTATTTTAATTTAAACCAAATTATATCAATGCAAGATAAAATTTATCCCATATCACAACTGCTGTGTTTAAAGAATCATTTTACAATACGAGTTAAACTTATTTGTTTCTCATCGGAAAGATCTTTACACAATCATGGTCCAAAATAGCCATATGAAGAGAGGTTTTCGTGATTTTGAAAGGTTTAAAACAAATTTAGTACGTAGTTTTGTTGTGAACAACTCAATTCCACCAGAACTGAACTTGGTTAAATCCACATGTTGTAACACACAAATTATAGAGAAGCAATTTTATTAATAACGTTTAGGTTATTGAAAAATATTTGCTCTCTCAAAGAGCAATTTTAAAATATGAATTCCGATTAAATAGTATATACAACGGAATTCAAATCCCGCTTAAATTTAACCCTTAATTGTTTCGACAACCCTTGCCAATCAGAAATCAAATTTTGCCAAGCACGAGACACCGATAGATCGCATATAAACAGCGCCATCTATCAGTGGCTCATACTTGGTATGAATTTATTTCACTTGGTCGATAGGCTTAATACAACCAACCTATGATTAATTAGGGAAGAAAAAAGTCACGCTCCGTTGCGTATTATTGGCTTGAATAAACATCCTGCCCAATATTTCATTGATCTTAAGATAATGAGGTCCCAAATGCATTGGTTTCTATGATATAAGTAATGCGGCGGATGCACTCGCGCGAAGTTTGGCCAATACATCAAGAGTATAAAAGTTACTCAACTCCCTGGGGCATCGTATGCGCGTGAACACCGGGTTGCCGTAATGATATCGAAATCATATATCGTAATGGAGTTGTAATTTGATATTTTATAATTAAAGCACCCAATGCCGCCGTTGAAGTTAAACGTTAATACACAACGTCTATTTGGCGTTGACTACAAGGTATCTTTGAAACAAATTGGCGGAAGAGATTTTCTATTGGTTTTTATGGACAATCAATTGATCGTGGTGGACAAATTGAACATGCGTATTTCATTTCATCCGTATTGCATTTCAGATTATAAAATGCGCCTATTGAAAATAAGACTCAATCAAGAATCTTATTCCATTAAAGATGAAACAAGAACGGATCGCTCTTGGTGAATCAGTGACTTAAAAGTGATGAAAGATGTTTGATGAACTAATCGTTTTGACAGTAAAATTTGTTCCCATAACTTTGTTGCATTTTGAGACTATAACTATCTACTCATTATAACTTTTTTTTTTGATAAAAACATAAAACACTCACCTCGTGAACGGTGTTCCACAGTCTATCGTGAATGTAACTTCTGTATTCGCCACAGCTATTATGACGTCATGCCAAGAGCCGTCGGATAAAATTGAAGATTTGATTCCTACAGTTTGTTTTTTTGGTTGTGTTTTATCAATAAAATCAAGATATAATGAGTTCTTTTTTAATCGTATCGCCAACAATATTGTTTCTCTGTCCTAAAAACGAGTAATAAATGGAAAAAATGTTAAAATGAGGATTTTTGAGTTTTTCAACTAGATTTGTACTGATAGACTAATGGGGTTACTGAATGAATAAGGTTTTTTTTAGCTCCCGACTGGTCGTAAGGAACATTCGTAGGATTTTCCGGTGTCTGAATACCTTTTTTATATTTTGTCTTTAAAATGAAGCAAAGTTTTCATTCTGTATTTCAACTGCATGGGACTATTTGTAATGGCATTCAAAACTTTTTAGGAAAATATTGCATCCGATTTAAAAAAAAGCAATATCTATTTTTAGAAGGTATCTAAAATATGAAACGGTATGCATCCTAGGGTTCTTCTTTTCATTGGCTATAAACAACTGAATTACTTCGGCATAATGGCAAATTTGAAAATAAAGTCAAATAAAGGAATTACGTTGGGTGCATGGCGTCTCAACAGTTACCGGAACAATGCTCTGACAATTAGGACATTACTCCAGTTGAGAAACGCAGTAAAAGTTATGGTACTATTTCTCGTCAAAAGATAACTATTTTACAGTTCATTTTGCATAATCATTCAAGATTGAGACCTTTTTCGGATTGCTCCAACTGCGACCCATGCTTGACAACGGTATCATAATACTGATCCGAAAAAAATTAATATAAAAGAATAAAACCCAGAAACTTGGGATGAAAGGTCATTGTTTAAAATACCCACCGGTGCCAGAAGTGTCATTAAATATTCGCTGTCCAGTCTTTGCGTAGAAGATTTGAACGAAAATAAAAAGGAAAATTCCGCGGGGAAATATTTACATTTATTTAATACTGTAGAAGCTGGCGTCCCTGTCGTTATTGATTCTGGAGCAAATCTAAAATAAAATAATTGAAAATCAACCCTTTTTCTTCTCGAAATATAAAATGCAGAAATAATTATACATAAAATAAAATAAAATGAATTTTTGGAATTTATTTGATGAAGTAATAAAATATGATACGAGTTTGAACCATTTCCAATCAAATAACATTGGATTTTGATGGAACGCTGATGGATTTTGACACTTTTTCATAACGAAACGTATGTATCTAAATGTATCTTTAAATAGCATACTCACAATAAATTTCACTTGCCCTTAAAGCAATATGAAAATATCGAAAGCATATGTTTGAAAATCCAAAATTACCATCTTATAAATTAATTTATACAATGTAAAATGTAAAAGCAAAATGAAAATCAAAAATATGTAAAGGGAAAAAAAGAAAATAAGTACAAAATTATTTTTACTTTCAGTTAGCGTGCCAAAAAAATTTTCAAATCCATTCCTCAACGAAACAAAAACAATACACCTACTAATTAATGAAATTAAAATAAAAAAATATTACAATCCCTAAGGAACCACATACTTGTAACCCTTTCTTCCACCATCTGTTACTATCTCTACTCCTCGTGGAAAAGTACCGGTCGAACTTAGAGATAATCCAAGTAAATCGATGGCATCAGGATCTAAAAAAGCGAGATATAACATTTTATTAAAAATGGTGATAGCATTTAATGATAGTTCCCCTTTTTCCTTTATATTGAAGCACGGTGATCGGTATCTGCACAGGGCAGTGTACCTTCTATATTTTGTAGTTGTTCTATCCAATTAAACAGGTCGGTAATTGTTCCTTATGGTAGTAATTAACAAGTGTACTATTTAAAATATCCCAAAATGAATTGAACAACTATAATAGAGTGCAGTAAGTGATATCTGTTTTGGGCCATGTTAGACCCACCGGCAGCTTTTTCCCTTTTTTTATTCGCATCATACATAACGCAGAACAAACATTGAGGTACTTCTAAGGGTCGCACCTTAGCACAGCTATATCAACCTTTTTCCAAAGCCTCACAAAACTTGAAACATTGTAATTTTATGTAATGAAATATTCTATTTAGTACTGCTAGTACTGTAAATCGAAATTTTACATTAGTGCTATGTGGTTTGAAGACAATATTTACAAAACATTATTTGCGAATACTTTTTTGATGCCGCGTAATCGTAGGCGTAGGATTACAAAATATCGACATGTTTTGTTTTTCAGCATGATTGACAAAATTATATATATTATTAACAAAATATATTATTCAATGCATTTTATACAGCACATTGCATATAGGTGTACCATACTAAGTATGAAAGTGGTCAAAATTTAGTTGAGTAGGATAACCCAATCGGGAATATTTCCTGCTTGTGCGCGTTCCATCTGTGCCTCATGCTTGATAAAATGCAATTCTTAAATGGGAAATTTTCATTTATCTCTCTTTCCTTCTATTGGAATCCGAATGAGAATGTTTTTGCCAAGCATGAGCCACGGATGAACTGCGTCTTTTTGTCGTGATCCATCAGTGGCCCATACTCGACAAAATTTTCCGATTGTGGTGTTGTTGTAACTTGTAAAATGTGTTTATCTGTTTGTCACATTAACTTCATAAGAATATTCGAATCGAATCGGCCGATATTCTATATGCTCAACAAAAGTTGAAAGGCATGTAATCCAAACATCCTCATTAAGGCACAGTTTATGACTGGATAATGCCTGACCAAAAAATTCCTGATAGGGATAGCGCGAATATTATTATTTCAAAACTATTCAGACTGAAGTTTCATAATATTTATTTCTATCGAGTAACATCAAAATTAATTTATTGTATCAACAAGATTTAAAATTTAAAACTGGAAAAATTCTCTTGACATATTTTCAAAGTGTCACTTAAGTGATTTATGGTTCAAAAGATGCCATAAATAACCCAATTTTGTTGATTGTTTTTAAGTTTTAATACCAACAAAATGTATTATTTTAATCGGATTTTGTAAGACGATTATGGCACAAATATTATAATACTTGTGATTTTTTTATGTTCTAAATGTTAATAATACTTATTACACGAGACTATATGGAATTTAGTTTAAACATTTTTAAAACTTTTTTTAAAGTCCCGCACCTTTCAAAATCACGTTAAAATATTGCAACATGATCATGATTTGTGTAGAATTGCACTAGTAATAGTTGGATGTGCATCAAATTAGGATCTGCAGGTGCGAACTTAGGAATTAACATCAAGCAATTTTAGACGTGTAAAAAGACTACGTAAGGAACACAAATTGGTAGACGATTTTACCATAGCCCAGGGCAGATAGTACTCATAGCACTCTAATACGACACAATGCTAGGAACATTACTTATTAATTAAATTATTTTGATTGATTCTGGTCACGATCCGATTTGGACGATTTCGAAATGAAATGGTAATAATATTTTTTATATATTTTAATCCAAGCAACATCAAACCAATCCTTTTGGTATGTAGGGTTGTCACTTTCAGATAGATTCATATTCAAATCGAATATCCAAATTTGAGAGGCGGAATGTCAGCAAATCTGCTACTCAGACACCTGAAAATGTGGGTTTCATCAGAAGAAAATTTAGCAAATAGACAGCATTTCATGACATATCTTTTGCTATGAGAATAAAAAGTCTCCTTATGAGTGAGTGTCTGGCAGCCTCGGGTATGTTGGAAAAGGTTCAAAATCATCATTACTGCTATGAAATAGCAGTAATGATGATTTGGAAGCTTTTTTGCACGTTTAAAGAAAATAACGTGGACATTTCGAACACACGAAGGAAAACAAAATTTTGCCACCCTGTCTCAAACTATGTCATTTTGAATCTATCTTGAATATCTGACATATTTGAATCAGACATGAATCTCAATCGCTTCGAACCTTCAATCTGAAGGGAGCATTTCTAGTGGTATCACAATTATATTGAACACAACATGGTAAGTATTAAATAATCGTCATTGTTTTCAGTGCTACGACCTGTTACTCTCTTTTCAAAGCGAATTAATACAATTATCTTTGACATAGATATAATCCTTGAATCAATTTACTGATTCATCACAAGGTCCATGTTTGGCAATCTAATAAATCACATAATGTCACGGTGTTTACAAAGCTCAATTGCCTGATACCCATTTTAAAGTGTAAAATAACGACAGCCATTTCGAGTTTCTGTCTAAGTGTTTCCGAAAGGTTTTTGTGAATGGGCCAGTTTTTCCCCTTTCAGTAAATAGTGCCATTGTTATGTGAAACTTTCTAGTGACCTAGGTGGCCCCAGCTGGCGGCATCGAGTGCGCCTCATCTCGTGTCCCCGAGGTTCTTGTCGTCAATTTTGTGTGTTCTAGTCTTTGATATTCCGAAGTGCGTATTGGGGTTGAAATTAAGTCAAATACGAGCCAGAGATGGGTCGTGCCTTTACGGCACAGCCCATCTGTGACATATGTTTGACAATAAATTGATTTCGTTAGTCAAATAGACATTGTTTTTGAACGACTTGTGTCGCCGGTAGTATCTCGATATGTATGTTTGACCCAATGTGGTTGAATCCTTTACGTGGCACTAAAAAAGGATGTATATTTTTGGTAAAAATATATACTTTTGTAATTCTTCCCAAATTAAAATACAAAAATTATACTTTGGTTTCCGTATTTTTTACGTTCAAAAATAAAATTAAGCTACTACCTACAATCGTGAAGCGAACTTTTGCACAAGGAAATTTTGATCGCTCGCATTATAAAATAAAATTTCCAATTTATTGAAATATAATTTATATCGCATAAATCAAGGTATCTCAATTATTTAAATCGCTTAAAAGGCATAGTATAATGTACTACTTTTCTTGCGGAATACAGTTATTTGCTTGTGCATATATTTTATATCTTCTTAAAGCAATGGCAAACTTGAAAATTCGGTAAATCACAAATGCGGGATGCAAAAATAAAGTATTTTCTAGTATTATTACCGAACCGAATATATTTTTGAAATATAATCGAATATTCTGAATTGAAGTCATTCAATGAACAAACAATGCTATGCTTTCTAAGAAAAAAGTTCACATTATATCAAAATATATAATTCTGAAACAAATTTATTTCAAATCGTTGTTGAAGTCGAATTAAATAATTTAGAACCGAATCGAGTGGTATGGACAATCCTAACCAAAAATCCGTTAAAGATATAAACAGTTGTACATTGTCATCAAAGACAATTAAAGTAAAAAAATCATCACCAGAATTGCAACTGCGAACTCGTGTTCCGCCACTATCAATTTAGAGAACAAGGGGAATATTTGTTTTGTATGTATTTGTATAACCCTTTGTCGTAAAATCCTCCAATTTCCCTAAACGGTCGTGATTTCCCTTTTCCGGTTTGAAAACGGCCGATATTTTGTTATCATTACATGGGGCCCACTCATGAAGTTTGTTATACAACATCCAAGCATGATTCTAATAAAAATATATTTATTTATACAGCCAAGTATGATACACAGATGGATCGAGACGTCCAGGCGCGGCCCATCTGCATATCATACTTGGCTGTATAAGGCAATGTTTAGCTTGAGGAATAGACTTGAAAAGTATTTTTATCTGATATAAACGATCAAGCATGGACCACAGATAAGATAAAGCACAAGGCGCAGTACATATATGGCGCATGCCTGGCGCAATATGAATTTGTTTGATTACTTAAACATTTCGAATGGGCAATATCTGTAAACTTCAATAAAAGAAGTTTCGTATTTCAACGTTTTTACAAAGATTATTGATAATAATTTGAATACTTATATAGAAAAAAAAATGGTAAATCGCATCCGGCGTAGCACATCAAAATAAAATATATTTTTAACCGGGTAAATACAATGGCATTTCTGTGTAAATGCAATCTGTTGAGAATGGGAATTTAAATACATTTTTTTACTGAATTTTACAGCGATATTGGAATGTTTTAAATACTAAAAATTTACCGTTTGATAGTCGTAAAACTTAACGTAAATACGTAATAAAATAACCATTGGCGCCTTTTTGACTTCCTAAAACAAACTAAGTAAATATCACGTCGGCTAAAAACACGTGTTAAATTAATATCGTGCGTGAGAATTGTTACGTAAAAAATTTCACGAAATAGAAAAAAAAAAAATAGAACTCAGTTTGATCAGAATTAATTTCCTCGATAGACTCAAATGTGGTCGCGAATCAGGAAATATCCAGGTGCGTGATATTTTGTAAAAATTGTAAAATTCCATGCTATTTTATTGTATACTAAAACATTATTGTATATTGAAATTTAGAGGATTATGCCAAGTCGTGTATGGAGCGCTTCTGAAAGTGTAGAATCTATTAAAACTTCGTCCAACCATCTATTGAAATATTGGCTAAATATACTTGGCTAAAAGCCTACAACTACGATCTTTATGTTAAGTGACGTTTATTTTTGAAAGCTCAACCAATTCCTTTATTTGAAAACTTTGGCTCAAATTCAGGCCAACCGGATTACACAGAAAACGTCTACATAGTGGATAAAAATATTACGATTTATCAAGTATGTGCGCTACATAATTTCCTTTATTAACATAATTTCGTGCCTGGTTTTCTATACAAGTGGTACGGCGTCATATTATAAATACCTAATGCATTGTACTCATGGCGAGAGAAACACCTGGACTTAGAGGATACGAACTTATAAAAGAAGGCCAGCGACAATGGTATTAAATACTAATGAACGTCTATTGAAAATTTTAAGTCTTCCAAGACCAGGTGGTTTCTTTCATTTTAGTTATCAGTTATATCGTATATCGAATGTACAGCTTCAGAGATGCACTGAAATTTGAATCGAATACAATTTAGTTACATTTGATATCGTGTGAAAAAAAACATTTATTCCGAATTTGAAAAATATTAAATTTTTGTACCAACGCAAATTGCTTTTCCAGGAATCCCAGAATGAAAAATTGTAGCTATTTTTTTTATTCAAAAGTGTTTTGATAAGCATAGATCGCTGATGGATCGCGCCGACTAGGCGATGTCTATCGGTGAATCGTGCTTGTCTTTAGGCCCAAATTGCTTTGAGAAAGAACCGGACGTCAACAACGTTTTTAATACTGATCCGAAAACAATGTAATTGAATAACAAATTCCGAGCACATTATTCAACTTTTCTGTTATAGAAAGCAAAATTTCATACTTTTAATTCAACATCACGACAGAAACGGCGTTTATCACTGCGCTATGGGAAATATCAATCATCAGATACAAATACCCATTGACCCTTAACTAAATCGTGCAGAGTGATCAACCATGTTCACATCCCCAAACAATTGTTTCAGTAATAATCACGTATCCATTGATCACCCAGGCATGAAAAATCAGAAAACCGACATTATTCAAGTAGAGTTCAACAATGTTTCATGTTTGTTTGATCATAAAATAGTTTACATGTGTTACAAGACCTCACTTATAATAGGTGTTACCAATTCAGAAATATGAGAGTACAAGCGACACGCGACCACGCTAAGCAAATAATGGTAAAACAAAAGATAAGTACGACGTCAACAATCGCTCGTTACAGAACGAACAAAATAAAAACCGAGGGGATTATAACTTCTTATCCATTTTTAAAATTGAATTTTTTAGAAAAAGCTGGAAATAAATCGTCGGATCGGGTATTATAAAATTCCGATTAAAAGTAATTTGGATTTTTGATTATATCAAAATTGCTACATCTTGCAGTGAAATCGTAGTGTAAGCCACATTTTATGTGATAAAAATTAACATAAATCATGATTCTGCTGCAAAATGGGCAAATAGTCAAATATCGTAAATGGACATGGTCAGCAATTTCGTTTTATCTGACATGTTGGAATATCATTCTACATATATACGAATTTCGATTACCGAGTAAAGCTTCAAGATCAAGTTCGTTTTCTGAAATTTTATTTTCTTAAACTGGTACATCATGGTGGATCGATGGATCTATTTTCCCGCCAAAACTGGAAATATGTAACCTCGTGACCTTAGTGCGTTTACAATCACGTTACGGCGCAAATTCGACGTCTCTGTGTCTGACCATTGTCCTGTTTTGTTTGTTTATTCCGTGCTTCAAGTATCCGCCCAGTACCACAGTCTACGAAAATGGCATAATTAAGTGAACGCCGTCTCTCTTTAAAAACACGGGAAAATTCAATATTCATTCATTCCGTTCGGAATAATTTCAACCAAAAATCTTTTGCTGAGTATGAGCCACTGACGGGCCGCGCCATTTCGGTGCGATCTTTCAGTGATTCGTACTCAGCTTGACAATATAAATTTCTGATAGGGTTTACCAATTAAACATCGTTTTATTTTTCAATTTTCTCAAATCATGTTTTTCAAAGCATGGGCTATCGCTAAAATTTAAAATTCACAGCGATACACCTTACTAATTTTTAAAAATACTCATATAGGTAGGTAGCCTACACGTTACATTTAAAACTCAACTATCCGTAAAAATGCAAAGTTTCAACTTTCAAACTTTATATATGATATATACTCTCTCGATAATATGGATGCCAGTTTCAAAGTCGGATACATGTGAGATCAGAATAATCTGAATGCTCAACTCTGTCATTTGGTATGGTTCGACTTGGGTTTTCAGCAAAAAGTATATCGGAAATGTTGAGTTTTTTAGTACAATTTTTGACCATTTGTTGAATTTTATTTATAACTTTCTTAAGTTAATGTTTTAAGAAGTGGTACATGGTCTTACGATCGCCCATGGCAGATACGACGCACTGCCCTTCATCATGGTGGTTCAGTTCCTTGTTGACTTTTTTCTGCTTAGATTACAGTTGTTCGTACTACATCTTGTTGTCGATCTTGATTCCTTTTAGGCACTGCTGCTGGCCTTGCTCAGAGTGAACTGTCAAAAAGTGGAACCAAATTCGAAAAATTCTATTTGAAATGGCATGATTCTAAGTTCGGTTAAATTTACAAAGATTTGGGTTTAGGCAGAAGCAGTAGAAATGTACTCTACTAACTTTTTTAAGAACTGACGATGTATGTTAGCTCACGAGCATAAATTTTATTTTGTTAAGAGTACAACGCAGATGGACCTCGGCTCGAAGGTGCGAATCATCATTTGTCCATACTCAAGAAACATTTATATTTTAAACATTATATTTTGAAACATTTATTCCATAAAGAAAAAAAATACAGATACAGGGTTTTCAACGGAACTTTCACTTTTAAACTAAATACACAAACAATTAGGAAAATAGTCAAATCTAAATTACCACTAAATCAGTTCAATTTTCAACAAATTGGTTTTATTTGGTTTAATATCGATAGTTTGATTAGTCCGATACTTATTAATTTTCGATGTATCCTCTTGGCCCGTTTCCTAATAACACGAACCACGCAAATTCCGAAAACGATATGACGCAGCACAATGACGGATAGGGGTCACTTAGTCTATCATTAGGACACTAATGAACGTTAATTGGGGCACGTAATCCTGTAAATTATGTTTGTGAGATACAATTATTTTGAAACATTTCGAGTACTTAGCCATCAACATTATGACAATTTTCCCACGTTTGTGCACTTTTTCCACGAATTTAGTCAGCTATAGCATAAAATATCATGTTTTCCCAAGCTTTTGAAGAATAAGATATCAATTATGATAAATTATTGCTATCTTATAAGACAGAATAACGTTTTCCCGTTGCAGGGAAACCAAGAGTGCGGCTTAATGAGATTGGGAACTACAATGACTCAATTTATCGTTTAGTTACCAGCAACGCGTTGAAGCTTCTTCCTAGGGGTGGCCAAAATCAAACATCTGTTAATTTCGAAATCAAATTGAATAATAAACATAAACATATAATAAACAAACAAGAACAAAATTTAAATGTATTTTCTGTAAATATATACTATATCGGAGAAATCAAAAAGAATATAGTGATAACTATATCAAGTCGGACTACAAATCGTAGAATGTCGTTCGCGAATGTCCCGGATAACATGAGGTTTTCTAACAATCCTTGAACAGACGATGTGGCAGACATTATCCACGAGCGCTGTTTCCGTAGTCGGTGTTGTACACTCCTACAATTCTACAGTCAGATATATATTGTTCGCACATATTTTTGTTAAGCTCGAGTAACTGATGGACGGTGAATTTGTGTCTCATGCTTGATAAAATATAATTTCTGATCGGAACACGCATTATGTCAACAAAAACCTCGACATGACGTAGTAAGTGACGAGTTCCGGGACAAAGACTCCTTCCGACAACAAATTTCGACTCCATCTACCACTGTGGGAACTAACAGTTTCGGATGACTCATCTCCGCCTCCTGACAATCTTTCATAAAAAAGGTCACGCATGATAAAGTTTGGAACATAACTGAAGCACAGTACGTTGTGCAATACATATCTGTTCCAAGCTTGATCATTGAAAAACCAATCTAAGAAATTCAGACGATTTAGTGGCGGAAAGTAAGGGTCAGATTTCAGTATCCCAGAAAGCCAATTGTCCAAAGTTGTATTGCTGTTTGTTTAGTAAGCATTATCTGTCTGTATAATAGGCCACTTGTCCATATTAGGCAATTTGTTAACATAATAAGCACATAAACACTTAATTAAGGAAATTTAACCAATTTATTACCACAAAATGGTCATTAGAGAAAATTTATTGTGTCCAAGTATCTTTTATGGTGATAATTGGAGAGCATGTGTGAATTCAAAAATTTGGCATCGTCATTGGCGTATTTTATTTTATCTTAAAGTTATAAAAACTAGGAATTATATGATATAGAAGTCAGACTGGAAACACAATAGACAAAAAATCACCATCTATCAGAATTATTGCCAAACACGGTGACACGTTTGCGCGATCCATCAGTGACTCATAATTTGGAAAAAATGTCTTTTGGGGTGTGTCGACTTTCTAGCATGGACCCATAATGCCATATAAAAGCAACGGGCCACACAGACGTAACCTACGCGCAACGTGCCCTCATAGATCTTGTCATGTTTCAACTATCTGGTTCATATCGTGTCACAACACACGACTTTGGAATACTCACACTGTTGCAAGAGGCTCATGCTTAGCAAAATAAAATTTTGATTGAAAGGGCATTTTCAGAAATATTTACAAAAAATTAAGTGCTGTGCGGATGCACGTTCCATCTTTGTTTCATGTTTAATAAAGTAAATATTCTGATGAGGTGTGTTTCAATTTATGTCAACGACGTGTATTATTGTGTATGCATTTATGTATTTACTTTCGATATTTTCCAGTAACACTCATTATTTTCAATTAAAATTGCCTTCCGTATTCCTATTGCCTCTTTATGTTTCAAAATAAAGTTAGTGTCTCAAAATAAGTTTAGGTATTTCATTTCCTCAAATTGTCGAATTACTCATTATGGAGTTTCAATTACATTCAGTTTGCTATTTCTTCCACACCTGCCCGAAATCTGTGATTACACAGTTGTATAGTTAATTTCCCATTTACATATTTGCAGTACAATAAGTACAATAAAAACGATAAAATACATTAAAAATAATATATATAACGGCAATCATATTATAGATGCGCCGTTTTGTTTCAAATCAATAAACACTGTAACATTGAGATTTATTTACTATATTGTACATTCACAGTAATATCATGCCCATTTGTTCTAATAGTTTACAAGGTATTTTATAATTCACTATAATCATAGAATGTTTCATTATTTCAGATAAACGAAGTTGAAGATATATATTGTACCATACCTTGAGGTATATACGTAAAATTTGGCATGATATCATGATTTCGCTGCAAAATGAATCAATTTAAGAATGATCCAAAGACCAAATCACTTTATTCAGAATTCTAACTATTTGGAAAAGGAGATTTTTTATGGGCCATAATTAATTTAAATATTTTGGTGAATTCACCTTTGCTATCTGTTTAAATTTATCATAAAATCCAATGTAGGTTACCAATTTGCTAAAAGAATACCTTAATAGTTTTTAGCGTTTCATTTTCAACTGGAATGCTATTGCTTTGCAAAGCGTAACAAAAATTAAAGACTACCGGCATTGAGAAATATCGTTTGAACTTCTGTATCTACCACTCAAAATCTAGAAAGTATCTACAGCAACTCAAGCCTGGGATGGTTCCGAAAACGATATGAAAATCCTATTTGATACACCACTACGCATGGGGCGGGGAAAGGGGTTTATTAAAAAGGTCAACACAGAGTAATCCAAATTTATCTCGTTAAAATCATAATTACTACATGTATATGGCGATGAATGAAATTCCTGGTGCGCGTTACAATATCAAAGACTTTTACGATTTATTTTAGGGTATTAATGAATTTTGATATGAATATCAATCAACGTTGTAGGAAAGTGCATTTTTATACCAAATTCTAATTGAAAGAAGTTCAGGAATATATTTATTGTTCAAAATAAAAACTGCTATAAAAATAAGAGTACAGTATTTAACTTAAACCCAATAGACTTTTTTATCGGGTATGACATTAAAAAGGCCAAATAGCAACAGAAATTGTCTAATTGTTCATCCCGCTGAAAAATTGGGTCGATGATAAACAGTGCCATCGAGGCTTTCATTTTGTTAGGCTTGAGCCGATGGATCCTGACTGATGACTCATACTCGATAAGACATGTTTCGGAAGACTTTTCTGATTGATATACCAATGCATTTTGCGCATTCAGCAGTGCAAAGCAATGCACAAACTCGAAAACAGAAACTCGATAATATAGGCTAAGCATATACACATTTCACACATACTGACTTACCGGTACACATTCTTTTAACAGGCTTTGTCCAACAAGGTTGCGTCAGCAGAAAGAAAAATAGCAACAATACAAGAAACTTAGAATGATAGGTAACAGGCCGCAGACCATTTGCAGACATTTCACAAATTTACACCGATATCGGTATTCGGCCTACCGGCCAATATAAATCCGAATTCTTCGCGATGAGTTGTCCTTTCTTGCACGTTTCTTGATCCTGCCGGCTAGTGTCAAACGCCGGCCATTCTATAATCCAATTACCTTGTGAAAAATTTACTAATACCTCTTTTATGGCGCATTCGATTTTCATCCGTCACAGACACTGAGTAATATGATATTATTCTCTAATCCTAGAAAAAAAATGATAATTTTTATAAGATTATGCGCTAATGTAACGCGATTTGACGTACCCTAACGGATTAATGCTATATCCTGTCTATATGTAAGCAATACACATCTAAGTCCTTACCTTTGCGTGGCGCTTTTTGCAACGTCGAATACACATGGAACGGCAAAAATTATGCGGCAAAATAGGTTAGAAGCGAAAACAATGGCTGCATTATTTACTGAAGTCTTCATCATCGCAAAACTGACGAATGATTCTATATTGACTACCTTACCTTATAACTGAATGAAATAAGGCTGAACATGATCCATGCACACACACTACCTACATGTGGCTTATGGTTGGCTTATGGTTTTTATAACATTTTACTCAATTTACATCAAGAGGTCCAAATTCACGATCGGAAAAATATTTAAATATCGCTAATAGGCCTGATTGTGATACGCGTCCGCTATATCGCCGTTTAACGGCTCAAACTTGCCTGAAGTAATATCAATATTTAATAGATCGAGAAAAGTAAAGTCCTTTTGCCGAGACACAGCGCGTTCCCAGCGACAATGTTTTTCACTTTCCCGCGTCTCAAGAGAGAAAAGTCGCTTACCTCGCGACTCAGTGAGAGATTAGGCTTCGTCAAAAACCACTTCATGTTAGCTATTATTCCTACGAATAGACACTCGGCGCCGCAGCTTCGGCAATCAGATCATATGCCGACGATAAGCTAATGGTGACTTAGAGAATGATATTTGACGAAAAAATGGAACAATATAACATAATTTTTTTTCTTTTAAATCTTATTAATATTGCTGAAGCGTTTATCGAAGTAGCTTTGCTCACATCAAAGAGAGCTTTTATACCACGCTTATCTGCTATTCAAAATTATTACCGTTTCATGTTTTTGTGCTTTCAAAAGAGACGATAACGCCAGTTACGTACATACGTCATTTGAAGAAATTATATTTCAACCTTTTGAGGCAAGCAATAAATAATCTGTTACGCCTTTTGCCAAAATTCGTATTGTAAATCTGATAAACTCAGCTTTCACATGGTTAACATAAGTCTTCAATGTACACCCTTACGACATCAACGTCTACATTCTTCTATTGCAATGTTGTTCCATACTGGTTTTGCCACCGGTATCTCATCGTGACCCCTTCAGCGACTCAACAAAACTCCGTGTGGCCAGTGTTTCACAATTTACCAGGACTTATTTTATCGCACTTTGCTGTTCTAGTGGTTAACCACCAGACATGACGTTGGCTACAACTAGACATTTGGAAACACTGAAACGTTTACCCAACCGAATACATTGTCCACATTGAATTGAGATGTACAACTCTGCGCGGCATGGACCACAGAGATAGTGCGTCGTTAAATCATTCTCGGCATATATACTTTGCTTGTATTTTCTCTAAAATGATTGAGATATTTTTTTGTCTGGACGTGACAATGCCTTGTTAGTGAAACAGTAACAACGCAAAATGAATTATTTTAAACATAAGGCACAGAAACGAAAAATCGACGGTATTGCCTGAGTAACTAAAGTTTTGTCCTAACATGTTTTGTTAAGCACGAGTCACTGGTGGATCGTGCCGACGAGGCAGAGTACGTACCGCAACGTAAACTTGGCGTTACGTTATAAAATAACGGCCATGTTACATCATGCACGGGCGTCACCAGAGTCTGACTCATACCGCAAAACGACTCAAATGATATTTACTTTATTATATTACTATATGCGGGGCGTTGCCTATGTAACAGAAAGGCAAATTTCAATATGCATCTGAGTAAATCTCACTTAAATCGTAATTATATCATTTTAACCTAATTTAGGAATTGTGAAACTTGCTTTTAGCGTTTTTGTAGGGCTGGGCAATTCGATGCTGTGATTCGAACCGATAAGTGAAACAAAATGCAATCAATTTTGGTCAAATTTTGGAATTGAAATCACCTTCAATTTCATTCAAGTCTGTTTATGCTAATACTTGTAATTCCTAACTATTAATTTCTTGATTTTCTTGAAAACAATTCGTAACTGTAAAAGTAGTATATTTGTTATTCATATGGAATTGATGATTCGATCCGATTCGAAAAAAACATCCGAACCAGATTCGAATTCCAAATGACTCAGTTTTGTCCAGCCCTAAGTTTTTGTCGACAAGAACTTGCAGTTAAAAAATTATATTGTTTTTGAGTAATTTGGAAATTGCGCTCAACATGGAAAATTTTTCCGCGTCTCAGACGAGGTTTTACTTTTAATAAAAAATTTTGTTAAAAGAAAAAATAATTTGTACCCCTTACTCATTGAAGATTTGTGATACTCAGAGAAAATATCTCCGAGCGACCCAGACCGGACCCCAACCGGGGCATCGGGTCACAAATACTTTTGAAACGATTTCGATATGATTTAGATGACGCGATTGTTAAATAAACCAAAAGTACTTCAGAATCATAAGTTATGTTCCTTTATGGACAAACCAAATTGATAGAAATACATTATGTAAACGGATAGGGATAATACCTGAGATTACGCGGTAGATGTACACATCAAAAATATTGTTTACTTTTATAGGATAAAAAAAGAGTTCTCGATCAAGCATGGACCACGTCAAAGCGGCGATTTAAAGTGCCAGATTGACCTGGATCATGCAGGATCAAGATCAAATTTTAAACGAGACTTTGCAAAGTCGTAAAGCTTGGCTAAAACGCGGTATTTTCAAACTTAAGTTGTTCTTGACGCCATGGATATATGTCTTGTTGGATCAAAAGACGATTAAAATATGCTCTTTTCTTGGCCACACAGGCCTTTTCTATTTAGCCTAGATGTCATTTTTGAAAGATTACACACTTGAAATTTCAATTCAAGTTGCTACGTAAAATCTGAGGATATGCACTAGGATGTTTGTATTGCGTTGTCACAAAAGGGTATACGTTATCTCCCTGCTATCTATCAACTACTAAATATAGCCGCCACAGAGACCACGAAAATTGAATTTGGACAATAGTTGGAAGTATGTTGCATTTCTTGTGGTATTTTCTTATTTGCTTTTGTCGTGAAAATATTAGCGTATTAAAAATGTGGTTTCATGTAGAAGCGACCAATCTGTTTTATTTTAACTTACTTTGGTATGAGATATTGGACATGGACCCAGTCACTTTGCCCACTAGATAAGCATATTTTAAAAATAATCTATGAACTTTGTACTCTTACTCTAATATCCCCACCGAAAATTTTATTTTGCCAGGCACTTATCTTGGACAGACCGAGCTGCCAAGGCGACTGTATTCAACGGAAGATATTCTACCGATTGATTTCCGACATGAAACTGATTCCCAAAACGACTGATGTTACCCAAGTTATTACACCCTGGGTAGTAGGGTAGTCGGCATATGGATTATCGTTCCAGAATTGTAGGACGTTAACCCGAGCAGCAACCATCGATAAGCCGTTACGCCGGACTCCAACAAAAGTTTTATTAGTTTTTTTATTCTTTCAGTTTTGTAGACCTGGTAAAAAATAATGGAGCATCCCCTTTAAAGGGGTCAAACGTACCACCAACGTTTAATCGTCTGTTACAGATAAGATTCTCTTCAAACTATGTTTACGTAAACTTCCTTTTGGAGTGTTATGTATGTCTGACTACTTCAATTAACACTTTAAACTTGACGTTAAGTACACTTTAAAAAAAGGTTGAAAAATATACTTGCCTTTAGGGTAATTGTGAAATTGCATCTGGATGAAAAGGGTAAAAATAACAGTTTCACCGAACCTGAGCTGATGATAGACTGCGCCGTCGAGTCCATCAACAGTACTTGCTTGGTGATTGAAAATACAAAGGTTATCGAATATAGTTAAAATATTTTGTAGAATTCTAATATATTCTATACGGTTATTTCATAGAGTTTTTACTGTTAAATAGTGAATACGTCATTTTTGAAAGCAAGAAAAACTAATTAATATTATTCATCTCAAATCTTGATAATGTTTCTAAAATGCAGTGAAGCAATTATATGTGCTAAATGATCCGAATTTTGAAAACAAGAAAATGTTTAAAATACGCATAAGTTTCTAGAGAATTTTAAGGGATTTACACAATGCAAATATGTTGAAATGTTGAAAATAAGAATCATCAAATATTCTAAAATATTTCAATTAATTCCAACTAGTTTTTTGAATTCAACATATTACAAAATATATAACAATAGTAGAATCTGCAAAAGCTTTCCTTGTATATAATTATGTCATACATTTTTTGTCTCTAAAACACCTCAAAACGCTTTGGCAGTTTCTAGAATATTTAGATGGAAACTTTTACTTCAATCTAACTTGTGTAGTAAAATAAATTGTGTAACCAAAAAATAAAAACTGTGTGCAAAATTGTCTAAAAAGCGCAAGACAAAGTATTTGTTAGAAATCTGATACTTTCGCCGGTCCATTGCCCTTTATCCGGTCATAAAGGGTTGCTGTATACACACAATTGTTGACAACGTTTCATCACCCTTGTCACTTTTTATCTGTAAGGAGTTCGTCCAACCTGGGGCCACATTTAAATCTGTCCTTGGGGGCGATACAAGCGTGAAACTTCAACATAAATTTATTTTTGAAACATAGTAAATGTTTTGAAAACAATGCTTTTTATTTTTACTGTTGAGAATATTTGAAAATTTTGTTTCAACAAAGTCAACGCTATGAATTCTGGAGATGTTATCTCACAAGGTGCATTATCGATATCTCCAAATGGCTTTGAATATTAAGGATGCTGCATTGTTTGGAGTCATTGGTCGCTACGCACACTGCGCATGATTGAATATGATTTTCAACTCTTAGGTTTGTATCCAATCCTGATCCTTAGCGTAAAAAATGTTATATGGTCATTACGGTACGATTTGTTAAATTGTTAATGACCTGCAATGCGAATCACGAATTCCCGCTTTGCTCCGACGTATTCTTTTTATCCTTAGATGAAAACATCACAGATGTATACTTAGGGTTGAGAAATTCGATTTGGTTATTCGAATCGATGCGAGATACAAAAATATTAGAATAAATCGTGAATCGTTCATAGGAACAAAAACTTGCTAAAGGAACTAGAATTTTCATTTTCAAGTTTGACCAAAATCGATTTTATTTTGTCGTTAAAAAAGAAAATTATTGTTCCTAGACATGGAGTGTGAATTGAAAATGCAGTATAAACTATAAATTTCTTGATAGTACAAATGGGATATTTTTTATTTACACGGACTTTATGATTCGATTCGAATCAGATTAGAATTCCATCTGCTTTAGTTTTGTCCAGTCCTATTTTCTTGCGCGCGAACCGCAAAGTTTAAGTTTTTTTTACAAGTCCCCCAATATACAATTTACTTTTGTCAAGCAAAAGCCACAGATGGTCAGCCCTTAGGTGGCACCACCCATAAGTAACTCAAGTTAAGAATGAGTGGCCATAAAATACGCTATTGGAAATGATGCCAAAACGATGACTTCTTTTGCCTTGTAGGTTTTTGCTAAGAGCTTTTTTTTGCTTGTTATAAGAAGAAACTAGAAAAATTCAGATGGTTTCGTCATTGCCCAGAGCTGATTCCAGTCACTGCAATGAATTTTAACAGTTCAGTTTTGTTCAAAATGTTTTCCGCTAACGTTCACTTTGTTTTATGTATTCTCAGTAGGGCTTGGCAGAACCGAATCATTTGGAATTCGAATCTGATTCGAATAATTTTTTCGAATCGAATTGCTGATTTCATAAAAAATAGCAAATATCCCATTTTTACTATTCCTAATATAGTCTCCATTATGATGATTAGAAAATATACAGTTACAAATTACAAATATTATTATAAACTGACTTAAAGGCGATGCATTTTATTTAACGGCAAAAAACAACCGATTTTGGTCAAATTTCACTCAATTGATTCGAATAATCTGTACTTCGAATCGTTTCGAACTGCCCAGCCCTAATTCTCAGCTCATGTGTTCGCTAGTTTTTTCAGGTACATTTTCCAACCTTCCTTTTTAATAAATTTGAATTAAGTGAAAAAGCAGATAAATTATGTTTGGTCAAATGCTATTTGTCTGGCAAGTGGTTATCTAATTTATATATGCGGTATGCTTAGGAACGCATTAGCTACGCCCTTAGAATTCGTTCACACAATATAGCACTTGAATAAATAGTGTTGGAGCGAGCATGGAATGTTTAAAAGTGTAAATCTAGCATGGACCGGTATTATATCGAATGAATGAATTGATTGATTAAAATCCATGCATTGCTCATACTTGGTAAAGTGTAAGTGTAAAAACAGTTTGATTTGATGACGTCATAGGTTACGTAATGTTTATTCAAGATTTCACTTTCGTGCGACGATAATTTATATTGTAGTATTTGAACAACAAATGAAACAACAATTTAGTAATAATGTTAAAAAAAGAGTGAAAATACAATTGAATTTATTTGTATTCTGTATTTATAGCAAATTAGTTTGTTGTTTTTGTTGAAATGGAAAATTGATCTATATTCCTTGTTTACTCAATCAGAAAATTTGCTATGTCATGTTTGAGCAAAACAAAATCTAGTTTTCTATTTCCATGAAAGTAGCTTTATGGGTTCGGCTGAGTATCGAGCATTTAAAGAATATTCGGTGAAACCGTTAGCATATAACTTCTCTTAACATTAAGTTTTTTAGTCTTAAAATGAGGCCAAAAGGGTCAAGAATAGCAAAGAATCACGAAGGGCTTGAAAAATCTATGCAAAAGCTCGCACAAATTATCGACATAATCGAATTCTCTTCCGATTTTAATTTCCTATGAATACCAAAGCACAAAATCTTAGGATCCAGAACCGACTAAGAATTGGTTTAAAAATTAACACCCCGTATTAGCAAGCAGCAACCGCACAATTGTTTGTGACGTCACAAACCTTGGACTCAGCACCGAGCATCAGCATAGCCCGGCCTCAGCCGAAACCCTAAAAACACGTTTTAATTCGGCAGAGTACCAGGGCTCGAATTCGGACTACTGCATCTCTAAGAAATACAACGTTTTTTTTGCCTTGAGACATACCATAAGCGAACCTGAAAACCCTACGCTGTCAAGAACCGGTATAGGTTGGTTTATACAAGATAAAAAAGCTTTCTCGATATTACGCCTTGAAATAATTTTAATGTAGTATAACAAAAAAGAGCTACACTAGTATAAAACATGAATTTCTCAGTTGAAAATATAACCCAATTAAAATTGTTGATCGATTCGTGCTGCGTGGTGAAATTGATGCCGCTACTTATACCAGTCCAATATGTTCATAGCTTTTTATCGCGCAGAAAAGCTGAAGTTAATATCAATCGAAAAGACAATGGCCAATAATCCTGGATGTATATCAGCACGCGCAATAGCCCTAAGTGAGCAACATTTTGTGCATACATGATTTTGTTAAGAACGCAGTCCATAAATGGCTCATGCTTGACAAAGTAAAATTTCACGTCAAGGATAGGACACAAACCGTTGTTGGTGTATACGGCGATTGATAGTGATCACGTGTTTTGTAATTATTTTTGTTTGAATATTTATGATATTTTTATTTATGATATTCCCTCTGAACAAAGTTGGACGCACCACCCCTTACAAGGGCTGAGCAAAGCTAAATCCTTTGGAATTCGAATCTGATTCGAATATTTTTTTCGAATCGGATCAAAACATCAATTCCATGTAAATAACAAATATCCCATTTTTACTATTACAACTCCTCTCCATTATGAAAATCAAGAAATTTATAGGTAATAATGTACTATCGATTTCACTGGTTCTGGTTAGTATTTGGTATGAGTAACCGTTTTTTTTGGACAGGAAAACTAGATAGTGTGATCGAGATTTATAAGTATAAGATAAAAAAGAAAAATTGCAAAAAAATGAGAGTCATCATGAACAGAATATTGATTAATTATTATATTAACGTAATATTTTGTCCACAATTATTAAAATCTTTCGTCTTCTGCTGGTAAAAATGGGACAATTGTCATTGACGGCTCATATTTGATTAAATGATAGATATCCGATGAGGATCTACTCCACTACAGGTAAACGTCGACTGAGGCGCAGCTGTTTCCCGTTTAAAGTTTTTACCGGAAATTTGTGCCAAGGTGGTCGGTCTCGCGACATCAGGTTGAATTGTGTGTTTAGCGGCTTTTGTTTAAGATGTCTTATCGGATTTCGTGAATACAAAACACGGAGAAAATTATTTTGTGTTTTTAACAAGACTTTGTTATGTTAATATATTGTGCTTTTATGCTGATATGTAAAAATTTAATAAAAGATAGGAAAATGCACTCCGCTTTTCAAAATGATTTTCATTTTAAGCTGTGTCAAATGCAGGAATCATGGCGTAAACAGTTGGATATTTTTTCATCCAAACACGTTTGTTAAGTTTGAGTCAGTGTTGGATCGCGCCGACAAGAAGCGGTCCAACTGTGAATCAAACCTAACGAAATAGAATTTCGGATTGGGTATATACAGAATTTTCAGTGGTCATTAATCATTCTACTGCAATTTGTACAACACAAAGCTTTTTAGTTAGTTCCCTTTTCATCCTCTCTCACGACATACATGAAATACGTGAAAGCAATTCTTAATTCGAGTACATTTGCTGGTACCTCAATCATAGGTATCACACTGTCAATAATGAGCCATTGATAGACTCATATGTAACAAAGGACGGTTGTCAATTTTGTTTTTGACTTCTCTGCATTTTTAGTAGCTTTTTAGTCATATAAGGGCCGTTGATTTGTTCAATTTATACGCCGCCCTTTGCCTTCCTTATTGGTATTTTGATAAGAAAAAATGGTACTCTACAAAAGTCTTTTAACGAATGGGAACAGGAAACCAGATTCTACTCAACACAAATCTTTGTATCCAATATACTCTGTTCGACCAATAAAAGTAGAATATTTTAATATCGAGAAGCAATAAAAATGTCAATTTGTCTGTCTTATTCCAACAAGCCTTATTAATTAACATGACAAGAAGTATAAAAAGTAAAATTTTTGATTTATTAAATATATTTACAAAATTTGTAATTTCGAATTGATATTAAAACAATGAACATACATCGATAACAATAAATAATATTTTATAAATACAAAATTTAAATAATTATAACATAGCAATAACGTTGACTCAGCTGAGGCCAATAAACAATGTATAAATGTAATATATTTAATATGTTAATCAAAATTGGTCGATTATACACTCCATGGTCCGTGGATAATGGCCTTCCCCACAGCGCAATTTACCCACGGCCATGCAAAATCAAATATAAAAATTTTAAGAACAATCATACGCAATTTTATCAAAATTTGATAATATATCAAATTGAGCCTTTTTGAATCAAACCTATCCCAAAGTGAAGAGGGCTAACGCAGGTGTGCCGGCCAATACCTGTCCGTTTGAGCTTGTCGATTCAAATATAAATCATATCTTTTATAGACTTGTGGTCTGAAGTATGTTTGTAATATAAAAGCAAATATGTAAATAGATATTGAAAATCCATATCGACTATTTGCAGATTCAATATACATTTAAAATTGTAATAAATCTCAATAATTCATAAGTTTTTGTGAACGGCGATGCTTGTTAACGAAGTTGTATATGTGTCGTTACTTATGTAAAACGCGGTCACCAGGTGTCTGTACAGAATTCGGAGACATGATACACAAAACCCCTATCCGAATTGTTGTTTTGTCTAGCATGGGTCACTGAGGGATCGCACCTCGACGGTACAGTCCATCATAGAGCCATACTTGACAAAACATCTTGATAGAAAATTTCAGGTTGGTAATTCTATTGAAACAAAACAGCTACTAATTTTATTCATTCCTCGCTCAACCTGAAGGGGTTTAATTGGCTTTGGAGTGAAGTTTGGAACCAAAAATTCTACGCATTTATCATTATTGTTGTCGAAAAATACTCTCTCTCTCTCTCTCTTTAATAAAAATAAGATATTGAGTGTTTCCCATGGCGGCGAAGATGACGCATCCTCAGATCAGTCAAGCTAATAACAGTTTTTGTGACGTCACACCATGACCATTCAAAACTTTCAGGATAATATGTTTACGAGGCATTGAAATAAAATGGTTACATTATAAAAAATAATTTTTGTGACTTTCTCTCTGTTTACCCTTTTCAAAAATAATATTTTGTCAAACATGAGCCACAGGTGGATCGTGCCGTAACGGCGCAATCCCTCAGTGACTCTTATTTATTAACAAAACAGTTTCGACAAAGGGGACATTTATAGACACCATACCATTTGAATCATATTTTGGTTGAAATATGGGAGTGTTCTTATACTGGAATAAAATATCTAGGCAAATAAAAAGCTTTTATGCAACGCATTCGAATGGATCACATTGAACATCGAACCCCGTACCAGTACTGGACGGACTTAACGGACTCGGAACCGAGACCTGCAACTGCCTGTGATATCAATATGATTAAACACTAAGCCATCGCGCTACCACATTTTCGGGCAAAAAATATACTTTCAACTTCTTCTGATTTACGCTTTATGAACAAAACGTTTTTTTTTATGAACAAAACTTAAACCTCCACAGTCAATAATCTACACATTATAGCATAAAACAATCGGGTCTCATCAGATAACCTTTGTTATTTACAGGGATTTGCGTTAATAAAACATAAGCTGAAACAGTATTATTATGAGCTAAGTGTAATTTATCTCAGATGATAAAACTATTTGCAGAAATCGAAGATATTTTAAATGAATCACCGATGAATCGCAACGGCCAGTCCATAGGTATGTGAGTTTCAAATATTTTTTCGAAACGACTCTTTTTGGATTTTGATTTTATTTAGAATAAAACCAGTTCCAACCGTTTTAGATACTATTTTACTTTACCAAACAAAACAATGGTTAGAATTCAACCGACTGTGAACAAGAACCAAAAAGCTATCTATTGATTTTAGAAGCGGACACAACAAGATTAATATAAAAAGACCACTAAAAAGTCATCAAAAAACCAACGAATATTAATGGTCTGACAACGACAGAGCTGCACGTAAACGACGCAATAAAAATCTTTAAGAATTGCGATGAATTATTTTCTTTGAATGCTTAAAATCGATTCGAATTACGAGTGATTTGAATCGATTCGCAATTCTTAAACTTACATTCCTAACCTTCACTTTACACCCCAAATTTTTGTTTCTATTGCAGTTTCAAGCTCGACTGATATTGATAATTTGTGTTTCGGGCGATTCGAATTCAATTCATCGGATTGAATAGGCCAAGTTGCAATTTTTTGCGTTTGCCACTAAAAGAGCAAATGAGGGGTTAACTCTGTATTTTTTTTTACTGGAATTCGATTTGAGCAAACCCGGATGCAGTGCCTAAAATGTATCAACGACCACTCTGAACGGAAAACATCCCAAATAGAACTAAACCGCTGTGGTGGAGCGCAGTGAGTGGTATCTGCCGTGGGCGATGGTAAAACCATCTATCATTTCGCTTTTTGGAGTTTGATTGTTACCTGTATGGAACAAATTCTATCGCCAACTTGAAACTGGTAGAGGCAACTGGTTTGGGTAGGATTGAAACGTATTTCCGACTTTACTCTTATACAAAATAAAAAGACTTCATTCTGATAAGGCTATTTCTATCAAAAATTTTATTTTGTCAAGCATATAGATGAACCATCAGTGACAGATGGACATCAGTGACACATACTTACCAAAAAAGCTTTGAGAATTTTTTTTCAGATTGGGATGTAGCCAGATTGCATGATGAAGAACAACACTAATATTTAAGAAAATCAATTGCATCCAAATTATTGAGTCAATGTAGGCTAATGATTTAAAAAAAATGGGAGGGTTGAATAACTTTTGAATCTCTGACCCTTGTCCTCGAGAAAGAACTCTCTACAGCTATTTGCCGTTGTTATTAATACAAGTTTTATTTTGTTTATTTTGTTCCTAATCGGATTATTTTTTTCAACTTAATCACCAAGCAAATTCGTAAAACGAAAAATGATCAATGAACTCTGAGTCACATTGATTGTTTGTTTATTTATGCAAATCCATTTGATCTTTGTTAAGAGAGTAAAACTTTGGACTAGTGCCCCAAGTTCTCCATTTCGAACTCTGTAAGTAAACTAACGTCAAAACAGGTTTTGTCAAATAAGGATCGTGCTGCCAATTTATCACTTATGCTTGCAACAACAATGCAATCTGTGATTAACAATAAAAATTTACTTGTAAGTATTGTGGGTACGGGCTTTATGAATGATCCTAACGTATTTCCAGCGTGTCGTATTAGGCGACTAGAAGGAAGCAAAAATTGGTAGAGGGTTTTACCATCACTCAGGGCAGATACCACTCAACTGCACTTCACCATGGCGGTTTAGCTCTACCTAGGATGTTTTCCGCTTTGAGTGCAGTTGCTGGTACTACATCTTTTAGTAGCTCTTTGCTGTTGTGTTGCGTCAGTTGGTTCCATTCATGCGCGGGTTTCTGTCCTTGCTCAGAGTCAATTCTAATAATAATAATAAAAAAATTGCATGCGCACTTTTTCTGACTTAATATTGTGATTCTGAACAAGATAATAAGACTGATATTATTGAGTAACACGTAATTATGAAATCCTGCCATGGCAAATGAATAGATCTTTAGGTTGCCCTGGTAACAAAATTATTACGAGACAAAACTCATCCAGACATGTGCAGTGCATGTGAGACTTCTATATATTTTCACATACACATTCAATACAAAGTCACAATTGTTTAAAACATATATTCACTTTGGCCTTTGGGCACCAGGTATTAGTGAAATAGTACTCGATATAAAAGAAATCTTTAAAATAATCGATAACCAATACCCGGGGAATGGGGAGTGTAAGGTATTCATTCAGTTTCTAGCAACCGAACACTTGCGACGGAACAGGTGGAAAGGGTAGGCTCTTTGCTGTATAATGTTGGCAATTTTAGGTAAAAGTACAGATTTCATCTAGTATACCTAGTTTCATTTCAATGAACTTTTACCTAGTTCCACGTATATCTGATTAACCTAATTTAACTTTCACCCAGTAATTTCACGAAGTCAGATAGAAAAATTTACTCAATTTTTAGCTGTTTTAGTATTAAAACATTGACTAGGTACGTGGTTCAGCAGGTAACTAGTATGAAAAAATGGGAAAATTATATATTCAATAAAAAAAAGCTTTTTAATAGAGAATTCGGCCATTTCCATTTTCAAATCTATTGAAAATATCTTAAATGAAGCAAAACAAGGATTGTTATCCATTTGACAGGGTTTTTAATCCAGGTACTACCTAGTTTTGAAAGTGATACTAGGTTACCTAGTAATATTGTACCTAGTTTTGATGTGAGTTCGTTTTATTTTACGCAGTTAAAGAAAAAATTATTTTGCAGATGATGTTGAACGGCGTTTCCTCCAGCAGTTAGAAATTAACAATAAACTAATATAAAAAATATCAAAACTTTTGCGATAATATTTTGTTGTGTGACTCACATTTGTCTATTTTTTGTTTCGTTTTTCCGATTTGACAAAATAATTATTCAAAATAGAACAGAATTTATTTACGTCGCAAATCAGCAGTTTAAATAGGCGAAAATGTCGCTCTTTTATTTCAGTAAACATCCGTCAAATGCGACCTCATTAAAAGGCAGACATTTTGCGTCTACGTTTTGATGACGCAGACTTATGATTTCATCGCAAACGGATTTCTGTCCGACATGAATATCCAATCCAAATTTTTATTTTGCCAAGCATGTGCCACAGATAGAGCACACCTAAACGAAGTGAAAAATTTTCTGGCCGCCTTCATAATTTGGCAGTAAAACACGGGATTTCCTCAAACGAATCTCAAGCTGAGCTTCGGCCAGTTAACCCAACAGATGGATATTTCTCAATTAGAGGAGTTTTCTCGATCCTGGTGCAAAAATGAGTAGCCCTATCTATTCCTAAGCTATTTTGGACGCTTTCTTCATGTCCAAGCTTTCAACGTTAGGTTAAATTTGTAGTGCTGCCTAATTTAGTATGTAGCCGTGAATTATCTTTAAAAAGCAAAGTGGTTTTTGAATTTTTGTAGGTTTTTAAAATTATGGTATCGCAAAAATTGAATTGATTAACATTTTGTTGACTATTAATATATAATACTATATATAATCGTTTAGAAACTAAGTACGAATTTATCTTGTGAGAAAGGTTATCATTATTGCTCTTTGATGCCACCCAGCAGAATGTATAATTCAGCAATGGTACATGGTTAAAACAAAAGCTATCATTAGTTTCAATATCTTTCTCACTCCAACGAATTGTTTACATTGTAGAACCTGATTCAAAAAAGAATAACGTTGAGGGGTGTCGAGTCAAATTTGGTATTTAATATATGTTGGTATTTAATATACCCTACTCTACGAGATAGTTGTTAGAATGGACAAAACTGGCAACGTACTAGAAATATCTGATGCACGTTGAGGGAAATATTATGCGATTTGGAGCAATTAGAATGGACATTCTTATCTCATTTCGATCGGCGAGGTGGGGCGGGGCATGAATATGTTATGAATTTACAGTTAAATTCAAAAATTTTCATCAATATAATAAAACATCACAAATTTAATTCATTATTTTCCACAATTTCCTAATAGAATTCAAGTTGGAAAGATTCGATTAGAAGTATAAATATATCTGAATGTGACAATTTTAATTATCACAAATAACAAACCATCAAAAAATCCCCACAGGCATGTAGATATATATATAGATTTTCACTGAATTGTTGAGAATGCGTGAATTTCATAAGGCACTGAATTTAGACAAATTTACTTGCGTTTAAATCTATCCAAACTTAATGGATTTTTGAACATTGTCGTGAGTCAACGCCTCATGAGATATTCCATTTTATGGGGAATGAATAACACAATAATCTTGGACATAAAGGACGACGGTTTGTAACTATGGGTTTGTACCATATTTATTGAAAAAAGCATTTCGATTTTTCTTTGTCATTGAACTCATCAATTATGTTGACCGGAATTGGTTGAAAAGGGATAAAACACATCTTTTGCAAATCTATAAATTTGCTGTTTATACTTAATGATCTTGACCAATTTGTAAAGAAAATACGGAATAATGAAATGAAAAACAATGGAAGCCAAAAGCGCTCCAAAGGGAACTAACCGACGGCCACTCAATAGCTAAAAGCCACTAAAAGATATAATACCAGCAACTTCACTCTAAACGGAAAACATCGCAGGTGGAACTGAACCATCATGGTAAAATGCAGTGAGTAGTATCCGCCCTGGGTTATGGTAAAACCATCCACCACTTCTTAATGCGTCGGGTGTTGTACAACGAACTGGGTATCCTCTGTTCCACTCCTCTTGTGAAGATTGATCCGTGTGCGACCACGGCCGCACGAATACTTGAATGAGATGAGGATCACGATGTTATTCCACTTGCTACAAATTTTATTCACTAAGGTTTCACTAGAGCATAGTGTAGCTTCATAAACAAATCTTCTAAATTATCGAATGAGATCCTGATCTTTTTATGATTATATTTGTTGAAAATTTCTTTACTCAATCAACTTTTCTCAATCAGACAAAAATATTGTAAAAAATTTTTTTGTGAAAGAAGGTTTATTGATAAAATTAGCTACTTATCTGTGGTATATATTGAACAGCATAGTTTGTCTAGTGTATCAAATTGGCATTTGATGTATAAAATTTTGAGTACTCAAACCCATGCCAACAATGTCGCATATATGCAATAGGGTTAGTGACTTTATGTCATCAGGTATGCGCATCCCTGGTGACATAAGGTCACTAACCCTTCTCGACATATGAAAGCCTCGGTGAACGCATTATGAGACTATACTGAATCATAAGACCAAAATTCAACTCATGCAAATAATTAATTCGTTCGTAAATAGGTTCGAATCAGAAAAGTTCAACTTACGCAAATAATTAATTCGTTCGTTAATAGGCTCGAATCAGAAAAGTTGTTCAAGAATCGTACAAGCTTTGTTTTGACCTGAATTCCATAATCAAGAGGAAATTAAGTAAACATTGTAGGTGCGGGCTTTAGAATGGTCGTAAGACACTTTTTTCGTGTCGTATGCGGCGACAAAAAGGGAGCAAAGAAGTGGTGGATGGTTCCACTACCATCACCAAGCGAAGACATCGCTCACTGCCCTCTTCGGTGGCGGTTCAGTCGGGTTTGTGATGTTTTCCACTTAGAGTGCAGTTGCGGTTACGGCCTTGCCGGTAGTGAATTCTTTAAAAAAAAAACTGCTGGATGGTGCCAGAGAGAATGAACTATATCGCAAAGGTCGTTTAAAGGTCGCTTGAATATTAGGTGGAACGATATTCACTTATATGAAATTGATCTTCTCAGAAATTATGTCTTTAAATTCAAATTACTCATCATGTTTTTGCACGAACTTCCGACTACGATATGAGAAATCACGTCACGTCAATCCTATTCGAAACCAACACGTTGTAGTTATGTAACAATTACACGCATGAAAGGTTATTGCTTTGTTGGATTGATAAGATTTATTGAACTATAGTGTAATTTAGCAGTGATTTGAAAAATATACATCGTCAAATTTATTAAAAACCATCATAATCTAACAAAATATGGTACAGTTATCAATTCGTATGAATTGGATTTGGATCCATTTTCCCATTATTTAAGACAAAGTATCAGTATGATTACAAAGTTTATGTTTTCCCAGAAATCTCCCTCACTTTCAAATTACATTAATTTTACGAGTTACGAGAGTGTACACAATTTACAACACACGATGCCCATATGACCGATGATCGGAAATTGCACTTAACTTCAAGATGTTATCTCACGAAGAAAAGGAAATCGTTGCTCTTTCGATTAAAGTTTGAGGTAATGACAAATTAAGACAAACTGTTCAAATATGTTTTTTTGGTTTTGGGCGGTCCATCTGTTGCCCATATTTGACAACATCAAACTTCTGAATCGGATGTGAGACCGAAATAGGTTCCTATGAAAACATGATTTGTGAATGAGTTTGGAGAATTTAGTTGCTAATAAATTATAGTTACATAACCCTTCAGCGCAATCCAATATATTAACTATTTTTAATACTCAAACTTGCTATCGACCTTTAGGTATTTAACAATGACGGTTAATAAGTTGGGGCATCAGAGACCCAAGATCTCAGGTTCGGATCCTGGCCTGTTAATCTATGTCCACCATTCCTGTCAAAGAACGAGTAATTGCCTGGGTGTGACGTGCAGGAAAACATGCGAAGTTCCCGAGTTTGCAGCGGGCCTACACTTAAATTTCTGAGCAAAGAAATTATCCTAGACTTCAAAAGCCTGGAAAGATAAAAATGAGCATTATGGAGTCAAATTGATTTGGTGTTTATTGGATAAACAAAATAATATCAAATTTTTATCGTATTTTACAGGTGTAAATGATACAAGAACTGCATAAAATCCTCTGTATAACAAAAACAAGGTCACACAAGTCTTTGTATTACTTCAAAAGTTCAAAGCGCAAGTAAAATGGTTCGTCAATATCAAAGCGATCAAATCAAATAATCTTTTTATCATTTGAAGGATGATAATTGACAATTTGCAAATCATTTTCGTAAACATCACACTAACTGCAGTCAAAATTATACTTTCGAAAACAATCGCTGAAAAACAATATTTCCTATATTTTGATTAAATTCAATTCTCAATACCAATAATTTAGCCTTATTTAAAAAAATAATAATTAAAAAAACCTAAATATCGGCGGAATTGTGTACTGAATTTTATCCTTTGGCTTTTGGACTTCCAAATGGACTTGCGCGACATAGCGTCAATTCTTCGACGCAATTAATCTAAAGACGTGACGCGTTTTAGAATAATGATGACATTAATACTAATTGAGATTGACACAAGAAAATGTACCTTGGCCCGTTGTAAAACTATAAATTCGTGTAGGATTTTCACAGAGAGTATATTGCGAAAAATATTCAAATATGATGGTTGGAAGTTCAAACGTTCATAACTGCAAATATTCGTTTAAAAAGCAGAATTTGTTGGACATGAGTCACCGATAGATCGCGCCGATTAGGCGCGGTCCATCTGTGACTTATGTTCGACGAGTCCGTAATGCACAGTTGAGGAATAACCAATATGCCGCCAAGCTACGAAAAAATCGCAAAATTTTATTTTAATTATATTAAGAAGTTAGGTAACATTTTGCTACAAAATTTTATTTAAAAAAATGGGATGATGTCCGAAAAAAATAAATAAATAAAAAACAAGTCAGGTTTTCAAATAGCATGCAAGAAGTCACTCAGGTTTTTGTGGTAAATGTAGGGAATTTGCATTTCTATTTAAACTTTGAGAAATATTGAACATAAATACTGACTTGCTGTCACGTATTTGTTGCATTATATTGTTATTTTTATAAAAAGTCATATCCTAAATTA
This sequence comes from Styela plicata, assembly GCA_963675895.2. Classification (NCBI taxonomy): domain Eukaryota; kingdom Metazoa; phylum Chordata; class Ascidiacea; order Stolidobranchia; family Styelidae; genus Styela; species Styela plicata. The sequence continues at coordinate 4,663,986 of OZ023150.1, forward strand.
GGTCATAAAATGATTTTAAAGAGGTGTGAGAGAGGTTTCATCAGTAAGGTCTGAATCGGCACAAAGTATCTGAGAAGTATCCAAAATTTTTTGGGTTGGAACGGATGATATAGGTTGAAATGTAATTCTATGACGTCATAATGTTTGTAACAGAGGTGTTTTGTTTAAACAAAATGTACAATTTTTGTTGCCCTGGAAGCTAGTGGGGAATGTGCATTCTTTGCAATCCAACTTGAATAAGCGCCTGCGAAAGGATGCGTGTTAAGTCGCACGAAAGTCATGGAAATATAAGCGGTATGCTAACGAGATATTCTTACGGATTTCGCAGAGAGGCAATATAACACCACCCTTCGTCACAGGTTCTCGGTAATTTAAATTCTAAAGTTATCGTTATGATATAAAAGCCAGGAATTCATTTTTCAAAGAGCATTTGTTAAGTATGAGTGACCGATGGATCGCACCGCCGAGGTGCGGTCCATCTATGGCTCATTCTTGGCAAAATAAAATTTCTAATCGAAGTTGCCAGACAGTAAAAGAGTAGTTTTGCTCCTTCCTGAAACATTGATTTCATATTGATCTGGGTATTCACAATAATACTCTTTCATTTTCACAATCCATGAATGTGAATTCGAGTTAAAATTCCAATTTTTTAGCAGTATTCATCGCAAGAACTTTCACCTGGTTAAAATTTGCAAAACATCATAAGCGATTTTATCAGAATTTGGATAAGTTAGCAATTTCGTTAATTTGCTTGACGTCACGATTATTCACAACAGGTGTGGGAAACGTGTTAGGATCTGTGCGTGAGAATTTGCAATATACGAATTTACTCTTATCAACTTTGTAGCTTTTAATAGAATTTTGTGGTAAATGAAGTGATTCGCCCAATAAATATATATTATTGACAAACCGCCGGTCAAGGCGGTGTGCCCGCGGTCTATCTAAGGCCTAAGCTTGGCAGAGTATGATTTATTTGATATTTTCTTCCATAAAAGGACAATACTAATTACAATCGATAAATATCACTTCGGCAGATTTTTTCGTGAAATTTTATGACGTCATACTCTTTGATGAAACGTGGAAAACGTGAACGTCCGTTGCATAATAGAAACACATTTCCGTTCAATACTTCTGCAGCTTATAAAGCACGTTGACCAGCAATTAGAATGACTTGAAGATGAACATTGGTCACTAATAGAATAGTCGTTTTGGATGCAAAATGTTCGAAGGGATCTGTGCTCTGATAAAATGCAATGACCAGCTTGGTTTTTTTGTTATTTTTTAGACAGAAGGTGCTTTAGTAATTGAGACTTTGGAGTATTCCTATGTTGTCTTCAGTATACCCTGCCCTATAGTAATATGACTTTTTTGTATAACGAATTATTTGAAATGAATGCTTTGCCCTCTAACCACTCAGGCGCTTCTAATCACCGACCGCAGGTAGTGGACATCGGTCACTAAAAAAATAGTCACCGACCTCTATAACCACCTACTGCAAATAGTCAGACATCTGTATACTGCGTACTTTCTCTCTTCCAGAAAGATTTAACGTGCAGTATTGTTAAGCTCGGGTGGACCGATGGATCGCGCCGACTTTGTTTTCGGCCGAAAACTTTTGTACTGAAGTACCAGCATATTATATGTAAAAAAGTGACATATTTAGTATATTCGAATTTGGTAAAGACTTTGAAAAGATAAATTCGAGTACTGCAAATATTATTAGTCCAAAAACTGACAGAAATGACCCAATAAGTTTTCTTTAAACGTATTTTATAATTTTTAATAGTATTTTCATAGTCACCCCTTGGAGTTGATCATCCTGACCGAGGTCCTGTACCAGCGGCCTTTTATATGACTAGTTTTTCCCCCTTTCTATCTGACTTTTTGCAATATATTTTATAAAATAAAGCCAAGGCATATTCAGATGCACATGCCAAAGTGGTGCAAGTTTGCAAGACTTCCTTATGTTCTTTATTATCTTGTTCCATTTATAAAAATTTGAATTTGACCTCTCGATGTATTTTTATATGTAACGAACCACACATGACTATAATAGCCAGGCCACTATACCAAGTTTTTATCAAAACTGTTGATCAATTTTATTAGGAATAAATCAATTGAATTCAGATGAAGCCATTTCATATTCATTTATCACCGTGTCTTATTGATTGTCTAATACAGCAGTTGAAAATGATTTCTAGATATGATTTGTATATATGAAGCTCAAAAGCCAAGGATGGGCCACAGATAACATCCATGGCTCATCCTTGGAAAAATGAATATTTCGACAACATATTCCAAGATTATTACTCATAAGGCATATTATTCAAAAGATATTGAAATATTCACATTTTTTGCAAAATAGGAATATAATAGTTGGCTTTTTATCAAATTGTCATCGTTTATAAATTCTCAGCTTAATTAAAAATACGTTTTCAGTGATTCGAGGAAATAGCATATTTTAAACAATAGAAACCATGCAAGGTTTCATAAATTGGACAGAAATAAGCATTTCGCCGTTTATGAACGAGTACAGTTCTTCCATATTGAAGTTCTTCTCTGAACCAACCGCGTTGAAGTAAGACTAGACAATTCATATTTTAAAATTCAGTTTTCAACAGCTCCGAGCGAACATTTTTATACTTTGACAAAACTGCAGTAAAATCACTGCTATTTGACAGTAATTTTACTCCATGAAATTGAAATAAAACGATAATTTTTTTTTGGGTCAATTATGGGCTGTTGATGGAACGCACCGTCTAGGTGCGATCCATCAACATTCCATTCTTAGCCTTATCTCACAAGCAAAACTATTTCGAATATTTCGAATCTGCAGTTACTGTAAATATACCGTAAATTCACTGCAGTTTGGTCACAGTGTATATTAAAAGTTTTTGAGATTAAAATTTTGAAAAAAAAATAATCTCATTTTTTGAATGAGTTTGCTCTTAAGGCAAGTTCAAAAGACATCACATGGTATCCCGGAAAGTATTAAAGCACATTTATCGATACGAAAAAGTATTTTTTTTTGTTTGTAGTTATACTTTATCAAAATTCCTATTAATTGGGAAAGGATTATGGTATTCCAATGTTTTTGTAGATTTGATTGGGTATGTTACCTGCTCGTTAGTCTTGTAATCATATACTCCCGGAGTACGGAACCGGAGGTAGACCGTAAAACGTGTAGAATAAAAAATGAGGCGGGTCCATCCCTGTCTCGTTCTCGTAAAATAACTTTTTTAAGTCACAGCAAACTAGACTTAACGAAGTTTCAGTCTATTATAAACCAGTTGGCATTAACCAACTAGACGAAGTTTCAGTTTCCCAACTAGACGAAGTTTTAGTCTATTAGAAACCAGTTGGCATTAAGTCGTAGACACAATACCGAGTAAAAACTTTTAATTGTATTTAATTTTACCGAAATGGTCCAGTAAAATATTTTAGGTATTGTCGTATGGTAGGAAATAGTAAAACGATATTTTGTTAAGTATATCCCACTGATGGATTTTGGAAGCGTGGTTCAACAATTCCGAATGTTTGACAAGATAAATTGATTTCAATTTGAGTTTAAAAATGACAACTTTCCGAAGGTTAAATATTTCAAAAGATTTGTTAAACAAAAAAGGGTTCACGTACAAATCGTGTCATTCCATGTGAAGTAATTAATGTAAGATTTAAAGCGCCTATTCGATACCGTTCTTATTATTTTTTTGGTGGGAACTTAATCACAAGCAGATAAAATAAAAATTCTTGACTGGAGTTTTCGTTAAAACGCATTTGCCAAATTTTAGCACAGCCATTGGCTTTGATGTAAAACATTTAAATGTGACACGTTCAGCCGAATTTTCAGACATAGTTTCAAAACGAGCTTGATATTTTACCAGAATGTATAAAAGCAATGTGAATTTCGAAGTTTTATTTCATTTCTTCACTTTTGTGAGCGGAACCAAGAAGAAACTAATCAGAAACCACTTATATAAATGGGAAAACAGCAACTACACATTAAGCCACAGTAAAAAGTACATTGCGTGGATCTGGCCTGGCTAAAAATAAAACCCATCTACCTCTTCCAAGCTTCCTTCTTCTTGTCGCATACGATTCGCGTTAAATACGTTAGGATAATTCTGAACCTCGAATACGGTGAATCAAATTACAACTTTCAGAATAAAACGAATTCTATGAAATTGAGGTAGTTTTTACACTCATTTTTAATAATTTTGATTAAGTGCCGTAAACGAGGGAAGTTTAATAATTGATGGCAACCGTCTTATCTTTTCATTGTTTTATTATATTTATAAATAACGCGGAAGCCACCAATTCCATACCATATTCCACCTATTTATGTCCCAAAATAAAGCCAGGGAAGCTATTTTAGGTTTGAAGAAATCTAATAAAGACATATTTATGTTGGTTTGGCATGTATATTCGTATATTTTAGTGTTTCAATTAAGAAAATGAAGTTTTGGACAGGAAACATAACGTCAAGATAACTCTGTATGATTTAGAAACATCTTACTTAGTCTGTCAATCAAAATATTCCGAATTTATAAATAATGACTAGATAGGTACCACTCGCTCTGAATTTACAAATTTAGAACACGACTGATCGAAAACGAGTAGTGAGTGGGTCATCCGGTTGTCACTACACTAATTTTCAAAATATCTATGTGATTAAGCCATGCTTGTACGAACGCGATAAAATTAAACAAACACCGGCAAACCGTCTTTGCGTAAAGTGTCGTTGTTTTTACTCTCCCAAATTGTTTAAAGTTATTTATTTATTTACCGTAAGCAATTTTTACAACCACTCATTTTCGTGCATCCCACTGAGCCAATCATTTTACCAACAGCTGCATATAGACGAGCACGGTTATCGTTGTTCGAACGTGTGCCGGTCAAGGTATTACATCCTAGGTTGAGTGGTAAGAATGTCTTTACTATATGGTAGACTTGACCTCGAGATCGGGTTTAAACCTAAGCTCTCCAACTTGTGATGCATACGTGATTCATATTTGCCCTACATAAAAATATAAGTAATGAATTTAGATATTTTACTTCCCAGTAATATTACTTCGTTAACAATCAACTAGATTCCCGATTTCTATATTTTTGTCTAGCCATGCGTTGGGCTGGGCAGACCGAATCATTGAGTATTTTAATTAGATTGAAATAATTTCCTCTATTCGGATTGAATCACTAATTCTATTTACTGACATATATGGCAAATGTTTAACTTTATCCATTGCAATCTATTTTCGTTATCAAATTGAAATGCATAGTGAGAGGCATCCTGACATCATTTCACTCATCAGCTTTTAGGACACGAACAAATTTGCACAAAATTTAATCTTGAAAATATGAGTATCCCGTTTATTGAAGTTTTGTTTTTATAGCCGAGATGACTAATTCAGATATTCTGGGCTTCGAATAGATTTGCATTACCAAATGGAATAGCCCGGTCCTAGTTATTTGTTTCCTAAACTGTGATCGCCGTTGAAAAAGAGTTCTGGTGAATTGACGTAAGGTCAATAAAATTGATATTTCCACCAATTTTAATGGGCAATGAATTATATCAATCCATTTGATCAGTTCATTAAATTTAAAAAAAAATGTATTTGAAAGGCCCAAAAAACCAAAAAAATAGGACAAATATTAGCTTTTATATAACATTTTTGTATTTACTCTCCATTATAACAAATTTGTTTTATAACTTGAGGTGACAGATTTATTTTTGAATCAGTCATTAAATTTATTGCACGCGAATAAGTAATTTTATACCACATTTATACAAATAATAATGGAAATTATGTGATAATGGTTTCAACGACCATGGTTTTGATTTTGCTAATTGAACGTAATTTTGCCATATAAATGAACATTTATTTAAATCAAATAAAGATACAGTAGGGAAAAATAAAAAAGCTAGAGTTATGATATATTTGGTAAATAATATATTTTTTGAATCGTTATTTTCATAAATATTTTTTGCTTTACAATAAAACGTTGGCCATATAACTTAGCATAAATGTTACTGTTATTTATCTTTTTTATTTGTATGTCAACTACTCGCTCCTGTCGAAAAGCGAAAATCAGAAAAAGAAAATGTTTCGAAGTTTTCTATAACTTCATTACGTTGGGGTGTAGACGTACATAATATTTTCACAAATCTTCTATGTCTGCTGACCACAGAACAGAAATTCGGTAATAACAGTTCAAAAGTATATCAAATATGTCGTAAAAACTAGCAAATATGCTTAAACTTGACTAAAATCGATTGTATTTTGTTGTTAAAAATGAAAATTCTAGTTGATTTAGCAATTTTTTGTTCCTATGAACAATTCACAATTGATTCGAATGAAATGTGCTTCAAATCGATTCGCATCACCGAATCGAATTGCCCAGCCCTATGTGTATGAGACTGCTCAATGGAGGTAGCAGTCCCCGTCAAAGTGCCCTGCGAAAGTATATGCATGGTGAGACTGTAACTCAGGCGTCGAAGCATTAAACTTCCAACCAATAGACTTGGCAAATATGTTGTTTTGTTCGTGATAGGCTTTTTTTAACAGTATCGCATTGAATTACATCTGCATTCCAAAAAAAAAATAAAGAGTCTTTTTTTTTTGTCATGAGTAAAAATTATATTGTCAAATTCGCAAAAGCCATATCATTTGCATGACACAATAAGCACAGGTTCTTCATCACAAAAACCAGGGGTACGGTGCTTAATTAACCTCGTAACGTACTTGTAGAGCGACTTGAATATCACAAATTTTTTTCGTATACCCACTCATTTCATTGGTAGTGTGACGTATGATGCGCTAAAAACTTCTTCCAGCCAAAAAAGCAAACTTATATAATGGTTTTAGCGGAAGGTGATTTGTTAAATATTTTTGACAAAAATTATTCAGAAAGCATATGTTAATTCACAAATTCGCTCAAGAATGTTTACTTTCTCCGGAATGAAAAAACTGCACAATATTGTGCTACAAAACTTATTGGGATGTTATTTCACCGATTTTATCAAAAAATTATGTAAGTTATGACTTTTATGAACGTGATTTATTGTGGAAATTTTTAAGCAAATTTTACCAGTTAATCACAAAATTTCACCTTCTCTGTTTTTGTTATTAAAAAAAATCTTTTGTTCGATTTCGTTATGTAACTTTTGTATATTTTACACGAGTAAATTCAAGTAGTTTGGGTTTTGGGGTTTTGTGATATTTAAAGACATTTGCCATCATATGTCACGATTGTCATTTAATTAGTGACTAATATCAAAAAATCATTTTGATGTGGTAATTTCGTTCAAAAAATATGACATTATGTAATAACTATTGAAAATGAAAAAAAAAAGAATATGAAAAGGCATTGTGGTCTGAATTTGATCGGTATATTTATTTTTTCAAATTTTTCTAAAATTAAGTTGATTTATTAAATAGTATTAGATAACCAAACTTACTAAAACAAATTTCCATATTAAAAAAATTAAAAAAAACGTCACGAACAAAGACGTCTGATGAAAATAAATCCTAAAATTATTTTTGAGGTGAAATTACGGCAATTGTACATTCTTACACAGAGAAATATTCATATGGTAGATTTTTAACTGATATGTGTAAATATTTCTTTTAACTGACATGAAACAATGGTAAATCCCAAACTTTCCTTTAGAGTGTCAATACGTTGAATGGACCCATCATTGTCGATAGGGATTCCATATCACTCTTATGCACTTCCTCCCTATATCGTGAGTTACATATTAAGCAAACAAGTGCAAGATGGTTTTTCTATCGTTAGTTTAATTGCTATTGTTTAATAGTCAGAGAGATATACAAAGAACAATGGATATTTTTTATCACCGTGAATATGAGAAAAAAAAAATTTTTTCCAAAAAACACTCGTATGTGGTATAATGTGTTTTTGCGTTTTAAGAAGAAAAGATAAAAAAAAAAACTTGAAATTGACTGCTCTCTGGCTTTGAACTTTGAAAATTAAAAAAATAGGAAATATGGAAGATTTAATTTAATACACTGCAGGCAATATATTGTTTTGCGTTTTGTTTTTATCAATTTTATCGCATTTTTTTATTTTTAAAAAATTAAGATTAGAACAAAATAGGGTTACTGATGGTTTACCTCGTCTAACTAAAATATTGTTTTGCAAAAGTCTCTGTTTTGGGTTTATACCTAAAAATGAATAATATTTTAATCTATAGTAAATATTTTTGGTATTCGATCGTGATTATCTGCATGATATTTTAATTTTCAAATCTTTTGATTTAAACCGTCGCACACCACCACGGAATTTCAATCCTGAAATTATATACTCATTAAATGCAGAATTAAATAAATATCCTTTCCCCAATTATATCGTAACGATAATTGTTTTCCCATTAATTCGCACGGGTTAGGTAATTTTCGCCGAAATTGGCAAATTGCCAGTTTGAAGACAAAAATAAAATTCCACTGTGCAGGAAGTATAAGCGCGACCGCGAGTGAGCCTAAGTATCAAAAACCAATAATATAGTTATCCAAACAACAAAAAATTATTTATTAAACATGGGTTACAGATGTGCCGCGCTTTGGAGGCGCGATCCACCAGTACCCATGCTCGATAAATCATGCTCTGACAATAATTTTCTGACTTTTATATGCGTACTCGAACGCTTCAAATTTGGGACCCACAGTGACAGTGTGTGTTTGGGCTTGGGCTAAATGAGTACGTAAAGCATTAATATTTTGGCTTTAAAAAAGAAAAATATTTACGTCTTCAATTCCTTTGATTTTGATTTTTACCTCATTTATTTGATTTTGACCAATAAAGAAGCATAGTCTGTTTTTGAGCGGGTAAATAATGTTATTGCTTTATATTAGCTTGTTTTAGTCCTTTGAAAAAAAAAAGTTTTTTATATAAAAGTTCGCTCCAAGCAAGGGGGAAAGCAGGGCCCTAGTGGAGCCAACCAACGTCCACTCAAAAGACAATAGGATAGTAGAAGATAAAGTGCCGGAAACTACACTCTAATCGCAAAAAATCCCATACAGAACTAAACCACCACGTAAAGTGAAGTTGGTATCTGGGCGATGATAAACCATTACCCGACTATTGTCTCCTTTTAGTCTTCTCTTACGAAACGCTTGAGATACGTTAGTACTATTTCAAAGCCCGTAGTTTCAATATTTTTTCAAGATTTCAACTGTCATCTATCATAAAACTAGTGGCGATATTGGATAATTTTTATTTCCTATCCTTGTCAATAGTTTTAAAAACCGTAGTTCGGAGTCCATAGCAATCCTAAAAATCCCATCGATGTCCCATTTTTATTCGACTTACAGGTTTATTTTGTATTATGACGACTGGAAAATTGTTTATACACTTTGCTAATCATAAAAATGCATCAACGTCAGTAGACAAAATATTTTGGTTACTTGCAAAAACTAAAATTGGACCATTTTGGGTGGTTCCAAACGCCATATGGTCTTAGGCGTAACCTACAAAAACAAATACGCACCCGAAAAAGCATCAATTTGCTGTGAGAACGTCGCTTCGCGTAGGCGCGCGCATTCTGTAACGCCGTAAATTGACATCTAGACGCATCCGCTACGTTCTTGTCACGCAAATGATTGTTTACTTCTTTTTTAAATTGTTTAGATATGAAAAATTTATTAAAAACGGGATGACGTATTCTCGCATCTTCCTGTCGAATATGAAATGTAATAAATTAATTGAAAAGAAATACAGAAGCCAATCACATTCAACTTCAAGGTGTGATATTTTATACACAATTTTCCACTTTTTAAACTGACTCGATAATGTCATTCAAGTCATTAATATGCAAACTCGAAAGGACTAACTGTATCGTGCTGTCATTTTACTTCCAGTCTGGGAGAATAAGAAGAGCATAGAAATTTAGCCTGTAAAAAGGTCCAACTTTACCTTCATTGTGAGCGCTATCACAATCGATATCGGTACTTTCGGCAATTTCTACACTATCTGTTTATCGAGTTTCAAGTATCAAGAAACTATAAATGTTTGCTTCTACAACGATTCAGACTTCCACTTATGCAGATGTACATCGGTACCAAGGAAAGTGGGCGCAAACATGCGACGGTGTTTGTTTTAAGTAGAAATAGGGGCTTATATATATCTACATACTCAAAGCTGACATAGCTATACGTAGCGTGGTATCGGTTTTAAAATAGGAATTACGATGGTGGCATCGGTACTTGTATCGGTATAACCATCGAAACATGAATTAAGTAGATATCGATTCTTGTATTGGTATCGTTAAAATTCTCGGTATGAACCCATCACTAATAATTTTGTCTGCATCGACTCAATTTCTAAATTTTGTTTTATTTTATTCCCAAACGAAAATATTTTTGCGGACGTGAACAGCACAGTCTTGGAGGTTTTTCAAATGTAATTAATTGGAAAACAGTCATTTCATAAGAGGGACACGGTAATAGTCTGGCATACCATTCGCATATTATCATGCAACGGCAAAACCACTGTGTTAAGTGGCGGGTTCGACCAAAATAGAACTGCGTTCCACACGCACAAAAAAGAGAGAAGCAAATATCCCCAACCAACCTCACAACAAAAATCCTCTCTCATATTTCAAATCGCTAATCTCCAGACGCTGCTGGATCGCGCTCGAAAAGCTCGATCCAGTAATGGCTCAAGATCGGCAAAAAGAAAACTGACAATGACCGCATAACGGCCTGTTACATAACGGACAGTTTACCAAGCCTAATTATATAGAGAAAGTTCATAAACGCAAAAACGCGGCATTCGAAAAAGAGAAAATAAATAATACAAAAAGGAAAATCTAATTCGGTCGAAAATTGTTAGGATAATTGTCGCCTGTGGTGAGAGATCTAAAGCAAAAATAATTTTACGCGACGGTGGAAAATACTTAAAAGGAGACGATCGGTCCGAAAGATTCAACTTTGCAATTTTTCTACACATAATTCAGACTATTTTATAGTACTCTGCGTAATATAACATAGATTTGAGTTAAAATTTCCTCAACATCATGACAAATTTTGCAAAAGTTATCTTCGTTTTTCTCTTGATCAACTATGGACCAGACTTAACTTTGGGTCAAAGATCGGTAAGTAATATACTTCTTCTTAATATTAAAAAACGTTCTGTATGATTTAGTGACACAAAAAGCGTGTTGAAGAGCATATTCGTTACCTTGGGCGAGAACCGAACTCGTGATCATGTAAATGACACAATGACGCTAAACCTTTTAATCTCCAAATTTGCTTTTTATAAAGAATTCGCAAAGAAAAATGCTAATCATATTTTTGTTATTGTAATTTACTGAAAAATTTAAGACCATACTAAATTTGAAGGAGGGCAACATGAATAGAAAATAGATTTTGCCAAGCCTGAGCCATGATGATCGGTGGCGTCTCGGCAGCGCAATGCATTAGTGACCCATACTTAAGGGCTTGGCTAAACCAAATCCTTTGGAATTCGAATCCGATTCGAATATTTTTTAGAATCGGGTCTAATTAATAATTCTATATACATATTCCGTTTTTGCTCCTATAACTTGCCTTCAAAATTAATAGTTTTAAGTTACTGGCGTTTAATAACGAATTAACTTAAAGACAGTATATTTTCAATATGCATGTCTATGAGCAGGGGCGTTGTATTTGAACAAAAGACATACAATCGGCTGGGTATTTTTTGTTTAAAATCGATTACATTTTCCCATTAAAAATGACAATTCTACTTCGCTTATTAAGCTTTTGCCCCTATGAATGATTTTTACGTAGGATCGATTCGCATAACAGAATTAAATTGTCCAGCCCTGCTCCTAGTTGGATAACAATTTTTTTCTATTTGAGATAGCGTCGCAGACATAGTGTCGTGATCAGTGCGATCCATACTATATTTTATATATCAAATATATTTTAAATTTATATATATTAAAAATGTATGTATTATAAATCCTTGAGTTCAAATATAAACTTTCATATTGCTTGTAATTAAAATACGATGATTGTGTTATAGAAAAGACGACCAGCAAGAAATGAAACAAAGACAATGAGTTTAGAGGGAGGTGGAACAATAACAATAAACAATTTTGTCAATTGTGTGCCCGATGACGGAAGACCGGGAAGTAAAGGTAATTTTTAAAGATTTTGTAATCGTAACCAATCCATCTATAGAAAATTAATACGAGCGAAAATGTTTCTTTTGTTGAGTAAGTATGAGTCACTGATGGATCACTCCGCCGAGGCGCGGACCATCTGTGACTTATACCTGAAAAAATAAATTTTGATTTCGAAAGGCTAACGCTTGAAAGTTGTGAATCCATTTTTCTGTAAATATTTGAAAAACTTAATCACTTTTAGCATAAAATCCATATGAAGCGTATTTCAATATCATAGCAATTTTTTTCAATGATAAATGGAATGATAATAAAAAAATAAATATTGAAAATAGCAATGACAAAACGCAAATTTTATTTTAACGTTCCAACGTTTTTAAATACTGATGTTGTAATCCTACATCAGAAATTGTTTTCAAATAAAGAAAGACATGGATGCTTGTTGGCACTCTTGAAAAAAGGTTTTAAGAAATATATAGCAGTCTAAACAATCCACAGGTGCCTCACGTCAAAGGAAAAAAAGCGGCTGTTTACTTTTTTTCATTTTGTATTTACGTAAATTCTGAATTTTAACTCTGGTGATAATAATGAAGTCTTGGTCACCATAAATGGTAGCTTAAATGTAACGTAAATAAACTTGAAAGCATTTACTCCCTTTGTTGTTGAATCCAATAACAAAACCTAATCGAAGCAACAAAATGGGGAATGAGTTTTACAACTTACGAGAAATTTTGTCATCAAAATTTTCCGCTTTTTCATTTGTTGGTTTTCAACTCGAAACCTATTTAGCAGTTTTGAAAACAATATTTTTTTTGTTTTTTTCGCCTGCTTTGTTGTTGAGTGCAATAACAAAACCTAATCGAAGCAACAAAATGGGGAATGATTTTCACAACTTACGAGAAATTTTGTCATCAAAATTTTCCGCTTTTTCATTTGTTGGTTTTCAAGTCGAAACCTATTTAGCAGTTTTGAAAACAATATTTTTTTTGTTTGTTCGTAGGGCTTAGCGGTGAAGAGAGAGCATTTTTACTCGATGAACCCGGTAAATATTTTAGATTCAAATTCGTCTTCATTTTTGTTTGTCATTTGTCGTTGTCTGTTCATCATTTAAATTATTCTAGATTCACTTTAATGTTTAACAATGCATGTCATTACATTTAATTTAATTTATGTCCATATTTTTCAGTGGAATTTATTAGCTCTAAAAATATGAAATTTTGAGAGTTCTTAAAAATCTTGAAAAATTAAATAGTCGATAATTTGCGCAGCGGTTACGCGTGGTTTACCATGAACAGTAGACGTCGGAGACGCGTAAAATTTAATGGGTAAATCGACGAAATATTCTGTATTTTGTCAACGCTAAAGCAATATATGAGAGCGATTTTTGAGTGTTTTTAACATAATTCAAAATCTTGTAATTACAAATTCGGGGGAAAGAATGACATTTCCATGCACACAGTTCAACTTTCAGAGGATATTTTTTTGTTTGTTTGACACAAGTCACTGATCGATCGCGCCGCCATGGCGCGATCCATCAGTAGACTTGTATTCAACAAAACACAAAGAAAATTTATGGAAACCTCACCAAAATAAGTTACATCGTTGCGAAGATTCAAAGTTGTGCCCGTAAAATGCATGTTACCTCATTTATATCTCTTTAAAATTTATCATTAAATTATAGAATTTACAGAATAATGATGTTTATATACAATTAAACATCGTTTAGGATTGTGCATATATATTTCATTGAGTTCATCACCATTTCCTCTCTCTAAATGTCACCATCGACGCAATAGATAGGTTCAATTTGTGGAAGTAAATCTGAAATTTTTATGATATGATCCATACAATTATATAATCATTTATTAAATATTCGAAAACATAAGTTTGAGTAGGCTAATTACACGCGTGGACTTTCTAGGTATAAGTGTCGATAAACGCATTAATCATACCGAGCTAATCGCCTAGTCACTCCACGTTTTGCCGGATCGACTCGGTCCAATTATGATAATGTCTAATTAGGCTAAAACCGGGAAATGGTAGCTTATTACCTTAATGTTGATGGTTTTTGATAATTGCATCACATTTTTTAGTATTATTATCTTATGCAAATTGGCCTATTTAGAAATAGTTTGGATAATATTGAGCAGTTTCAGGATTTGTTCAATTATTTAGGTTTGGAATCATTTATTTGACATAAAAATACTTAACTACTTCCCATATTTTTATAGTGATTTATTTTTGTGATATTGTTTCTTCAAATTCCAATAAAATAAGTAAATTTAAGTGAAATTTGAGGTTAACTAAGGAGAAATTGATTTTGTAAAGCATGGGCCGCAGATGGACCGCGTCTTCGTGACACGGTCCACTAGTGACCCATATGATATGTTTTGAGAGTGCATGAAACCTTTTAATTCAATCGGTAAAATTGATAATGGCATACATCCATGCGAAATGAGAAAAAAGTTATTTTCTCTTTTCCATTTTTTAACACATCACTTAGTATTCTTATTAAAATAAAACGTTATCGGATTACACTATGCTTATATTGGTGTAGATGTACTGATGTTCATTCGACGTGACTTTATCAAACCCGATATAAACGCGTGGAAAAATACAATTTCATTATCCATCCTTTCCTGCAACAGCCGTTATTGTTTATCTAATGTTTAACACCTCTATGTTATTGCCTATATAGGTAAAAGCTACCGTTTGGGATTTAAATCAAACAAATATTTCATAACATCTCATCTAGTTTATTTTGAACCTTTTAAGGTTCTAAATAGACATGACAAGATGTCTAAACAAATCGCTTGTGAATCATTTTAAACTGCTGAAAATCCAACTTTCTATTTCTCTTTCAGCCTGTCCATTAACATCATACGAGTTCCATCAACCTCGCCAAACAACAGATTATATCCGAGTAAAAACTCCAGTTCCTGATATGCTCACTGGTACGGTCTGTGCATGGATCAGCACTGGTTCTGAGGGTATGATGGACGGTACCTTGGTCAGCTACGCCACGGCCAAACAATTTAACAGCTTCATTTTGATTGGCGATAAACAGAACGGCACAGAAAAAGTGAATATCTTTATGAACAACGAAGGTTATTCTGCTGATCTTCCGCTACCCAAAAACCGAATGGTTCATCTTTGCGCTGCTTTCAATGTCGTGAGCGGATATGTCAGAATTTACGTTGAAGGTTCCCTTAAAAAAACCATAAACCGTTTCCAAAAGAAAGTTGTAATCGATGGCGGTGGCATTCTTGTCATTGGCCAAGAACAAGACGGCTTGACCTCTGGTTTTGATCACAATCAATCTTATAAAGGGGTAATAAGCAATTTCATGATGTGGAATCGCGAATTGGAGGAAAAAGAAATAAGTGCAATGGCAGACGAAGGTTGTGAATGTCCCATGGACTATTTTGCTGCTTTGACGCCCGATGCTGTTACCCTTGTAGGTGGGGTATCGGCTAAAGTAATAAGCAAATGCCCTGCTACTAAATGAAAGGATCAGATTAAAATGGTATAAACATTGACTCTGTGCTTTAGATTTTTGTCTTTCTTTATGTTATTTAACGATGTTTGACTGTGCTCTATGATTTGCGCCCAGTGCGTCATAATTTGGGGCCGCGTTTAACAAATATCATGTCCATTCCATTGCTATTTATTATCGTTCATGTTTCATAAAAATTATGAAATTCAAATTATCACAAATTGTTTCTTGAAATGTAGGACAGACTTAGTCTGCTTATGGACTTTATTATGAAAAATATGTAAGAATAAATTATTTTTTGGAAATAGCATTTTTGGAAATTTAACTCCGGTAAATTTATTTCCACACTGCAAAAGATGTAGTAAAATAGTAGTTCTTTGACAGTCACTTTACTGATTGATACTATAATAAAACTGAAAAAAGGACATATCTGGTCAATTATGAGATGGTGAAGAAACGCACAGTTTGAGGCACGGTTCATCAAAAACCCTACATTAAATAAATCTAATCAACTTCACTTCAAATTTGGGAAATGTACAATTACGGAGGAAAAGCAACTAATTTACTGCATTTTTTCACAGTGTGTATATTTGAGTATATTAATCGATATACTATAATTTTCTTTTAGTTTGTTTGATTTGTTGATGGATCGCACTTTCAAGGTGCGATCCATCTATGGTCCACGCAAAACAAATTAAACTCTACCACATTGTTTAATATTTGGGAACCCGATTTTTTTTCTTTTTTGGAACAAAACATTAAAATTTGATTTCTTTGTTATAAATAAATGTGATTGCAGTTTTGTTATATTGTAAAGTAGTTTCTTTGATTTTGCACGAGTTCCATTACTTGATGTGTTTATAATTTGTGTCGTTATTTGTGTATGAGTAAATAATAAAAAAAAACATAAAATTAAAACCATTTAAAATTATTACATTGGCGTTTCTGGGGTTAGTGTTGCATAGCACAGGAGCGTATAGTTGCGGGCAAGTCAGTGATGGCAACCTAGTTTTACTTATACTAGGTAAAGCAAAATGATTTTACTACCACGTAAAGATGTACTAGGTAACTTATTTTCATTTTCCAAACTAGGTTGTACCTAGATTAAAAAGCGGGTAGAATAGGTAATCTTTGGTTGGGCTGCGTTTTAAGTCGTTTTTAATGGATTTTAAGATGGAAAACACAGAAGAGTCCATTTGAATCAGGTTTTTGACGTAAATTGAAAATCAGTAAATTCACATATTTTACCTATTTTTTGTGTTTTCTCATATATATCTATTCCGAATTACTTAGTTTATAGAACGCACTTTAAAATCGCCTACATCCAATGTATTGTATAGTGGTTGACGATTTTCAATTAGTATACGTCTAAGACTTTATCTATGTTATATTTGTTTCCACAGATTAAAATAGAATTTTTTAAAGAAGAAGGTTGGCATTGCTTGCAAACGGAATGGAAGTTGTGATTTCAGCAAATAGGAAAGAATGCCTTATTTCACTGTGACAAAATTGCTGTAAATTTACTTTTTATTTGCAGTAATTGTTTATTTCGAAAATTCTAAATTGCTTTGTCGATTTCGGCCAATTATGGGCTGTTGAAGAAACGCATCGTGAGGACAAAAGAGTATATTTAGTACTTTTAATTTCATTGCTATCAAGCAAAATTACTGTCATAGAGCAGTGCTTTTACTGCTGTTTTGTTACAGTGTACATACACTCTAAGAAAGTAATATATGACAAAAAATAATTAAGGTTTAGGTCTAAGGTTTTTCTTTGATCTGGACTTATTTATTTTTTCACTGCAAGAGGAAAAGCTGAAAATACAGCTTTGTACAGGGTTGCTGGTATGGGCTTTAGAATAGTCCTAAGTTATCTCGTGCGCGTGGTATAAGAGGCTACTGAAATGAACCAAAATGGTAGATGGTTTATCATCACCCAGGACAGATATCACTCACTGTACCCAAACGTGGTGGTTTAGTTTTGTATAGAATGCTTTCCGAAAACCGTGCAGTTGCTGGCACTTTATATTGTAGCAGCTCTCAACTTTTTTCCTATGGACGACTGATTCGAAGCAATTGTGCTTCGGAGCGAAGATGAATTCACATTATATGAATATTATTTCCGATTTGGTTGCACCATATATTATTTTGAATTTTCCGTTTCTAACGAAGTTAAATTTACTATGTTGAGCACGCTCAATGCGTATATTATATTTTTGTCTCAACATTCAAATATTAGTCAAAGTTAATATAAAAATTCGATGCGTCATAAAAACGAAAGCGGATTGTTATAGCAATAAAACGTTAGTAATATCTAAATTTGGGGATTTACCAATCAATTGCGTGATTACGTTTTACGTCTTGGAAGGAACTATGCGTCAAAATACATGAGCGTAAATGACCATGACGAAATGATATCCGGTTTAAATGAAATGTTTATCACAATGTTTGGCAGAAGTTGAAGTTCTATTAATAAAAAACAAAACTCGAAAAAATGTAATAATATTGCACGTATATCCACACGCGCAAAGTGTCACGTTATCATGCTGTCAGTAAGTTAAATTTATTAAAACATTTTTCGTTGAATAAAAGCCATTATTGAATCGCGCCGCTGAGGCGAAGTCTGCCTCTGGCTCTTGCTAAACGAAAGATGATTTTTGCCTGAACTCTGCTTCTCGGCACCCAAAAACGGGTCTCACAGAAAAAAATTATTATCCATGGCACCAAGTTTACGATAAATCATTTGTTAACACAATGCAGTGACTTTTTTGGATTGTTGCTATACTTATAAGACCGGTACAAAAAGCTTTGAAATCATCAACACTGCTATGAAATAGCAGTGTTGATGATTTCAAACTTTTTTAGACACCCGAAGAACAAAATAAGATTCAGGGCATTCCCTAGGCGGATGATCGACTTAATGTAAGGATTTTTAGCTTCAATTTGTTTTTGGAATGGCTCCTTTGTCTGTACTTCGAAAGTAGCCTATCAATTTATGGGAAGAGTTACATAACTTTCAAACATATTTTTTGTTTTTGTATAAAAGGAATCAACCAATGGTTACTTGTATGGCAAAGAGCTACTGCACTATGTAGTTCATACAATAAAAAAGGGCAGTGAGTGGTACCTGTCCTGGATAGTGACAAAACCCTCAGCCATATATTCGAAGCTATATGGATTCCTAAAGAAAAGATAAAAATGTTTTCAGGTAGGACTGGGCAAATACAAATCATTTGAAATTCGAATCTGATTCGGATAATTTTTTTCGGATCGAATCACCAATTCCATAAAAGCAACAAATATCCCATTTTTACTATTACAACGTTTCTTCATTGTAAAAATCAATAAATTTCAAGTTAAGAATTACTAATATTAGCACAAACATGTACTTTCAATTGCACTCCCTGTCCAAGAGTTTTTATTTTTAACGACAAAGTTGGTCAATTTGACTAAAATCGATTGTGAATTACACTTCATTTGGGCTGTTTGTTCCTATGAACGTTCTACGATTATTTCGAATAATTTGTACTTCATATCGATTTGAACCAGCGAATCATATTACCCAGCCATGCAAGGAAGCATATTTGGTCAGTCATTACGAGTTTATGCTTGGCATAAACCTCTTCAATAAAATGGTTTCAAATACTGAAAATATGCCAAAATGTACAGAATTTACAGAGATTTTGTCACAGTGTTTTTCTCAATGTTATTTCCCGATGATGGATCACCGTGGTATTGCGAGGTTCAAAAGATGATAGAGTTCTGGCAAAATTTCAAAATACAATTACATAACAATGAAACGTTAAATTTTCTGTCGACGACAAAATTTTAAAGTCTTGAACACGTGTTTTGTGACATTGTTTTATCTTGTACTTTTCATTCCAAGAAATTATGAAATGTGAACAATCAACCGCTGAACAATTCCCTTGCGTTATGAGTGTTTAGAGAAATATTTTTCAATGACGTTAATTTGAGTAATTTCGCTAATATTATAAAAGTTACAATTTGACTCATATTTTCGTGTTTCGAAAAGGAAATTTTCTCATTATAATTCACTCTTAGCTAGGCTGAGAGCGGTAGCTATAGAAGAATCGACTAACAAATACTTACTTATATGCCAAACATTTTTCCCCACCAAATTTAGTGTCACAAACTTCCGTCTTAGAAGACAATATCCAAAAGAGGACTGAATATTTATAATAAAATGCAGTGGATGGTATCTACCCTGGGCGATAGTAAAATCCTCTACCAATTCTACCATTTTGGACTTGGGCATGTGTTTTGTTTTTGGCTTTTAACAATTCTTTTATGTCAGATTGTCCTCAAAATATCCTCTTTTCGCAAATCCACCGCATCCAGGAGTAAAGGTATAAGATGGTAACAAGCAAAATAAAACTGAATCTGTGTCTGTAGTTTTATGTCAGTACTATACTACCCACACCCACCGTCATCCAAAATCAATAAAGAAAAGAAATCATTTTATTATTATTAGGGAGATATTGGTTTAAGTAATTTTAATACCAAAAAGTGACGATTTTGCTGCTTTTTTCTTACAGTGTAGCATATGTCAAAGAGGGGCATTGATCTTTTTTCTGTGTCTAAGCAGTTTCGGGATTTTTTGTTGTATTTTCAATCGATGAGTTTATTGGCATTAACCATAGCAACCATAAATAACTCATTTTATTTTATAATATTGTCACAAAGTATGATTCAACTTTAATTTATATTGATGAATATGACGTAAATGCGACAGATTGAGACCGCCTTGGCATTTTACGAGTTGGTGGAATCATTCATTTTATTAAAAGTTGGCAAACTATCAATTGTAATGTTACTATCAAAAAGTAGAAAATAGATTGAAAATGTCCAGGATGTCTCCTAGACCTAGACTGGTTTTCAGATCAGACACAATTTATCATATTATCTATATCGCCTGTCAGAAAACATTTCCTGAAAGCATCCTTTATCGAGAATGAAACATTGATGGATCGCGCCTTCAAGGCGCGGTCTATCGATGTATCATGTTTGACAAAATAAAGTTAATGTATTAGAATTAACGAATTCATCATTTTTTGAGTATGGAACGATGGTAAATTGCTTCGTTAAAAAGCATTAGTAATATACCAACACCCACTGAAGCATACTGAGCATTCTACTTAATTGAATGAAAAATAGAAAATACATCTTAATCAAAAACATTGACAGGGATAATCCCTGGATAAGAAAAAGGGGCTTCTTTATATGCCTGCATTTTTTAAATTGTATATTTTAGTTAAGAAACCAAATAATCTCAAGGCTTCGTGGATATCGCTGGGGACTCTTTAAAATATATACGTAAACGTGAAGGTTGTTATGAGTGTTTAGGGATTTTGAGTATCATTTTCTGAAGTCACGTTTTATTCAACCTATCCAAAAATATATAACAGTAAATTGAATAAATATCAAAAATACACTACGCTATCCACAAGTTTTGAAGCATGGCTTCCACAGCGTCCAAGAAGTTTCTGAACGTCCTTCCAAGTTTTGCTTTAATAATTATGTAATCTGAAAAAAATGTCAAATTTGTTATTCAGACAAATTTCTGAGAGTAAAATCTTATTTTTTAATCATTTTCGCGTCAGCGGTACTGTAATATGATTGTTCATCAATCTGGGGAATGATATTTCTAACACCTCTGATTTCTCAGTAATTTTACTTGAATTTTTTTACCGTAACTTTTTGCAGTGAATCACCCCAACCAAAGCTCTGTACCAGCGGTCACTTATAGAAGGACAGGGTTAGATTTGTTGGAAAAATAGGATCTTTCCTGTACGGCGGAGCGGAGAGCAAGAATAACAGAAACGAACGAGTCGGATACGAACCCGATATCTTCAAACTGCGATACCAACATGGTAAACACTAGGCCATCGCGCCCACAATTCACGATAAATGCGCTGTTGGCTCCATCAAGGTTCCCAAATGACTGTTAAGTCACAAAAACTTTGTCCGTACAGATTTCTTAAGCGTTGGGTACTGATAGATCGCACCGACGAGACGCCGTCTATCAGTTGCTTATGCTTGACAAAATGAAATTTCTAACCGACAAGTATCTACAACCGAAAGTCTAGATAAAGTATATATTAAAATAAATATTCCCAAAACAAAAATAACAATGTACTGAATTTCAAAACAGAAAAATGTCCCATTATTCATAAATTTATACTTTGACAAGCAGACTGAAAAACTTTAGAAAGTTTCCATGGCAACGAACCAAAATCTCAGTTACATAAGATATAACAGAAATAGATTTGTTGAAAAAGTGATGTGATCGTTTTCTAGACAGAAGGGAAATCATTAATCAACAGGTAGAAACCGCGTCGTAATTATTTTGTCAATTTGCGCCAAAACTGAAAATAAATAAATCCTATTTGATGACTTCTTTTTGTGTAAAATGACACTCAAAGCGGAGATCTCAGACTCAGACTCAGACCCGCGATAACAAAAGGAAGCAAAGCCGAAAGTGGCAGTATCAAAAACAACTTGAAATGATAAAGAGCAAATACAAAATGTAGTTGCAACAATTGCACTTTAAGCGAGAAATATCTTATTCAGTACTAAACTAGTCGTCCCAGCCCGCGATCTCATCGACGCGATCCATTCATAGGCCAAATTTCCTGATTGGGAAACCAACGGCCCACTAGGTTAAAATATAATTTTTTTTTTTATCAAATTATTGTACGTGTTTGGGATCAAGTACTTATGAAAAGTTTTTATTGTAGGGTTTTTGTTGAAAAATCACAAATAGATACTCAAACCTCTTTTCAAAGATTTTTGTTACGAGGCTTCTTAGACAGAAGTTTTGGATAGGGCTGCTAAAAACGTCACATCTTCGTAAATTGTTCAAGGATTTCGCGGAATATTTTGCACCAGGATTTTGTGTTTGATAAATTGCGTTTGTTTATTACATAAAACATTATTTCGAATGAAATAATGTTATATAAGTTTTCAATGATGAAAAATTGGTGATATTGGTGTATGAACTTCCCGGAACTTCTTTTTATATTCTGTTACATAACCCGTCTTCAAATTTGAATAATTACAACATATTTCATATAGTTACGTGCCACAATTGGCGAACTAAAAGGAAATAAAAATGGTTGATCGTGTTACCATCGCCCATAGTAGAAAACCACTCACTGCACTTTGCTAAAGTGTTGAGATCCCGTTGGGACGCTCTCCACATAGAGCGCACATACTGGGGCGTATCTATATTAGTTCTTGGACATTTGATTGACCGTCAGTTGATTTGATTTTCTCATGGCGCTATTACCCACTTATCGTAGAGCGAATATCAATAATATTAATAAAAATGTGTGGAAACGTTGTTGAAAAACGTTGTTGAAAAAAATGTCGCAAATATACAAAAAATCAAACTATTTTAATTGCCAAGTGGTGGTAGAAAAACATCCGACAAAAAAACATTTTTTTTCGTTTAAGATTGAAATCAGTATTCACTTTCAGGAATCTCGGGCTAGATTCAAGTAACTGATGACAGATAAAACTCCGAGCATATTTCGTGTAATCTGTATTTTGCGTAATCTGCTAAAGCGCGGTCCATTTGTTGCTCATTCTCAAAAAAACGTATTTTTTATTCCTATCGGTATCTTGGACAAAACCGGATGTGAGACGATGCTCCATAGCGCGAGCAAGCGGAATCATCGAGGTCCCATTTGTTCAGTGTGTGGCACAGATGGATTGATAAGAAATAAATTTTCTAATTGGGTGTCCAATCTCCTCTGATACTGGCTTTGCCTTGTAGCGAGACCTCAGCTGTTTTAACTTTTCAGCTCGCCTCTAGTGCACGGTAACGAATTTCCTGGAAATCAAACATTTATTACTGAGAAAAAAGACTTTACCGATAAATCAATATATTTGTACAAGCAATTTTAGCATCGGCTTAGAACTTATTTTAACACCCCTTTCGACAGAAAAGGCGATGTAATACTAATAAATAAAGCACATTACCCAACGGAGTTATCTGAAAGCAAAGAAGATTTTAGCTGAATTTAATACGCAATAATTCATAATAGTGAAAAGATTCAAAAGCAATATCTCGCGTTTGCTCACCTCATTGATGTAAAATAACTTGACATGTTTTTTCGAAATGGTTGAGGCAGAGATTATGCGAAAGTTGTTACATGAATACAAAAATAGTCTATAGAAAAACAAAAAAGTCAGTCAGCCACTGAAAACATCAAACGCTTCATGATAGCAATGAAGCAATAAAGCGTTTTATAAATAGGTGTCGCTAGAGAGGAAGTTTGCTTAAAAACTGGCCTGATCAAAAATTTTTTTTTGCCAGGCATGGGACACTGACGGACCGCGCCTCGACGGCGCGCTCCATCGGTGATCCATGCTTAATAATGATATTTGTAAACAAAATATCTCTGACCGAAAGGTGTTCAGCTACAGCGGAAAGGATGTTATTATAAAAATATAAAAGCAAATATCGAATGCACATACTTGTGCATTAACACATTGCTTCCGAAATAAATAATAACCATTACAGTGGTTACTGGTGGATCATATAATCGTTCTGATAAAAAGCATAGGCTTTCTACTTAAGTGTAAAAAACTTATAGCATTGGTAAGATGTCTGCTTTTTTGCAATATAATATTTAAATAAAAAAAATCCGAAATTTAATGCAATATAATGTTTATTATAAAATAAAAATAAAAAAAAACGGTTTCAGAGATTTTGGATCAACAAATATTGTCAAATATTCGTTATATCTTATGATAGCTCATTGCTATTAAGTGACCGTTAGTCGGTTCCCTTTCGGCACTGCTTCCGGCGTTGTTCAGAGCGTATTTCAATCAGAAAAAAAATACCAGTTAGCTCAATCGGTAATTGGGATACGCTCTAAAATCCCATCTGTAACGTCTGGAGTCGAAATTGGTGAAGGATGGATGCATGCGAAAGATCTGCTGGACGCCCCGCCTGCGGACGGTGGTTCACGGAAACGCTGCTTACGGCCTTCTCCAAAAACCAGGTCCATGTACAGGAATAATGAAAAAAAGGAAGCCATGATTAAGGAAATATTTTCTTCAAGGCATGTGACAATAAATTTACACAGGAAAATCGTCATATCCTGAATTCTGGACGATATATTCACTTTCCTCCGTAGTTTCAATGTTTGGAAGAGCGACATAAAGAGCACGATTCATTCTTTTGGTCTTGTTTTTCTTCCATGTTATGCTGGTATTGCCCTGAAATTTACGTTTAGAATTTTTCAGTCTCAATCAGATAATCAAGACCAATTTTTCCAGAAGATTATTTTTTCTGATTCACTATCCATTTCTGGGTTTTACAACCATTCTCTAGAGTGGACAGAACCCAGAACACGGTTACACGGTTAGGGTTTCCGGAAATATACGAATCCCGAGCCTATCCAAGTTATTACACTCTGGGTTGAATGCTGGGCATGGATCAAGGAATCGTATTTTTCCGGGACACAAAAACCGAAATCTTCAACATGCGACAACATGATATCCATTAATTACAATGTAACAAAAGTGCATTGAATAACTGGTCATTTGAGGTAATTGCATATTTTAAAAGTTAAAAAAACGCCCCGTTGATGAGATTTATGCGAATGATGGGCCATTGATAAACCGTACCTTCGCGGTGCGATCCATCAACACCCCATATTTGGCCAAAAATTTGAATTCTGAATTTTTTCAATACCGAAATTACTGTCAAAGACCAGTGATTTCGTTGCATTTTTGTAACAGTGTAGGGCATCGTGCCCGCCTAAGCTAACTTTGTTTCGTAATGTATGTGAACTGCGGATAGTTTTTAAAGCGAACAGGCGTATCAGGTAGATATTACAAGTGCACTTACTACGGCTACAATTCTGAAGAAGATGATGATTTTTGTTCAGAATGGAAATGATGGCGCTAAAGTCTTTTGTCATTTAAGCAACCGATGGTTGGTCCTCCTTGCTTCAAGTGCTATTTCAATTCTACAGCCTGTACTAGATTGTGTACATGTGCTCAAAAACCAAGTTTCGAACTCGATATTATGAAATATACTCTCATGTTCTCCTAACCTGTTTTTTCATAAATTTTCGCACCGTTACGGCAACATTGTCTTTTTCCTTTGCTCTTGCAATTAGAGCCTTTTTAGTTTCCTTTGAGCAAACAAAAATTACACGGAGATCTTTCTGCACGCTTTCATTCAAACCCTTAACAAATAAAAAATTTATATGTCATACTATTATGAAAACAAATATATATGGGTTTAAAGATGTGGTAGATGGGTTATATTCTATCTGGGCAGATCCTACTTACTTCACTTTATTATGGCTGTTCATTTCGGTTTGTGATGTCTTCAGCTTAGAGTGTAGTTGCTGGTGTTACATGATATTGTAGATCTTCACAAACGTAACGACTGTCAGTTATGGCGCGATATTTCGGACATACGTTGGCCCAGTCAGAAATGTTGTATTGTCCATGTGACTCATTCTTGATAAAAAGTTTTATAGAAAAGTTTTTTGTGAGGAGTAAACTATCCCAATCAGAAATATTACTTTGCCAACCATGAGCCACTGATGAACCGTGTGTAGGCGGCAGGTTCCTTCAGTGGCTCATACTCAACAAAGAATATTTAATATATCTCCTGATGGAGATTCACATTCTCTGATCAAGAACTAGTCAGGTACACATACTTAGTTTATACTTGGCACGAGCTTGACCCGATGTATCTGTAAATTTGACAGTTATTAAAAAATATAATGATCTCACTCTATGCTTAGTTAATATTCAATATTTTAAAAGAAATACACCACTTTTGTACACATTTTTCTTACTTCATATGTCTTGAAAATCTCGATGTCATTTTGTTCAATTAACTCAGGAGTTACTATGACAATCATTCTCAAACAATTTTCAAGAGTACAACGAAAATCATTTCCGATTGTTGCTAAAAAAGAAACATAAACTCAACTTAAAATTGAATTGAGGTCGTCACGGGACTCCGCACGCGACGTTCCGCTGTTACGGATCCGTGGCGATCATTATCATAATAACTCAATTTGCCTCCGAAATCAAATCAGGGAGAGACCCCGGCCCCAATGCTGCCAAATATTGGGGTTGTAACTCCCATTGTGATGAAATTGCGAAAAAACTTAATTTTCGTGCGCTTACGGCATGATTTTCTTTTTTTGTCTGACCGTTTTTCGGACAGTATCAGAGGTCTTCGCTGCCGCTGGTAAGGGATAATATAATATATTTTCAATTCAAACTACATTGCTCAGTGCATAAGTACACTTGTTCAATATCAAATTTGAATCGGTTGTTGTTCAAATAGAAAAGTTTCATTTTTTTAAGATTTCGTTCCTCTAATCCAAGTCCGGTTCAAATAATTTGTGCTTCATATCGAACTATAGTACCGAGTTGTGTTGTTCAATCCTATTTTTGAGTTGACCAGTACCCAGCCAGGCAATTTTGATCAAAACATATTTTGTTAAGTAGGGGGCACTGATGGATCGCGCCGACAAGGCGCGATCCATCTGTGGCGCATACTTGCCACAAAAATCTGATTGAGTACCATGCAAAGTCCTGTAACAACAGCATCTTATAGACTGACATAAGATTCATTTATGTTATTACACCCTGGGTGAAATCGTGAATGTGGATTCATGAACCAGACACATTGGAATATTGCGCCTACTTTTGCAAAATTTCATACCTGATATTTCGTTCGGTGCTCTGTTAGGATCATAAAAAGCTTTCTTGGTGCCTTTAAAATATTTCAATACGTCATCAAGAACGTTTACGTCATCATTGAAGGCATCGGGCATGTAAACCAAATAAGCCAAAAGCTTATCAGCTGCAAAAATATAGAAATTGGTTAACCTTAAGTAATTTACAAATTTTCGATCTAGTTTTACTTCGAGATTAATTCAAATAATTTATCCGAATTGGAGTGGAAGGTCATGGCCTAATCTCCACTCTGACTAGGTGAGTCGCCGTGCGTCGGCGAAGTGTCCTCAGCCAATCTTCCGCATAAAATCACTTCCCACGGGTTTCGAACATTTGTCCTTATGATCATCGAACTGACTCTATGGGCTTTAGTAGCTGATCAGGGGTCTATATCGTCAAACAAAACAAAAATTGAAAAATGAGATTCATAAAATGTTACTCACACTTTTTACTTTTGCCGAACGATTTTTTCCACAAATAGCGTATTTCAGTCCAAAATTTCCAATAAATGAGAGAAAGTATAAATGCAATGAAAATACAAACTGGAAAGGAAATATATATATAATATATATAAATTTGAACAAACTCATTTGCATTTTATGGTTAAAAAATGAAAACCCACGTAATAATAGGGTGTTTCATTCCATGAACGATTCACGATTGAATTGAATAAATTGCGCTCCGGGTCGATTCGAACCCACGAATCGCATTGTCCAGTCCTAGTCAAACCTGGCCCATAGATGATTCCATCACTGATTCATGCCTAACAAAACCTATTCGAACTCCATTTTTGGTTTTTAAAATTGGCTGGTTATTGAACTTTTTATTATTTTTTTGAGACAGATTCACACCGAATTTAGAAAGATTTGAAAGTAAATGTGTCTGGAAGTATACACTGTATCAAAATTACAGTAAAATCACATCTCTTTAACAGTAATTTTGCTTGGTGAGGTTGAAACAAAACTATAAAATCGGCTTTATTGGCTTTATGGTCACTGTATCAAAATTACAGTAAAATCACATCTCTTTAACAGTAATTTTGCTTGGTGAGGTTGAAACAAAACTATAAAATCGGCTTTATTGGCCTTTATGGGCTGTTGATGGGGGCTTTTAAATAATATGCAACTACTGCAAATGACTAGTAAATTAAGTGTCCTTTTGTCACAGTGTAATTTCTCTTTCCATTTGTCGAGTATTCTAGAATTTTGATTAGAAGTAATTCTGTTTCTCAAATATTATTAAATGGATTTATTTTGCAGTGAAATTATGATATATGCCAAATTTTAGGTTGAAAACTTTGACATAAATCATGATTTTGCCATGAAATATGGTTAAAAATCAGCAAAAGGGTTAGGCAATTAAATTCGGCACATTGGGACGCACCAAAGAACGAACGCGTCATAGAAAAATAAACAAGCAAAAATAAAGGGTGTTTTAGAATTTTATTACAACAAAAAATGTTCCTGATTTTGATCGGATGCTGATAGGTTGGAACATTATTCTATTTATATAGTGAATTTCAAATCCCGTTTAGACTGAATACCCTGTAAAAAAATAACGTAAAATTGCCGCTTTTTGACAGTATTTTTTGCGGCGAAATCGTAAACAAACAACCTTAGAATCGAAATTTTCAATCAATTATGGACTTTCGATGGAACGCACCTCGGACGCAATTTGGAATCTTACAAAGTACAAGAAGTAAAAGAACTGAAAATAACTTTTTTAGTGTATTTTGATGAAATTATACTAGTGTGTATACTCTTATCCCACCTGCAAGAGAAATCCACACGATTATCAGTTTTTTGTGCCTCCTCTCTGGATATGCAACTACAACTTCGAATGAATCTTCCACTTCATCAGCAGTGGTTTTCAAAGTACAAATATAAGTTCCCTGATCGGAAAAATCTATGTTTCTGTAAAAAGGGAATAAAAATATAATTTGTTACGTTATTTGTCGAATATGATGGGTCACTGATGAGTGATGGATTGCACCATCGAGGCGTGATCCATCTGTCGCTCACATTTGACATAACAAAAAACATACTTAAGATAAAGGCACTTAATGATGTCTCTGATGCACAAAACAAGTGAATCGAAAATAAAAATTAGAAGCCAAAGGGTGCACAATTTTTTCCAGTCACACTGTAACAAAAATGCAGTAAAATCCCTGCTTTCTGACAGTAATTATATTCGGTACTATTAAAATAAAACTATAGAATCGAATTTTTCTGACAATTACGGCGCATCGATCGAGCCCACTGCTGAGGTGCGGCTCATCAACCACCCATACTTGGGATAAATCCCATCAACATGACGGTGGAAATATGGGATTACTGCAAATGATTAGTAAATCTAATTGTCTTTTTTTACATTGTACATCTCTATAATATTTACGTAATTTGAATTTTTACTCGCAAAATGCTAAATTTTCACAAAAAAACAAGATTAAGACAAAGATTCGGTATCTCTGAATCAGTGATTGGTGTACAAAATCCGCGTTTGTGCTCACAATATGACGTCACAAATGAGTAACAAAAATAATTGTGCACCCCCCTCTCCTGATCGTCGCAACAAAAAATCTTGACAGCTCATAAAATACTGAGTTGGTTAAATGAAAAATATATACCTGAAAGTGTATTTTGTAGTGAAATTGTCGTTTGCCTTTTGGTTTTGAATTTTTAGCGCAACACTTTCCGTCAATGATGTACAGTACTTGGTACCATAAAGCTCGCTGTAAAAATAATAATCTTATTGAAATGCAAGACAAACATGAAAATTGATCTTCCTATGCTGATTTTGTTAAGATTAAATGACGAAAACATTGCTTTTTTAGCTATTTTTTACCAACAATTCTTAAAGTAGGGTCAGATTCGGAAAGATTCATTTCGATGATCAATTCGGAAATAAATAAAGCTCTGAAAGTGGGAAATCTATGGGTGGGAAAAACAAAAATGCAGTAGAATCACCGACCTTTGACAGTAATTTTTCTTGGTGATATTGACAAAATCTTTCAAGTTTGACAGTTTTTTGCTAACTATGGGTTGTTGACGGAACGTACGCCGAGTGCGGTCTATCAACAGTCCATACTCGTCATAAAACTCATCAGTTGGATAGTTACGAAATTTAAAAATAAACAATTACTGTGAATTATTGGTAAATGTACTGTAAATGTTGTTGTGACAGTGTACTCACGATGAACAATTTTCGCTTTTTCCGTTGACTTCTGATCGACATATTTCTGTTCTATTTCTACAAACAAAAAATGTACATTTTGCAATTCTCCCCAAATATTGTTATCATATACGTATTTTAAATTGAATAGAAAAACTTTTAAACATTTCCTATAGAGAGAAAAACACACATTTAACAAGGAGCATTAAAATCGACGCTGTTCGACAGTAACTTTGCTCACATTATTACAATACAAAATTTGTATATTTGATATAAAATCGATTTTTTTAGCCATAGCCAATTATGGTGTCTTGATAGAACGCACCACCGAGGTGCGTTCATCAAAATCCCAAATTGACATAAATCTTGAATATATGACAATTTTGGAAATATGCAATTACTACAAATGTTGTGTAAATTGCTGTCATTTCAACACAGTGTACTTTCTGCTGAACATTTGAAATTGAATGAATCATTCTTCCCATTCCACATAAATATAGGTTTATGTAATAGTTCGTTGTAACATAGGCTTTTATTACAAGAAACCAGGAAGTAGAGAAACACAGAGTGAGGACAGGCTGCCATTTTCATGTGGTCAAAAATATAAAAGGTAGTATTAGTTAAACTTCCTAATAAGTGGCTGGATATTTTGCAATCTGAAAATAAAGGCATAACAGACATTGCGTAAAGAATTAAAAAGCCTGTATCATATGGATTGGAGTACCACGCGACTTTAGTTTAGGGCTAAGCAATTGGATGTGAATTCAGTGATTCAAATCGATTCGAAGCACAAATGATTCGAATTCATCGCGAATCGTTCATAGGAAAAAAACTAGCCAGATAAAGACGAATTCTGATTTTTAACGACAAAATGACCAAAAAAGATGTCAATATGATATGCACGCGCGCCTGTCTTCCGCTATGATTCATCATCTCTTAAAAGCTAACAAAACACGAAATATTACTAGTGGCTGATTCATCGGTAACGTGATGAAAAAATTTACCATTTACTTCCTCATTCAATTTTTGACAGAGTTGCGCTTGCGAAGGCTAAAATTGAATTTTAAAATTAAAATTAAATTTTAATTGAATAAATGCATACATATATTTTTTTTTGGATTTTGCTTTAATTTATTTGCCTATAAGGAAACAGGTATTGAACACCGACCAATTGAATAGTAAAGAGCTACTGCAAAACGTAGTACCAGCTTTCTGTAGAAAACATCTAAGAGAAAACAGAACGTACCCATGTAATAAAATGCAGTGAGTGGTATCCTCCCTTTAAAAATACTTAAACGATCTTTTCTCTTAGTTGCCTCTCCCAACACGCAAGGAGTGAACATTCAATTTAAATATATTTCAGTGTTGGCAATCATAGATAGAGGTACCGAGTTTACCAAGAATAACTAGTTTGCCTAGTTTATTTTAAAAGTACTTTTACCTAGTTTCACGGATGTCTGATCTACCTTGTTTAACTTATACAGAAGTTTTACCCGGATGATTTACTGGGTAAAATAGGTCAATTCACTTAATTTTTAACTCAAAAAAATTACTCTGTACCTGGTTCAAAAAAGAAGGTACTTGATACAAAAAACAGGTAAGTCAAATATCCGTTGTTAAAATATTTTTATTATATTAACAGACAATTCAATGGGTTATAGTCTAAAATCTATTGAAAAATGTCCGAAATACAGCAAAACAACGATTACCTAGTGTACCTAGTATTTTAATCTAAGTATTACCTAGTTTACCTAGTAATACTTCCCAATGTTATATTAATATGGGAGCGCTTAAATACACAGTGAGACCCATTGAGGAAATAAATTATTTTGGAGGGAATTTTTTCCTTCACCAATTTTTTTCATGTATGATTCACAAATGAACCACACCTCAGTTGCGCAATCAATCATTGACTCAAACTTAACAAAACATGTTTTGAGAATCCCTTTTTTGACTGGTTGTCTGTCCCTTCTAGAAAAATTCGTTAAACATGAGCAGCGCGATCCATCAGTAACTCCTACTTAACAAAATATGTGAGGACAAAAAATTGCTAACTGGGATAACGTGCAATACGTTGTTGATACCTATCATTCGAGATTAAACCAATGAATGGTAGATGGTTTTATCAATGCGCAGAGTAGATACCACACAATGTACTTCGCCACTGTAGTTCCTAGAGTGGAATTGCTGATATAACCTCTTTGCTATCATTTGAGTGTCCGTTAGTTGGCGGCTTTTAGGCGCTGTTTTCGGGCCTTGCTTTGACTGAAGTTCCTAAAAAAGGAAAACTCGTAAACCTCTTTCTTACCTGTGCCAGAAAATTTTCGATACTGATCCCTTTCCGGTATTTCCTCTACAATAAACATCCAGATCTTCACCTGGCTC
The DNA here is from genome assembly GCA_963675895.2 of Styela plicata. Taxonomy (NCBI): domain Eukaryota; kingdom Metazoa; phylum Chordata; class Ascidiacea; order Stolidobranchia; family Styelidae; genus Styela; species Styela plicata. The sequence continues at coordinate 4,696,909 of OZ023150.1, forward strand.
CGCCAAATACTTTGGCTTTGATTTTACTATCGAAAGCCTGTTTGAATACATCATTTTCTCTGAAGTAAAGTTAAGAGTTTCTTTTGTAAGAGAAAGACTGAAAAAGTCAAGGGCCAAAAGGGGTAAATTATCAATTTGGAGCACAGAAATAAAAAGAAATGAAAAGTCTTATTCAAGACAATGCGCATTAATCAACCAGATACCAAACAAAAAAGTCTTAAACGAATGGGAGATTGTTCACCAGAACAGAAATTATTACTCCGTCAAGCATGGGCAGCAGAGGAACCGCGTCTCAATGACTCGGTCTATCAGTTAATTATACTTCGCAAATTTGCAGAATAATAGCCGAGAGCTACTAAAAGATGCAATACCAGCAACTGCAGTCTAAACGGAAAATATATCACAAATGGAACAGAATCGCCATGGTAAAGTGCAGTGAGTGATGTCCGCCCTGGGCCATCGTAAAACCATGTACCACTTCTGGTCTAAAACATTTCTTACCCTACGACTGCTTCAACGATACGGTCAAATTAACAATGGAGATTTACCTAATTCGGTAAAAACGTTTTGAAAATGCGCTTCCAGCTACGCTGTGACAAAATTACAGAAAAATTACTGATTTTTTTTTTGGTAGAAATTTTTCTCGGTGATATTGAAATGACGTTACAAAATTTTTAGAAAAAAGAAATTATTATTTTTAGCTATTATGGGCTTTTGATGGAACGCACCGCTCAGGGTCTAATAACTTCGGTAGGCTAAACCGAACAGGAAACGATTATATCTTTCAAGCAATTTTAACCCTGACCGTCTATATGTGACCGCTGGTACAGTACCTTGGTCCGGGTGACCCACTCCAAGAAAGGACTATAAAAATGGACAGTAAATTTACTGTACATTCGTAACAGTGTGCAATGAAGTTCGATGAATGGTATCGTTCCTTGGCGACAGCAAAGTAATCTAGCATTTCGTTATTTCTTTTTAGTCGTCTCTTACGTCATGAGAGAAAAATTAAATTTTAATAAATTTGATAAATATAAACAAGTTATTCGATTCCTACGATACCTTGCAAACAAATATCATACGACGATGCAGCCATTGTTGTTCCTTTATATTCCACAGTGCAGTGGTACTTGCCAGGTGTCGTCATATAAGATGCATTTGTTATCTGTTTAAACGATCCCAAATTATATTTTAAGAATGTCAGCTACTCAGAAGCCCGAAGAAAATAGGTTTAATCGGAAGTAACTTTAGCAAATGGGAAATATTCTTAATATATCTTTTGCTAGAGCTAAAAGAACTTCTGATTGCCTGGTAGGAACCAAATTATAAGGAAATTTTCAGAATCATCAATACTGCTAGGAAATAGCAGTGTTGATGGTTTTAAATTTTTTGGTTACCAGAGAAAAATGACGTAAACGTTTCAGACACCGAAAGTAAAACAATATATGTGATATAGGTACCCGGTTACCAGCAATTCCTGTTGGACGTTCTATCCTCGGTGACATATAAACGGATGGACGATACGGGATATCCGTATCCAAATAGTATAGTATAGAATAATTTGAAAATATTTTTTGATTATACTCAATTCGATTCATTTTGCAGTGAAATCATGATATATGCTGAACTTTACATTATAAAATTTGACATAAAACTTGACTCTGCTGCAAAATATGGTCAAGTATCAGCAATTTTTAAATATTGTTTATATTTATACTTAATTATAAGGACAATCCTACATGGCACACTAGTAAATAAATAAGACGTGGTAGATGGTTTCATCATCACCGTACCGTGGGCAGATACCGCTCACTTCTCTTTATCTTGGTCAGTTCCGTTTGGGATGTTTTCCGTTTAGAATGCAGTTGCTGGTACTATATTGTTTAGTAGTTGGTTATTTTTAGGCACTGCTTCCCGCCTTGCTAAGAGTGAATTTTAGTAAAAAAAATTAGTGACAAAATACATGGGCGATATATCATGATACATGTCTTTTCATCAAATTGTCAATATTTAACAAAATAATTTGTTATTTTCTGACGAGATTAACAGTATTATGTTATTATTCTTTTCACTCCAGGCAAGGACAGAAAGCAGCGCCGAAACGTACGAATAAATACCACTTAAAGGAAAAAGAATTTCTACGAAATTCCCTACTAGCAACTGTACTCCAAGTATAAAGAAAACATCCCAAAAAGAGCTGAACCACTATAATCAAGTCCAGTGAGCGGGGTTGGTCATGATGCTAAAATCCTATACCATCGATGTATTAGGCGCAATCATACGTTCAAAGAAAACATCGCCTCTCCAGCCATACTTTGGATTTTATTGAAGGACTTATGAAAAATTACACCTGCACGTTGTGTGGAACAGATGAGAAGGACGAAACTGAACAATCTAGGCTGCCGTAATAGTGTACTTTTGCTGTTATTTTTAGTTCCACTCAAGTTTTTTTTTCGGAAGTGAACGCTAACAGCTAGTCGCTTGATTATCACATGCACAACACAATACATTTTTGTTTTGAATTTACTCAAAGTTCCGAATGTAACCTTCGAGTTTGATCGCTTAACGCCCGGAGTAAACCCCATGTCTTATTTTTATCCTCACTTTGTGTGTTTTTGGTGAAAAGACGCTCATACCTTGTGTTTACGTTTTAAAAACTTATTCTAGTCTAGGTTCGTTTCCCAGGTTTTTCGTCATTTTGTCCTGTGTGTTTTTGTTGTGTACATTTTTGTCTATTGGCGAATATCGAAATAAACCATGACTATGACATTTTAGTGTGGTATTGGATTCAAATATTTGGATTGAGTTACCTAGTCATAGCGACAGATGGCATTTTTTCATTTCACGTAACTTTTTGCATTGCAACAATTGCTAAATTCGCTGTTCGGGCTTTTGAGTATTTATCAACTTGAAAAAGGGTTGAGTGGCAATATTTCTTATTTTTCCGTGGTAAAATAATGAAGTCTCAAATTGAGCCAAAATAAAGAGGCGAAATACTTTTCTTGAGAAATTGTGTTATTATTAAATATCACGGTAAAACAATCAAGAAATCGATTGATTTGAAGGACCTAAAATGGCAGAACAAATATGATAATTAATGCGGCCTGAAGTCGAAAAAAATTTCTTCGTTTTAAAAAAAACTATGAAGACCATTCTGCGATATTTTTCGATAGGCTATTGGGGGGGAGGGGGGGGGTGGCACAAAGTACGCTAGTGTTTGAAGGTCTTGTCTTCAAATTTCTTGCAATAAAAGTCAACAAGATGAATTATAAATTGTTTAATAAAACCGTTACAGAATAACTCAAATTTGATTATCACATGAAAGAATCTTATAGTGTAAGGGGCAGTGCTGGCAATTTTAAGTGAAAATACTTAGTTTACATGATATACTTTCACATAGTTTCAAGAGTATATAACTTACCAAGCTTAACTGTTACCGAATTTTCTCTATGATATTTTACCTCTTAAATTTACTAGGTAAAAAGGTAAACTTATCTATTTCCCAACCAGGTAACTAGTATAAAAAAAAATAGATATGTCATATTTTCATCATAAATAAGCTTTCAAAATGGACTATTAGAAGATTTTAATTTTTAAATCTATCCAAAATGCCTTAAATGCAGCCAAACGATAATTGCTTAGTTTACCTGTTTTTAATCCCAGTACTACCAAAATTTTAAAGTGAAACTAGCTTACTCGGTAATAATTTACCTAGTTTTGAGGTAATTTTGATTTTACTTTACTTTAGAAAATAAGTTGAGAAAAGAGTTTAGAAAATAACTATAGATTGCCATCATTAGTAAGAAGCCGCTTCTACACAGTGAGAAATTTCATGTTTTGTCAGGCATGAGACACTGACGGATCGCGCCGACGAGGCGCGGTCTATCAGTGGTTCATACTTGACAGAATAGAATTTTTTATCGGGTTAGTTTCTAAATTAAATATATTACCTGCAAACGTTTGAAGGTCGGGTAACCGTCTTCTATTTCTCCTTCAATAAATTGGAATGTTTCATCGTTTGTACTTATCTCTTCACAATTCTGATACCACGTCGTTTTTGTGGATTTATATTGATCTTCTGTCATCCGAATTTTCATTTTCACTTCATTTTAAAAACAAAATTAATTTCATAAATTGAATTAATTTAATTCAAATCAGATTTTTTTAAGTATGTATGGTTGATAAATAGAGCCATGAATTTGGACTTACATTACTCCTTGTTACTAAGCAATTCGACTCGGTGATTCGAGTCAATTCCAAGTGCAAATTATGCGAATCGGTAGTTAATCGACCATAGGAACATAGCGTAAAATAATGGGATTGATTGATGGGGAAAATGTTTCAGATACTCTATCTGTATCAATAGTAGCGAATTCACAGCTATGGATGTCTTGATTTCCATAACGGGGATGAAATGGAAGGCAAAAAAGGGAAAATTTTTATATGTTGAATTAGTAACAGTAATTCGATCGATTTGAAAAACAATACCCGAATCAAATTCTAATCCCTAAAAATTCGGTTTTGCCCAGCCCTACTATCATTGCAGAAAAATATATTGAAATCGCGGTTCTTTACAATCATTTCTTCTGATGATGTAGAAGTAAATCTTTAAAATCGAATTTCTTGGCCGGATATTTGAATCGGATCGAATCAATAATTCTCTGTAAATAGCATTTTTTAACCCTTTCTATAGTTCGAGCCTTTTCTCAAAATCAAAAAGTTGATAACTAAATTCATCACGCTTCAAAAATATACTTTTCCAACTTTTTTCTTAAAATGTAATAAATCCACTTTATTTTATAAAGTGCCGCTGATTCGAATAATTCACCGAATCGAACACCGAATCGAATTGCCCAGACCTGTTAGATTTACTTTAATAATAAAATCTGCAATACTTTTTTTTTTTTTATAGCCACTTCTTTGAGTGGGTCACCCTGTCCAAGGGCCTGTAACAGCGGCCGCTTATAGGCGGACAGGGTTACAATTACTGGAAAGATATGATCTTTTCCTGTTCGGCTTAGCCTACCCAAGTTATTACACCCTGGGACAGCGATGACAGTAACTAGACACATTCCTTGTACTGTAACATAGTTACAATAATGGAGAAGACTAGATAGGAAAACTTGGATAAAAGAGAACATATTTCTCGAAAGACCGGTCTTGATCAAACATTGATTTTGCTATGTAACTCGAGGTGCCTCAGTAGGTTAAGCGCCATTTCCGGATTATCTCTCATGTTGTATGAACTCCTCATATTGACACTTTTGGCATATTGCGGTCAAAAATTTCTTTTGTCAAGCATGATCCACAGATGTACCGCGCCTCAGCGGCGCGATACATCAGTGGCCCACGCTTAACGTACCATGTTTTGTTTGAGATGAAATATTATTATAAGTTTATAACTTACTATCGCAGCGAAGTGTAAAAGTATCCCCTCGGTGTTTTGAATTTTCAAACAATACAGCCGAACAATTCAACGTGGGTCCACTTTTTAGCTTTGTAGAAATATTTATTGAAATCGGGTCGCCTGTCCAGAACTAAACAAGAAGATTAGTAGGATTAATAGGTTAACTTCAAATAGCCATAGATTGAAATAGGTTGATACAAAGGTATCGTCGGTCGAACACAAATTTCAAGAAGTCATCTGGTATATTTACCACGCGACTTCACGCAAATGCCGACAATGACACCATAGAAGATTTGATTTTTTTCTTTTGTTTCCGAATAATATGTTATGGCTTATCCATCAACCTTTCGGGCGTCTTATACACAACGACAATAAAACTGGCCTAGCAGTATTGATGTGAGCTTGCCGTTTGTAATTTTATAGTATTATTAACATGTATTTTTGGCTAAAAATGATGAATGCGAAAATGATATGCGAAATAATTGAACGGTGAACCAAAATAGTTAAAAATAATTAACCATTACACACTATGCTCTTGTTAAGCAGTTACAACAAGGTATAGGCGATTCGACTTGGTGATTTAAATTAACTCGAAAATTGAATTAATCAAATCAAATGTTAAAAAAGAATATTGCAAAAGTAAGTAATTTCTTTTTTAGCCGTAAATCCTAAATTTTTTGATTTTGATCCTGATGCATTTTGCCCTTGGAAGGCTGTATTGCGAATAAAAAGTACAAGCCATCTTACGACAACATACATTCAACCTCATCATCCCATTCCTTCACCCAAGTCAAAATTCTGCGTTCTATCGCTTCGACTCACCATTGTAACCGAAATGTTAGCATTATCCCAACTCGAATTTGCATCGCCAAAATATCCTTTCTTTTCCCTGTCTTCCCACTTCATAGATTCGTTGAATATTAGGACGTTATTTTTTTCGATGACGCACTGAATAAAAAGACATTAATTTATTATTTTTGTAAGATGGAGCGAAATAAAAAAAACGGATTTTTTTCGAAATAAAAGATGCCAACCTGGTCGCTATTTGAGCTGGGTAAAGTATAACAATATCTTTTCACTTGGTAGAGTATTTTTTGGGAAACTAGTTTTAATCTCAAAACTATAGGTAGAGCTTTGATTTTAAACCAGGAAAGACAGATATCCGATCAACTAGGTAAAACTATCGCCAAGGAGTGGTCCATCAACCGGCCATACTTGGAATAAATCATATCAGAGAAGTGCTTTCTGATTTCGGAAATATACAATTACTGCAAATGACAAAGTAAATTTACTTTACTTTTGTCACAGTGTAGAATATCCGCTTTTGAATCTATTAAAAAGAAAACTCAATAAATGCAGCCAAAAGTTTATTACCTAGTTTGCCAGGTTTTTAAAAACTATAATAAAATATAGCTTAACTAGTAGCACTATACCTATAGTTTATGGTGAAACTAGGCTGTCATCAGTAGTATTGTACATGGATTGGAATTGGATTAGTTAGAAGTAGTGTTGGCAATTGTAGGTAAACTTCAAGGATGCCAATATTTCATAAGAGTACCGGGTATACATAGTATATGTAGTTTAACGAGTTTATTTCAAATCTATCATGCCTAGTTTCTCGGATATCTGAATTACCTAGCAGACTGTTTGAAGATTTACCTATTTAAGTCATAAGAAAAAATTGGTAAATTTACTTCATTTTCAACTTGAATACTTGAAATATTAACATTTACATAGTTTTTTGCATACAAAGAAATAGTTACCAAATATAAAAAAATAGGTAAATCTGATATCCATTATAACAATGCTTGTAAAATAGATGATTCGGTGACTTAGGCCTTCAAAATTTGTAAATATGTCATAATTGCGGCATTACAAGAATTACTTAGTTTACCTAGTTTTTAATTACGGTGCCACATAGTTTTGAAAGTTAAACTAGGTTACCTAGTAAGACATTGCCTAGTTTTGCAGTACAGTAGTTTAAGTAAAAACTATCTCTCCAACATTAGTTGGAAGCCATCGTGTTGACAAGTCGAATGACAGTTTGAAATGCTTAAAAGTTTATCACATACCTGCACAGTTTCATCAGGGTTTGTAGGACGGTCTGTTCGGTGCTGGCAAACCTGGTAAGGGTATTGGTGCTATTGGTGGAAGAACCTTCTCTGCTTCCCTGCATACTATTCCAACAGGAAAATTGTTATAGAATTCTTTTGCTGAAAAAGAATGAAACAAAGGAAGTCAATTTTCCCCAAAGGTTGAAGAAACATTTTGAACCGAATATTTTTTGAGTATCTAATCGGCGAGCAGTGTATATAAACTGCGTCTGGGACTGGGTAGTTTAATTCGAATCAAATCGATCCAAAACAAAAAATATTCGAATCAACCGTAAATCATTCATGAATCAAGTGGAAATTTCTTTTTTAACGGAAAAAGGCAATCAATTTTGGTCAAGTTTGACCAAAATTTATTGCATTTTGTCGTTAAAAGATGAAAATTGCTGCTCCAAGACATAAAGAGAGAATTGAAAATACACTGGCTATAAGCACGTTTATGCTAATATTTGTAATTCATAACTATAAATTTTCATATTTGGAAACGAGTGGTAAGAGGGAAAATAGGAATACTTCTTATTTATATGAAATTATTGATTCGATTCGAACCGATTCGATGAAATTATCCTAATCAGATTCGAATTCCAAATAATTCGAATTTGCCCAGCCCTTAGGTGTAGTGAAATTATCGTTTGTTCATTCGTACTAATTGAATATTTCTAAAAGAATTGCAAACGCCATGTTAAGCGCGTTGGTAGACAACCCAGCCGTCCATAATTGCAATGTAGCAAAAGTACAGTAAGGCCAATTGCAGTAATTGCATTTTTTAAAGTTAAAAAAACGCCATGTTGATGAGATTTGGGCCAATTATAGACTGTTAATAAACCGTGCCTAGATCGCGGGAGGTTCGATCAACACCCCCTATTTGGCCAAAAAAGTCAATTTTTAATTTTTTATCAATACTGACGAGTAAAATTACTGTCAATAAACTAGTTATTTTGTTGCATTTTTATAGTGTGACAATATTAATTAATTTTATAGTTTTATTTTGATATCTTTGAGTAAAATAGAGTAAAAGCACGATGATTTCACTATATTTTGCTACAGCAAACAGAACCAATGAAATATGAACTCGAATAAAGTAAAAAATTAAAGTTCAAAAATCATTACTAAAAGTCTTACTCAGTTCTTTTCCATTACCGAAAGATATTTGAACAAAGGTGTGCAATAATAATAATAATCCTGATAGTTGTATAAGCATTTCCTTCTTCTAATAATACCCTCTTAAAAATATTCTGTAAATAAATATATCGATAGGGTAGGAAATTAGAATCATCGTTCTTTAGAAGATAATTTTTCTTATTGACATTTAAAAAAATAAACTATGGAATCGACTTTTAATGTCAATTATTGACTGTCGATAGAACGAGCCTTCTGAGGGATTGAATTGAACGTGCCATACCCGTGCACACCCTACCTCTTTCTGTACAGTAACTGCATGGACCACTATCGACAAATGAAAAATTGGTCTCTTTTAAGTACATTTTGAGAACATTTAAAAAATGAAAAAAAGCAAAATCAAGAAAAAAGGTAAACGAGTCGTCTTGCTTAAATGCGAGGAGAGAATAAATTCGAGAGCATAAAGAGAAATTTGAATAATATTTGCGAATCTAATCGAAATATTATTACCATACAAAAAGAAAAAGTGCCAGTTTTTTTAGGCACTTCTTAGAGTGGATCACCCTGTCCAAGGCCCTGTGACAGAAGCCACTTATAGACGGACAGGTTTACTGAAATGATCTTTTCCTCTTCGGCTTAGCCTACCCAAGTTATTACACCCTGGGTTGAGTGGTGGGCATGGATAAGCGAGCCGGACTCGCCGGGGCTCGAACCCGAGACCTTCAACCTGCGATGCCAACATGTTTAACCACTAGACCAACGCGCCCATTTTTACCAACAAAATTTTGCTCTCGGTACCCAGTTAAAAATTCGATTTTGTCAAGCATGAGCCAATTACTGGCTAGGTTTAAAAATAAAGAAATCTGTAAAGTTATGTAGTGTTCACTCTATCAAGAAAAAGTGTCTTGACAAAATATAAATTTATATAAATTCCATAAAATTTAATAACAAACTTTTCCTTTTCTATGAACATAAATAAATTTATCCAATATCAAAATTTGCGGTGCCACTAGTCTATATTTGCCAAAAAATACAATTTTACAGTTTGTTTCAATACCACCTAGTATAAATACTGTTAAAGAACATCGATTTACTGCATTTACAGTGCAGCTCCGAATGTTGTACGATTAATTTAGCATAGATAATTCTATGTAAAACTACCTAGTTTACCAAGTATACTTCGTTTTCAGAATTTATTTTCAAGGAGGTTTTTGTTTGAAATTCTACCGAGTAAATTTGCGAGGTAAAATAGGTAACTTTCTCTATTTTACAACTGGGTACATAGTATGAAAGACTAGGTGAATTATATTATATTTTTTATGTCAAAAAGCTTTCAAAATAATGGGCAAATTCTTAAAAATTTAATTTAAATTTAATTTAAAAAAAAAAAAATTTAATTTAAAAATTTAATTTAATGCAAAATTTAAAGAGAACTGGAATAAAGAGGAGAAAGTGACATAAAATGTAGCACCAGCCACTACATTGTAAGTGGAAAAGCATCCCAAACAGAACTTAATCAACCGTTAGCCCACTAAAATGGCGTCGCAAAGTTTCCTATTTTATTCCGAATCATGATCCATAGTGACCCATACTTAACATAAACTTGTCCTGAAATTTGCTTTTTTCAATGATTGCGTGCATTAAATGTCTCTGCAAGGGTCAGATTCATCGCGTTCAAAAGGTCATTGTAACCTAAACAACAGTTATATTCAAATAGCCGCAGTCATTCGAATTCATCCTAAAATTGAAAGCAAATGTGGTCTGCTGTACATCATTCTATTGAATTCATCAATTTGCATCCTGTTTTTCACAAACTGGGGGTTTTAAATGGCCTCCATTTGACAGTAACCTTAAAATCAAATCTTTCCATGTTAAAGCTATAGCGTATAAAAAAAGGCCACAATGTTTCGAATTCATTCTAAAATTGTGCTAATGTGGTCTGCCGTTTATCATTCTATTGAATTTACGTCTTACATCCTTTTTTCCGCGAAATAGAGGTGTCGAATAGCCATGACGAACTATCCATGGACACTGTGATTAAAGTATAGTAAATTTACCTACAATTTGCAGTAAATCTAATAATAAAAACCGTCTTTTTCATTGGATTTCTTCCAAATGCAGGATGCTCGTGGACCGCACCTTGGAAGGTGCGTTTCTTGAACGTCCCATATTTGGCCCCTAGAAAAGTGATAAGTGATTATAATATCACGAAGGGAAATTACTGTGAAATGTGATGATTTTATCGCATTCTTGTTAGAGTGTAGCCAAGACAAATATTATCCGGATTGTTTTCGTTTTGAATCATTAAGATACGTGATGTGTAAGTAATTAAAATGAAAGTTGAGAACCCGATAACACGAATATTCCAGGAACGTGTTATATGCTGTTGTTTTATTTTGGATAAAAACACTCTGTATTTTCTCCCAAGCAAATAAAAACATCCGGTAATAACTATTTGCGCATTATATTAAAAATAATACATGCTTTTTCACACGAAAAATAATACTTTCTTTTGAGATAGAAAAAACAAAAATTTTTCATTTTCTTTTATACAAGTTTTTTGAGTTCATTCGCGTAAATAGCGTCACGCGCAATTTGGTGGATGGCTTGGTGTTACATGGGCGTGGTTTAGAAAAAACAATGCCAGTGCTTCAAAATAGGATAATTTTTTGCGGCTTCGACGTGCGTTGTCAATTTTGAATATGTTTTGCTAATTTTAGACTCATATACCCAAAAATCTCGTTTGAACCAAAATGAAGCTTTTGGTGTGAAACAAGTATTTTCGCTATTAGTCTCCGTTTGTGCCATTTTGCTTTTCTGAACGATGTAATGCAAAATTTTCTATCTGTCAATCTAATTTTGATGTTGTAATCAACGATTTTGGAATCGCCTGTGCAGGTGTTTTGTTCGTGTTACATTTCTCGTTGTTTAATGCTCTATTTTTCAATCAAGTTTTACAGATGAAGGCGCTATGAATAATTCCAACTTTATAATTACTAGAACAGTAACAAATATTTCCAATCCACAATCCATCAGTGACTCATGCTTAACAAAGCATGGTGGGTAAAAATATTGCCGATTCGGATTAGCGTTTCTTTTCAAAGATATATTTACTTTCGATATTACATCTTTACTTTCGATATCACATCTTTGCGAATGTCACTGCGAATGCTACTGATTACTATTTGAGAAAAAGTTGCTTGGAACACTCGCAGTATACACGATATTTGGCAACGTATGTAATAACAAAACAAACTTTTTTCTTTTTTATTAAAATTTGGACTAAGCTCAGAGAAAGGCTGCAAGAGACATATCATGCTTGAAAAGTTCCTTAAAATTACCAAAGTCCCCAAATAGCTATAAAAAATGCAGGAATGATAACTAAGGAATTATCATCCCCTGAGAGGGAGTTTGAACTCATGTAGATCAACACGATCAGGCCTATAAAGAACCAACTAATAGGCACTCAAGTAGTAGACACCCAGTACAAATCTATAATTTCCATATTTCCTTTTCTTCGCTTTGTTTTTTATTTGAATAAAACAAATTGGATATGTATACGGATCGATCTGATTCAATGATTCAATAATGTATGAAATTTTTGAAAAAAAAATGAGTAATAAAGAATTCAATTGCCGCCGACAAAGCGCGGTTAGTTGCTTTCCGGCGAGTCATATCACAGCCCTCCGTTTTATAGTTATGGACTAGTAGTGATTTTCCATGTGATCATTCATTTGCGGTTACTTAATAGATTTTTTATAACATATTGCTCATCAACTATACCGTGCGATGAGTATTCTTTCTATAGCAAAAAATCGATATATTTCATTTAATCATATTCAGAAAAAGTTTAGCCAAACATCTTTTGTTGAGTATGACCTCATCACTCTACTCTTCTGCCTAAAAATCAGATATGTTGGCTGAGCATGTTTTGCCAAGTATGATTCTCTCTGTGACTCGTGCTTGACAAAATCAAATTTTTGATGAAGAATATTGCAATATCGCATCCAAATATAACCTTTTCCCACAACTCAAAAATAATCTCTGTTGTGGGAGAATTTCTCTCCGTTTAATTTGATCCAGCTGATTAAAAAAACGTCCACGTCATACCAATAAAGTACAAGCATATATATATACTTTTAGCGTGAGGATCATAAATCATGACACAAATCACAATATCGCTACCCCTTCAACTATCAATCCTGCATAGAACGATGATGTGTACTACGCAATATGTGTCTGCGCTTCTATCAATCAACGGTTATATTGCTATCAAAATATTTCATTTACTCAAATTTTTCATCGTTCAGACTCCTCACAAAGAAAGTGTTAGATGGGTTTTCTATTGTCCAGAGCGGATACCACCTACTACCTTCATCTTGTTGTAGTTGCGCAGGTCTGTCTGCGATAGTGTTTCACACTTAGGCTGCAGTTTCGGACTGTTTCTACATTTGAAAGAGTTCATTGCTATATGAATGGCTGTTTGTCGGTTTCTTCCAGAGGCTGCTTCCGGCTAAGTTCAGAGGGAATTTCTGTGGAAAAAATAATACTCCAGAAAATACTGAAGCTTTTTAAGTTACTCTCTTGAAATTCGTTCGCCGAAATTCGTAACAACATGAAATTCTCAAACAAACTTGAAGCACAAAGTCGTCTTTCGTTTCCACCTGATGTATTTTGCTAGCATCTATGCTCTATCTTCATCTTAAAAAAGTATTAATTTTAAGAAATTCACCACAAAATATTTGGGTCTTGTCTAACTTTACCTCATAACCAAATTTTCCTGTACATTCGTGTAGTTAGTGTTGTGAAACTAGTCATGCATTTGCTATATTATAAAGAATGACTCAAATTGAACCTACCGAAACTGGCAATATAAGAGTGATTTATTATAAAGATTCAGTTCTGTTTTGTATGTTTTCCACTTATAGGGTGTAGATGCGGTCTTTATTGGTAGAGTTGCGTGAGATGTTATATACCCCAAATAAAGTATACTTTTACTAGAGTTTATAAAAAAGCTACAGTTCCACTTAACTTCAAAATAATATATATAGAATTGCAAAAAATATTAGAATATTCATTTTTACCCACACATCGCCACAAATCTGAAGATCTACCATATATAGATCAATTTAATGTCCACTACTTGCCATCGTAAGTTGAAGATGCTCGGTCAGAGTTTCAGCAAGTTAGGTCCGATGAATCAAGGACACCCATCATCTCAAGAACGAGACTATTTCGAAGTGGACACCGATTCGTATAATTCTTTTGAATCGCAAATTCCGTGTTAAAGAGCACAAACGTTCTGTTTCTGTCAATTTATCCCCATTCAATCTTATTCATTCAACACAATTTTTTCTCTTTTTATCTGAGCAAAATTGTCCAATTATCTCTTATTTTATTCAAGTACAAAAATTAACTTACAAGGTCTCACACAGAGTCTAGCTATGAGCGTGTGTTATGCACTAAATCAGAAATTTTTTTATCAAGCATGTGCCACAGAAACCGCGTTTAATAGATGCAATCCATCAGTGACACATACTTAGATACTTAGTTAGCTAAAGATGTTTTGACAAAAATTTTTCAATTGCGATTGAATTCCATAGGTCACTGCTGGGCTACGTTTGGTAATATTTCAGTTCCAATTACTCCCTAATTCTATTAATTCTAAGTATCAATAAACCAGCTACATGCAAAGTACCTTGAATTTCCGTTAGTAACAGTATTAAACGTTGGACCGTCCACCATTTGGTTAGCGATGGTTGAGACCTAACAATTTGGAATTCGATTTTAAATCCAAAAACCGAATCGTATAATCTATTTGCTTATAAATGAAAGATGTGCCCTTTTATTTTGACCATATTATAAAAAAAAAAAAAAATTATACCCACAAGTTCACTAAGAATTATATACACAAACAATATTTAATGTTATGTGACTGTTTCAATTCCTATCAAAGAATTTGAATAAAATCGAAAATATTTGAGTTGTATTTTGTGAAAAGAATGGATAAATGTCTCCTTTTTTTCTGTGGCTGATTCACGATGGTTTCAAATATTTTGTTATTTAGATTTAGTCAAATCACCAAATTCAATTGCCCTGCCTTGCTTTTGATCAATACAATCTCGGCTACCGTCCTAACACTTATAATCATTCATATTTCTTTATAATATCTGCTACCTTTTACTCTTTTTAAGGACAATAAATTCTCGCTTTTTATCTCCATTGGCCCAAAAAGTGCCGTAAAAACAATAAAAGATTCACGGCCTTCCTGTTGTTTATAGTTTCACTGAACATTGTTTTGCGTAAGTGCGTTTCTTAGAAATAGTTAACGAACCAGCACAAAATTTATTACGAATATGAGTCTCTGATATAACGCGCTGTTCAGTCGCGATCCATCAGCGACACATCCTTGAGAGAGAACTTTATCAGATTGGGTATCACTGTCGACCCCATGCAGCTATTTAAGGTTCTGGATCCGTATTTTTGATTTTCTTGAGGGCAAACTTTAATTTCTCATGAGCGTAAAACAGTTCTGCATCCATTTTTGCTTCTACGATACTTGTCCGGAAGGAAACGTGGGTAATCTTTTTTTTTAGTAAAATTTCCTCTGTGCAAAACCTGAAACAGCGCCAAAAGTACTCAACTATCGGCCATTTAAATGGCAAAAGCTATAAAAAATGAAGTTCCAACAACTGTACTCTGAATGGAAGACCTTCCCTAGACGACTGGACCTCTAGAATAAAGTGCAGGGAACGATATCCGCCCTTGGCGATGGTAAATAATCTATCATTTCGTTTTTTACTACCAGCAGTTTATCAATGAAATAAAATTATGCATTCTTTATATTGAAATTTGATAATTGCCGGTGGCGTGGTTAAAAACTGGAGAACCGTGAGGGAAAAATTTGAAAGTATTTGGCTATCAAAATATGGCCTCAAAGTATCTTATCTTATCATAGAATAGCTCGAATTTTGCAAAAAAATCAATAAAAACGATTTCAGGTTTTGAAATTGGCAACATTTTGACATTTTTACGACTTGAAGTCCATAGAAGAACAATTCCCGATTTTTCTAGTCGTTGAGAGGGATGGTTATGGCGTCCTCTCGCTCTCCAAAATGCTAGTGGGCGTTGGTGATTGCAAGCTATAGTTTCTTCTTAATCTGAGGAAAGTCAAACGAAGTTTTTGCTTTCTCAACTGAGATAACTTTTGATAAAAAATAGGGTTATTAATCCTTGGTAGACTACATTTATGGTATTTTCGAGGGATAGCGTAACAAGCTGAAAAATAAGTAACAGTACGTATACTAGTTACAACTTCAATCAGTACACTAGGTACATCACATTTTCTTCAAGCTATCTAAAAGTACTTTGAAAATAAACTCGGTAAACTGTAAGTATACGAAGTATACTCGATACTTTACGTTGAAAATGCAAAGAAATCAGCAGTAACTTCTTTAACAGTAACTTTACTTGGTGATATTGGAATAAAACTATGTAATTCGCTTTTCTGATCGTCGAGGTGCGGTCCATCAACAGCATATATTTGGAACAAATCTCATCAAAAATACGGTCCAAAACTTTGGAAATATACAAATACTGGAATTTATCAGTGCATTTACTGTACTTTTGCCACAGTGTCAGCTGTAATACAGTCAATTAAGAATGTTGTCGGAAATTGTTAAACGCTCAGGACGCGAATTCCTCTGTTTTTAGCAAGTTTTCTTAGAATTATCATATTCAAACATGTTTTGTGTCAAGCATGAAAACACTCATGGATCGCGAGGGAGAATCACGTGTCCATCTGTGGCTCATACTTGAGAAAAATAGAACTTCTGATCGAGTATATTGGCCAGAGGCAATGGTAAGACGTCAAAGACGAATTCGTGGGAAATAAGTTTAAGGCATGAAATGCAACTCTATTTTTTGGTTACTATAAATTGAATTAGTATATATTTAGAATAGACCGTCCATCGGAAACCATTGACAAAATAAAGTTTCTGCCTGGGTTACTTTTCTGTTTTACCATCAGTAAGAAATTTTCTGATCTATGAAATTCTGCCGAATGCGTGTCACGTGATGGATCGCACCGTCGGCGCCGCCATACAGTGAGACGTATCTGCCCTTGACAATGATAAATGGCTTCCCTGGGTTGAAGTGCCTTTTTAGTACGCGCTATTGTTAAGTTGCGTCCTACGACACGCAAGAAACGCTAGGGCAACTTGACAAGAGCACGTACTAAAAAGGCACTTCAACCCAGGGAAGTAGAGTGCATTGCCACGACAGTTACGATCACCCCACTTTACTATAGCGGTCCAGTCATCCCTGGGGTGTTTTCAGCTCAGAGTGCAGTTGTTGGTACAAGAGCTATGTAAAATTGAATCTTTTGACGTAATTCTTTCAAATCGGATAGAATCGATAATTCTATATAAATAATGTAGCTAGCACTACATATTGAGATATCTTTTAGTTTTCTATGTGTGTTTTAGTTGGTTGCTGTTCCACGCCTTGCTTAAAGGATGCTTTGGTCATCCATGGCGCTAGTTTTGGGTATGTTTCCTTACACATGGGGCTGGGCAAAATTGAAACCTTTAGAATTCGAATTTGATTCGAATAATATTTTCGAATCGAATCGAATCAAGAATTCGATGTAGGAATAGTATATCCCATTTTACAATTACAACTTGAAATCATTGTGAAAATCAAGATATTTATACTTTATAGTGTATATTAAATTCACACTGTCAAAATGCAACAATTTTAATATTTTAACGACAAAATATAATCGATTTTGGTCAAATTTGTCGTTAAAATGAAAATTCTAGTCTATTTGGCAAGTATTTGTTCCTATGTACAATTTACGATTGAATCGAATATATTATTTTGCTTCGAATCGATTCGAATCACGAAATGGAATTGCCCAGCCCTACTTACACTATAGCTTTTCCTTTGCAGTGTTGTTGAGCAGATATTTCAGTGAATGGATAACGGTCAAAGAGTCAAAGCATGGTTTTCAATGGAAGGTCTATTCCAAATATATACTAATTCAATTCAATGGTAACCTAAAAGAATAGTTGCATTCCACGCATTAAACGGTTTTCCCACGAATTCGTCTGTGACGTCCTACCATTGCTTCTGACTAATATTTTTCATTTTATCAAGTAAAAGGCACAGATGGGCCGTGCTTTACCTGCGCGATCTATGAGTGGTTTCATACTTGACAAAACATGTTTAAATGAAACATTTTAACAAATGGGTAGAGTCAACTTATTTTTTTTTAAATTTAGGCATTGTGAGTTAGAGCACATTTTCTATAGTGTTGTTTTCCGAATATACTAATTTGTAAAACGAAAAAAGGAAAAAGGTTGGTTTCTTGTATCAGAGCGTTATTAATAAATAAATTGGTCTGTGATGATCTGAAAAGGCTACACTGCTAGAAAATTGCTGTTAAATCTCCGCTCTCCGATAGTTATTAAACTTGGAGATATTCAAAAAACTACATAATCGACTTTTTCGCCCAATTATTAGACTTGATTGGAACGCACCGTCCATACAACAGTCTTTACTTGGAATAAGTATTATCAACGAGGCAGTTGCCAATTTTAGAAATATACAATTACGGCAAAAGAACTATAAGTTTACTGTACTTTTGTTACAGTGTACAGAGATACTAACAAAAGTACCATATGTGAAAAAAGTACACACACACAAAAAATAACTACCGCCTTTGAGTAATGCACAGTAATTTTTTGTAAAATATTGTCTGACGAACGACAATACACTGTAACAAAAATGCAGTAAAATTGCCACTCTTCTATAGTAATTTTACTCAGTGATATCGGAATTAAACTATGAAGTCTCGTAAACCAAATATGGGCTGTTGATGGACGGCGCCGTCGAGGTGCGGTCCATCAACAGCCTATATTTGACTTAAATCTTATAATAAGGCCGTTTTATACGTTGGTGAAACGCAGTTACAAAGAAAATTCATTGCACTTTCAACACATTGTATAGCCATCACACGATAATAGATAATAAAATCCGAAAGTTGCTAACAGCGGATATCGCGATGAGTCAGTTTAAATTTGCATAGTGAAGATAGAATCGGTCGTATTTTCTAACTTTTTTCGAACAAATATTATTTATTGTACAAAAGTTTAGTTAAAAATGACAAAAATGCAGACTAGATACTGTAACGAAAGCGCAGAAAAATTACAGCCCTTTGATGGTAATTTTACTCGTTGATATTGGAATAAAGCTACAAGATCTAATTTTTGGCTAATTAGCGGCTGTCGATGGAACGCACCGCCAAGATACTTCAATACCAGTACGCCGTACTTGACATCCTACCAACAAGACCTTTTTCAAGTTTATAAATATGCAATTGATGGAAATGAATATACTGCGCATTTGTAGCACAGCACATTTCGAGTGTCCTTGTGGTGCATTTTCCTCTAAAATCGCATGAAAAATTTTTCCAAAATACTGAATGTTGCGTTGGGCGATGTATTGATAAAAATTGGTAAAGGTTGTGTTCAAATTAATTGTCTTTATTATTTTGCGATGCCTTTGCCTTTCATACCTTCTGCTGAGTTTCTTTCTTATTTTTGTCGTGATCTAATACGTTGTCTTATCTACAAAAGTGTTCTTACTCACCCGAGTGATGTAGTATTGGAACCAAATGTCTTTACCAAATTTCACCTTTCAAAATATTTCCTGCTTTTGACATCTAAAATTCAAATATTTTGCTCTATTCTGATCGTCTCAATGTGGTTCATATTGTGAAATTCTTATTTTAATCAAGCCTGCCCGAGCTTAATCCCCCCAACACTCTCAGACAATGGTCAGGTGTTTCTATTACTCCCTGTTTACTAACTTGCAATATATATACGCATTTTTTGCCAAATAGATGTTGGCATTAGCATTGTCCTAACTTTTTTCTTTGTGTGGTAAAATATGAATAAAATAATTCATTCTACTTGATGTAGATGGTTCAAGCCTTGCGCAGTGAACTTCAAGATGCAAATCTGGCTCTTTGCTTTTGCTAAAGTAAAGCTTTGGTGTACTGATTGACACTACATTCTTCAAAAATAAGTTTCACTAATAGAATATTTTTAGTTTGTCAAGCATGAGTCACCGATGAACCGCGCCTAGGCGGCGCAGTTAATCAGTGGCCCATGCTTAACAAAACATGTTGTAAAGAAATATTTCTAATTTAGGTCCAACACCTTCGACTATTCAAAAGGAATTAGTCTAAAATTGTAGTCTAAAATTTACTTTTTTTGCTGCATCTGCACTCATGGGGTCATTGTGCGACTTTTTCGTAAGGCAAATTCTTCCTCACGTAGTAGGTGGACTGGACGGAGTTCTTTTCATTTTTTTTTATTCTCTATTCCAGTCAAAATGAATGATACTTTTCTCTTCTTGAAAAATGTAAAAAAAAATCTCCTGTTTTGACCTCCCTCAGCAGATATAACTCGCAGCACATTACGTAAGCAATTCAGTGATATTTGGAATATTTCTGCTGAATGTTTGGTTACTGATACTAATTTTGTAATAATTGTAATTAGCTAAAAAAGTAATAAATACATACATAATATTTAATTAATCGGCAAATTTAAATTTACATTTGCCTAACCCTAACTATAAAACGCACGACCCATCGCTGCTATTCGTTTTCAAATAAAGTTCTTGATTGAAAGCATTGTGGAGGATAGTTCAATTCACTCAAATCGAGTGACCGCACCTCTAAGCGGAAGACCTCGAAATTGAAGATTGATAAAACCAAGAACAAAAGAAACACAATAGGGAATCTTTGTTTTGAGTAAAATAATTTTGACTGGAACGATCTTGGAAGAAGAAGATATCTCAATCGTGATACTTTACACCCGGTAACACACAAAGCATCTCAAAAAGCAGATTCGCCCCTGTAAGTGCAGTTGTACCTGAAAAAGGTATGATGATAGTTGAAAATATTTATCTAATATTTATAGATTTGTATTGATTATTTTTTATTTATAATATATATAATTCATAACATATATTTATAATTTTTATTTATTTATAATCACCGAATTCTGAGGAGAAATGATTTAGTGAATGGCACGATGGCGTTTCATAATGAAGGTATCGGGGTCGTGTCCTAGCGTATCAACCCATCCAATCCACGCCGCCTCTCGACTAATCAGTAGGGCTGGGCAAAACCGAACTCAATTAGAATTCGAATCTGATTTCGAATCGTTGCTTTCATAAAAATAACAAAGTCCTATTTTTACAATTACTATTATCGTCTCCGTTATGATGATTAGGAAATATACAGTTACAAATTACATATACTAGCATAAACCGACTTAAAAGCGATGAATTACCATTTTAACGACAAAATGCAACCGATTTTGGTCAAATTTGAGCAAAATCGATTGGATTTTGTCGTTAAAAATGGAAGCATTTAGCATATTTTGTTCGTAGGACCGATTCACAATTGATTTGAATAGTGTGAGTGAGTGAGTGTAATTCGTCTTGTGGTGCTCAAATAAAAAAAAAAAAAACCAGCGGTACGTCTAACAGTTATGAGTATAAAAATTGATGGATTAAGGATATGGCAATATGAATATTAAGACTTCCTGTGTTACAACATTATGATGATTAAGTTTGACATTATGATTCCGTGAATAATTCGTACAGGCAAGTAGTCGTTTCAAGTACAAGTTTTAATAACAATAAAACATACCGGTCGTGTCATAAGGTGGAGAAACCTCAACTAAATCGCAACCAACAATGTTCAGACCTCTACATCCTTGAATAATCTCCATCCCTTGAAATGATGTCAGACCACCTATCTCCGGTGTTCCAGTACCAGGTGCATAACTTGGGTCCAAACTATCTATGTCAAAGCTAAATTAATGGCAATTTATTAATAATAATATATAATAATAAATGTATTAGTTATTGACAAGTTTAATGCGTAGCTGATAACTGACGAAAGTGCAGGCTTTTACATATTTGAGGAGCAAAAACCGAGAAAAATTATGAGCACATAAAATTTCATTCATATATATAAGAAATCTTCATTTGTTTACCTTTATATACATAAACTTATTAATCCTAATTGAATGTAGGACATTATTTTAGTAATGCTAAAGCTTATTTTGTGGTCCTTTATATATTGGTATTCGGTATATAAGCTATAGTACTGGATTGCTCGGGGAAATTGTACGATAATTAATACTCATTTAAAAGCAATGGTGCGGAAATAACGTTTTAACGTTAACGTTAACGGTAATAACGTTTCAACGTTAACGTTGACGGTAATAACGTTTTAACGTTAACGTTAACGGTAATAACGTTTTCTCAGGTATTTGCCCTCATGCGCTGTCCATACTATTGTATAAAAAGCGATGTCTTACCTGATATACGTAGGAGTATCGCCGATTGTCTCTCGTACTTCCTCCATCAAAGGTACCATGGATTTATACCAACATTCTTTGGCAGTGATAACTCGAAAACCCTGAATTTTTAAAAATAAAATAGGTCCCCAATCTAAACTTCTTTGTAGCCGTACGAAGAGAACATTGTTTGCAATTGTGCCCTTCGGAAACGGGATTCAAACTAGCCATAACGCATTTCCCCCGTCTCGTAAAAGACCAATAAAAGGAAAAAAAATGGTAAATGATTTTTTTCTATTGCGCAGAGCAGATACCACTCAATAAACTTTACTATGACGGTTCAGTTGCTTTGGTGATGTTTTCCGCTTAGAAAGCGAGCAGTTTCCGGTATTACATTTTGCAGAACCTCTCTGCAATTTTAGTCCTCCTTATTCGGCTGATGCTATTGGACGCTGCTTCTGGCCTTGCTTGATGCGAAATTCAATGTATGGTATGTATATGTAAATGTATTTCATTACAATATTCCAATCTACCTATAAGTTTTTCAATCTACATATAAGACTATTATTGAGACAATATTTACGAAAATGCATACCAAACATTCAAAATAATTATTTGTAATATTTTGCCAGTTTTAGCTCCTCAAGACTTTTTTGTATTTCTCAGCGCTTCTGGGCAAAACCTGAGTAACTATGCAACGTCATACCATGTCATGAGTTATTGTGACGTCATAATTTATCTATAAATCTTTTTCATTTAGTTACTACTAGTTCTTTGCCATTAAATGGCCGTTGGTAGGTTACTTTTTGGTGCTGCTAACGTCTTTGCTACGACCGAACTTTAATCAAAATCAAATACAAAAAAGCTGATTCTGTTTGATCACTCTAACCTTTTCTTTTTGATAATCATGCTCCTTGACAGAGTTTCCTACTGAACCTCGGATTCCTATTTGGAAAACTTTTTTGCAGTCCAATAGATTTTCTTCCATTGCTCGTTGAAATGGAGTTCCGTGAGTTATCTTCTGTCCACTGAATGAATCTGCAACGTCAGAATGAGCATCTACATGTACCATTGCAACAGGTCCATGCCTGAGAATAGTTAGATGTACCTTACATTCACTACACACTGTAACAAAAATACAGTAAATTTACTACCCTTCCACTAATTTTATTGGGTGATAGTGGAATACAACTCCAAAAGCGACTTTTTGGCCAATTATCGACTGTTAATGGAATGTACCATACTTAGCATTCATCTCATCAACATGTTGGTTTTGAATCTTGGAAATAAATTTGTAACATTGTATATGGATCTTGTAGTTATACGATTTGGCTCAAATCAGATTTTTTGCCGATCTCTAGCTTTGATGAGCATTCATTTCAAAATATTAACGACAAGCAGCGTGTTTTTATCTTTATTTTGTCCATTCTTCATGAGCAACACTTAGAGCCGAGGAAAATCCTAGTTCAAAATCAAAATCAAAAAAGCAAAATTCCACCTTATTTAGCAGGTGTTGGTTCCTTGGAACGATTCACGATGGATTCGAATAAGTTGTGCTTCTGCTTGAAAACACGGAAACACCGAACTCATAATATTGTCATAATATAATACCTATATAGAAAAAAACTGCAAATAAAACTTACTTTGCTGCCATTGCTTGTAAAATCGGATATGCTATTGTGTGATCCCCGCCTAGAATCGGAAAAAAGAGATTACTGTTCTGATTTAAATCGACCAAAAAGATCGACCGTGACGAAACCAACGACAGCTAATGAAGGAAGTGGGTTCAAACCCCGGCAAAGTAGGGGCGATATGGATGAACAAAAATGGTTTCGAGGAACAATACATGAGAGGTGCCCATGGGTAAGGCACTGTAACCCACATCCTTGGGACGATGCTCGTTATCCTTACCGGGTCCTCATTCGTTTCACACAGATTGAAATGCCGAGACGCAAGAAAAATTTTGTAAACCAACATATTATAAACACCGTTAATAGCATAACTGTTAATTACCGCTCTTTCACAGTAATTTTATTCCGTGATATTGAAATAAAGCTGCAAAATAATTTTTAGGTTAGTTATAGGTTGTTGATGGAACGCATCGCTAAGGTGCATCCATCATCAATTCATATTTGGCATTTATATTTTGAACAAGGCAGTTTGAATTTTAAAATATCCAATTACCAGAAATAAACAGTAATTTTTTTCACATTTGTCACAGTGTATAAAATAGCTGCTGTTTGACGATAATTTGCTTCATGATATTGAAATAAAATAAAAAATTCGACTTTTTGCAAGGTGGTATCGAATACCAGAAATTTACGATTACAGCAAATAAACTTTATATATATTTTTACTTTTGATAATAATAATAATTTATGCGCGCCTACGTTAAACAAAGTATTATTCCGTTGAAAGACTCAGTCAATCCTACCTAGGGTTAAAGGTCGGCATCCATTTTTTATAATTTCTTTATACTTCGTCCGGATGAAGTCACAACAAGCTTCTAAATTATATAAATTCACTTCAACATCTCCGATATCGGCCACCTGAAAGTGTATAAATATATATTATGACTATATATTTTTAACTATATTGGTGCAAGATTAAATTTCAGAATGCTTTTTAGGTGAGATTGGATTTTTTAACTACCCAAAAATATGCACAGGGACATTGACATAACCAATACGGTCTCTATACAAAATTAGAAGTATATTTGTTTTCGTTATGTCGCAGCCTAACCTCTGCAGTAGTGTCAGTAGTGTTAGCAGTTCTAGGTAAAAGTACCGAGTATCTAGTATACCTAGTTTACCCAGTTTGTTTCCAAAATACTTTTACCTATTTTTACGGATATTTGATATCAGCGATTTTTCTGATTAAAGTTTTACCTAGTTAATTTACTGAGTAAGATTGGTAAATATACCTAATTTCAAACTAGCTTTCTTACAACAATTAATTAGGTACCTGTTTAAAAAAAGTAAGTAACTAATATGGAAAACTATAGGTAAACAAAAAATTTATTGTAAAAAAAGCAATTAGGTGATTTCAATCTACTATCATAAAAATGTCCTAAATGCTAGGAGATGATGATTACCTAGTTCGCCTTTTTTCAATATAGGTACTACCTAGTTTGGGGAGTGAACTGTGTTACCTAGGAAATGCTTTACCTAGTTTCTAGTAGAACTCGTTATACTTAAGTAAATACTAAGGGTTGCCATCACTACTCTACAGACAAAAAGAATATAATAATTATTCGCTGTTTCATAAGTTATATCTTTTTTTGACTGAAGGTGTTAGGCTAAGTATAGGGCTCGAATCGATTCGAAGCACGATTTATTCGAATCAATTGTGAATCGTTCATAGGAACAAAAAATAGGATTTTTTTTAACGGAGAATTGCAATCGATTTTGGACAAATTTGACCAAAATAGCTTATATTTTGTCGTTTAAATATGAAAATCGTTGCTCTTAGTGTGAATTGAAAATACACTATAAACTATGAATTTTTCATTTTCGCGATAGAGACAAGTTATAATAGTAAAAATGGGATATTTGTTATATACATAAAATTAGTGATTCGATTCGTAAAAAAATATTCGAATCAGATTCGAATTCCATATCATTCATTTTTGCCTATCGCTCGCTAAGGCCTAACGAAAGCTTACAAAACGAACCAACTAAGGGCTATTTATATCAGAATAGCTACTTCAAGATGTAGGTGCCAGCAACTACAATCTAATTGACGAAAATTTTAAAGAGAAGTTGGCGTTACAACAAAGTGCAGAGAGCAGAATCTGCCCTGGGCGACAGGAAAACCATCTTTAAACTTGAGAGAGATTAAGTTTAGAACGTTTCAAGTCAAATAATCTTAATAAAAGATAAAAAAAATAAACTATTCGACTTGATTAAAAAAATCAAGACAAAATATACCAACCTGGATGGATGAGAATGGATCTGCTCCTGTGTCATGATTATATTTCCGGATTAATGCCGATTCGACTCTTATGTACCGAGGACCGAATCTAGGTATACAAAGAGGTAGAAATAAATAATAGTAAAATTTGAATTTAGATTTATTTTAGAATAGTTCATTTCGAATAACTACTAATTTTGAAACATAAATGTGTATAAATTTTATTTATTTCAGAAAACTTTATTGATAGCATAATATCCAATTGGCTTTGGGGGAGCAAAGGAATTATAAACATAATAAAAGTTTTCTGGTTTTCTACTTGAGATTTTGCTGAAAATAGCCAAAACGATGTTTTTTTTATTGTAAACATGAACGGATTCAGAACGTGTTGTATTCAAAATTTGGATTTTTTTTCTTTTCCCAAAATCTAAGTAAAAAATAGTTATAATTTGAAGAATTATAAGAAGATGTGCCCAAAAGGATAGCGTGCTGCTGAATGGAATATTTGGAATTTCAATTTATGTTCGGTGATATATTTTTGTGTAGGCAAATTGCAAAAACAACAAACATCGAGCATTCCTTTTTTCATTTTTGCAGCAAATATTTTGGCGTGGAATTATAATTCATCATTCTGTCGTGCACAACAGAAATGTATGGACTACAAAAAATTGTATATACTTTTTGATCAATTTGTTATTTTGCTTTTCCGCGAGACATTCCATTGTGATCAAATAATGCAAATAACAGATTAGCATTGAGTCTTGGAAGAGCTGATTTCCAGAGGTTTAATTCAGTAATATATCAATATTATTAAAGTCCTATGCCCGATACAGATAGAATCATGATTGCAATAATCGAGATTTGCCGTTATCCATTTCATTAACAGTAATTGTTTGTTTCGAAAATGTGAAATCGCTGCGTTTTTGATAAGATTTATGCCTATTTTTGCCTATGACCTATTGATGGATCGCACCTTGGCGGTGAGTGAAATCAACAGTTCATAATTGGTCAGAAAATCCGCGTCTAAAGTTTTGTTTTAATATGACTCTGTGAATTTATTGTCAAAGAACATTGATTTACTGCTTTTTTATTGTAGTAATACCAATTCCAATAAAATTGCATTTTGAAATTTAAATCGCTCATAAGTTAAAACAGTTATCCTTTTATCTCATTCGTGCATATCCCATTGACTTATATATGTTTTTTTCTTATACTTCGAGGTTTTTTGGAGAAAGTGTTTTTAAAAGTGATTGATGTTTCACCATCGCCTAGGGCAGATACCACCCACTGCACTTTGCCATTGCAGTTTCCGTTTGGAATGTTTTCCGTTGCAAGTGTTCTTTCTGGTACTACATCTTGTAGCTCTTGCAGTACACCTTTGATATTAAGACGATAGTTGGTTCCTTTCAGGTACTGCTTCGGCCTCGCACAGAGTGAATTAAACAAATTATTAAATAAATATTTCCAGGAAAAATATAAAACCAAATTTGGCAAAAACGCACAATACCAGCTCATTTTAAAACGAACAAAAAAATATTATAGTAAAAACATAACTTCAAAATCGACCGATACAGGCATTAGAGAATATAAAGGCACCTCTGAAGTTAGAATGCCGAGAATGTCATACCTTGTACCCGATCTATTTGTAACTCCTGTGTCGATAGGAACTCCAATAAAACAAGCATCCAGTCCATCTGTATTTTCAGCAATTGGTAATCTCATCATACTGGCGATACCTGGAACAACATATTTTTAGTTAACATTTATGATACTGTTCTATGTGCTAACACTGAAATACAAATACGATATAATCGCTGTCTTCAGCAATAACTTTAAATAAAGATAATAAAAGAAAAGACACGATCTTTTCGGCAAATTATGGACTGTTGATGGAACGCGCCACCATCCCAATTTGGAATTCTGGAAATAAACAATTACTACGAAAGAAACTGTAAAATTTTGTGTACTTTTTTACAACGCATAGTGGTAAACTTTAAAAAATTAAATTAAAGAATTCAAAAATGATCGAAGTTTAACTTGTAAAAATAGAAAAAATTAAAGTTTTCAAGGGCTAACCGAATCAGACATTCGATCTTGGCAAGTATGCGCCATGCATTGACCGCGTCTCGGCGTTTTAGTAAAAAAAAACATTATACCTATAAATTATTGAATACCGACAATTTTCAATGCACTGATGCAAAAGAAGAGCAATATATTCAAAACTTAAAAAATCTTTAAAGAAAACTTCGTATCCAGTGTTTACTCCATCAAATTTCAAATGCGAACGGCTCTCAAATATCATATTTTATTGCTAAGCTGACGAACAAGTTTCCCCTAAATTTATCTTGTTTAGGACAATCATACCGACTGTGTCCATGTACGTACCCGTAACAAATATTGCATTCAGAATTAAAGTGTCTAACCCCCCCTTGCAGAACACATTAGAGAACGTTTTAGAAAATATGCACTATTTAGTACTTCACTACCTTTTCATTACCGCAAATTTCATTTTGTCTAGCATGGGCCACAGTTTTTTTTCATAGCCACTTCTTAGAGTGGTTGAGTGGTGATCTTTTCCTGTTCGTTGGACCGCGCCTTCCATCTGTGACCCGTGCCCGACAAAATATATTTATTAAGTAAAATATTTTCGTCTGGAGAGCAGAATGTTGAAGCATACTATATTTCCGAAATGAATCCTATCCCTTCCTGCCACATTTACATTACAATTGATTGCAGCTTACCGCTTGGTCGCGCCAGTTCGTTGGCTGATGGTGGGGCATTGAATTTGTTCTTTAATGGCGAGAACGAGAGATATCTGGAGATTAAAGAGGATCGTCGACTTTCTTTCGACGCTCTTAATAACATACCTCGTAGTTGGAACCCTGACGTAAATATCAACATAAAAAAGTTATTTATCATATTTTGAGAAGATAAATCGACCAAAGTGTCCAGGAATGTAATTTTTCAGTTCTAAGACATCTACGGAAGCACCAGGACACATATTCATTTTATTCAAACACTTATCTTCAGGAAACTTTATTTTTTTTTTGTTGAAATTCGCTCTGTGCAAGGCCGGGTGCAGTTTCTTGAAGGAAGAGTAAAACCATCAACCACCTATCAATACTTCCTCGACCTTGCACAGTAAACTATTCAAAGTGCACTTGTATATGGAAAGAATTATTCCAACTTTGAGTAAGGATTCAAGACAAAATTCAAAGTTTGCCGTATTATTTTGTTTTCAATAATTATGATAATATACATTCTGTTTAGGGATGTCACTTTTAGATTAAAGATTTGAATCTATTCGGATGAATGACCGATTTATAAATGATTTAAATACTCATTTCTGTTATTCTGTATGGTTTGACGCCGCCGCTTAAAAATTGCATGGGATATAATGAAATCGTGTATATATTTTAATTTTTTTTAACAAAATATTGAAAAGTTTCGTTATTTACTGAAAATTTCCCATGAGTTTTTTTTAAAATAGAATCAGATTCAATACTTTCGATCCGAAAAGATTTGAATTTATTGGAAAATAATTGTATTTAGAATTAGCTACTTTGGTCCTATTTTGCTAACTATAATTGAAATTGGAACATAATGTGGCCTAAGTGACATCTGTTTTGATAAGATGAACGCTATTTCGCTTACCTTTATTGAAATGCATTCTGTTTATTTATACAGTGATCTTAAATTCTCACACTAAAACAATATCTTGTTTCTACTAGCTACTATCTTACTACTTCTTGCTGCTTTAAAGCTTGTCTGATTTATTCACCCGCAATACCAAGCCAGCCTCCCTAGTTTAAATTTATTGCATTTATTTGCATATATTGCATTTATCAAAGTATCATTTTGACCTACAAAACGGAAATCGCTTACTCAGTTCATCTTCCTGTCTGGTAACTTGATGCTGATGAACTGCGCGGCCCAAAATCGATTGGCTCACTCTTGATAAAACGTAATTTCATTTCCACGGCAATATAAAGGCAACTTAATATAGAATTTGTGGGCGTAATGGCCCGTGGTTATCATGTTGGCATCGCAGCTTGATGATCTCGGCTCTTGCCAAGTCCGGGAGAATTTACAGATGACAGTAACAGAAAATTGTTCGAGTGACGAAGAGACATGGGTTGGCAATAATCCCCAGGCCACAAATTTTACGGAATCCGAAAGCGACACATTTTTTTAGAAGACGAGAAAGGCACAATCCTAATTTTTCCGATGTCCAGATCCTCTATGTCTATGGAATCGCGCACTCTGTTAATTTGTACGCTAATTTATTACTCTTTGTTTATTTTTGTATTTAACAAAATAATTTAATAAAAAATGCATACATCGCATTAGAACCATTCTTGAAACTTCTTTGCCGGTAGATATGGAAGCACAGAGAAAACTCTGATAAAAATCGATGTTTTGAAATCATGAAAGTATAGAAAAACAGGAAAACTCCACTTCAGAGTAAACTGTGTTACTGAATTTTAGTTTTGAACAGAACAAAATAAGTATCTATCTATGAAGTTATGTTTTTTTAATTTGTGGTATATTCGCTGTCATGTCATAATTATTCCCTCGCATTTTATTCACTCACATCTGCCGCACAACTTGATCCCTATCAGAAAAACTGAGGCCTTTTTCTATAAGACGCAGCCCATATGTGGCCACCCAAAATAAGCCGCTATTTCATTTATTTGGACTACTGATTACAGCAGCTCACAAAACCCATTGATAATTGAGTACCTTTCTCTTTTCCACATTCGTTTGGCGCTTCTGATTTCTAAATTCTTGCATTAGGAAGTGGCAGCTTTACGACTGTTTCTAAAATATTGCGACGCTAATTTTGAAAGACTTCGAATGCATTTGTCACATTGATGCGTCTACTCTAGAGAAATGAAAGCGAAGTTGATGAATGTGCTGTTGACATTTTTGCCACAACATGTTTCGAATGTGTCGCCAAGGCTGGTCTAGTCCATCTGGAACCCTGGCTTGACAAATTTCTGTTTGTGTGATGATATTAATTGCTTGGCATCCGATGCAAATATTGGAGTGAGTGTCCGACGTCCCGTGAATCCAAAAAATAACGTAAAACAACAATTTTTGCGCTTTTTCCTTTATGATGAACAAAATGTTGGTAGGACAATTTTTACTTATAAAGGTAAAGTATCACTGACCTACCTGGTTTCATTTGCCAAAAATAAGTTGTACTTTGATGTACTTTTAGTTGTACTTGTAGTTGTAAAAACCATGTACACTAGGGTTACACGTTAAATTAGGTTACCTGGTAATGCTTTTCCTAGTTTTATGAAAATATTTTTATACTTTACTGAGTTTATTTAAAATCTATAGGTTGCCAACACACGTATCCGGTGGGATATACCACGACTGCCTTTTACTTTTTGTGATAGTTGGACTCTCGCAATCGTAGTATCCAAGATGCATATACTAACAGTAGCATTTAGGAAGTACAGGTTTCAGTTGTACTGTTTCGTCGAAGTTTCTATCCATTATCCACCCCGCTTGAAAAATGAAGTGTCCAGCTTGTAAAAAAGAAGTATATCATGGTAAGTTAAAATGAAGATCTTTGCGGATTGCATAATTCTTATAATTGTGGTATACTAGGTTTAAGATCTTAGAATCGAGTTACAGCAAGTACGTCTTTATTTCTATGCGTACCGCTGAACCCAGAGTGTAGTAACTTGGGGAACCTCGGCCGAACTAGAAAGATAATAACGATCCAACAACACTACATAATAAAATATAAATTGATAAAATTTATAAAAAAAAACACTTTAAGTTGTAGGGTGGATTGTTGTCTATCATAGGTGCGGTCCATCATCAGCTCATACGTGACATAGATGTCATCAACATGGCGTTTATAAATTTTGGGAAAATGCAAATGAACGGTAAAGTTACGCCAGGTTTTTTTAGGATTTTGACGCCACAGCGCCATTCAATTTGTCTCAAAAATAACTACTACGTTACCGCTAAAATCTTGAATATATTGAAATTTTGTAAAAATATCTTTCAAACGATAAAAATTTTCGAGGTCTATGGCGCGCAACATCGCTTTATTGTTGTGATCCAAATTCATGTTTTATGCAAAGAAAAGTCAAATAAAAATTCTTGTGCCTCCTGCTTCAAAGGCGGCACACTATGTCGTCACTTTGGGCGGTATTAATGGCTATGCATGACTAACCAATGGATGACGCAAAAATATAATTTTATGATAAAAATATGAGCATTTTTCGGCAAAAAAAATTAATAAATACTGTAGATATGTATTAATATTGAAACATTTATTCAGAATCTTGCATTGTTTCGTATTTGATGATCGTTTAGACGTTATCACTTGTCTCTTAAGTTTTCGACCGACCTCAAATTTCTTTTCGGGCTACGGTGAATATACAATCATAAATTCTTGTTGTTTTTTCTTGTTTAAATTTGCTCTATGCAAAGCCGCAAGCAACGACTAACACGAAACAAACCGACTACCGCTTCCTATAAGACAAATAGCTTCTACAGAGTGCAATAATAATAACGACTTCACTTTAAGTGAAAAACATCCCAGCCCAGTCGGAAAAATATCAATCAAACATTCTTTGTTGAGTTTGGGTCACTAATACATCGCGCCGCTGAGGCGCGCTTCATCTGTGACTCATGGTTGACAACGTGAATTTAATCTTACTTTAAACTTTTAATTTATTTATTTATCTTTTTTAGCTGAAAGAATTCCCTCAGCTGGTGCTGACTGGCATAAGGGATGCTTGAAATGTAACAAATGTGGAAAGTTGTTGGAGCCTGGTGTATATACGTCGGTAAGTGTTGAAATTGAATATTAATTAAATTAAATGATTTAGCCCCCTAACAGGACCAAATTGCAATCACTCTTTGCTCAATTACGGCTTGCCTTGTTTCCCGGCCTATTAGAACAACAACGGGTGCGCTATTATGTCGCAAAACTTCATGGCAATAGATAACTTTTTGCGCTTTTTTTAATTGTTCGTCAATATGTCGTCTGCAAAGCATCAGCCAGAGAAAGATTGCGCCTTAAATGTAATGTTCCTGGTGGGCATTTTTAGGACCAAATTTGGCACCATTCATGGCAAAATCGCATAAGAGGGCATTTTCAACAAATTTAAACATTTAAAATCACAGAATTTGCTGTATCAAATCCTGCTTTATAATGAATGTTTTTAAGTAAGCAAATAGGTTTATTGAATCATTGGAGTGGGTGCTATCAGCATACGCCTAATAATATTGAGTGTCATTTAAAAACGAACCTCATTTCATTCGATGGAATGTTTTGAAGTATTTGTTTATAAGTCGGAGTCAAAAGCTGAGATCCCCAAATATGAGTAGCTAACGTGTTAACCACTAGGCATTAGAAATACCAAACTAGTCTTTATCTAAATGGAGTGAAGTATAACGATGTTATCCAATATTGCTCTATTTTTTCAGCCATTTCTCTATGTGCATCACCCTGACCAAGGCCCTGTATTAGCGGTCACTTATAGACGGACAGGGTTAGAGTAGTTGAAAAGATATGATCTTTTCTGTCCGCTTAGCCTATCAAAGGCTACTACTTTACTTAAGATAACATGAGTTTCATAACAAGAGGGCGTGGTTCCCCCGGGCGTTCGTTCTTATTTTTCATATGACGTTAGTCAAACACACCCACTTCGATCTTATCCATTCAGAGGGAATGATTGGTATCTGACACACCTTCTGTTTTTGCCAGCTGTTCAGGCTTGCCGCGTTATGTGATAGGATATCATTGCACAAGCGTTTACTCATGCAACTATTCTCTAGAGTCTTGGAAGGAAACCAAGATATGACTTTCATCGACCATTGATGAAGTGCGCCTAACAGGCCCACTTCATCAATGGTCGATGGCTGGCTGCTTGTGGACATTCAAAATGGGGCGTGTGCAGTTATGTATAGGTTGATGTGAATTACTTGAGTAATTAGCTACATTTTTGCGGCTGGCTGCTATATATAACACTTGGGTGGTAAGAACATGAGCCTTATTTAATTTTGGTAAAAATCAACTCAATTATAAAACGCAACTGTGCCTCATCAGAAAAACAGCGTTGACAGCGACTCACGTTGACAGCGTTTCTGTTTGGTTTTCTGTTCATGATGTCCGGGTATGATAGGATTCTAACGTCTTAATCATATTAACGTCTTTTATGTTAATCATATTGATTCACATGTTGTATGGATATGTAGTTGATCGTGACAGCTTGGTCGAATGTAAAAAGGAGTTAGCGAGATGCGCATAGGCTCCAGTCTAAGTATATACCCATTCATTTACCGAAAAAAAGAACTTTTTGAGTGTTTTAAAACGTACGAAATGACAAAAATTTCCAACGCCGATGGCGAGCATACAATTTTACAGGTATTTAACCTATTTTCGTTAGTGAATTTTTCGAGCCTTTGGCGCGTTTTTTGTATGTTTCTAAGTGATGTACTAAACGTGATTTTTTCGAGAGAAATTTTTTTTTTGTCAGCGAGGCCGATTATGACGCCATAATTTTATCTCGATAATTTTTTTTTAATTTTGCCTTCCATTTTCAAGGTTCCTATTACGCAAATGTACTGCATTAGATGCACCCAGCTAGTAACTCAGTCGGGAGGGGGAGGGGGGGGGGGGCACAGAGTTTACTATTCAATTTGTTTATTTAAATTTAAGGGGCCGATCAAAATCAACTGCATTTTGTAGTTGAAATATATTTTTTTTACCTTGATGAGCAACCATTTATTCATTCAGGACTGATTCGAATAACTTGTGCCTAGGATCGATTCGAAACACGAATATATATTTATATATTTTTCGATTATATATATAATCGAATCGAATATTCGAATTTGAATTTCTATAATAAACAAACTTTATATCAACTTATAATTTACGTGAAAAATCACATTTATTTTTAAAAAAATTCAAAATTACCATTTTATTGATATCTCAGAAACCGAATCAAAAAATTTATGACTCGAATATCCCGCATGTTTTTTGACATACGTATATAAGATTTTCACATACATATGAGAAAATTGATTTGAAGTTTACATTCGTATTTTTTCTATTTTAGACTAAAAAATCATGATCGAAATATAATTATATTTACAAATAGTCAATTTTAAGATATCAACGGGACTGTAGATCAAGATTCATGAACAACTTTTTTTTTTGTTAAATTCCAGTTTCTACTTTATTTCATCGCAAAATTACTCCAACTTAGTTAATATTCGAATAAAATTGTAAAATCTACTTTTTTGGCAAAATATTAGATGTTGATTGGACGCGTCTCACCAATTCCAACCATGCCCTTTCAAATTTGCTTATTGCAAATCGACGATCTTCAAATTAAATTACATTTAATGTACTTTTATCAGAGTATGCTTTAAATATAAATTCATCTTATATTTGAATTTTTCTATAGCATGAAGGAATGCCGTACTGCCACAAACCTTGCTACAGGGACTTGTATGGACCGTCCGGTAAAATTTATTTTTTATTAATATTCTTAAATTTTTATTTCATATTAATATCAAAAATGTTTCATTCTTGCTTAGGGATGGCAACTTAGTCACCTTTTAAACCACTAGCAAAGTTTAGCTTTAGCGGCAACTGGTGTACAAAATTTTTTGAAACTTGAATGATGCTTTAAGCAGTGAAAGGGCTAAACAACGCATCATGACCTTCCAAACAATCTGCATGCGTTTTATCTTTCAGCTGCTATTCAAAACGCAAAACTATTGTTAAAACATCTTTTTGTTAAGTACGTGTGACATCGATGAGACGCGGTCCATCTGTGGTTCATGATTGACAAAATTAATTTTCTGTTTGGGCAAGGCGTTTTTTCTTCCTTATTTTTTATACCTTTTTAGGTTATGGACGAGGAGGAAGCGGACAGAAACACGTTTACTAATAAATGTCAATGACTTGCAACGTATTTTTAAAAGTATAAAGACAATATTCTTGTTTCCGTTATCTTGTGTAGCCAGTTACTCAGATAATTATTGAAGTTGAATACTTTTTACCTCAAAAATTATTTTGACAGCATTTCTTTACCCTGGTATGTTTTTTGTACACATATTCGCAGATAGATCGCGCCTTCGCCGGCAGAGTTGTAACTTTTGTTCATCAAAACAACACTTTTTATTTTCTATGAAATGAATATAACCCAAATATGTGGGCTTTATAAACTCATTCATAAGTTTTTGAACGTTTGCCTGAAATTTGAATGCGCATAAAACGCATATATATATTTGCACTAAAGTGTTTTCAGGATTTTTAAATAAATGACATACAATGGTCTTTAATTTTAATGTTTTATTTCTTTTTTATTAAAATTTTTCTCTTTTTTTTTCTCTAAGAGTAATTTTTCGTTTTGCATCGGAGGGCTATGAGCCTAAGAACGAAAAATTTATATTGCTCATAGTAAATGAAACTAAATGACATAGCGATTGACCAGATGCAAGCATTTCAGAAATTTAGATTCGAATCTTTCCGAACCGCTGATGTCGGAAGAAAACAAGAAAACATCTTTGATAAAAATTGCTTCTGACAAAATAGAACGTCAGGGTATAGAATTGGGATCTATTGGATAAACTTATGAATCGAAAAAGATTTTGATATCAGGAACAAGTGCAGAAAAAACATACATCGTAACATATGTCTGTAAAACGAAAGTGGTGAAGCGGCATCCCTTACTGTGAGACAGACTCTGCAAGTCGTGAAGGATGACGATAAACCGAACAGACTGATCAACCATTCTTGAATCGTATCCAGCATGTCGAGCAGACTAACATTTTTAGTTCAAATGTGATAACAATACATTTTCATATCAAGATTTGTGCTCGTAGCGCTTAGATTTGTGCTAATCAACTAACGACGACTTAAGTTGCCAAGAACTAGTACAAATTCAAGTATCAGGAACTTCAATCTAAGTAGAAAACATCACCTAGAGTACTGAACCAACCACTACAAATAATGCAGTGAGTGGTATCTGCCTTGGCTAGTAAAACAAACTTATGCAATAGTGTTTTAAAATGTTGGCTATTATCGCAAAACATTATAACTTTTTATCAGAATTCTGTAATGCCTAATAGAATACTTTGATAAGAATATCCTTAGCCTCATTTAGTTAAAAATTTGAATCCGCAAACTCACTCTTTTCACTTTTTTCACAACCTACCTAATTTTTTTTATAACCACTTTTTGGAGTAGGCCATCCTGACCAAGGCCAGATACCAGCGGACAAGGTTAGTGTTGTTGAAAAGATATGATCTTTGCGGTTCGGCCTAGCCTTCAGCTTCCCCAAGTTATGACATCCTGGTTAAAAGGTTGGCATGGATTAATAAGCCGGTCTCGCTGGGACTAGAACCCAAAAATTTTAACATGCGGTGCCAACTTGGTAACCACTATACACACCGAAGAACAAAGAGAAATAATCCAAATACAAGAATGTAGTAACAATACTGTTGTATTTTCTAAATTTCACTAAAATTTAACCATGAAAGGCAAGTTAAAAATAAATATGCTGAATATTTTTCAAAGACACTGGAGGAAGAATCACACATTTATAATAAATGGTGCAACATTTATAAAAAGCATGAAAACTAGAATAAAACTGCATTTTATTGGAGATGGAACCAACACTATAATGGGAAAAAACTAAGGTTGGATGCCCTAACCCGAACAGACAGGCATTTAAGAATTTTGATTGAAAATAATTTCGTCTTTTTGGTAATTCTTAAATTGATTCATTTTGCAGTAAAATCATGTTATATGCCAAATTTTACAAAGTAAACTTTGACATATATCATGATTTTTCTGCAAAATGGGCAAAAATATGGGCAAATATTGTTAATTTCTATTATTTTAATTGTTGAAACATCATTTAGATAATTTAAAGGGTGGATGTTATCAAAGAGTCCATCATTAGCAACATTAAATCGAATTGAGTGAACTATTTCGTTTTTTTCGGATTTCACATTTTTTTGACTCGTGCCTCATACATTGCGATGAACAAATTTGTGATTGCAAAATGATATGGGATGGGTATTTGATGGATCTCCCAAAAAATCACTCTTGACTAAATAAAGTTCATGTTTGGGTTGCTCAAAATTTTAACGAATGATAGAAAACTTTTCATAAGATAAAAATAAAGATGCCAGATTACAATGAGCTTTAAGTGGTACTTGTACTCAATATCACCCAGGGAACTCAGTAATTAGTCAGTGGCCGCGGGAAGTGTTAACTTCTGGATGAGAACAAAAAAATGAAATCAAAATGAAATCTGGCGCGACTAAAAAGCGCAAACATATTTTGTCCTTTTTGTTTAGACAATCACCTCTTCGAAAGAAAAAATCCATAAAAATGCTGCTTCGAGTGAACAAATACAACTTTGTTACGAAAATCGTTTAAATTCATTTTAATGACAAACAAATAAAACAAAACAGAAAGAATATAACAAAAAAATTACAAAAATAGTACAATATGCTGAAATCATATAATTAAAAAAAAAGTAACACAAAAAGGATATTTATTGGTCAAAGAGTCGTGGATTTTAATCAAAGACTTCTGCGCAATGCGACAACATTTCATTCTTCTATACAATAAAACATTAACGCGAAAAAATTCCCTAATTATTTTGTGATATATTTTTAAAAGAATAATAAGTTAAACTATTTTAAAATGAATATTTAATTTAATATTTAATAAATCTTGGAAGTAAAAACGATGCCAGAATTAGTTAGCTTGAATCATAATTTTTTTATGCGCCACTGATCAGTGTTTCATACACAACAAAATATCTTTTCGTAACAATAATTTTCTTGTTTGTGAAGCTCATAAACCAAACATTGAAAAAATCTCTTCCTTAGAAATTATTCAAACTTGCCTAATTCCCATAAATTGAATTGAACATGAATTTTTTTCCATTTTTGCACATTTTAATCAATTATGTACGCCTTTTAGAAAATTGACCAGCGAAAAAAGTTTTTAAATTTCTCAAAAAAGAGCGCGTCGTTTTTTAAAGAAATATTGAATCTCGCGCCAATTTCGTATGTTTTAGAAATAATCACCAAGTTTATATTTCCCATTTTTATTTAAATAAGATCCTTTAAATAATCAATAAAAATGAGATACTGTGCAGAAGAGGTATAAAATAATCATGAAATTAAAAATATAGAAATAAAATCAAAATTTATAAAAAAAAAAACTAACCAAGATCCGGCTTGGAGCAAAAATATTGCAATAAAAGTAGTAGCTTCTTTGATAATCGTTCGAGAAAAGACTCGAAACATCGAATTTGCAATTTTTTTGATCTTATATTTTGATTTATCTCATATGCGGGCTGGGTTTGGGCAATTCGATTCGATGTTTCAAATCGATTCTAAACATAATTTTTTGCGATTCAGTGGGGAAATTAGTCACAGAAACAAAAATTGTAAAAAAGTGACCACACATCTTTTATTAAAAATGAGTCACTGATAGATCGCGCTGTCGAAGCGCGGTCTAACCGGGGCTCATTTTTGGCAAAATAAAATTTCTGATTGGGTTAAAAATAAGCTTGAACCGATAAAAATCATCTAAATTTTTCCTATTATCATTAATATTATTAATAATTTTTTAGTTATAGATTCCCTGAATTGTATAATTGAGGGTAAATTGACGATGTAAAAAAAGACATTAGTGATTTGATCCAATCGGGTCATTCTACTGGAACTGAACCCATTTCAATAGAGTGCAAAAAACGCGAGATTTAGAATCTTTTTCATGTGGTTTATATCCGATCAAGCTTACAAAAAGTTAAATTTCTCATCTTTATATATCAAATTCTTAGTAATTTACGATTATTTCTTTCCAAGGAACAATCTTTTGTAAAAAAATGCGGCATCAGGAAAATAGCAACTGTAAAAATATATAAAAGTATGATAATATAAAGCATGACACCAATCATAAATAATATTAATATTTATAGAAATGTGCGATGGAAATAAAACGTGGAACAATGTAATATATAAAAATAAATGAGGTCGACAACTTAGTTTGTCAGAAAAGGCAACTTCAGGAACAAAAAATACCTAATTAGCAGTTTTTCAATATTTTAAACGACAAAAAAACAGAAAAATCACCGCTCTTTGACAGTAATTTCAAGTTGTGATATCAGAATGAAAAGTAAGAAATCTTTTTTTTCTGTCAATTATAGACTGTTGCGGGAGCGCGCCGATCAAGGCTCGGCCATCAACATTCCGAGATTGGGAAAATGGTGGTTCGTATACTGTGACAAAAATGCAGCAAAATCACCGTATTTGACAGTAATTTCACTTGGTGATATTGAAATAAATTTTGAAATCGATATCTCAGGCCAATTGTGGGGTTTCGATGGTACAGATGATGTTGATGCGTCCCTTATTTGGCGTAAGTGTCAATAACAAGGCGTCTTCGAATTTTAGAAATAAACGGTAAATTTAATTACTTTTTTAAAATACCTTGTAATATTTAATTCCGACGGATTTAATTCCGAACTTAAGATAAAAAATAATCCTTTTTTTGGGGAATATTTAGAAATTTTTTTAATTTTCAAACGTTATATCATTATTTGAAACTCAGAAAAAATCCTCCGGTGACTTAAATTGAATTTTACGTTCATGAAATAACAGAAGGTGATTTCAAAAGTTGGATAAGTTTTCGAATTTCTAATTTGAAAAAAAAACAGTTAAACAAGCACCGAGAATACTGGACATAAATTGAGTTCACCTCGCGATATGAGGTAGATATAGAGTAACCGTTTTTACATTGTCAAGCATGGATCACAGATGGACCGCGCATGAAAGGCGCGGTCCATCTGTGACCCATGTTTAACTAAAGCAAACTCATGTTCTACTTTAGTTTATTTTTCTTATAAAAATGAGGCATTAATAGGTTACTATTTTAAATAATTTGGAGAAGAAGAATAGAGGCTGTGCCATAGCGAGGTATTGTTGACCGGCGATCACTATATGCTCAAAATCAGTTGAAGGACTGGTAGTAAAATTATGTGCAGGTACGAACTTCTCCACCCCTTGCCACCTGGATAAAAAGATTTAAATCATTTTCGATTTTACAGACAGTTTTAGTTTTTTATTAAAAGTCACCCTAAGCAAGAAAGGTTGCACGAAAAAGACCATACATGAAAGTCTTTTGAAACCACTAGTGCGCAGAGAGCTACACAAATGCAGGAATTAGGGAATATCAAAGAATCCTCGATCAATGAATTCCAAAGCTTGTAAGTTTAGGCAAAAACCTTCTGGCATAAAACTGTTTTTGACAATGTGGAACTGAATATTCACGTCGGTAGAATATCATTGTATTTGTGGTATTGTAACTTACTTATAAATAACGTTCGAAACTGGTTTATCATCAATCGCTGGAATGCTGGATACAATGAGGTAGGAGTTATCACCAACAGTAAAAAATTCCCAATCACGAGCACTAAAGAAAGAAAAAACAATGAGCGATAGTAATATAAAGATTCTAATATTATCATATTGACATCGCAGTTGCCACAAGTCCGACAAGTCAATTTGTAATTTTTTTGAATACCGCCAAGTAAATTACTGTCAAATATCAGTCATGTTTTTCTTTTTTTGTTACAGTGTAGATACTGCTGAACTGGAAACTCCATATCTTTCGAACAACATTAACCCTGTTGCATATAAGTGGACTATAAAAAATATACCTATAATTAGGGCTTGATCGATAATAAATCTTTCCACTGATATCGACATATTTCGTCGATTATTACCATATATTACCAAGATATGGGTATTGGTCAAAATTAGCTAAAGTCAATGGATACAGTACAGGCGCCCGATATTATCAGCCACTCTTTTGTACTGTATTAACTGATCTATTTGAATATAGTGGTTTAAAATAGCGAAAATAATACTAAATTGATACACTTAACTATGTACAACCAACGAATCTCCTATGTGACAGAGCTTCTACGTATCGTAGCACCAGAAACTGTACTCACGGCGGAAAACCTCCCAAACAGAGCTGATCCGCTATTGTGTGGTTCAGTTAGTGGTATCTGCCCTGGATGATAGTAAAAGCATTTACTACTTCTTAAATGCCAAACAGAAGCAATTAGCAATCACTAACATGCCCAACAGCTACATGTTTATTAGTATTAACTGGTGCTTTTCATTTAAATCGTTTTTTTTGTAATATACATTTACCCAAAAGTTATTACGTCTTGGATCTTTTCAAATCGTCGTAAATAGATGTTAAGTTCATATATTGAAGAACTTATACGGTAATTCCTGATGTCGCTTATTCTGGCATCGAGACTGAATGTATTAGCAACAGCGAGGTAAAACCGTCCATCTATTTCAAAAAATTCCCAGTCGGAGGCACCGTGGGTCTAAAACGATGAGATAAAGCAAGTGTACTAATTAGGACTGGGCAATTCTATTCCGATATATGAATGAATTTGAAATGTAAATTATTCGAATCATTCATGAATCAATCATCCATAGGAACGAGACAAATATGACATAAAGGATTTTTGGGGAAAATTATTTCTGTCCCAACATGAAGTGGAAATTGAAATTACACTTCCTGTTACATTTGTTTATTTTCATATTGCTGCTTTCATAGATGAAAGTTATTGTTTTAGATAATGTGGACTAATTGCAGTATAGGCCGTTGAGTGTAATCGATTTATTTTTCTGCTCTGATGTGATCTTCTGCTCAGGGTGCAGTTGGTCAAAACCTCTAATTTGACAATCATGCGCCACAAATGGACCGCGCCTCGGCGGCGTAATCCATTAGTGACCCATGCATGACAAAATATATTCTTAAGAAACTCTTCGACTGGGAAACAACCCAGAAGAAACAGAACCGCTATAACAAAGTACAGTGAGTAGTATCATACCCTGTGCGGCGTGATACTTTGGGGAAATAATAAATGTATTTATATATTTTTACCAGAGATCCCTTATTCAAATAGCCAGGTTATATAAAATTCTGTTTAAAAGTAATTCTTGCCTGAATATTCTTATATTTCTTCATTTTGCAGTAATATCATGATAAATGAAAAATAAAGGATGTAAAATTTGACATAAATTAGGACTTTACTACAAAATATAGTTAAATACCATCAATTCATTCATCTAAAATGCTGAAGCATCATCTCATTTTATATAGTGTATTTTGATTACCGTTATAACCAAACTATAAGAAATACTGTAAATCTTACCTCAATTTCCTGAAATAGTTCGAACCTTCCTCTTCCCCAGAAAAAAATACTTGAATTGATATTTGAGGTTTGTCCATTGAATGTATTTGCAACAACAATAAAATTGAAAGTTTGCGATAGTTCGATTTTAAAAAACTCAATATCAACAGCTCCAACTGATGGAATGTATTGGTGATTCAAAAACATTCGGCCGTCCGGATCCCACACAAATATTTGCGACAAATTATAAATATTTTCTTCATCTGAAAAGGAAAAATGCTTTTCTTTATAACGTAATTTCGCGTTTATTTTATAGAGGGGTTAAGGGGGAAAGAGAAAAAAAGGTCTTTTCCAATTATTTAGAACAAAGGAATTATCAAATTTTACGACTTTAGTTCTATTTTAGTTTCATTTCCAACATTTAGCACTGCAGACCGCAATCTTATCTCCGTCTTAAATCTTGGGTCATTTTGTCCCGATTGGGGATAAAATGCAACTTCCAAACAACTATTTTGATTCGGCAATTATTATGACGTCATATTTCGATCACAATTTTTTTTAATTCTGATGACTTTTTTTCAAATTTCTTGATTCACCACTAACACACGGATTTTAATATTCAGTTCAATAATA
The DNA here is from genome assembly GCA_963675895.2 of Styela plicata. Taxonomy (NCBI): domain Eukaryota; kingdom Metazoa; phylum Chordata; class Ascidiacea; order Stolidobranchia; family Styelidae; genus Styela; species Styela plicata. The sequence goes on from OZ023150.1 coordinate 4,740,713, forward strand.
TTCCAAATACAAATATAGCCTGTATTTGTTGGAACATTGTGGCAAACCAATCAAAAAAAGTTTTGTTAAGTATGGGTCACTGATGGAACACGATGCAAGGCGTGGTTCATCTGTGGCACATGCTTGACAACATAAAGTTTCATATTGAAAATTGACTAACCATTTTGATAATTAGCAACAGCTATGTAATGTTGACCATCAATTTCAAACGCCTCCCATCGCCTCGCTGAATAAGTTAAAATAAGTTGATGTCGAACAAATTTTCGCTTCTTTGGTTTCCATCGCAATATAACGCTCTTTATTTCATTTTTTCTACGATATCCGCTGTTTGCCAATGCTAAAAAATGCTGAAATTAGACGAAGCTTTAATAACGGAAAATAAAAAAGGTGAATTATTTCCATCGATTCAAAATTTAAGAACGGTTTATAAATAATGGATTACATCTACTCTTTGGTGAAGCAATCTCGCTCCTACATACGGATCCACAATTATTTGCATCGGCAAATAATTATTCCCATATGCTTTTGTACCCACATCTCGTTCTTGCACTGACATGCACTAGATACAAAGGTAAGTGGGCGCAAGCATGCGTGGGAGCAAATGAACATTAGTGCACATATATGTGAGTGTAAATAAAATGTGGGTGCAATTGCGAACTTAAATCGTATCTCGGCGGCATGATCCATCAGGGAGTCAAAAAAAGTTGGATAAGATTTTATCTGGCTTGGTTGGTGTATTCGAAGTAAAGTACAGAACTTTTTTAGGTTATTTGTTATGGCCTGTCCGTGAACCTACCGGGGGGCTTATACCCAACAACCGTTAGGCACGGAACTTTGTAGTGTCTGTGTATCTGTTCTATGTTACAGCTACCCACGAAGTGCCTTGCTGAAGGGCACGCTCGGTGGTGAAACGGTCAAGCATCAAACCATCAGCCTTTCGGACAATACGATCGCGTTTAACCGACTGAGCCAGCGAGCTGGGCTAAAGTACAGAAAATCAAAACACCATTCACTATACACTTATATATCGCTATCAAGCCTTCATTCCATTTGATAGCTCACAGGTTTGCAATGGGCTCTTGCACCATCTTTCAAATCACTGTAACCCTATTCCAATCAAACATTTGTTTAAAAAAGAATGAATATCATTTTGAATACCTCGTCTCCAATAGAGAAATATTTCCAATGCTGAGCATTCTTGGATGCTACTTTTTGATACAAAACAAATTTAACACTGTCCCATTTATATATGGCTGATCTACTGTATCTGTCTTCTCCTCGATTAGCTGTTGCCAGAAAATGACCTTCACCAGGAATATGAAAGGCTTCTATATCAATACTGCCGTTGGTGGGGATATCTTCATAATCAACGAGGTAGTCCATGCGGAGAGGACCTACAATGAAGAATTTGAAGATTATTTATAAAAGAAAAACTGGCAATATTACCTGAAATTTCGATCATTACACGGATTTTGAGGATTTTTCTCTTTTATCATAAGTTGTATATGTCATGGGTATAGCCATAGCAGAATACAATATTGCTTTTAAACATTTCTAAAAAAAATCTTTTCTAAAAAAAAGGTTAACAAAAATTGTTCAATTCAGGCAAAATTCTATCTAATCTAACCCAATCGTGAAATGATTTTGTGAGCATGAGACACAGACGGACCGCGCCTCGGCGCGCGATCCATCACTGGCTCACTCAACAAACAATGTTTTGACAATATCTTCTTGATTGATTTAAAAATATAAAAAAACATTCGAACTTTTTTTTTTTTTTTCATTTGCGTTTTTCAACGATTACTAAAACATTTATCAATACAAACTTCAATACTATTCCACAATCCTCCTTAAGCTTTTTGATCAAAGTATATACCAAAAAAAAGATCACGATCCGGCCATAAAAACATATTTTTTGTTAAAATTTCTTACAAACAGGCCTGCGAACAGCGGAGCAACTTATATGATAAAGAGCTATTAGAAAACCCAATACAAGCAACTGCACTCTAAGCAGAAAGCCCAGAGCAAGCAAGATTAAAACCGACTTCCATCCCTTTTTTCGTTTAGTACGAAATTTAAAAAATATGTTTGGACAATTCTAAAAACCCACTGGATTACCGGGAAAATGCAACTATTTTTTAACGCCAATTGTTCGAACTTCTATTCCTACATACTTGATTTTATATCGGCAAAATCTTCTCCATCGCAAACTTTCAGAGTTGAATCTGAGGTATATAATAATCGGCCTTTATGACGTATTGAGCACGTGACGTATGGTTGTTCATGTTGAAAAATAACTGGAACTGAATGGCTGCCTGAATAAAATAAACATCTCGCAAAAGAAGTATTGTCGGGTTAATCTTACATAAGGACAATGCAAAATTCATGGTTGCCGAATCGGACAACTGGTTAAAATGCGGCTTCACCATGCGAAAGGTCTGTAGTTGCAAGCAAGCAAGCGCTCAGCGTGTTTATCAGAAAAGATATTGGTATGTAGCATCGTAGCATCATTTCTCTTTTCATTTTTCAATTTTTTTTCCCTTTTTTGGTTCAAAAATTGTAAAAATTCGAATTTGGCCTAGACTATTTTAATGCATCAAAAAGTTTCCAACATTAATTAGCTCAAGATTTGTAACAGCGTGTGCCGAAGGCACGCGTACATTTTTTTTCGCTTTTTGATGATTTTTATTCAATTTGAAGAACCCAACAACGTATAAACTTTAATAAGGTATAGATGTTGAAATCTACTCCGGCCGAGATTTCATCTTACTCCCTCGTTATATAGAAAATTATGATTTACAATTCAAAACGTACCTGTTCTACTATCTGTATGTAAAACTTGTCTCACAGTGGCAAGAGATGGATTGGGTGAAGGACAAATTAAATTAGATGCATCTGCTCCGGGCAGAAATACCAGTTGACGTAACGTACCCTAAAAATGCGAATAATCTTAAATTTGTGATTGTTTATACGAATATTCTTGAAATAACTTTTACATTTTTTTCGTATATGTTTACATTTTTTACGTTTTTGTCTGTTATCACGATTATGAAACAAAAATCTTGCATGTAATGGACTGTTTGATATTAATATGTCGAAAATCGCGTTTGAGACCGTCACATTTATTAGATAAATCTATACGCATACTACTCAACCCAGAGTGTAATAAGTTTAGTATCGTAGCCAAACAGGGTACGTATTATAGTTTCTTTTTTTTTTGAAAATGCACTCCAAGCGAATTCAAAAGCAGCGCCCAAAAGTGTTATCAATTAACGGTCACTCATTTGACCAAGAGATACTACAAAATACGGTGCTAGAAATTGCGCTCGACGTCGAAAATATGAAGGAACCGCAATAAAAAAGTGCAGTGAATTGTATTTGCTCTGGGAGAAGGTAAAGCCATCTACCACTTATATGTTTCTATTTAGACGTTTTTCAATGTGCAAGAAATACGTCAGCGCAATTCTAAAGCTTACCAAAAAATGGCAGGCCATGTTTATGGAACGAGATCCACTTACTATAAAGGCCCACTTGGATGAACGTAACTGTTCTTAAGTTAAGTATATAGGCTACTCAAGATCAAAGTATTTATGGAAGAGCACATTCATTGAGTTGAAAGAATTTTTTAGAGACCCCATTAAATCCAATCGATCAAAATTTTTAAGAAATCTTACTCAATTTAATACTCACCGTGAATCGATTCCTTTTTTGTCTTTTACTTCCAATATAGAATCTTGTCTTTCTGATATCTAAATCTGGTGCAATTGGCTGGTCCAGTTTGCTAAAATTGTAATTTGAAAATGGAAGAATTTCTATCAAAATATTTTTGTACAATTGCGATTAACCATGGAAAATCAGAAAATGCGAAACGTTGTCAAATACATGATGACAATATGCTTTTTTATGTATATATATTTCGACAGTATTAATGTTGTCATTAGATCAAATCCTAACTTAGCAATTACATAAATACAAGCATATGTGTAAACTAACTAACTAAATATGAACTTTACATTTTTGTCAAGTATGAGCCACAGATAGACCGCGCCTCGGCGGCGCGATCTATCAGTAATTCATACTAAACAAAAGTTGATTGGATAATATTTTCATGATTTGGAGGTTTTTAGTACAAAGTTTTGCCTTAACAAATTACTCAGATTGAAGCTTAAATCTAGAAAAATCTATGAACTTTTCATGACTTTATAGCTAAAAATAATCATACATTTTACTGTCAAGTTTTGTGTAGTTTATCTTCTGCATTTATCGAAAGTGCCAATTTTTAAATAGTTTTATTTGGAAAAGAAATGACATTAAAATTTAATTTCAATTTTAATCGTTGTGTTAATAGTGTGGTTAGTCAGGCGATTATGTGTTTATAAGGTCAAAGTTCACAAAACTTCTCATAATTTTGATGGGAAAATTTTGAGAATGGCCAAGCATAGAACATGGATGGATGGGGCCTTTTTTTCCGTGGTCCATCCATAACCTATGTTTGGTAAAAATAGAGTTGTTTGAGTGAAAAATTCAGAAGTTTATTTCTAAGATGGTGGTCTATTTTTGCATAAATCGAGTACAAAGACAAAACTGGACTAATCCGAAAATCGCCAATTAGATTAAAGTAATCTGATTTGACGGGCATTTACTGGTAGGATACTTCAACTTCAATTTTGTAATTTTTGTTTCTAACCGTTTTTTATTTTAATTCGATAAAACCTTTTAAAAAAAAATTCTAAATTTCGCTAAAAACACCTGTCAGGCTTTTGGTTCATTTGTCGGCCATGAACTGTGTTTTACATTTTAATTCCCTATTTTATCTAGTCGTCTACTGGACTATGATTAAGTTAAGTATACTAATTCAGTTCTCTTTTTAAAATAAGGTTTCCTTGTTTTAAGAATAAAATATTTTCTTTGTATATGAAAATTTGGAAAAAACCTTAGAATAAATTGCTTCTTAAAAAATAGTAAAGACATTACTTACCTATATTGTCAGAAATTGCTTGATTTTTTTTTGTATTTTATTAGATTATCAAAATATTGCAGCTAAGATATTCATGAAAAAATAATTGTTGAAAATAAATTTTTAAACAAAATAAATCTGCAACATATATTAGGGCAAAATAAAAGTAAATTGAAAATGAAGTGTTATACTTGTTTTTAAAAAGAAAATAAACATTCAAATTCTAAAACTCCAATCAAACGTTGGTTTTTAAACTGTTATAAATTTTGAGGATTTTGGATTAGGCGCTTTGACCCATACATAACTAAAAAATTGATTGAAACTGATTGGAAAAGTCGCTTCAGGTTTATCCTTGTATAACCGCGACGATAACACCCTTCGAGGGCAGACAAATGCTCGTGAAATAAAAGGTAAATCTCGAGTAAAAATAGTTTTTATCTCTGAGTTGAAATATTATATTTTTGCATTTAATTTCGCTTAATCGAAGAAAAAAACAGTAATACTTCTGAGATCACAGGTACATTTTAGTTTATTTTACTATTATCAAGACAGTATATACTAAGTGCACCCCAAAAAGAAAACGATTCATTCCGAAAGCTTAGATCGAGTTGTATCTGCCAAGGCGAAAAAAGATTTTTCCATTTCGTAATCCACTCAGACTTGGGGAGATATTAACTCTCAATTTTTAATTAACTTTTGTAATAATATACTACACATGGAAATTCATGTTTGTTCCAGATGTATATGGGATCGGGATTCGACAAACGTCAACCAAGCTATTTTTCAGTGATACCAGAATCGGTGTATTCAAAAACATAATATATACACATTTATTGGAAAGGAGGATTTTTTTGGTTTTCATTCCCCTGTATTTCGTGTAGATCTTTGCAGATCATTAGTTTCAAGATACTTTCCAGTATGATATGATTCAAGTCTCTTGCAGACTATAGCTATGTGCGAAATTTCGTGATAAATAAATATATTCATATAGAGAGCATATCAAAAACATAAGGACATTGTTTAGTTTATGATGCGAGCACTCGTAAATATCGAACAAATGAGGATTTCTTACTCGAACTCCAACTTAAACTTCAGTGTCGATTAAAAACGTCTTAAGGTGAAATCTTCGTTTTAAAAAAGCGCATCTTGGCCGATAAATGACCTCTCGTGTCGTTTAAAAATACCTTGTGTCATAATTAGAATATCTTACAAGATAATATAAACATTTTATGAAGGGAACGTCATTGCTGATCCTATCACAGCGTTCCAACATGAACTTCAAAAATTTTTCAATTTTCGGAGTAAAAAAAATAAAGTGAACACTTTGATGATAACCGGTTGAAAAGTTGATTTTTTAAGCATTAGCCACTGATGGACTGCACCTTGAGGGCTCAATCTATCACCAGCCCATATTTGACATAACAATATTAATATCACAAACTTTTTGATCTTAAGTTTTTATGTTTTTAGATGATAATCTGCACGAAGAACAATGAGAAATATTTTTTAACAAGTTAAACAAAACACGGGCGCGGATAGAATTACTTTCCATTGATTAACTACCATCTTAATCAAAGTATTTTATCATAGACAACAAAATGTATGTGTAGGATTGTGCATAGTATATAAAGCAAAACGCAGAACATTTAAATCAACGTTTTTTTTTTGTTGTTTTTTTATAGCCACTTCTTTGAGTGGATCATTGTTCGTAAAAAGCTAGAAGTCCGACAAGCTACAGTAAATTTCACTTGGGTGCTTGCAGATATACCAGTGATGCAACAGCTAAACGGTGCACAGGAAGTAAAAACTTATTAAAATATCCTTTAAAATAGCGCAAAAAAATATAAACGAACCTTGGCAAAATTTTAACCATTTAAATATCTCACAAGATAATATCGGGGATTTGAAGAGCAGTATTTTATACTATAAAGACATAACGAAATCGCATTTTAGATTCTTGGTACGAAAAAGGGTAAACTAGATATACAAGGTAAACGTAAACTAGATATACAACTAGATATACTAGACTAATCCGCAGATAGCAGTCTATTATTGTTTGACGCATTCATTATCCGGGTTTGATTGATCAAAAATACATAATAGAATTGTTTCAATCAAGTTTTCAAGCTTTAGCATCTGCGATTTATAGTTGAATTTATTTTTTTTTTTTTGAGAAGGAACATGCACTCTAAAATTTTATTAATATTGAATTACTTTCAGGTTACAGATAACGTCATTTGCAACGCACAAAGGGGTTTGCGTGACGATTATTATAATCACAATATTCCAGGTGTCATAATATCACGTAGGAAGGATGTAATAAACCTTAAACAAACACGTGACGTCATCATATCATATTCATTTTAATACAATAGTATTATTTATCTGTCATTCTGTCAGTGTGACCATTGGCCTAAGTTGCCGCGAAGTACTGCCATTGTCACAAAAATGCTGAAAAAAACTGATTTTTGACAGTAATTTACTTTTTGGCATCCAAAAAACAATAAAATTGGCTTTTTGTTATATATGGGCCGTTTGATGGCACTGCGCTCCACTAAAAACCCATATTTGGCATAAATCTCATCAACGCGGCTGATTTTAACTTTGGAAATATACATATACTGCAATTGAACAGTAAATTTACTGTACTTTTGTTACAGTATGTATTATTTCTTTTTTACTTTTGCTATTACTATAGTTGGACATGTGAAGAAATTTTGTTTTAAAGACAGACATTCATCTAGCGCGTTTATGCCACGGGTGGTCTAAACCATATCATTTTGGCGTTTTGCTCTGAGCTAGACAAAATTTTGAAGGAATTGTCTCGTCGAGATAATCTATCTAAATTTGTACAAAATACAACAATTAACAATATTATTGCTATACACATTAAATAAAAATTAATAACAGATAAATCATTTTGCATGGTTTTCCAAATTGATTTGAAATTCAATTTTATTATGTTTTATGATCTACATAGATTAAAAGAATTTGATAGAGCTGTTTTGACCCCACATGGAAAATATAATTTCTCAACATAATTATTTCAACAGAATGCTTCAAAGAAACGTCTGAACATCTATATAAAGCCATTTTTGTTTTCTGCAAAATGATGATTACGACTTAAGATACAGTAAAAAGTTTTTGCCGGGAAAAATATACCTATTTGTGTTGGTGAATACACACTGCAGGAAAAGTACAGTAAATTCACTGGTCATTTGCAGTGATTGCATATTTTCAAAATTCAAAAGCGCCATGTTGATGAGACATATGCCAATTATGGTCTGTTGATGGACCGCATCTCGCGGTGTGTTCCATCAATACCCCATATTTGCCCAAAAAAGTCATTTTTGAATGTTTTTCAGCACAGACCAAGAAAATTACTGTCAAAGACCAGTGATTTTGTTGCATTTTTTGTTACAGTGTCAGCTTGGTTGCGAGCCATATGCTTGATTTACCGATTGACCATGCCCAACAATAAATTAGGTAATCAAATCTATTGCATAATTTCGAATAATACCCAAACGCTTTGACATTAGATGCTTAAAACCAGTAAAAAACTTTATATCATCAAGCATTAGCTACAGATGGACTGCGTCTCATCAACGTGATCCATCAGATCATACTTAACGTAACATGTTTTGTCAAAATTTTTACGAATTGGATGAGGGCATGCATGCAAACTTTCGAACAAATTTCAGATCAAACCTCGATATGTTCCCTAATTTAATTAACAATTTTCAAATCTAAAAACTACAAAAAATTTACATGCATTGTGACTTCAGTCATACCCCGCTCATGCGAACGAAAGAAAAATCCAGCGTTGCTCAGACAAAACAAGAAGTTGGAGGGGAAGACCACACGCAAATTTTGTAATATTTCTGACTTTATTTCTGTTTTTGGATAGTGTTTTTGTTCATAAAAATCCAGGATTTCCTGTCGAACGATCACAAAATTAAAGTTTTGCTTTCGTCTCGATATTTTGTTTTAATTTTGTTTTCTTTTCGTTTTTCGTTTTCATTCACGCGCAAATTTTTGTTACAACTTGGACCAGTTTCAAATATTTTTAAGGGTAACCGTACCCCAATATTTTGATTTCGGTAGAAATTCAATTGTTATTATATTTTGATACAAATTCAAAACAAAACAAAGGAATACTCCGAAAATGAATGTCACAAATTTCTTTTTCTTCTAAAAAGTTTGTTTTGTTACGCAAACATATCCGTTTTCCTATTTAAAACGACAAAGATATAACAATATAAAACAGACAAAATAGTTCAAATTGATCCAAAATTGATGACATTTTACCAACATTTTTATGACATGCCAAAGATAATTCAAACATGTTTCATAGATTACTGTGACTTTCGTACCGCTCCATTTATGATCCATACATGTCAGAGTAACACTTAAAAAAACTTGGATTTCGTAATTTTTTTTAACAAAATGCTTTGCACTAAAACAAAAAGCATTCATGTAAAATCCTATGTCCTAATTGGAAATTTTATAATGTCAAGCATGAGCCATAAATGAATCGCGCCTTCGCAACGCGATCCATCAGTGACTCACGCTTGACATAAACGTCAATGGATAAAAAAAGTTGTGATTGGGAAGAAGTTGTCCTTGTTTATTTTGTTTTGCTCAATATATTGCATTCGGAAACAGGTATTGTTTAATTTCACGAAGCGGGGGATCCTACTTATTCACTTGGTCCCACATGAAGGGAAGGAAAAGAGCGGAAAGCCAAAGTATGTCATGGTGAAATGACATGAATGAAAAGTTCAAAATCGAAAGAAAAATAAAAAGTGATTTGGGGGCAATGTTTATATCGTGTTTCCAAAAATTACTATGACGTCATGGAAAAATAATTATCTGGGACGTTTTCCCTGTATGAGACACAAATGGACGGTGCCTCTTATACGAAATCTGGCATTTATGGGTTCATAACAAACAAAGCAAAAGTAAAGAATTACTGAAGCTATGCTTACGCGTGAGCCAAATAGGAGAATTCTATCAGCGTGTTGTATATGCATTTTCTATATTTATTTGGAATTCTCAGCGACTAAAAAGTGTCTAGTGGAATGCGCAACGACTCGTTTTGATAACTTTTATACAGAACATTGTTTTCAGTACTTTTCTGTCAAAAAAAAAATATTTGTGAATTCACCATGAGGAAGTCTAAATAGTCGAAGCGATACCAGATACCATACTGACTTCCATACACTGTAATAAAAGTTCGGTAAATTTACCTTGTAGCTTCAGTAATTGTATATTTTGAAAATACTGATTCACGTTTTTGATTGGATTTATACCAAGTATGGGCCGTTTCATGATCGCGCCTGGGAGAAGTTATTCCATTGACAAAAAAAGCAAAAGTTCTCACAATTATAGAGCTTTTTTTAATAATTTTCTGCTTCCTCACCTCGTAAATTCTTCGCAATCCAATGTAAATTTTATTTCACTTTCGGTAGCAGATATCACAAGGTTATGCCATTCTTTGTCCGTGAGTTGTGGATTGTTAAATTTGACTGATTTGAGCCGACGTCCTTCTTCTTGCACATATTCGAGCATTAAAGTGCTGTTCCGTAGTCGAACAGATAAGAGAATTGTTCGCCGATCCTGATATTAATATAAAATTGATATTAAGAATAAAGGTAGAGAAGGAATATGACAAAACTACAGTAAATTTACCATCCATCTGCAGTAATTCAAATATCCCCTTATTTTGATGTATTTCAAGTATGGGCTTTAACGGAACCCCAACATCCTACAGTCGACAATTTCATGGTTCAATATCAATAACACTAGTAAAAAACTGCAGTGATTTTCGCAGCTACGCAAAAAAACGACGTAAACAAGAGAACCAGTGTTCACTACAAATAATTTTCTTTTCCTTGATTTTATTTTAACATGCATCAGGGTTATTGGAAGCAAATTTATCGGAAATTCATTAATATCAAATATGATCCAGCCCACACAGATTTATTTATCAGCTTCACACATAGTGTTGCTTTAATGAAAGACAACCATTTCGAATCGGATCGAATAACTAGATCCAAGTAAATAGCAATTATTGCGTTTTATTATTACAACTTGTCTCCATCGTGAATTTCAAGAAGTTCGTAGTTTATAGTGTATTTTCGATTCACCACAATTTCCGTATTTTAACCACAAAATATAATCAATTTTGGACAAATTTAATCAAAATCGATTCCATCTTGTCGTTAAGAAAGAAAATTCTAGTCCAATAAGTTGTTCCAAGGATGATTCACGATTAATACGCATGATTTTTGCTTCGAATATATTCGAATCAACCAATCTAATTTCCCACCATGCCAGGCCATCTTCATCTATATCTTTTTCCAAATTGCCCAAATATAATCACTACGATAAATAATATATGTTATTGTTAGCTGCCAAACAAATAAAAATATTCAAACTAAAATCTAACTATTCGTTACAGTTATAAAAGTGGAGACATACCTGAGCAAGTAACGTCAGCATGTATTCGTATGTATTTCGAGGTACTGGATGCCTGAAATTAATTTGAATCGAAAATTCGGTCGGTAATGTTGGACAACGTTTTAACACCTTTTCACTATTCACTCCAAATGTAACTGCGTCCGAGTTAAATCTGAAAATAACAGTAAAATTAACATTTTGTAAAATACATAATTACATAACCAAATATATAATCTTTAGAAACAATGTGTAATAAGATTATATGAAGAATAAATAAAGAAAGACTCTGATGTCAAAATCAATTATTTTGTCAGGAATGTACCATATTATTGGCCTACAAAAATCATCAGGATTGAATTTAGGATTGAATTTAATTTTTTGTGCTAAAAATATTAGGAAATCAAAAAAAGACTATGATTTTATTTTCACTTTTTTTCATAATGACGTCATAATAGGTATAGTCAACAAAAATCAATCGATACCAATATTTGACTAAATATGTCTTGAATGATATTCCACGTAGAGTTAAAAGACCACGTCCCCATGATTACATTGGTCACAAGAAATGTACAGATCTCAAAAATACATAAAGAGCTACGCTGTGGGGGTGCCGACTTCAATGACCGCGTAATCGTTTAGCCTGAACCCGAATAATATCGAACAATTGTTCTTTGTTCTTTGTAAAAACGTGATATATTAATATGTAATATATGTTGTATACATATTTTCGTCGATGAACAAATAAATCTCTACCCCGTTTTTTCTCTCTCAACAAATTCCATGTCATTGTATCATACCTGTAACCTTTAACCCCGTCTGAATTTACAACTTCAACACCAACAGGTAAAGATGCTTTTTCAGCTAATGCTTCTCCCAGAATGTCTACTGGTTTTGCGTCTGAAATAAAAATGTTTATTTGAATTTTTAATTTCAGCATTTTGTTTTAAACCGCGCCTTTAATCAGAGGATTTTGTATTTTATGGCAAAATTTCGAGTAGTTTGATTGAACGTAAGTAATATTTCGGAATATGAGCTTTTATCGTCCAATATTTAATTTTGCGACGGAAGCTAATATTTCCAAATGTTACTTGAGTTCAAGTATTGATTTTAAGCAAATTTCACTCAAAATCGTTTCTCAACGATTTTGAGTGGAAATTTTTTAACGTCAGTACATGGGTTTGAGTATTATTCTTGAATGAGGCTTAAAAACATGGAACAAATCTGAGTTAGAATAAATTTTTAGCAGAATTTATCAATTTTATCCCTCCTTCGAGTACAATACTCAAACTAAAGTAATAATTTTAAGAAAAAATATTTACTCAAAATTATTATCGCAAGTCCGTATTTGAGTTTGAGTATTAGTCTTAATTAAAAACAAAAAATTGCAAAACGTTCCATCTTTTAGGCACACGAGAAAAAGCTTATAAAAGGATGAAATTTTGAACAGAATTCACAAATTTTTTTCTTCATCGAAGTTCAATTTCCAACTCATCTAATTATTTAAATATAATTATTTTACTCTAGTTCTTTGAGAAACAAACTATGAGTAATATTCGTGACTGAGGATCAAAAATACAAATGGCCAAATTTTTTGTAAACGTTTTGGAGGATTCGGGATGAAATTTGTGAGCAGAGTAAAAACAATGGAGTTTGGTAGCAGAATATTGTTCAACCCCACTGAAGGCAACTTTTACGCGTGTGTTTGTCCTAATGTATAATAGTACGTATTATCTTTGCTAATGGTTTTACAAACAAAATATTTCTAACACGTAAAGTGTGGGTCATTTGTATATTGACAACATTATAAATAACGATATCGATTACGGCTCAAAATTGGCCAGACTTAGATGATTTTTATATCATGAAATAACTTGTTTTCATAATTTTCGCCAAATTTTTAATTAAAATTTCAGTACAATAGGTAAAACTAACTTTCTTATCTTTATGAAAAAATGTTTGTATAATCAAGCATGAAAAATTTATGAATTTTCTTATATAGTATAAGCAAATAATTAAAAATTAACAAGATCGAATATACAGTCTTAAAACTGCAGTTTAGTTTGTTTCGGCCTGTATCGGTGGAATATCATTATATTAGCAGTTTTGAATAAGTCTGTTGGATAGCTCATATACCACCGGTTTCTATTTTTTCGGGGATGATGGTTGCGAGAACTCCAAAAATTGTTCCTCAGCTATTCGACAGGGTGAACGGGGAATGGCCTAGTATAGTTTTGATAATCCGTATCGATTGAGAATCTATTTTTTTATAGCCACCATTCAGAGTGGATCACCCTATTATAGAGGCCACTCATAGGCGGACAGGGTTGGACTTGTTGGAAAGATGTGATCTATCCTTCTCGGTTTAGCCATACCGAGGTTATTACACCCTAGGTTAAGTGGAGGGCATGGATTAACGAGCCCGGCTCGCCTGGACTGGAACCCGAGATATTCAACCAGCGACGCCAACATGTTAACCTTTTGGTCATCGGATCCACAATACATTTACCCAATTCCACCTACAATAATTTTCCTAAATACGCAAAATTTTACAAAACAGTTAAAAATTCAATATATAAAATGACGATTTTCTTTATCTTTTTTAGACGATAACACAATACAATACGCCCCGCTTTAAATTTTTCAAATACCAATTTATCTCACTATTGATGGAACTTTTTTTGATATAACGATGATATCGATAACCAACAATGTACAATATGGTGTGAATTGCGTGGTATCGAACACCGCAAGTTGACAGCGTTTTCCGATTCCTAATCTCGTATCCTGTGTTTATTGTTGTATCAACCATACTTTGACTGATGATACATAACCCAATCAAGCTTGATCCATTGAAAAAATATTTAAAAGAAAATGAAAATATTAAGAATTGGATTATGAATGAATCGGACCGTGTTCAGTAATGATGCATGTGTGACGACTTCATATAACACTCCATATATACGTATTGCCCATGCTTAATTAAAAAAAAATCCATTTTATAACAGAGACCCAAGTTTATTCTGTCATGCATGACCCACAAAGGGATTGCTTCCTGATGACGCAATCCATTAGTGGCCCATGCTTGGGCCAAACATATTAAAACAAATATATTTTCTGACTGTAAGCCAAAAAATGTGCATGGAAATTGATACAAAAAGCCTGTCTGTCAACTAAGCTAAAAAATATGGCTACCGGTACACTCCCATTGATGTCTAGGATCTGCCCATCTTGACAGATATTTTTACAATCAAAGGCGGGAAATTTTGGTGTGGTGTTCGGCATCTTTTACTCAAAGTTTCGGACGATAATTAAACTTCAAAAAGTCTTAATTGAAGCAAAAGCGTCTGCTAAAACTCTCAAAGATGGGGCAACAGGAAAACGATTTCCAGCTATACTCAAAGTCTCTTCACAAAAATGTTCATTGCAAATACTTAGGTCGGATGCATAGAAAAATGTGTTTGATCCGGAGTTTTTGAAAAAAAAAACATTTAGATCACTGTGCGTATTACAAATTGTGCCACTTATTCAAGATTTTGGCTGTTCATACGCGCCCCCTTGCAATGAAAAACCAACATAAAACTACTTCTTGTAGTGGACCAGGGCCCTGTACTTGCGGCCACTTTTAGGCGGACATGGTTAGGGTTGCTGAAACGATATTATTTTGCCGGTTCGGATTAGCCCACTCAAGTAATTACACCCTGGGATGAATAGTGGGCATGGATTAACAAGCTGGACTCGACAGGATTCGAACCTAAGATTATCAACCTGCTTTGCCGACATGCTACCAACTGGGCGGGTCATCAGTCCATATTCGATAACAAATTCTTTTTCTTGTGTTAAAAAATTTTGCAAATAAAAAAAAAACTAACAGGATAATTAAATTAAAAAAAATGCTGATAGCACAAACTAATCTTATTAACACAATTTTAGAGAAAATTATTGAAACTGTTCAACATCATCTTTGGAAATCAATTATCACGGCTTACGATTTAAGCCCAAAAAACACGCGAAGCAGAAAAAGTTCGTTTAAACTAATTTTGTTAAGTATAAGTCACACATGGAACACGCCGATGAGGCGTGATGGTCCATCTGTTGCTTAGTCGTGACAAAATGGAATCTCTTATGGGGTTATTGATGAAATGGCAATGCACGTCTGCATTGAGTTGCTTTCCTTTTTCATCGCGTTCCATGTAAACAAAGCGCAAACGTGCGTACCGTAGAGACCACTCCGCGTTACCTTGCATAGCAAACTATAAAGTTGCGTTGGAAAGCGTGAGATAATTCACGTGCAGCAGTGAAACCGGGCTAAAATAAAGCAAACCTAGAAAAAGTAACCTAGGTAAATGTGTATTGCTCAAGCAAGTAGCCAACGAATGTTTCTAGGTCCAGGCAGCAGCAATGGAACAAGTTTTTTTTATAAGTTTCCTCTAAGCAATTCCGAAAGCAGTGTCTAAAAGAAGCCAACTATCGGCCACTCAAATTGCAAAGAGCTTAGACAAGACGTGGTGCCAACAACTGCATTTTAAGCAGAAAACATAAAAACATACCATATAAAACTAAACCACCATGGTAAAGGGCAGTGAGTCGTATCGTCCCCGGGCGATAATAAAACCATCTATTTACCTTAAGAAACCATATCCAATTTATTTACAATTTCAATCACGAAAATATGAAAAAGTTTAAATAACTGTTAAAATAATTTAAGAGACACATAGACCACAACTTAACTATTGTTCAGAATTTGATTGTTTCACACAAATTGTATTTGACCATCGTTGATTGAAACGACATGAACCGCTGTCGAACAATAAAACTGAAATAAAATGAAAATAAAAATGATTTAGCAAATGGTTGGATTGAGCTTTTAATTCGGAAACCATCGTATCTTACGTCACGCGTTACTTGGCAACAAAAATTATCGTCTGCGGCATTGTTATTTTTCGTCAATGTCTAAAACGCTGTCATTTTGGCGTCTTTTTGTCCATTTTTTGTGATCAAACGCTCCGAAATTGAAGATTTTTGTCGTTAAATTTGTTTCAGAACTCAATTACATGCCGAATATAACCCATACTTAAGAAGTGAGGTTTTATATGGAACAATATTGGCCGTTTGTAGTTTCAAACTAATTTTGAACTTTTTTGTTGGGAAATGGAAATTTAGTACGCGTGATCCATGAATGAACCGCGCTAGAAAAGCGCGTTCCATTCGTGGAGCATGCTCGATGAAAAATGTCAAGTCAACTTTATTGTTTTCGACTTGTCGGATATTACTGGATTTAATTGAAATCGGCATCAGTAAGTTACTACCGCTTTTATTATAACCATCGCTAGACAAATAATGGCTTTAAGTTATGCATATTTACATATCCTGTGCAAGCCCATACTAATAACACATATAGATCAAAGTACCGTCACCGGCGATTATTTGCGCGGAAAATTATGATAGTAAATATTAGGATGTTTCAAACGAGAACCCCAGTATATCAAACTCGCGGTACCGATATTATTCAACGCTCATAATAGCGATTTTGTTTGCCCTCGGCCACTAAATTAGGTGAAATAAAAACGGAATATACGATACGGTCTGTACATTGTAATATAAAGCGTATATGAGAAGAAATTAGATATTAAGATACTATTTTGTGATATCTACTGAATTCGGTTATCTGTTTTTAATGTCTTTAATAGTTTCATGTTGAAATGATTGTCTGAAAGTAGCGACCGTATAGTGGGAGCCGAGTTCATCGAAAGGGCGTGAGAATAGCGTTGCCAGATTTATAGCTTGTAAAAGATGTTACAACTCGGTTAAATTGTGAAATCAAAGCTCTGGAGACGACCAAAGTGTGTACATATACTGAATATACTATGGAGAAGTCTATTTAACGGGAACAGTTCCATTGCCTTCTAAACCGCAGTAGATTGAAACGTAGGAAAACACCCACAGAATTCAATACAAATTTTATTCGTCTCCGGCCAAATTTACACTAATATATGAAAAAAAATGATAGTCTTAGGGAAAAAATCCACGCCACTTATAATGACGTCATAACGCCACAGAAGTCAACTATTTAGATGACAATACGTCATAATAAACCATACACTGTACAAAAGTAGAGTAAATTTACTGTTTTTTTAAAGTCATTCAATATTTCTTACATTTGAAAATGTCTTGTTGATCAGATTTATGCCAATTATACGCTGAAGATGGACCGCATCCTGTCGGTACGTTTCATTAACAGCCCGTCATTCACTGAAAAATTTGATTCCATAGGTTTTTTGGATTTACTTAAGTAAAATTAATATCAAAAAGCGGCGATTTTACTGCTTTTTTATCAAAGTGTACATAAAACACGAAGAATTACTACAAAGCGCTGTGGCAATCTTATCAAAAGTTGAGCGTGTAATAGGGAAGTTTAAAAACAAACTAAAGAAATGGGACAATTATTACGAATAAAGAAGCGTCACGATCGACGCAATTAATTTAAATTGTAAATGTATCGAAATATTAATCCAAATTTCACAAATGCGGAAAATCGCTTGTAGAAAATATTTCATTCGTCTGTCATTTTATTAATTTTTAAAAATATCACTTTTCTAAAATTTGTATATCCTAACAGAGAGGAAAATTTGTACGTTTCAAAATGTTTTGACTATACTATTGCTTATCTGCATTGAAAATTACCAGCAACTATTTTGATTATTTTCGAATCAATTTCATATTCAATTTGTGTTTTTGTTTGTATCCGACTCATTTGTAAGTCATTAAAATGTTGACGAAACGTATGCACATGAAAAAAACTGCCAAAATTAAAATTTTTGATTTATTTGCAACTTTTATTGCCAAATTTGTCCTATTTTTGCGTTAAAAAGGACAAGAAAGCAATTTTAAGGTAGAAAATAGAAGCTTTTTGGGTAAAATATTATTCTAACTCGCTTTGACAACACACTGATTTGTGGCTTCACTGTAAAAATAGATAGATAAAACTGCTACCATTTTTTCTATTGAAATAATACATTTGTGCCAAGCGTGGACTGTTGATAGATCGCTATAACAGGACACGACCTACCAACAGTTCCATGCTTGGTTTAGGGTCGATCATGCCTGAAGACTTTATATTATAAAAGACCTTTACATTTTAAGTCATGTAAACTCAAATTTTTTTTATAAGTATTGTAAGATCTATCCATCACTCCAAATTAGCACATCACGATAATTAGCTTTTTAGCGAGATCAAAATCTTAACCTTATAAAGCAGTTTAACCTATTAAGAAAATTTTTCGAACAAACAATCAATTTTTTTTAAATAAGTTGGTACCATAACACGAAAGTGTATAATTATAACTGGAATGTTACCATATTCTCTAATTCGAGTAAAGTGCCTTATCAACAACCGCTTTGCAATCCTGTCATGGTGGCAGTAACTAGAGCCTAAAACTACAATTTTTTTGTATATATCACCTCATTTTGTTGAATTAAAATCAATTCCACACAGCCTCTTTAGTCGATTTCCTAAAGGGCCAATAGTACACGGAGGGCAAACGGGCAATCGCTGGACTACAGGCCTTCCTAACGGTAGGGACGCCTGTAACCAACTAAGCTATTAGAGGCAAATTTGCGTTAACAAGCTCACTAACAGCATAACCACTACTATTCTAGATTATATTTTGTTCAGAAAATTATTTGGTCCTACACCGGTTTTGTTGGTTATGAGTCACAGATGAAACATTTTGATAGAGAAACTTGTAAACTCTACATGTTCGAGAACGTTTACGCCAAAAATGGACAGATCAAAGCATAAACCAGGTAATTTAACGCCTGATACCGACTGGATTTGATCACAAATCCTTTAAACCAACCGAGACAGCCTAAGCATTAAAATGAGATAAATTGCTGTAGTTTTACCTCAAGATATGAATGAAATTGTAGTAATATGCCATTCTAAAAATAAAGCGTCTAATAAGACATTTTTCTGAACGCTTGAGGATGTTTGGGATGAAACACTTTTTGACAAAACGCTGACCGCAAGCGTTTAAAATAAAATTGCTCAAACCCAGTAAAGAAATTCACAACGGAAGTGCCTAACGCAGAAACACCTGCTAATTTACTCTATTGATGACTTTTTAGAAGTAACACTATCGATTATTGTTCACTGGCAGGGATGAGGTACTATGGCATATTGAGGGGGTCCGATCTCCCCCACTACAATTCAAAACAAAACCCTCACGCGTATTTGCTAAGTAAATTTTACTTTTTTGCCGAATTTGATGTCACAAGGAAAATGAAATGAATGCGACTTCACTATTTAGTTGTAACTTCAAAATTAAACATGTTGCTAGGGCTGGGTAATTTGATTCGGTGATTCGAAGCGATTCGAACCACACATCATTCGAATCAATCACGAATCGTTCATAGGAGCAAAAACCTGCTAAATGCTGTGAAATTTCTATTTTAACGATAAAATCTAATATTATTTAGTATTTTGTCGTCAAAATACGAAAATTGTTGCTCTCACACACGGAGAATATACTCTATAAACTATAAATGTCTTGATTTGGAGACAAGTGCTAGATGGTTTTATCATCGCCCAGGACAGACACCACTCACGGCACTTTATCATGCCGGTTCAATTTCGTTTCGGATGTTTTCCGTTTAGCGTGCAGTTGCTGGCACTATCTCTTAGTAGCTCTTTGCTATTGAGTGGCCGTTGGTTGGTTCCCTCTGTGAGCTGCTTACGGCCTTGCCTAGAGTGAATTTCAATAAAAAAGATGCTAATTACACAGAATTAGTGATTTGATCAGATTCGAATTTAAATGATTCGGTTTTGCCCACTCCTACATGTTGCAAAAAAAATTATATTCGAATCGAATTCGAATAATTCATTTTTCAAGCAGTCCACCACACCTGTTTAGTTGATCTTCAACCTCATAACCTTTAATAGCTAAGAGGTCACGCTTCGGAAATCCGCTATTAAGGGGATGGTTTTCGTTCATTGAAAATAACCTTTTGACTGAAGTTTACATTTTGTAATATAATTTTTCATATCCATTTCTTAGCTGTTGTATATTCAAGCATGGGGCGCAGATAGAACGCGCTGATATTTGCGCGTTCTATCTGCACCCCATACATGACAAAATATGACTTGATAAATATTTTTAAGTGAAGATAAAACGTCGATTTATGGCAAACCGCTTTTCACACAAAATATAAAATTTATTTGCAGAAGGCTTATAAACGAAGCACGACCAGCATCTGTGGAGTGCGTTCGGTTCGTGCCTTGACTATTTTCAGCCTTTTGTCATATTATCATTTCTGTTTGCAAAAGTCGACACGCATTATTCGAGATCTCAGTTTAACGTCAGATCAAAGAGTGAATTTTCCGCCCGGCGGGTTATATCCAGACCACAAAAAAGAAAGGAATTTCGACTCGATTCAAATTTTTTGGCATGACGGCATTGATCCATCTAAATAGTCGTCCGTCGTCACAGATTGAGTATGCAAACGTAACTTTCATTTTTTCCCTAGTGTAATTAAGATGATGTATTTTGTTTATAATAGGCAACGCAGTAATACGCCTATTGAGTGTCGTACGAGATGGCGAGTTGGTTAATACGTTGGAATCGGGTCCGACTGCAGGTACTAAGTACGGTTCGACAACATACACATATCTTATTTGGCCGAAGCTTACTCGTAGTGATATTAACGAGACGGACTCGCCGGGACTCGACCACGAGATTTTCAACCTGCGATGCCAAACATGTTAACCACTAGGCCATCGCACCCAGATCGGATTATTTACCTTTGTCTTCAAAATGCAGATATTTCTTAAAGTTGTAAGGTCAAAATAAATTGGCACACTGCGTAGAAAATGAATCAAATATATTACGCAAATTCTTCCGTGATCGTTCATGCTTGAACGTACGTTGACTTGAGCAAATTTATCATATGCATAGATCATTTTTGGCCCATGATCGAATGAAATTTTCAATCCAATATTTCAAAACTCTTGCCTATTTCATAACTTGTTAGCGTTTTCGTCGCTGTGAACTGAAAAAGCTAATTTTCATTCGTAGATACTAATCTTGCCCAATTTATGTCAAGGTATATTCTCAAAACTGACGATTAGCATTTTACAATCCGTATGATCGCATTTTACGCTTATACCTAAAATATCCCTCCTCTACGTTTTCTCTTTTAATCTTTTACGTCAAGGTTTTATTTTTCCAAACTTGGCCATTGATAGATCTTGCTATCAAAGCACGATCCATCAAAGACCCATGTTTGACAAAACATGATAGCATCTCAAGTAGGTTCTTAGAGGAACATAAACAAGGGAGATAATTTTGTCAATACTTTAAGACGGCAATATAAACAAAAGAGCAATTATTTTTAAGCTTTGACAAGAACTAGAGAAAATCTGGTTAAAATTTTCAGAAGTAAATCTGGGTCTGAAATGGATTTTGAGTTCACTACGTTCTGCAGGTCTACTGGTCTTTATAGGCACAGATTCATGTAGGTTATTCTTGATAAAAGCAGTCTTTGACAAACTCCCCTCCCCTCGCATCGTCCAAAACTACAGAACAAAGGCCGTTTAAGTGCTCTAAAACAATAGGAAACCCATATTTGCCTTTGTCGTGTATCAACTATTATCAATATTTGGCGAGTTTCAAGCATTGAAATCTTATTTTAAATATTATTGTGTCAAAGTCATCGAGGCAATACATATATATACCTGGGCGCTAGAAAATACTTAAACTCTACATTCATGCTTCATCCAATTTCAGCATTATGTGTTTAAAAGAATTAGTATTGTGCTTAAAAGCAAAATCCGTAAATACAAAAAATTGAAAAATCTTTTTTATCCTTAAATTCTGGGGTCGAGAAACAATCATGATAAAATTTTGCAAAACAATCGGACAAAACGTGTTTTTCTAAGTATGGGTCACTTAGGGTTTGAACCGATGAGTGAACCGCGCATATATATTTGAGGTAATAATGGAATACATGCAAAAAAAATAAATTAAGCCGATTGGACATTACGTGAGAAATAAAAATAATTATTATAAAAACTACTATATTTACCAGAACAAATACGTGGAAACGCTGAAATTTTAGAGACGAAGAAAATCGACAGCAGTCCAATGGCACATAACATCCCTGCAAAGCGGAGAGTGTAAGTTCAAGTCCCGCTGTTGCCTATTTTATCTTTTTGTCTTATTTGATGTTTCTGATCGTTGTTTTTCCGAAGATATTCTTGTCTGGCAATCAAAATTCTACACCGGTCCTTCGGCGCGTGAGGCATAAGTAGAGTGCAACGAACAAACTATCTTCATAACAATAAATTCATACTATTGTCGTTTTATTATGCGTATGAGTTAATTAAATTCTACGTTAACTATTGCCCTGAATTGAGTTCACAATAATAAATGCAGGGAGCTTTGCAAATGGGAAAAACATCGGTGTAATTATAACGGAATGGATTTTCCCAATCTTCTCTATTTGGGAGTTATATTCAGGGAGTTACAATTTCTAGCTTTTTTCGGTTTTGTTGATTCATGAAATTATGTGAGCGAAGATGTGTTTCCATTATCAGCTGGTTTCAGTGATTATAATCACGTGAGAAATTTTTGTTGAAAATATTATGTTACGTCACACCCGATTGGGAAAATTTTGTCAAAAACAACTTTTGGTTAAGTATGTGCCACTGATGGATCGCGTCGATGAGACGCGGTCCATCTGTGGCGCATGCTTGTCAAAATACAATTTCTGATTGTACAAAAGTAAAAGCTTGCGTATGAATGGATTTACGTTGTTTTGAAATAAAAATAGAACATATTGAAAGTAATGAAGGCTAATTAGCACACTTCTCATGTGTAACATCAGAAATCTGTCGTAAGTGGGCAAAAATTGTAATTAGATTGTGAAGAAAGGAGATTTGTCCATAAATGGAAATTTTTGTGCAATGGCACTAATTATTGCGGGCTTTACTTCATATTCACACTCAAAATGAAAAAAAATGCGGACCGCGGAGTCCTAGAGACATCATTTCAGAAAGGACTTAGGTGCTCTGTGGCATTTGTTAGCACCAGATGCATCAGCCAACTCTATTTCTCTATTTTTGCTGGAAGCACTCTTATGTCTCTTTCATATATTTTGATTATCAATATTTTCATACTGTATTTATACTTCATAGCGAGCCGTAGTGATCAGAATTCCTTAAAAAAATATCCTGCTGTCACGACGAAGCAAAATGGAGGATAAAATATAGGAAACGGATCGCAAATTCATTATGCTAATGCACGCTGAAGCTGCGAGAAAAATGCAAGTTTCAAAGACATTTCTTAGAAAATTTCATTTTATACTGCACCCTATTAACTTTTCTAACAACGTTTTGAAAAAAATTCAATTTTCTCTTTTTCTAAAAAAATTGCATACACCTCACTTTTTAAATCAAACACTTTCACATTGTCTGTTTCATTTTTACTCGAATTGAAACCAAAAGTTTAAATATTTCTTTTCTAGCCTGGAGTAGACAAACTAAATATATCAGCTATCGCCTGTCATTTGGGAATGTGGATATTTCGACAGATCACTCCGATATTTTATTTTCCCTCGTAAAACTTCAAATATTAATACCTTCTGGTGAACTTTTGAAGTAAACCAAAACCAGAAAGCGATTTTTTTTTACAAATTTTACAATCATATGTGGGCCATCGTTAATTCGCGCTTTTAAAGCGCGAATTATCGAAGACCCACGCTTGATTGCGTAAAATGTGACGTTACGCACACGCGTGGGTGCGTAATTCAGATCAGCGGCGCCACTTCGGTACGTATTGTTTGTTTGTGTTTGTCTGGTTGTTTTGCGTTACCCCCAAGACGTCTAATACACATTATTTGTTCGAATTTTAATTGGAGTCCGATTTTTATAAATATCCCAACAAATATGCAAAATTTTCAATTTTACAGCAATTTAAATTTTTACCCTATCGTCTAGACACTTGGTGACGTCACGCATTACGTCATTACAATACTAACTATTGTTATTGCCCCTTGTTTGCATGCAGACTGACCACAATAGACTCACACATAACAATGCGGAACTTATAAATGAAATCCTCTTTAGACGATTATCCACTAAAATTCGGCAAATTTCCCCAAAATATATTTTTGACCCAAATTTAGTAAAGATTTCTTATTCCACACAATGCGCTTTGTATATTTTTTAAAAAGTTTTTCAAAATACAATTTATTCGGCCTGAAGGGTAGCTTGACGAATAATGCGGCATTGTATTTTTGCATTCGTGAACTCGGATAATATTTCCATTTTTGCCTTTCTAAAACAGCTTGAATTCCGGCGAATTCACAAACTAATGTGCCCTTATCGGTACTAATAACACAGCTGTTGCCTTATCCCGCTTCTTAGTTTTCTCAAAGTGCTTATCTAAATGCAGAAAAAGCTCACAATTTTGTTTCTTTAAATAGAATTTATATACTTTCGTTTTTCCAACTAATTCCATAAACTTCAAATATTGTGTTACACACAGTTCTGACCAAGAGCTATTCTCGAATTATGACGTCATCAATATGACGTCACATTTTTGTCCCAGTGTTGGGTCGGTCTTTTCCGGTTGGTGTCCATGATTTTTTGTATTTCTTAACATACCTATCACCCGAGTTATATCGTTATTATTGACGAACTTTCATAGCTCAAGTATGAGCCGAAGATGGATCGCGCGTGAAGAGCGCGATCTATCTTTGGTGCAGACTTGGTGATGCTGTTCCTCACACCCACCGCCATCTCATACAAAGGAAATTTCACTATTTGTTCTGTATCTGCTAAACTCAAAAGTAATGCAGCCGGCAGCGATGCCGGTACTGTAACCTGAGCGGACTATCTTTTCGTCTGTGGGAAGCGTACTATTTGTAAAAAGGTATGCCGGCCGTTTGATCTTTGCCGGCATCCGCAAATAGAGAAATGGAAATAACGTGCTCGTAATTGCGTTTTCTTTCTCTCATTTTGAAGCAAAAAATTTCATATAGACGTATCATGTTTCACTGGGCGTGATGCGGCGAACACCACGACCGTGAATTTATGACGCAAAATACGTAAAGACGTAAAGTAAATTTGCACGTTACGCGCGCTTTGGGAAGCAGTGTTACAATAAGAAATAAATTCACAGAGTGGCATCGTTCAAAGAGTCATTGTTCGAAGAACTTGCTTAAAATAACGTTTTTTGTGTCTTAATGTGCGGGAAATTTTTGGTTAGAGCGGTCTAATATTCTCCTTAACGAATATTTGTTAGATATCGTGTCGATACTTTAAAGCACATTACCGTTTGGGGTATTGGATATTTGTCAGAAAACATTACTGAAATTCCATTTATTATCAAAAAAAATTTTGCATGGGATGGGCTTGGGTTTTCTGCCAGAACGTTGGTTTGCATACCTTATACCCGCACAAAGCTTACAGAGTATACACATCAATGCATTTTTGTGAATTATGTTGGTTACAAAAATGTTTCTTGCGAAATATTACTCAAATCATACCAGATAAATTATATATTCATATGAGTAGGGATGGCCAAAATCGAATATCTGTTGAATTCAGAATCGTGTCGAATAATTTTTACAAATCGAATCTATTATCAAATCAGAAGTATTATATAATAAAAAAACAAAACAATTTTCCAAGAAAATTGTCAATGACATCAAAATTTACATCTATTTTCAGCAAAATGTATGCTTTTTTGTAAGCTGTTGATTTTGAATCCCAGGAGAAATCGAACGGAACAATTTTTGATTCGCAAATCACGGAATCAAATCGAATATTTTGGACAGCCCTTCATATAAGTATTCGTTAGTTAAAAAATTTTGGACTCTGCCTCCTGCATTGCTTATAATAAATTTTCAAAAAAATAAACGTTAAGTATAAAAATAAACGTTAAGTATCGTTGGAAAACCCTATCTGAAGTATGTATAATGACGACACCAAAACTTAATAAGACTATTATTCCAGGCAAATATGATGAATCCCAATGCGTCTTCTTGATACTAATAGTCGATTGGATGTTATGATTCGATTGTAAAAATAATAATTATAAAAGGCATTCAGATGATAAATTGCCACGGCGATCTATCACAATCAGAAATTCAATTTTGTCAAGCATAAGACACAGATGGACCGCATCTCATCGACGCGATTCATCAGAAACTCATGCCTATAAAAAAGTTTGAAAAACTTGAATTTTTTAATTGGTATTTGCCATTTGTTAGTGGCTCACAATTAACAAAACTTGAATTGTTCACGATTTTTAGCTGAGCACTATCATAATAAGTAAAATATTTTAAATATTTTTTGATGCCAACATCATCTTATCCTTATGCGCTTGCCTTTTACCATAATACATCAAAGTCTATAATGACAATCGCATTGAGTTGTACTGATTTTTATCATCTGTTTGATTATCAGTATTTATTGTGATATTAATTACACAAATATACAATTTAATCGTATTCCGGCATATAGCAAAGGCTAAGCCGTATTATATAATGAAAAAACACGTAGATGTGACATATCTTAAAAGCATTTTGTAGTAATTGAAATTACCTAATAAGTGTTTTATAGCTTTGTCTAATAGTTATTGCTATGGGTTGTCCATGAAAATATGATTTACTGTTCATCACCAGTTCAAGCGTGAACTATCAGAAATTTTATCTTCTCAATTAGGAGCCATAGATAACCCCTAGTTGCCGGCGCTATATATCAGTGAAGCATAACGTTATTTGCACAGATTTTTTTGACTGATGGTGCAGATTTTGTTGGAAGTGGCAATCCACTCATAGTTGAAAATACTGGATACGCTTGGCAATTTCTGGTGCTCGAAAATTTCATGATTTAGTTTTTACCGCAGTCTAAGTTTTGTTGAGTATGTGTCTCTGATGGTTTGCACCGTCGAGGCGCGGACCATTAGTGACACATTCTTGACAAAATGAATCTGCGATCTTTCTTCTTGAGACTATTGTGATAAATGTCGTTAAACGGTGTTTTAAATTTTACAGACTATAAAATCATTTTAGTAAAATCCTATTGTCGTCCAGGCGGTTTGTAGCCTATTTTATACACATTCGATATTCGGCCAATTTAAATTTTGCAGGTGTAACTCAGCACAATAGTAAATTTGGTTATGGTTTACCACGGGTAAACATACCCCGCGCATTGTGCGACTTGAAAGAAGCCATTTCCAGACATTTAATAATGCGAAAATGGGAATTAAAATTCCATTCCGGCTGATGACACTATTAAACTCTGTCGGGTTAAATATTACAATGATATGGCAAAGACCAACTAGGTGACTCACGTTTCGTCTCGGAGGAGCAGATTTCCCCTACCACTAACGGGAAATGAGTTACAGGTGCAAAGTAGTCATCACTCGCGTTAAACACAATTCAAGAAGATAGCCATTTAATAAGAGATTTGAAGCCATCCAAATTAGATTGCCGAAATATGGATAAGTATCGCGCGGGAGAGTAGAGCCGAGAAAACAGCTTTTCCATATAGCGTTCCACGACGTGCATATGATTTAATACTTAGTATTTCCAAAACGTGGCTTCACGTTTTTGCTAATTTTTCTTGTGTATGGACATGGTCCAAGACAAGAAAAAGAGAACCAGGGAATCGCAGTTTTCGGGAAGACTTTCTTGTTACGACTCTTCGTAACAAAATAGAAATTAAACTACAAATGAGTGAGTTATATTTATTACATAAATGGATAGAACAGAGGAAACTTAGCTTTGCTTAGAGGAATACGAGCAAAATGTCAAAAAGCAGACATGACGCAAGAACACATATGGTTATTTTATATCGTAAATATTTATTATTGCTGCTCCTTTGATATGCAGAATCCTTACATCAGTTTGGAATTTTCTAAAATGTTTACCAATACCGAGCATTTTCACGAACCTTTCATTATTGTGGCATGTTTCCACACCCTTCGTTTCAGTTTCTCAATTTACAATTTCTGCTAATTTGACCTGTGGCGTAGGTCTGTTGACGTAAATCGAATAAATTTTTTTCAGGTCGACATTAAAGTACGAAAAAATCCCTTCGCGTAAACAATATAAATTTAAAAATCACAGCAAATTTTCGTGATGTAAAGTCAAAATTAAGAGTGGCTTAACGATCTTACAAGGCGATAGCAAAGCCAGTTTGCTTATTTACTTAGAGTCGAGGTGATAGAAGTAAAATCGGCAATCAGTCCCAACCTTGTTTTCATAGCGAGAAAATTTGAAAGACGCAGATGTTATCAAGCGATTGTTCTTTTCCGACTTGAAGTCAGAAATTTTCTCCCTTTCTTTGCAAAAATAAATGGTGCCTCGCTATCCGATTCGAAACAAGTTATAGCTGAGTTAAACTTTTGTCAAGCATGGACCATTGATGTATCGCGCTTAATAAGCGCGATACATCTGTGGCACAAGCTTGTCAGACATCGCAAAAATTTTGAAGATGATTTTGAAAATTATCAAAATAATCGAGAATATAGCTGTCGCTATTAACTCATTACAGTTTCAAAACGTGGTTAAATCTCGATATTTGATCTCAATCTCGAGGACAAAAATTTAAATAAATTTCAATAAATATATAATTGCACAAAATGTGTAATATTATTCAGTGCATTGTTAAATTATTTAACGAGTTGGAAAGTGTTGGAAAGTTTAATTTTCGAGTTATGGCTGTAATATCAATTCGAAAGTGTAGAAACAACAAATACTCGATATGTCAGCTCAGCCTAGAATGTAATAACTATGCAGATGCAGTCGAATTTACAAACTCACAATTTTACATGTTCGGAAGGTTTTAGGGGCACTTGACCTTCCTCTTGTCCTTACCGTCTCCGAGGTTCCGGCACCTCCGGCGACATGACCTTCTATTAATTTTTAGGAAAAACTCAAATTTGCTAGAACAACAATATTAGTATAGTGCAGTGCATACTTAACGATTCTCGGCTACTCAATGCGCATTCTCTCATACTTTACGCAGAGCATTATCCAATATCATTATATAATTATCCCATGCGCGGATGAGAAATGCCAAGCAAAAGTCATAACACATTGGTTAACCAGACCACTTATCGGAAATGGCAGGCCGCCTTAAGTTTACCCGAAAACAAGCAAATAATAAACAAACATGCCCTCGTGGTGTTTCTCGACCTAAAACGTCATCATTCGGCATTATAGTGTCAGGTAACCAACTTGAATTAGAAAGCGAAATAATTTTCTTTTTAAAAAGACGCACTGTTCTATTATATAAATAGGATAAGATAGGATTTCATTTTTATCCCGCGGTAGAGGAAAGCCGAGAATACAGCGTAATCATATGGTACAGCCTCTCGTGCAGATACCATTTCCGAATCGAGGTGAATTATTTTAGATGAACGTATATATATCATTTTTCTTATGCGTGAACTGCGTTGGTGGAGGAACCCGTATGCAGTGCTTACGTGAACCACCGTGCACAGGGGAGGCGTCCAACAGATCTCTCGCAAATAATCATCATCTCTCGCGAGATTCAAACTTGCGTCTTGACGATCAGATTTGCGTAGCTCGAACAACGCTTTACCGATTGAGCTAACCGGCCATGTTGTATTTTTTCCTGCTGTTCAAACGTATCAATGTTTCAAAAATAGACAGAAATAATTTCAACTCAACAGCCGAGGAAAGGATCGACGATCCATGGTAAGAAATTTGACATGTGCTGTATTGTTATAGTATAGCGAGGTATGGGGTATTTGTGATTGACCCTACGGGGCTTACGGGCTAAAATGAAACAAAATGTCGGTGGTGGTTCTATCATCGCTCACGACCGATAATACTCACAGCATCATACCATCGCGGGTAACTCAAATAAGAAGATAATCGACGCAGTTGTTGCGGTCTAAAACTGTCACTTGTTCAGAAACCTTAAACACTACCAATCGAACCACCATGGTAGATATTAAAAATGGGCAAAACCGAGTCTCGAATTTGATTCGGATGTTTTCTTTCGAATCGGATCGAATCACTAATTCCTTATAAATAACAAATATCTCGCTTTCGATATTATAATTTGGCTTCATTATGAAAATCAAGAACTCTGCGGTTACGAAACGCTAATACTATAATGAACAGACCTAGAATCATTGTATGTTTGATTCGCATGTCATATCTAACAGCAGAAATTTTCGTATTTTGACAAAAAATGCAAAATGTATTTTGTCGTTAAAAAATGAAAATCCATTTAAGTTAGTAAATTATTGCTCCTATGAATTTATTCACGTCTTATACGGTGGATTTTTGCTTCGGATCAATTGAAATTCACTAATTAACTTGACCAGCCCTTGGAGATGTGCATTTAATGGTGTTTACCCCTTCCTTGCCCCCTTTTTGTCGTCTCTTGCGCAAAGGAAATGTGTTAAAGCCATTCTGAAACGTACACTTACACGACGTATATTTGCAGAAGTGGCCTGCGGAAGTGACGGCAATCTAATTTTTTTAAAACTAGGTGAAATAAAAAAAATTTTCCACACAACTAGGTAAAATATTACTAGATAACCACTTTTTGAACTAGGTAGTATCTTGTATATATACTGGTAATCTGGAGGTAATCATCGGTTATCTGCATTTAATAGGGTTTAATGTAAAAATCCTAGAATAGTCTTTTTGAAAGCTTTTTTTATATTGAAAATATGATTTACCAAGATACATATAGTTGAATATTAGGTAAATTCATGAATTTTTCAAAGTTATGAGGTAAAGATTCCAATAGAAAACTAGATATATTAGTTCACCTTGGTTCTTTCACATAAAATTGTCAGCACCAGCCTAAAGGCCGACTTTACTAAGAAACATTGCTTCAAATTCAGTTGGGTCGTTTTCTAATGCGTGGTCCATCTTAATCTGCGGGGATTTGTAGGGTATCGATTATATGGTAAAATAGGCTGTATTCTGTTCTACAAAACCATACTTGGTGGAATATAATTTAATGTGACTTGAGAATAGTGAGGTGGCACACCTTTGCCATTACCGTGTCAAGACACTTGTGACGTTCAACAATATTATGGATATATTGCATTGAAATGACGCCAAAAAGTGCAAGCTGACATATCTTATTCCAAATCAAAAAATGTTTGCAACAAACATGTTTTGTTAAGCATGGGCCATTGATGGATCGCGTCGTCCAGACGCGATCCACCTGCGGCTCATGCTTGGCAAAATCAAATTTTTTAATAGGATATCTTATTATTCCAAGAAATATGTAAAAAATTACCTTTTATCATGTATGTACTGTTGATATCAAACATAACTATTCCTTGGTCAATGTTGAATTATGTAGTTTGAACAACAAAACTACGAAATTTATCGTTACTTGTTCCCCTTGGCGTTGATCCAAAAAACCTGCGAGAAAATGTTGGGTCATTTTCTTTTATACTTTGTTATGTAACACCTGGTCATTCAAGGGTGGCGATACGTGAACAATGTTTGCTACTATGTCATAGCAACAAATATTGGCAACATTTCAGCAAACTTCCTCAACTGGGAAAATTTTGCCAAAATTAATTTTGATGAGTATGGCTCACTGTTGGATCGCCTCGACGAGATTTAGCAATGGCAACCTAGTTATTTCCTAAACTAGGTAAAGTAGAACATATTTACCACAAAATTAAATGAAGTATTACTAGGTGACCTAGTTTTACTTTCAAAATTAGGTAATACCTAGATTAAAAACCATGTGAACTAGGTAATTGTCGTTTGGCTGAATTAATAGATTTGATGGTTAAAATCTTCAAATAATCTATCTTGATATCTTTTTTCATAATGAAAATATGGTTTAATTATTTTTTTATACTAGGTGCCTAGTTTTTGCAACCAAGTACCTAGTTGTAAAATAGGTAAATTTACCTATTTTACTTAGTAAACAGAAAAATCGGCATAAATTAATCTATAGGTATGTTATATAATCTTGAAATTCGGATATGCTAGGTAAACTAGGTACTTTTGCCTAGAATTGCCACCACTAGGCGAAATGAGACCCATCTGTGGGTCGTATTCGAAATAATAAACTTTCTGATTGGCTTCTTCTTAACGATAAACATATATAAAATATCAATCTTTATTCGCACAGGCTTTGTAAAGCATGGGACATTGATGGATCACACATACTTTTGATGTGAAATCAATCTTTGGTAGTTCTGGGCATATCAATTTGTCGATTCGAAACGCAAATTCTGAAATCGATCGAGAATCGGACATCAAGGACAAAAGCTAAAAATGGGTGTTGTATTATCAATTTTTTAGCAACAACGAAACACAAATTCCTCGAACTAGTCGCGAATCTGGCAGCAAGTACTAAAATTATTAAAATTGGGGTTGTATTATCAAAGTTTAACAACAAAATACACAACCAAAACATTATGTTTTGGTCACATGTATTTTTCCACAAGATATGAAGTGTGAATTAAAAGTACATCGACTCTTAAGGCCACAATACACGTGAAGTTGTCCTACCGATGCGTTGCATTAAATTTCGAGTAACAAAATAAAAACGGGCAATACACACCTGCATTGCTTTCCGTTAATCGTGTTCACATACCATCAAAGCACAAATGCATGCAACGAAACGAGCACCCTTCGTTAGCTTCCATACCAAATAGTTCAGTTTTATTGGGAAACGTAAGGAAATGCATGCAGAGCATTGCGCTTGCGTAAAACGCAAGGTTAAAATAAAACACACCAAGAAAATACGCAGCCTGCGTAAACGTGTAGTGCGGCCTTCACAGTTCGTTTATCTTTTTATCGTTATCAATGTATTCTTGGATGGATATTTCATGATTTTGATAGCGTGGGAAAATTGTGATAGCAAAACGAGTATATTCTTTTTATGGCGTTAGGGATTTGATCCGATTCGAAAAAAAATATATGAGTCAGATTCGAATTCTAAATTAGTCGGCTATCCCCAGTCGTAATCACGAACTGACCCTTGAAAAGAAAAGAAAAACTTTGGTAAGAATACATATCGATACAGCAAATTGTTTTCAGTAAATAAAATAAAACTAGTAATCAAATAGAGTTTTTTTGCGTCATTTTAAACTTATTGTGAATTTATACCGATATATCCATGGGTTTTTGTATAGCTATCGTATATCTATTGAGAATTCCACATACACGATCGTTGGTGAGATGATCAAGGATCGAACCATCGGCCGTCAAAGAGTATATAGTATTTCCTGTGTGGATCAAGACAGTATTTTACAATGCATCAAATTTTAATAAAAAATGTGTTGAGTATGATACATAGTTGGACCACGCTGTCGCAGCGCGGTCCAACTGTGTTTCATACTTGACACAACAACTTTATCGTATAGTTAGCTAAATGCTGCTCACAATATTTCTGACTTTTAGCCTCGCTGAAACTTCACGGTTAATAAGGCATGACAGATTTCTATTGGACACGGTAATTTTTATAATTCGTTTGAAGTTTTTTTCCAAATTATACGCTCGCTTGATCTTTGACCCCGAATAATTTCGATCGTTTTGATATTGGAACAATTTTCACCGCATAATTATGGAAATTTTCGCACACTTCTGACGTTGGCAAAGTTATCTAAACAAATTAGATTTGGCAAAGCATTTTCAAAAAAGTTCTATATTTATACGCATTATACTGGAACCAAAACGTGAGTGACAACCAAGAAAACGTTACGTGAATTTGGGCAGGATCGTGGAACAAAGCGAACAGGGATTGTAATCACTCTAGTTGAGTACTTGAAATTACACGATTATTCAAAAGACCATGAGTATTTTATTGAAATCTCTACTATTTTCATTTTTGTCAACGGTATTGAAATGGTTAAGAAAGGTTTTACTGTCCTTTCCAGTTGTTGTGTTAGGGACGAGTCGAAGAACATACGAACACGCAAGTCGATCCCAAGTCTTACAAAAATTTGAACTTAAAGCCCCGAGTCACGTCAAGTCTTTGTACCTGTGAGAGTCGCAAGTTAGGTTGAGTCATGCTCTTGCATGCATCAAGTTTTCGTTTCGCGTTTTCTTCGCTGATGGGTCACGCAACAGCAGACAACGTGTTTTTTTTTCACGAGTCGAATGTAGATTCGGGCTAAATTCTTAACAAGTCCTGAGACAAGTCGGGTCTGGATTTTGTCAGGGTTCGAGTCAAATTATTTTTCAAGTCGACTCGGGTCGAGACAAGTCATTGAAATAAGGTTACTCGAATGCGACTCACATCAAGTGATTGACTCGAGTCTCCTAAAATCTGGTATGCACCATAGGTCATACAAACAACAACGTGACAAGCATCGGTCGAAGTAGCCCACACTTTGTTTTGTGCACTTGTTTTAGCTTCCAAGCTACTGCTATATTTTGCACTCACTTATCAGCACCTCAAAAAATCGTTCTATTACCAATCGGGAATTTTATTTTGTCAAGTATGAGCCACAGATGGACCGCGTCTCATCGACACGATCCATCAGTGATACATCCTTAACAAAAGATGCTTGGTTATGCAAATTTTTGTGAATGGGGCAGTAGATTACTGCCGACCACCAACCGGGCACTAATATTATATGATTACCAATGCCAATCTTTTCAAAGAAACCGGAGTCGATCCCAACAATACTTATAAACCTGTGCTTGCTACAAAAATACATTTTAAGCCACAAGTTTATTAAATAATATTTGAAATTACAAATCATAAATCGAGCATGAACCAATGTGCATAACGCGCAGGATTCATCATTGGTCCATGCCTAGCAAAGGTTAATTTTTATGACTACCCAGACAGAAAAATGATAGGTAAACACTTTATGCTTGGCGTGGATCACAGATCACAGATCACGCCATCTGTGACTCACGCTTGACAAAATAAAATTTCCGACTGTCCGTTGCTATCGACAATTTGCTTTTTACTGAAACTTTTACATAAAACTGAATAGTTGAAATTACTTCATGGGGGAAAAATTTAAATGTCAGAAATCATTGTCCCGTTTTCACTGAGGGGTAAGCGTCGTGAGTCAGAATGACGACAAGACTAAAGCTGAAGAATATTTACCCTGGATGAAACTCGGGTAAAGCCGGTCGAACTGGAAACCGCATGTCGTGGTAATATGACTGACTCTAATTATTCACTAAATTATTTCTGATAGGGGGCGTTGCCGCAGCATCACCCACCCATATGTTTGATTGTAAAAATGTAATTATTTTTAACTTAATACCGGCTATGAAACTCCAAATGCGTCGATGCAAATCGATATCATTACACGAACAAAAATATGCAAATTCACTTGCGCAACTCACGGGCGCTAGTTCTCTTTCTTGTGACCACTTCCCTTTGAAATAATAATATTTATAAAAAAAAATAATTTGTACTTTCTATAATTGGTTACAAGATACCAAATTCTAAAATAATATAGGATATTAACCAAAAAATTTGTCTCGAAAACCATATTTCCTCTAGAAGCAAAGTCGCTGCGGTTTTTAATCACTGATTTCGTTAATTCGGCGATATGTACTTTCAAGATGCGCTTTTAGTTATAGCTTCGGATACCAAATCATACAGCGCACGTGACTCTTATTTAAGCTCGACCAAACATGGGGTACTGGTAACCAGCGCATTTTATGCGTGGATTGCTAGTACACCGTGCTTGAGCGAGAGGAAAACAAAAAATAGCGTTTTATGAATTGAGCTAATCCTTGTTGACAAAATATAAAACGACAGTAATCCGATGTGTAAGCTTAAAATAACACCATTTATATTGTTTTCAAAATGTACGAACGCTTGATATGGCTTTCGTGCTGTATTAGCAGCACAAAAAGAGCAAAGAAAATGGATGAATTGTCCAAAAATAGGCGTTGTTACCTTTTATGAGATAAAATTGATGAAATTTTTAAATTATATTGAAGTGTATTAATGGGCTGTGGATACGAAAACATAACATTTATAGAAAAACCTTATTGGTAAATGTCTAGACCAAGCTGATGATTAATTGACACCGTTGGCATCACTGAGGTAGAAAAGTCGAGGTATGTGTGGGATTCAACCAATTTTGAGTATCGATAGAAATTTGGAAATTGGCCAATGATTACGATATTTTACAGTTCTGTATGCGCTAGCCTTGTAAATGCTCTAGCGTATTTGTCTTTCTGTCTTAAATAGTTTAACCGTCGCCCCAGGAACGATACCAACCACCATACTTGCCGTTTGTTCATTTTATGTAGCCATATGAGTACCGTTAGTTGGATCATTCTATTTACTGCTTGTAGTTTATATTAGACCTCTTTTAAAACTTGTTCGCTGTTCCAATTCGAGTTTTTAATGGAAAATTTTTTTAATACCAATGCAGAAAGGACGATTTTTTCAGAGAGTCAGAATTTTCGTCATATACAGGATAAGTAACACAGACCTTATACGCTCGACTCGACAAAAAAATTTCCAGAATTTTTCGATCGTATACGTTGCGATGAAACCCACACAAAAAGCATACGCCATTATTATTCTACTCCACAGACGCAGATTAAATAATATTTTCAAATTCTGATCATGTGAAAATATTTTAAAATAGGAGTAAATCAAATCAAAAATGTCTTGTAACTCCATGCCCTTACATTAACTTTATATATTTATTTTAAGCAAAAAGTCACAGAGAAGTCGTTGCAATCATGCACGATTCCTGATATCTGATTCAAACGAGGAAGTTCTTAAAGAACGACAGATGTATTAGAAGAGCACGGAAACATTTGGCCAGCGCTCAAGTGATCGTTCGATGACTTTTTTCGATCAATAAATTGTATGAAATGAACCTTATTTCACTATACATAATTTACAATATTTACAATTTTTCTGGTAGCGAGGTTCATCTTTCGTCGGTGGAACCACTGTCGAACCGGTAAGGTTATCGAACCTCACCCAAGGGCACCCGACATGTGTTGCTCTCTGAAGCATTTTGGGGAACGAACCTGCGTAATTCATTTAGTGCTCGATTTTACCGTTATCGTCGTGCCACCGAGGCCCACTGGTATAGAGTGATTAATATAATCGAATTAGGCAGCTAGAATGGAATTGCTTCACACTGCTTTATCATCACTGTCCTGAATTTTGTAAAAAAGGCACAGTGGCAAAAAAGACTTTCAAAGAGTTTATAATTTTAAATGCGTTGTTGCATGTTTTTGATTATTTTTTTACCGATCAATTTTCAAACTGATGTTTTCTACGGTATAAAATTTATTT
Organism: Styela plicata; assembly: GCA_963675895.2. NCBI lineage: Eukaryota > Metazoa > Chordata > Ascidiacea > Stolidobranchia > Styelidae > Styela > Styela plicata. The sequence continues at coordinate 4,778,401 of OZ023150.1, forward strand.
TTCGATGATCTTTTGATAAGTATGAGTCACTGATGGATCGCACCGCCAGTGCGGTCCATCTGTGACCCATTCTTAACAAAATAAAATTTCAAAATGAACATAAGGAATAATATACCTTTGTAGAATCAGCGCCATCAGAGCATGAGAAATGCATGCACGGATACTCACAGATATGCACTAAGGATCATGAGCTCCTATTTTGAATAACAAAGGTTCCACTTCCAAAAATTAGATTTGTTAATGTGGAAGTTATCAGTGTTGGGACGACTCGAGGTAATGACTCTACTCGAGTCGCACTCACCTTTTTCAATGACTTGACTCGTCTTAGTAAACGAACTCGATATGACAAAATGCAGATACCGCTTGACTCGGAACTTGATAAGAATTTAACCCGAGTCTGCAATCAGCTTTTCAAAAATCTCGTTTTATGTCGCTGCGGGATTCATCAGAGAAGAAAACTCATCTCCCAGAAAGGTATACAGTATACAATGTACACTGCTGTAAAATCTGTGTTGGTATGCCAAATAATGATCAGATGGCGAATCTAAGTGTGTAATTATGAAGTGATAAGTCGAAAATTGATCTGTCATTGCTGTTGAATAGATTTAGAAATCGACTCTTGACTCGACTTGTGACTCGTAAATGTATGACTCGACTTGAAATTAAAGTGACTTGACTTGATTTGAGCGTTTGAATTTTGATGAGACTTGAGGTCGACTCAACTTGACTCGTTCCCAACACTAGTAAGTATACCATAGGGCATAAGTATCGACGGATACTGGGTGTTTTGGTTATTTGGTTCGGTTTTGCCCGGTTCTAATAATAAATTGGCATCGCAGCTTGAAAATCTCTGGTTTGATTCCCGGCAATTTCTGCTTGTAATCCAAGCTCACAATTGAACCCGGAGTGTAATAACTTGGCTGAGCAACCGAAACAGATCATATCTTTCCACCAACACTAAAACTTAATTTACCTGCAAGTGTTCGATGGCTGGTTAGAGATATTAAGTCAAAATAAAACCTTAACCTCAAGTATTTGCACCAAGGTTAGAAACTTCAAACCGTAAAATGTTCTGTTTTGCGCAATATACAAAATGCATAACCAGAACGTTTTCAAAGTCGATGAACCTTTTATCTTGGATACATTGCTATGCCAAATACCTTGACTTAGTCAAGAACTTAATGACATTGGATCACAGAAATTATAATTTCCCATATTGTAAGCTGCATTGTAGTGGTACTTGAATAGTGCTGCGGTGCGACTTTCGTCTACTTAAGTTTGTGTTGTGAGAAAGTCAGTGTGAATTTGTAAAAAATGCCTGTTTCGTCTTTATTTATACTCGGGTGTAATATACCCAACATCACTATAAGCACGAACCTTTGTAGACACTGTAAATATGATGTGTATATATGTGATAAAAATTCTATCTATTGGAGTCTGTCACATTGCTTTACTCATTCTTTTCATTATCCCCCCATAGTGACACCTAGTGGTTATCTCGTAAAAAAATTAAATGAGTTCCTTAAATTAAAATCTCATTTTATATTGCAATTCTTTATACATACTGTAAGAAAGTGAATGTGTACATTTATTAAAACTGACAAACAAAAAGGAACAAAAACGCTTTAATAAGCAAAGTTTCACCATTGCCTATGCAGATGCCATTCAGCATTTTTTCTGCTACTACTTTCTACTATTGGTAGTAAATTATTGATTTTACCGTTTTTGTGATGGTCCTTTAACCATTGACTACACAAGTGAGGATGAGCGTGTCCGAGACGAAACACAAAAAGTAGCATAGAATTGGGAAATAAAGCGATTTCGGTGCGATCTTCCCCTTTCCAGTAGAAATATGTTTTCAGTCTGAATTTGCTGGTGTTTTGCAAAATAACTCAAAAGTTTGGAGCGTATCTACGGCGCGTATTCTCTTCAGCCAAATATCAATTTTAGTTTTTCCGCCGATGAGTCGTAAGAAGGTATTTTCGCGGCACCCATTTGCGACTAGCGGTGGTCAGAATCGAATATTATGTTGAGTTTAGAATCGGATCGATTTATTTTGTTTCAGAAATATAATAATGAGCACACAAAAATGTTTTCTCCAAAAAATCGTTAAGGGCATAAAAAATTGACATCTATTTTCTGAAAATGCAAACTTTTTGAATCTGTTTATTTCAAATCAGGGCGAAAATAGAATCGATTAATTTATAATTCGCAAATCACAAATCGAATCAAATATTTTGGAGAACCCTATTTGCGAGAGGTTCGACGTTGACTTTGATGTTGACGTTGTCGGATTTCATTGCATCTACATAATACGAAAAGACTAATATAGTAAAACATTGTTGAGGAAATAAATTCAAAATTTACTCGCATTCAAATTACCCTCTGAGGGTAATTTGAATGTGAGTAAATTTTGAACGTTTTTAGACGTTTTCTATTTTAGTCGAGCCTGCGTCAATGGTGGATCGCGCCTAAATGCCTCGTGCTTCGTGCTAGACAAGATAAAATTCCTGATCGAATATTCATATTCTCTGATCGAATTATTGATATTGAAGACATAATATTGTTGTTAAATATGACTATTGAAACTTAATATCAATATTCGGAACCGCTCGAACGAGCTAAATTATTCGAATCAGATCAAAATATAAAAATGTACCTCAGACCAAATCATCGAGTATTCGAACATTTTTTTTCGAAATAGATCCAATCACCAATTCCATATAAATAACTAATGTCCAATTTTTGCCATTTGATCTACAACTTGTCTTCATTATAAAAATCAAGAAATATATGTTACCACAAATATTAGCATAAACAGACTTCAGGGCAATGTATTTTTAATACACTATCCATGTCCAAGGGCAACAATTTTCTTATTCTACCACAGTCGGTAGCATTTTGTTGTTAAAAGTGAAGATTCCGCTTGGTTTGGCAAGTTTTATTTTCCAATCAACAATTCGAGATTGATTCGAATATTCTTTGCTACGAATCGACTATTAAAATCGGAATGCTCAGCCCTAGCTTCTGACGACACCAAACAAACCAGCGGGCAATGTTAAATTGCCTACAGCACTGAAAGGCATGCTAATATACTTTCTCAACGAGCGCGTTAATAAGCCCTCTAGTTTTGTGAAATCTAGTTTAAACGTACAGAGTATACCTAGTTTACTGAGTCTATTTAACAGATTCTCTTATCTAGTTTTTTATATATCCCATAAGCCTGAACAAACTGCAACCGAGTTCCTTGAATCAAGAAATAAGGTATTTATTTAAAAAAGTATTTGAAGTATTCGTCAAAAAATTCTCTTGATCGGTGATTGATTTCACTGGCAGGAACTAATAACCCCATATCTCGATTTGGTTCACGAAGAAATCTGTCTATAAAGATGACTATAACAAAAAAACTATCCTGCACAGCTCATTGACTGATTTTGCTATTCAAATCTAATATAATGAAATGAATGCAGCTAAAATATATTTTTTGATCAAAACACTAATTTCAAACACGAAACCTTGACTAATCTCAGTAAAAACTAGGTTACCAGTGTTGTTCTGGTACTAAAACTAAGCTCGCTTGTTGTTAAAATCAAATCAAACGAATATTTGAAAAACGACTTTTTATTCAATTACACTACATTGAATGTCATGTTAAAAGCTCTCATTAGCAATATTGAATGTTTCAAAATAAAAAAAGAACCAAAGAACAAAACATAGTGACGCACAAATTTTTTCCAGCTGGAAGGTTGATTTCAAATCAGTAATTTCATATTATGTTCGCGCCATTCTATCACCAAAATTGATAGTCATGGATTAAAGTCACAGTGAAAACAAAACAGATATAATATTAAAGTGTACATAAAATAAAAAATTATATTATTAAAATCTCTTCTGGTTCGCAAAAATGGTGATTGTGTTTTCGAAGCCATGGATAATCATAATACAAGTAATTAAGCTTCATATCTCAAACTGACGAGTAAAGTACTCAAAAGAGTTCAACAACAAAGCTCACTCTACCCCCTCCCACACCAACCCAGTTGGATTTAGAGAGCATGCTTACACAAGGTCACATAATTTCAGTAAAATGAATGCTTCCATCAAACATACTTGACAAATTTCTGTTTGGGGTTCAGCCTCATTTTGGGGAACCAGGCTGCAACTAAGAAGGTCTTAGTCGGTCTTGATTAATCTCATTTGTTCAACATTCCATTTCATCTTCATCCTCCTTTTTGCAACTTTGCATCAACTATAATTTTTTTTCTGTCGTTTAAGACAAAATCTTCAATTTTCAACCTTTTTAGGAGAATCCTTGACGTTTTCCGCCTTTTCTGTTGTTTCTTCATCGGTGTTATTTTGTTGTGACTTTTTTCGATGAATTTTTACATGTTTTGACAAGTGGTCAGATCTCATAAACTTTTTCTCGCATATCTAAAAATGATTATTAAAAAATAAATGAACTTATGACCTATGACTTTGATATATGTTACGTTTATTGAATATAATATATTAACGCCCTGATGCAAAAATTGTATTAGTTCGTTTACCATGCATGTAACCGAGTTGAATGCGGGGATATCACATAAAAATCAACACATCTCTGTGGCAATACAATATATATAAATATAATCTACCTGGCATTGAAATTTCTTTTCGCCCGTGTGTGTCCTCAAATGCCTTTGCAACTCATCACTTCTTGTAAAACTTTTGCCACAAAATAACCAGTTACAAACAAAAGGCCGTTCTCCTAGATGCCATCTTATATGCGCCTGTAATGAATAAAAATATGATTTAATAGCAGAATTGATGTGAGACAATAAGTGTATGAGTGAAGGAGAAACAAAAGAAGGTTTAGATTGTTAGGATGTCAAAGATAATGGAAATAATATTAGGGAGAGAGATGGGATAGTGAGTGAGTTGGTGAAGGGGAGAGCCAATAAATGTAAGGAAGAGTCAATAAATTAAATTTCGTCGAATTGTTACCTTCAAATGTGATGTTTTTCCGTAAACTTTTCCGCAGTTAGGAAAATGACAAATATGTTCTTTCTTCCCGTTAGCATTTCTCAATTCTGTTGGTGAAAGGCAGTTTGGACAACGACATCTTGCACACCTGAAAGTAAATAGTGCATAATATTAGTTCTACATTGACATAGCAAACGAATCGTTTCATATTTTAATGTTATATCTATTTGTAGTTGCAACATGTACAAATGGCCTCTGATTTGCTACACAAGTTTTGAAGTCAAATATCCTGGGTTCAAGTTAATGTAATCCTAATTACCAGTTAGCTGAGAGTATGTTAACGTGACTCGGCTTCATAAAAACAAAATGGTCAATGCTTCTTAAACACATTAATTCTCATAATGTGGGGCTCTCGTATTGAAAGAACCTTGTGTGGTGGCTGAATTGTCGCGCTCCGTTCATTACATACCTCATTGGAATTGTGCGTAATTTCTTGACTCCAGTAATTTAATTTCACTTACCTTCGAGTAATAGAAGAGGTAGCGTTGAGCCTGTCTCCCAGTGCCAACAATGCCGCATGGTGAACGGAGGCTCCAGTTGGAAATCCGGGAACAAAATTGCATTGATTCGGAGTGGAAAATTGATTTGGTTGTGAAACATGGTGAGAAAGTAGATGTGGCATATATGAAGAACCTGTTGGAGAATGAAACGAAATAATGCCAATTCTTATTTTAGCTTTGGTAAGAAGGAGAAACATGTTTAAAAGTGAGCACGATGGCCGAGTGGCTGATGTGTAGGCATCGCAGGCTGTCTCTCTCGGGTTCGAGCCCCCATCGAGTCCACATCAATAATCCATGCCCATCACTTAACCCAGTGTGTAACAAATTGGGTAGGCTAAGCCGAACAGAAAAGATCATATCCAAACACTGTTCGTCTATAAGTGGTCGCTTATACAGACCCTTGTTGATACAATACAATCTGAGAAGTGTCTATGAATGAAGTGAAATAATCCTTTACATCAGTACAGACAACTCCAAATTTGGTACAGCAGCCAATATAAAGCGAGCACACAATTGAAATCAATCAATCCATCAGTAATTGAGTAGCTTACCTTGAGGATGAGGAAGATGTGAGTGAGATGTTAGGCGATGGGAGTATGGTTGATATCGATGGTTCCTCATTCTCCATAACGATAATTCGGTTGATTCGATCTGCGGAGGTATCTGGACAAACAATAACAAATGTATTTTATTAATTTTTCCAGGTGTTGTCTGGGTTGAAATCAGAATTTTCGTTATTGTGAAAGAGTTGTTAGTAAAATATTTTGCCAAAGTGTTTTAAACTATTGAACCAACAGTAACTCATACTTAGCATAACATTTTTTTTGCAATTGGGATGTTCCGATAATATTATCCTACCAATGGCGTATTTACTATTATAAAATGGTTGATGATTCTTTTTTATTGATTTTCATTATTTTTTGTTTTTTGTTTTTTTAGGGTTTTCGAATTATTTGCCATGGCCTGTCCGTGAACTTGCATGGGGGCGGGGTATATACAGCAGCAGTTGGAGATGGATTTTTGAAGAGTCTGTGTATATGTTACAGCTATCTGCAGTGCTATGCTGTAGAGCACGCCCGGTAGTGAACGGTCAAGAATCGAGCCACCGGCGTTTCGGACGATACAATCGCACTTGAGTGACTGAGCTACCGATCCGGGCTTGAATAATTTTTAAAGTGAAAATTTGCAAAAAGGATTTAACGCAGCCAGCTGCAGTGGTTATTCGCGCGTGCAACTTGTTCGCTGGATGTTTTGCCATAAAAAATTTTGCTTGTCAGCATATTATATGAATAAGAGTTTTTATTTTTAATTTCGTGTATTACCTCATATAATCGTGAATTCATATGGCACGCAGCAGCAGCCGCAGCTTGATTATTTTGGAATTCAGTTTGTAAGTTTCTTGGCGGTGAACAGGCTGCCAAATTTCTGACTGGTGATCCTGGCATTACACTCGAATTCACAAAATGATTTGGTAATTCCATTGTTGTTGGAAGATGCGGACGCGGAAAATATGACCTACATGAATTTGCTGAAAAAGAAATTAACAAATTATTCAAAAACAAGATAATATAAAACAGTTTGAAAATTGTGGGAAAATTGATCTGGAGAGTAACATGTTTGCGTACTACATTATTTCGTATTTTAACACTGATTGAGGCTCCGTATCAATTTATATTTAAATGACAGTATTTTTTTTTTTTTTTGTTTTAATTCGTCCATTTCGAATTGCCGATTATCTACTTCATGCAGTAAAACGATTCTCTCTTTTAAAAAAATAAATAAATTGGATGTATTAAAATTTTTTCATGGGGTATTGAATTAATTTAGTGTCCGTATCCATTGATTTATGTAACTTATTTTAAATAATTTCAACATACCTTCTAATGGATTGCATTCTACTTCAACGCTGCAAGGTAACTTTCTACTTTCCGCTGCCAGATTTTTCTGTGGCATATCACGTAAAACAGAACCAGAAAAGCAGAAATGACCTAAAAGTGAAAACACAATGCTCTGTATTAATATAACTGAATTTTACGTTGTTACCAAGAAAAGAAACTGCTCGTTTGAACGGACAAACGACTGTACTCAAAGCATTGAACCTTTTGAACGAAAATAAAACGGGAGGATTTAAAGCAATGAGTGGCATTTGTTCTGATTGACAGAGACACCAACTACTAGTTTCAATTTATTGAAATAATTCATATGATCACTGTGGTGCAGGAGCGTGTATTAGAATTAGTTTTGCGCGTAAACGACTAAACTTGCGACTAAAATCTAAAGTATTACAGGTGGTCTTGCCATCGCCATGACAGACACCATTTATTGCACTTGACTATAGCAGTAAACGGTTAGTTCCTTCAAGTGCTGCTTCGGGTCATTCTAAGATCGAACTTGAATTTTAATAAAAATGATGTTCCATACCATACAAGGGTGATACAATTGTATTTGTCAGGTATGAGTCATAAATGGACCACGTCTCGTTGACCATACTTGACAAAAAGTCCAAATAGATTTTGGGTTAAATAAAACTGTACCCTGGGATGCCGCCGCTTCCAATATATAAGCTGAACTGGATCGTCCGATATAGGATGCCATTTTATTATTTTCTACTGCTTGTCGTTGTGAGTCTTGTAACCATGGTTGATATTCTTTTCGGCCAGCTGATACGTGAAGTAGAGGCGATGCAGAAGGCGCGGAAAAATGTTCTTGCATCTGACGCATGACAGTGTACTGATTTGAGGTAGGTGACATCTGTGAAGAAATTGAAATTGAATTGCTGGCTGTGCGAAATGAGACTGTAAATTTGTTGGGATTTTGGTTAAAAACATTTTAGTAAAAAGAGTCGAAAATAAAAACAAAATATAAATATAAGTAAGTTCCTTCCTTTCAATTGTTTTCGCGTGTTAAAAAAGTCATGAAAACCAGTAGACGCGGCCATTTAATTGGTCCTAGCGTATTTCAAGCGCGTGGTGAGCGGCGACTAAATTGAAGCAATGGCGCGGTAAAGGGTTTTACCATCGCCCGGGGCAGATACCAATCAGTGCAATGTATTTCAAGGTCAGATTCTGTTTGGGATATTTTCCGCTTAGAGTCCATTAGCCGGCACCAAATTTCGCGATAGTACAGTAGTAGCGATATGAGAGGCAGTCGGTTGTTCCTTTTTGGTCTCTTGCTTCAGAATGAAAAATTAAATGCGAACGAATCATTTCACTACTCTGTATTAGCCACCGAGGTAACAAAACTTGGTATATTTATATATTTTCCCTAGATTTGCAGTATTTGAAATTCATCTTACGTTTTTTTTTTGCGTGTTGTGAAATACAACTGAAAAGAAGAAAGTAAACAGGTGGTTTGACGCTCGGAATCTTACATCGCCTAATTTGCAAGTGCTAGTGTTCCATTTATCAGTGGTCTCCAGCAGTCGTTTAAAATATTGCCATGGGTAAATTACAATGGATGGAACCGATATTCCAAACCTACGAGTCATTTCGCACTTTCTAGTCAAATACTACATAGATCAATTTACTTGTTTAATTGTCGTCGCCCCTTTTTCAATATTTGTGTAAATTTGACCACATTTAGCAAATATTTCGTCACGAAAAATACAAAGGAAGCGGCGACATCAAAGCTTTCATTGTCGGAACAATTATCACGACCACGAATTGTAGGAAATATTTTTGAAGGCGGGGGTTGTGCTAGGAAAATATTTGCTTTTTACTTATTTTACAGACAAATCATACACTGTTGTAAAAATTCGGCAGTTTTATTCAAATTTCAACTACGTTTTTTTAAAAAAAAATGGTAGAATACGAAAATGCTGACAATCTTTTGCCACCGACTCATCTTCGACCCCTATTCGGCTCTATCGTATGCGACACAGAATATAGTATAATTCTACATTTCAAATCTCAATCAAAGTATTATATTTTGCCAAGCATGAGCCACAGATGGACCAAGTCTCGGGGACGCGGCAAGTATTTATACTCTCGTCAAAACCTGCGTACGAATAGCTTTTCCGACCAGGAAAAAACTAAAAAAATTATAGAAATTTCACCATCAAATATATAGCATATCTTATAATGTTTATTAAACAAAATCCAATTTGAAAATATCACCACCAGTATTTTAAATGATAAATTTAAGTAGTAGATGGCCACGCAGCCTATTATGGATAGGGCTGGGCAAAACCGAATCATTTAGAATTCGAATTTGATTTAGATACTTTTTTCGAATCTTGTCGAATTACAATCCAAAATCGACAACCGAACTTGTCACATTTTAACAAAAAATGCAATCGATTTTGGTCAAATTTGACCAAAAGCGATTGTATTTTTTCGTTAGAAAATTAAAATTTGACTTCCCTTTACAAGCTTTTGTTCCTACGTTCGATTCACGAATGATTCGAATAAATTATGCTTCGAATCGATTCTAATCACAGAATTAATTTGCCCAGATCTACTGGTGGAACCTATCTTTTGACAATGATTCAAAATTTAACGACAATCGTAATATCTACATCCAAATCCGATTCAAAAAATGATAGTGCGGGTAGAAGTTTTTATATTTGACTTTTCGCTTTTAAATATCAAAGAAAAAAATTTGTAATTTCAAAATTTTATATTGTTAATTTTTAACAATATTATGATTACGATTAAATATTCAGAATGGTAAAATTATAGACACGCACACTTGTACTATATACTTTATAAGTGTATGGATTATTTAAAAGAAACAAATATTTTAAGTTTGAAAATTGGTTAAAAACTTTTCAAAACATCAATACTCAACACTCAACACAAGAGTGAGTCTGGAATCGCATGCTCTCTGACACTGCTAAATCGATGAGTCTGAGTGATGAGTGGCCCTGATATTGTCCCTTGATCAGAAAAAGAAAAAAATATATATATATGAAAAGAGTAAAACTGAAAACTTACCTGGATATCTGGCATCATTCTATGTTGACAAGGTATCAGGGGTGGATTCAGCATGCTGATATTTTTTCGACAGATTTTGTTTCGAAGTTTTGATGGAAATCGGTAAGATAGCAAGTTATTTAAGTATACCAATATTCTAAAAAAATAATAAAAAGATATCTATTTTTTGATTTTAATAATTGATGTTTGCAAAATTCATTAAAAAATTTTTCCAAACCTTAATCATTCATTCTTAGTCTCTGTACATATATTAAAAAAAATTGAACAAAAAAATAAAAAAAATGCCATATATTTATTTTTAACTTAACATCCATCATTTTCTGCTTGTTTTGAAAATGAAGATATATTCCTCAATTCTTAAATATTTTATTGAAAATATAGCTTCAAAAATGATTTGTGATTTCAAAAAATTCAAAACAGTTTCATTTTCCAAATAACAAATTTCTTCTAAAAATTGAAAAAAGAGACTTAAATCTGTTTCAGAATAATATCTGACAGTCCTGTTACTTGTCCCACTTCCTGTCACAATGATCTGTAATCTGTTGTCCCTGTACTTATAAGCTCCGTCGACCCATGGACCCGGAATACCCTATTCTCTCGTCATCCCTATCTTTTCACGATTATTCCGCCATTTTATTTTTTGTGTTGATATCGTGAAACGGCTGTTCCGTATTATTTTGTCAAAGATGAGCCACAGATGACCCGCACCTTACTCAAATTTGACAAAAGATATTTTTGATATAGTATTTACACCGATTGGTTTAGTAATATTGATAAAACCAATTTTTCGATGAAAATATAAAAAAGGGATTTTACCCCAAAACTCTCACGTAATTTTAATTTTTGAAGGGTGACATCTAAAATCTAAAATAAAAATACAACTTTTACGTATATTTTGCTGCGAGATATTGAACTTCTTAGAAGGAGAGAGACGGAGAGAGAGAGAAATCTGTGGGAGCAGCAACGAAGACTACAATTCACAACCTGGCGAAACTTACAATGTACAATGGCGTACGTAGCAAAATAGAGCGATTTGCGATTTTTGTACCTTGCTAACGTTTTATTTTTTCATTTTCTACTTCGAAATTCAGTTTATCAGATAAATTCAATTCTTATTTCACCAACAAATTAGCAACCGAGATCAATACGAAACATTATCAATTTTTACCTCGTCTAATTCGATATAGTCTTTCACCATGCCGATCACCTTTCCTCAAATCTGTAAGCTATCAGTCTTATTGTAACAAATCGTGGCGTCCCATTGTTCGCCTTTTTGAACCGCCGACACGGCTCCCCTGACTTGAATGGGATAATATGTCGTGTACACGAGAATCATTTCACGGTTTAAATACTTTGTTTGAAAATTGGAGTGCGCGTCTTGTAAGCTTTGATGATCAAATGCGGATAAATTTTGGGGGACAATATTAGTTTGATATGCAATAACGTATTCCCTTTGCTGACGCAAAAAAAGCGGAATGGACTTTTAATAACATTCAAATGTTAGAAATCCCAAAGCAGGAAATTCGTACACGGTATTTCTTACAAACTTTTTTGTTATTGGCGACCATTATGACGTCATCATTTGACCACAAAAATCCTAACTCTCCACCTCCCTTCAAGGCTCCCAATAATTTATGAATTGATTTTTAATTAGATTCCGGATAAATATGGATTGGGGGGTTTTATTTTAATTTCGTACAGTACTCTCAAAAGACAACATTTTTTGATGCATTTACGCTACAACAAATAAAAAATATTTTTGTTATTAATGCTTCCCCGACACATGCTATTTTGTTATGTGTGTAGTGATTTTCATTTCCACACGCCTATTTGTTTTGGAATAGTTCATCTTCCTACTGAGTGCTTTTCAGAAGGGCTAACTCGGCAAAAATCAAACCTCCTTCAATCTACATATAACGTTTGCCCTTAATTGACTGCACCAGCTTTATTATTGTTTTAAATAAAACACCGCTTTGTTTTTTAACCTATTTCGTCTATTTTAGGCTAATAAAAATGCATTTTCTTTTTATTTAATTAAGCATTCAACATTTATTCACTATGACCTATCCGTGAACCTAACGGGGGATTATACCCAACAACCGTGAGACACGGACCCTTTGGGGTGACTGTGTATCTGTTCTATGTTACAGCTACCCGAAAAGTGCTTTGAAGAAGGTTACGCTTGTTGGTGCTAGTAAAACGGCCAAGCATTAAACCATGGACCTCGCGGACAATTCGATCGCGCATAAGCGACTGAGACGCGGAGCCGGACTGTGTTTGTTCAACTGTGGCTGTGGTAGTTTCTTTAAGATATTTTGAAGTTCTCTCTTAGCACGACCAGAAGCAGCCAAAATGAATGACTACTCAATGGCAAAGATTACGTACAAATGTACCAGCAACCACACACAGTGCGGTGTATCTGCCCTGAACGATGGTAAAACTATATACCACTTATTTTATGTTAAATTTGCACGTTTTTAAACGACTATTTTTCATTTTCAAGTAATCCAAATCAACGTCAAATATAAGGCGGGTCCGGGCGGGTTTTGGGGACATATACGTCGGTGGGCGTAATCTTTGCTTGTGTACTTTACGAAAGTGCTCTTTTATCTTTGACAAAAGCTATATCAGATCTTTAATCTTAAGCCAACATCACGGAAACTTGAAAGGAATTTCAACAAAATAGGAAAACACTGACGTGATGATTTGGACTAAGTATTTCCTGAAAATACGTCATATGACTGATGCTTTTTTGTTACATAAAATTCAATAAACTATTCATTTTTCTGATTTTTTGGATCTGAGAAAATGCTGGAATCAACATGATAAAAAATATGGTAATTTGACTTCGTAAAATTCATTGGAAATGTTCTAGAATTTACCGACGCTTGTAATTCCAATTGAAAATTTCATTTTGCCAAGCATGAGTCACAGACGGATCACGCCACCAAGGCGCGATCCATCTGTGTCTCATGCTCAACAAAATATTTTATGGAAGTTCGCTTTATAAGCGGGATCGTAAGCAGCGTCTAAAAGGAACCCGCAAACTGCCTGAAATCCACTGCAAAATGTAGTACCAGCAAATGCACTTTATATATAGGAAACGATCAATAGACGTCTGAACCATTATAATAAAGTGCGGATAGTGGTATTTGCTCTGGGTGATTGTAGCATCATCTACCACTTCTTTCTACCCTTTGATCGCTTCATACGACAAACATGAAACAACCTAGGGCAATTCTAACGCCAATACCTATACAGAGCCCAATCATAATGATTTTTTGTCTGACAGGAAAGCTGCATTAGAGGCGTTATTCATCAGCAGGCGCGCGCATATTGGATATTCAATTTTAATGATAATAAGTGAGTGAAAACGTTTAAAATTCTTGTTAATTTTCCCTTTTTTATTAACCTAATTCGACAACTTAAATGGCACAAAATTAGAGGTGACAAGCACAAAACTCCAGTTATTTCACCATTTAAAATCGTGTCGGCCATTTACGATTTTTACATGGATGTCAGTATCGGATCTTACTCACAAAAACGCATTAGCAAAAGTACATACTGGTAACTATTGAAAAATGGAATCGACACAAAAGACTGTTTGAAATAATGAATAGGTCTATGTGTATGTACATTACTTTGATCATTTCAAGCGATGCGAACAGAATTTTTTGATCTTAACAATCGATTATGTTCTGTGATCTCAAGACGTTTTCTCTGATCTAACTGACTCGCCCATTGTGCGCAAAGTAACCAAATACTCTTGATCGGTAACCCATCCGTTAGAAATAATTTTTCTAACTTTTAATCTTGTTCGTTAAACTGGTTAGTTCTAGATTGCTGGTTTTGTGTATTCGCAGTTTACAAATTTTTGTTTTGGATACTTTTGAAGAACGAATATGTTTTGAGGTAATTTAAATGAAGCATACAGAAGAAGCATAAAAAAAACTGGAAATTGTATTACATAAACATACCGCTAACCCCAGCCATACACATTTATTGTCAAGTATGGGTCACTGATAAATACCGCCCAAGCGAGACCTATATTAAATATTTTAAATTAATAAAAAAATATTATCAAATATTCACGTCCACTACACATTGAAATTGTACATTTTTTTGGCTGAAATGATATTCCTTGCCATCTACCGTCTTAGAAATAAAATATATTTTTATTTTTTTGTTTATTATTCGGTTCAAGAAGGCATTGGAATAAGTTTCATATGCGTATTGGTCTAAAATGATATCGACGTGGGAAAGGGTTCTAATCCAAGTAACTCCAAGAAGCTGTCTTTTGCTTATGTTTAATAATTTAATATATAACGTGAATATCGAACCTATCAGAATAACAAACTTATTATCTAAGTTTTTGAAGTCTTATATAAAAGTATCTAAAGTATATAACTTCCACATGTTTGATTTTAAGTTATTTTTTATTATTCAGACTTTCGAGAATATAGTTTTAAGAAAGATCAGTCTCCTTTACATCATTTTTGGCTTAATGACTCCAAACGTAATTATATTAATACTTCGCGACAAAATTATAACAATATTTTTAATAAATGAATAATTTATCTTCGAAAAATTCAAAGTCATTCTTTACACTCACACAAATTCATTTAGATCACATTCACATTGCTCTTTACTTATGTGCTTATTTTGTTTATGTGCGCTATTTTTGTGTGATATTCATTCTCTGTGAAAAAACAAAAATAAAAATTTCTCAGTTGTTGAGATTTGATTGTTTGAGAAATGTATTTCAAAATATAAATGCCTAACACTAAATTTTCTTCATTATAGGAAAATAAAGGAGAAATGAGGAAATCAACATATCCCGTTTATTAATGCATCCTCGCCCAAAGAGAAATCGTAAAACTCAAATTACCATGTTCAAAAATTTCATATCTATTATCAGCTACCTAATTGCTGGTCGTTTTAATTTCATCATAGGCGGTATATTACCTTGTAAAAAACAAATTTTCAGTCCAATGAAAATAAACTTCCATGTACTTTTGTCATGTACCGGGCGTTACTTGCGCCATTTTGGGAATAGCAAATTGAAATTCCTCCAACCTTTTACAATAAATCGAACATGTTTTCTTTTCGGTCCGTTATGTATTTGCCTCGCTATAAACACTACGAACGCGCGGGATAAACAGTTTCTTTGAACCCCCTACAAGACCAGAACGCGCAAGAGGATACTGGGGGCGGGGCGTAAAAATAAACGACCTTCCTGATTGGATTCCGTTTTGACAATCATGACACGGAGATGGACCGCGCATCGTAGGCGCGGCCCATCACTGGATCATGCTTGTTAAAACTTAACTTAAATTTTTGTGACTGGGAAAATAGGACTCAGTAACACATCTGCGGTAGGACGCTAATAATGGATGGTTAAAATTACTTCCCAAAAGAAAATACATTGTTTGACCTCTAGTGTTTATTGTTTAAGCAGATCATATATTTTATATGTTATATAAAATACTACCAGGGCAAGGAAATATAATTTAAATAAAAATATTTGCTGTTGTTTGCGTTATTACATTATATGTTACAAATACAAATGTAGAAATGACTATGGGGTTGTTTGAAACTAATCATTTATATATATATATATATTTGCATTATTTTAAGCTACCTAATTAAATTTAAATATTTGGCAAAAAATACGTTTTTTTATGTCTAAAATAAAAACAAGGAAATTAAAAACGTTTGAATTATTGTAAATATTTTATTTCACTACTAAAATTTATATATAAATATATATGATAAGTAAGAGTTGCATTCTTACAAAAGGAGATTTTTATTACATTTATTAATGGTACATTTAAAAATTTAAATATTTTAAATTCTGTATTTAAAAAAGTTGTTTGCAAAGTGTGGATTTACAGATCTCCATATACAAAGCCAGAAACCATACCATGCATTTCGAAGCTGCTAAGTTCCATGAAAGGGCTTATACATCCTATGGGCACAAAACATATATATGGAAGTAACCGCTCAAAGCAAGATATGATACGTAACAAAAATGGTCTTAAACATTGGATTTCGTAGTGGATGAAAATATTTTCGCTGTTTAAAGATGAATTGACAATTCTATGATATAATATTACTTACATATGAATTCCACATTCTGTTAGAATGTCCGCAAAGATGAATAAAATTTCAACGCAACTTCGTTATTTTATAATATTTTATTATATATATATATATATATATATTTATTTTTTTGAAGGAGGTAGTAGGTGGTTTTACCATCGCGCGGGGCAAACACCACTCCTCTTTATATTTTTATGTAACTGTTCAGTTCGGTTACGAACGTTTTCAGCGCACGGTGCAGTTGCTGTGTATATTATATTGTTTTATTGAGCATGATCGTTTTGTTGACTCGGGTGACGCGATCCATCTGTGGCTCATGCCCCACTTTTATTAAAAAAATCCGTTTATGTAATAATTATAGCTTTTGTCAATTCGGCGCGAGCGGGTTACCGGAAGACCCAACAATGTTATATACAAAATATATCTTTTCATTTGTGATGTATTTAACCTACAAACATAGTCAAATTCCATATCCATGGGAACTAAATTTACAAAATGGTTAAGATATGTGGACGGTTCAAAAACCGATATATTTCCAAATCAACAAATTCTATAAAACGGGTATCAGATTAGAAGCCTACAGGGTCTAATTTTTCTACCTTTACGATTTTGAGTGTTGTGTGCCCACTATTATATAGCATTACTAAATATCGATATCTCGAATTTGAAAGGGATTTGAGTTATGAAAACATCATTGAGCCGGGCCACAAAAATCGAGTTTTTTGTTTTCTTAGACGTTAGATTACCTTTTTAAGAAAAGTTTTTATCTAAAACCTTTGATGTTATTGTGACCCACACTTTTGATTGTCCAAATTGTCTTTGAAACTATTGAAATTGTAAAAGATCAAAGGGCATTATACCGTTTGCCGACCTACCCTGCCCCTCCTAGTCTAAATCTATATACCTCTATTGTGGTTTTGCTGTATGGTCATTCATAAATGGGCATCAGATAAATCGCGCGATTTATCTCATGCCCGTATTTGATTGAATGGGAATATTTCATGTTTCATATAGGTAAACGATAATGTTCGCAAATACACATTGTGGGAAGAGACTCAATAGGGATTAAGCCCATATTTACTGAGTAAAACACAAATTGACGAAATCCGACAACAATTTGTAAATTTCGCAATCTCAAAATTTTGGAAATAAAGGGGAAAAATCAAATTTGTGAGGGGAAAGTGACCAGTATTTCACATCGATGTGGATAAATTTCTATTTTGGAGCGATGGTTATTTTCCAGTTATCTCAAATGAGCTAAGCTTTGGGGATATGAGGGGATGTGTACACGGATGATTGTTTTGCGCTCAGAGTTAAAAGTTTGGATCTTGGATGAGATAAGTCTCATTGCTGCGGCCTCGCTACAAAGTATATATTTTGAGTAGCCGTTTGCTACATTTACCTCATTAAAAAGTGTAAAACCCAAGTATTAAAGCGTAAATACTGTTTAAATATTTTTATAAATATTTTGAATTGGTAACCAGATGGGGTTTTATTTAGAAGGATATAAAAACAGTATAATGGGACATCGTTCTTCCTGATACAAGGTTCATTTTTTTATCATTATATAAAAATGTAATCTTAGCAAGGCCGAAAACAGCGCCTAAAAGGAGCCAATGGTCTTCTCGAATAACATAGAACTACTACTAGATGTAGCGCCGGCTGCACTACAGTGGAAAACATACAATGCAGTAATGAACTACCATGATGAAGTGCAATAAGTGGTATCTATGTGGTAACAGAGATGATAAAATTTATGAAGTTTTGTCTAAAATATATAGTCATAATTAGACGCTTCATTAGGAACTGTTAAACAGAATAAAAATGATGCCGGAGCTAAATTTGTGTTTCCCTTAGGAACGACACTTGCTAAACTGTAGTGTAAAAAACAGAATAAACTTTTTTCAATAAAGTAAAATGACTGTCCAAAGCGGTAATTTTTCAATAACGAATGGCAGCGCAAGCACATTTGAAAACTTCTTTTCAACATCTTCAGTTAAGCATCCGTATCTGATGGATCTCGCCGTCAAGTATGTGCCCCATACTTAAAAAATTCCATTAACGATACACACTAATTTATTTAGGGGATGACATCCCCCTCGCCGACAAAAAAATTCCAAAATGCGTTACATGACGTCATAATTCGGCGTCGGAATTGTTTTCAACTTTTGCCCCCATAAAGAATCTGAATACGCCACTGACGATGCATAATAAATATAATTTTTGTTAATTTATAATACAGCATTCAACATTGCGTGTTTGACTACCTTCAAGAAGGAAAAAATCTAAAACAATGATGCAATTGACTTCGTTTTTTCGACACAAGCACACATACATACATAAAACCAACAAAAAAGAATTCAGAGGATAAAAGAAAATAGCACACTCAATATATATTTTGCGAGAATGGGTTAAAGCATAATACGTTATACATGTGCATTCAATTATAATTTTTAATCTTTCAATTAACTTTCAAAAACGTGTTGAAGGGGTTGTGACTCAGAGACGACGCCTATCAAAGGCCTTGATAGCGTTTTTTGGAGGGGGACTTGTAGTCATGGTTACGGAATAGCCCTCCAAATGCTTTGAATTGTACAAAATTCCAAATTTATAACGCGCATCAGTTATTAAAAATATTTAGTTAAGTTCAGGTCCTAAAAGCTATTCAATCACCAATTTTTTTGTAATTTTGTCGCCTCTCCTAACCCAATCAGACATTTCATTTGCCAAGCATAAATATCACAGATGAACCAAGTCCTTACGGCGCAATCCATCAGTTACCCATACTTAACAAAATATAGTTGGGACAAAAACGTCCGACCGTTTGAAATTTCGAAAGACGTCACTGAATGACTTACCCAGTCGGTAAATTTTATTTTGTTAAACATGTGCCACAGATGGATGCTGTAAAAGTACCCTAATATATAGAATGTCTTTGAAGTTGCAGACGGACAACTTTTGGAGGTTTAATTTGGCCATCCGATTGCGATCGTTCTCTTTTCCTTATACTGTTATTGTTCGATGACTTTGCTTTTCCCCGAAGATGCATCATCAGATATGGTGTAAAGGCAAAATATGACAATCGCCTGGTTTCATGACTGTAACCTAAAATAAAATTTAAATAAATTATAAAAAAACGGTAGAATTGGGGATCGGCATTATCATCATGATCAAAATTCATTTTGGGACACGAAGCAAAAAACACAATCGAAATGAAAAGAATTTATGAAATAATAGATTTGCTTGCAATCAACTGGGGCCGCGGAAAGACCTGTTGGCAGGTCATCAGAGTCAGCGACATCAAATTGAGTTTTAAAGACAACACATCAATCCGGAATCGAAATGAGACTGGAAGTATAGCAACAGATTAGAATCTCAGCCAGAAATAGCGCAAAATATGCAAGATATATACGTCATAGTGAGTGAAGGTGTGATTTATGACATATTTTACAATTTTATTAAAATTATTATTAGGACAAAGGTCTGACATATTTCAAATCTGATTTGAAAAGAGTTTTTTCGAATTGGATCGAATCGCTAATTCCTGACAGAGTCGTTCCGCTTTCTGTATCGAATTACTATATAACGCAGTTATCAATATCAATAAATTTATACCTAAGAAATCATTAATATTAATATAAACAAACTATGTAGGTAGTGTAGGTCATTTTCAAAGACACATGAATTTGCCCAAAATTTTTTTCGTGAGAATATGATTATTCCACTTTATTTCGCCAGATTTTGCTCCTATGGCCGATTCACGACTGATTCGTATAATCTGTAATTCGAATCACCGAATCGAATTTACTAGCCCTTAATTAGAATATAATATGGGAGTGGGTTTCCTCACACCTGGTCTCTTTCAATCGAATACATATTTAAATTTTTCGGATCGACCCAGACACGCTTTTCTGTTTACAGCTTTGTTGAAAATTCGTATGCCGTCCACACGCCGTATACACTTGTGAAATCATGTGTAAGGTATCCATGTCGCCCAATCAAATTTGCCCTGGTCGCACAATATTTTTTTAAATGCTTCAAAACGCAAGAAATCACAATTTTTCTGATTTCAGACTCTGAAAATCTCTTTATTAAATGCGGTTTTGGGGCTTTTTGTCGAGAAATGCAACAGAAACGCTAATAAAATTTCTTTGCAATGAGGTGCACATTATGACGTCATACGTAAACCCAAGAAATTTTTCTAACTTCACCCTCCCCCTTTTCAAGGTTCTAAACATTACACTGACCATATTCATACCGTGATTTGCAAATAACACATGTTGATAATTATCAATGTTCTTAGCTTGAGATGCTTCTGGATTCTGAATGCAGAAAAAATTATATTATGCTACTGTAGATGCACATTTGGAAGTTTTTGCACTAATTTTGCCTAATTATTAAAAATTCTAAAATGCATCCTGAATAAGTTGATGATTACCTGGACGAATCAATTCAAGTTAGCTTCGCAACTTTCAAATATTTTTATTTTTTAATCGAGCCGAACAGCATTTTAAATCAAATTTTGTGAAATATGATGCCAATTCTAATTTGATAATTCAATGAATGACAGTTTTATATTATAGCGGTTGAAATGTTTGAGGTTAACCTAAAATCGCAAGTTATCCAATCGATTTTTCGCTCGATCGTGTCAGGTATATTTGTGCATATTCTTTGATTTTGTTAGACTTGAGTCACTGATGGATCGCGCCGTGAAGGCGCGGTTCATCTGTGTCTCAAGCTGAACAAAATAAAATTTCTGAATAGGGAAAATCTTTCTCGAATTACACAAAATCAAAGAAATACAAATTCAAATCATCCAAATCGAACAAGTATCCGATTCAATCCGAATATCGATTCTAGAATGGATATCCCTATTTGTAACAATGACGCAAATTGAAACAAACCTCAAGTGATCCGCAAACAGTACTTATTTGCATTGTCCCTTCCGTATTCCGTACTAAAAGATTGTTTGGAATTGGTAGAAAAATTATGATAACTATAACTACAAAACCAATAGCAGATGCAAGTCCAGTTATATAGAAAGCGAACGAGTAAGATCCTGTCGTGTCAACCAGCCAACCTACAATATTAAAGTTGTTGTATTTTTATTTTCAAACAGATAAATTATAAATATATATTTTTTGGGGGTAGCAGCGATTGAGCTCGCTGGGAGACTATTATTATTTAATAAAATTCATGACTTCATATTACAGCTAGGGCTGGGCAAAATCGCATCATTTGGTGATCGAATCTGATTCGAATATTTTTTCGAATCGGATCAAATCACCGGTTTTTATATAAATAGAAAATGTTCAGTTTTACGACTAAAATCTTTCTCATTATCAAATACCACAAAATATGTGGTTACGAAATTCGTAATATTAATACACAAAAAATTGAACAAAACAAATTGAATTAAAATTATTTTGGTTATGTTTTCATCACGGCACTTATTGTCATTAAACAAAGAAATTCTATCTGCGTATGGGGTAATATCATTGCCAGCCAAAATCTCGTACAGTTCCTGCATGATTGTAAGAGAGTGTCCACGCATAGTTTGTGGATCAGCAGAAGCTTTTCTCTGGAAAGACAATGTATAGTGCAGAACTATTATGACAATGCAAAATGGGTTTTGGAGACTATCATATCTAACATAACTGACGTTAAATATTGAAACATAAATACATTTATTTGTTTTCCTTTGATTTAATTTATCATTTCCTATAAATGTATTATAAAAGGTTGCTAAAAAACGATCGATACTGGTATTACTTCGTATTTGTCGTTACTCGTTATGGCATGAGATGAGCTTGAAACTATAAAGGAATATACCTCCATGAACAAAAGTTACACGTATGCAATTTGTTTATAGTGTATATAACAAGACCAATGTTGTACTCACCTGCGGTAGGCGGAGTCAATAAAACCGAAGTACCAGTTACTAGTAAAAACAATCCAATTCCCTTCGGAAGACATTCAATTCCAACAATTTCAGACAATATGGAGAAAGCCAACGATAAAATGATTCCTGTTAATGGGAAACATATATAAAAGTAAATAATTAAGAAGAAAAAAAATGGAGAAGATAGAGAATGAGAGTGGGAGGAAAAAGAGGATGGGGAGGAAGAGAAAAAGAGGGGGGGGAGGTGGAGAAGGAGGATGCGGAGGAGGGGACGAGAAGGAGGAAAAGTTCTTACCAGTACCAATTCCTTGCCCGATTGCATAGATCACCAATCCATTATAAGTAGTTACCACATGACAAAAGAAACAATTAACTGAATGGAAAGCAAAAGCTGCTGCATCAACGTATAAAATGTTCACTTTGGGTAGTGCACTCACCCAACCAGCAAATATACTAAAAAGCAAAATTGAACAAAATTAATAAAGTCGTCGTACAAAAAATAAGCCCGATATACTTTAGAATGTTGGCTGTCGACCAAGAAATCAAAATAATTGGTTTGATTAATCAAGTTAGAACAAAACGACGAATAAGATCTAAGCAAAATATACAAGTTTCAAACCTTGTATGTACGTGCTTAAAATAGTCCAAACGTATTTTCTGCATGTCGTAAAAGGCGACTAAATAGAAGCACAGAAGTGATAGATGATTTCCAGGAGCCCATGATTTCCAGGAGAATTACGATTCACTGCACTTTACCATGGTGGTCCAGTTCCATTTAGGATATTTTCCTCTTTGAGTTCAGTTGCTGGTATTACATTTTTCAGTAGCTCTTTGTTGTTAAGTGGCATTTAGTTCGTTCCTTTTAGGCACTGCTTCGGGCCTTGCTCGGAGTGAATTTCAATAAAAAAAAAGTGAAACGCTTCTTATTACTTAACAGAAGCCGAACCCAAAAGATCAAACTTTTGAACAACACTAACCCTGTTCGTTTATAAGTGGTAGCAGGTACAAAGTCTTGGTCAGGGTGATCTATTCCCTAGACTGACAATAAAAAGTAAAATTAATCTATGGCATAAAGTGCAAAAATGCATTTAAAGTAATTCGAAATACACCTTTTAGACAAGAAACAGCGAACTCAAAATTCAACATAGAATAGAAAACAACGTATACAATGAAATGCTTATACAAACATTAATGATATTGCAGAAAATGTCTTCCAGAGAAGCTGATTGATTCTCATTAAGTGTACAATACTATAAACTCTAAATAGATTTTTTATAATGACTCATACTTAACAATTATTGTTCTGACCGATTGGACCTACCTGCTCACAATTGAAACTGACGATGAGATAGAAACCAACACAGATGAATCCCATAAATTAAATCCGATGGAAACAGCATGCGGAACTAAAAACATTGGTGCAGTAAATGCGCCTGCTCCCACACATACACCGTTGAGACAATAAATTAAAAATCTGACGTTTTTCAGTAACTTTAATATGCTAGATGCAGGCGGTATTTCCTGTAACACAAACAAATCTTTGCATTAGAATAATAAATAAAACATCACGTTAGGTTATGCAAAATCTGCAGTATAATAGAACAGTGTTGTGGAGACTCGAGTCAATGACTTGACCCGATTCGTCTTAACTAAATAACTCGACTTGACAAAATGCATAGTCCCGACTTGACTAGGACTTGATAAATATTGTGCCGGATTTTGCAATTATCTTTTGAAAAATCACGTTGTCTGACGAAGCTTGGCATCGCAGGTTGAAGATCTTGGGTTCTTGTCCCGACGAGTCCGATTCGTTAATCAAT
Source organism: Styela plicata (assembly GCA_963675895.2). Taxonomy (NCBI): domain Eukaryota; kingdom Metazoa; phylum Chordata; class Ascidiacea; order Stolidobranchia; family Styelidae; genus Styela; species Styela plicata. The sequence goes on from OZ023150.1 coordinate 4,802,678, forward strand.
GCCGATCACTTAAACCAGGGTGTAATAACTTGGGTAGGTTAGGCTAAAAATCTTTCTAGCAATTCTAACCCTGTCCGTCTCTAAGTGGCTGCTCGTACAGGGCCTTGGTCAGGGTGATCCACTCCAAGAAGTGACTATAAAAAATCGAGAATATTGTCGTTGTATTTTGCAGTTGAAATATGGCGATAATACACTTGAGTTTTTGTTCCTATGGCCGACCGACACGAAAAGTGGGCTTCAAAGGGATTCGAATCACTGAATTAAATTACCCAGTTCTAGTTAAAACACGGCTACTACGCCCAAACCGTCATGACATTTTCGATGATTCTGCACCGCTATAATAAAGTGCAGTGAGAAGTAACTAATAATTACTTCAAACGGTGGTTATCAATTTAGTGACTTGAACAGCTTTGAAAAAAAAAAGTTTCTGTCTCTTAACAACCATAGTTGATTTTAGAAGTCTAAGGGCAGATATCGCCCACTCTACTTTGTCATAGCGGTTCAGTTCCGTTTGGGATGTTTTCTCGCTTGGGTTGCAGTTGATTTTGCTACATTTACGTCTATGCCAACAAGACCCCTCTAGGTAGTTTCATTTAAGCACTGCTTCCGCCTTGTTTGGGGTGAAAATTAATAAAAACAAAGTTAGGATTCTAACTTCATATGTTAGGTCATTTTCTGTTTGTGCTGGACAGTCTTCTATGACGTCATCATCATCTTCTGGTACATAAGCAGAATTAACCATAAAACGATCCTCGGATGTTGTCTCTTCTGCACGAGAGAGAGAAAGAGAGAAATCAAATATGCTCGGATTGAATCACTGATTCTTTATGTAAATAGCAATGGTTTCATTTTATCATTACAATTTGTGCCTAAAATCAAAAAATCAAGAAATGATAATCAAAACTTCATGATCTCTTTCCACGAAATTACAAATATATTTGTAATTTCGTGGTAAAAGATTATGCTTTTTTGTTTTTGATGCTAATATTATCTCAGTCAAGAATCCACGGGACAAGAGTCACACACGGATCCAAGATCCCAAGTACACAGGGATGACGGACTCACGGTTCAGTATATTTACTCTTTAGCAAGAAACCATAGATACAAAATCTCCATTCTCTAATACACTCTAACAAAAGTACAGTGAATTTATTGGTCATTTGGAGTAATTGCCTATTTCCAAAGTTTCCAAAAACGCCATATTGATGAGATTGATGCTGATTATGGACTGCTGACTGTCCGCACATTTCCGGTGTGTTATATCAACACCCCATATTTGGCCAAAAATGGTCAAATTTGAATTTTTTTCAATACCTCCAAGTGCAATTACTGTCAAAGAACAGAGAATTTGGTGCGTTTTTGTTACAGTGTACCTAAAATGGTAGGAAGTTTCTTCTTTTCCAAAAAAGAATCTGGCAATTTCTTCTTCCGATTTTCGTCTAAAAAAATTTAGGAAAACAAATCAAGATGATAAATCACGCAATTTATTGTGGCGAGAACAGACCTGGGTAAGGCGTTCTGTCTGTGAAACATAGCCCACTTAACAAACTATGTTGGAGCAAAATTACATCAGGCTTTCGTAGCCTGAATTCCGAGTCCCAACCAAATAAATATTTAGGAAAACTTTCCTTACTTATGATACTTATGATGAATTCAATTATGGTTGTTTCTCGAACGCACGCCGGAAAGTCAATTTCATGTTTTTTTTTTGAGTATTAAGACGTAAAATTGTTGTCAAAAAGCAGTGATTTTACTGCAGTTTTGTTACAGTATGCATGTAAATCACTTATGGGCCATATCAAACTGAGGAACGCTGACAACCTGTACAAATAAGCAGTCGAACAAGACCGAAAACTCGACTCTTTACTACTCCGCCTTATAAGTTTGCTTGTAACGTTGACGGGGTCCAAACAAAATTCTTTAAATAATTTGCATTAAATGGGGTTACTATTTCGACATAGACTAATTGCAAACAAAATGTTTTACTTGTAATATATCCTCCATTCTTTATTTTTCCTTTTAATGCAGAATTGCCTGTTGACTGAAACAGAGAGTGAAATCAAGTTTGTTAAAAACAACGAAATAGTTTCTCTGAGATATTTCCTAAATATAAAATAAAATAGAATGAAACAGCTTACTAGTATTTTTGGTATTTACATAAAATTATAAATTGATATAACCCAACCAATGCGCATCTGCCTCTTCTATAAGTTTTTGTTTTAACCATAAAATTCCGTGTAAGCAAACTATTGCTGTCATGCTTTGAAATTTTGCTTAAAGAACGACTCAATAACCACGGAGTCGAAGGGCTTGTGAACGTGTGCCTAATGTTGACCATGAACCCCGACATCGAGCTTTCAGGTTATATATGGACATATTGTTGGTAGTACCAAGACTGTACATTTTGCTCAGTCTAGGGCTGGGCAAAACCGAAACATTTGGATTTCGAATCCGATTCAAATAATTTTTTCGAATCGGATCGAATCATGAATTTTAGGCAAATAACAAATCTCAAATTTTTTGTATTAAAACTTGTCTACATTGTGAAAATTGAGAAATTTATAGTGTAAAGTATATATTTTCAATTCAAAATCCATGTCGAAGAGGAACGCTTTCATATTTTAACGTCAAAATATAAATTTTACCAAAATCGATTGCATTTTGTCATTAAAAAAGAAAATTTTGTTTCATTAAGCAAGTTTTCTTTCCTATGAGCGATTAATGATTGATTAGAACAAATTGTTCTTCGAATAACGGAATTGAATTGCCCAGCCCTAATGCAAGCATATGTTCTCACAAATCGACCAACCATGCCCATTAAGTTTTTCGATTCTTCATAGTCTTCTGGACTCTTCATCATCATTGCTGCTACACAAATATGCAACACAAATCCTGAAATAAGTAGGAACGCTCCTCTCCAACCGTATGTGTGATTCAGGATCTGATTTGGACAAAATGAAGGAGGTGAAGACGGATCATGCAATTGCAAATTTATGTAAAATGTTTAAAAATGAATCATTTTGCGATCACCTGACGTAGTATGTGAATGAATTTTGCATCGCTTGTATCTCATTTAATATTGTAAATATTGTAGTCTTTATAATGTTAGTATTTTTCAATAATTGATTTATTTCGGATCGGGCACTACTAGGGCTGTCCGAAATATTAGATTCGATTAGATTTGAATCATAAGGTATTCGATTCGATTTCTGCAACAATCCAAAATGGACAAAATGATAATTTTAAATTTTCCTCATAAATAAGTGTGATCTTTCACCTACGTTATAAGCTGATAAGATGAATGCCCTTGTTTGTTTATTATAGGACTTCGATTCGGATATTCGAATATTATTCGATTCTATTCTGAAACCAAAAGATATCCGGTTTTGGTCACCGCTAGCCACCACGCAAAAATGTCATTGTTCAGATGTATAGCTGCCAGTAGGGCTGGGAAATTCGATTCAAAGGTAAAAAAAATCGTGAAATAAGGGGAATTGGAATTATTATTACCGCCGATGAAATTTAGGGCAATAATATTTTTTATCAGATTTCACTCTAAGAAAGGTGGCACGAGAAAAATCATACATGGAAGTCTCCTAATGTGCAGAGAGCTGCATAAATGCAGTAATGGCGGAAGAATGAAGGATATCGAAAAGAAATGGTTTACACGAGATTTAAAGCCATTTAGGTCAACACAATGAGGAAAAGCAATACGAAAGTAATGAATTCCAAAGTTTATGAGTTGAGGGAAAAAGCTTCTGGCATAACACTGTTTTTGACACTGTGGAACTTCCACAGTGAATGATTGCGAAATGGCAGCCAAACACGTCTTCCGGTTAAAGTTTTTTTTTTTTAACAAAGTCCATAATAAAATCTGTAGAAAAAACAAATCGAGGCACCGCTGCGACAAGCTTTGCAGAACTGAAGAATATTTAGCACCAATCACATGGATTACACGTAGTTGAATACGATCAGACATAATCAGAACTGTGACTGTAGAACTGTCCCAGGTGTTACAATAATATTCCACGCAGGGTCGAATGATGGCATATTGTCTCTAATAGTTTGCTAAAATAAACAATATATATATATTTCTTGACTTTTGATAACGGGTGTTAATTGCAATAGAAAAAGCGGAATAAATGGTTCGAATCAGACTTGAATATTTAAAGTGATTTGATTTTACCCAACTCTATTTCTAGTAAGTTTCAGCATCGATAACTTATCTAATAGAATTGGAAGATACGGAAAGTCTAATTGCGTTACCTTAATGATCATTGCTAGAAGAAAACTTACTTATACTCCCAAATTTTATTCGGGAATAGAAGAAACAGCCGAACCAAATAAATGCAATAATAGCGTTTCTGCTTATTCCCAATTAGAAAATCATTTTGTGAAGTATGAGCCACTCGACGGCGCGATCCATCAGTGGCACACACTTAACAAAACAGACTTGATCAACAGTTTTCTGACTGGGTTGGCCTAAACAACGAATATCAGACGTGCGTGAATATGTTCAGAAACTTTGCGACAATATAATAGTCTAGTGTAATTTTCGAGCAAATTTGTAGGTATAAGAAATTAGTTCCCGTTAAAAATGAATTTATTTTATCACTTACCTCAAATATAGGTGCTAACACAAATCCCATCACGGGCCCCCCAATGGCCGATGTACAATATGCGAATGATGAATTTCTCCGAAAATATTGTCCAACTGCGGTGTTCGAAGACACAAAAGCACAACCAAAACCAACACCTGGATAAAAATTTAAATAATTATCAAGTCAGTGCGGAGCGGCTAATTAAGCGCGATCGCTCCGCCTGGACAGTAGTGTTGGCAATTCGAGGTAAATGTTCCTGGTTTAATTATAAAGTACTCTTACCTAGTTTCCAGAATACCTTACCTAATTTAACTTTTACCGAGTTTTCTGTTTGCTATTTTACCTAATAAAAATACTAGATAGGTATGGTGAATTTTCTTAATACGTGCGTAGTTGAAAAAAATCAGGTACCAGATATAAAAAACTAAGTAAACCATGTTTTCATATAAAAAAGGTTTAAAATAGACTATTTGAAGATGTCAACCTTCAGATCTATTAAAAATGCTTTAAAAGCAGCCAAACAACAATTACCTAGTTTATATGGTTTTTAATTTTGATACTACCTAGTTTTGAAAGTGAACCTAGGTTACCCAGTAATACTTTCCCTAGTTTTGTGGAAATCTTGTTTTACTTCGCCCAGTTTGAAAAATAACTACGTTGCCATTATTACTGGGCAGACCGGGGTTTGATCGCTAGCAAGTCATTGAACGTGCTCAACAGCACATTACGGGTAATACACACGGAATAAAAATAAAACAAATAGACACAGTTATGGTGGCATGTCTGTGACAGACTGTGCTTAATATCAACCGCTAATCTCCTTCTCACACGCCCGAAGTGACTGACACGAAGGGAACATTTACCTCAAAGGTATTATTTGAATTTAAGTACTTGGTCTAAGTAATTAAATGGCAGATGCGCTTACCAGGGTGGCAAAAAAGATATTTTTTTGGTCATATTTTTCTTTCCAAGTCACAAAGTTTCCAAAGACCAATGGCACTCTCTAAACTATATAGTATATGGAATTAATAGGATATATATTTCATTCGTATCGGGAAACAATCATAGGGACTTGTACTGGTACATTGAGTAGTACAACGGATTAGGCAAGATATATACAGAGAGAAAGGGAGCTTTTTAAACCTTTTTGACAATATTACTTCTTTTTTTATAGTGATAGAAATTTTAAAAAAAAATAAGAAAAAGGAGTTGTGTTTAATCGTCAAAAACTATTAGTTCTTATTTATTTAATTTTTTTTAAGGAAAAGCCGGAAGTGGCAACAGAAATGTACCAACTAACGGCCAATAAATGATAGAGAGATACTACGAAATTTCGTACCATCAAATACATTCTCAGCGGAAAACTTAATGTAGATACATTCTTAAATTAAACAGCATAGGCTAATGTGACACATTAGCCTATGCTGTTAAATCTAAGAATGTATCCATATACTATATAGAAAAGCACAATTGGTAAAAAAGATACAAAATCTTTAAAATGGCAAAACCTTTACCAGTTATGACACCATTCCCAATGTAAATAAAAGCAATGTGTTCCGCGAAACTGGTAATGATGAATCCTGATGCAGCAAGAAAACCACCCATCAGGACAACAATTCTGCATCCGTACTTTTCACAAAGTATGCTGTTGATTGGCCCAGAGAAATGCAACACGGCCAAGTTTATGGCTAACATCCACGAAATCTATTTAATCAAAGACATGGTAAGAGATTGTTATATTCAGATTGAAGGGAAGAAACGAAAAGTGATGGCGGAAAAAAACTGCCTGAAAGTTACCGAACTACAGCCACTTACGCGGCAAACAGCAATCGTTACTACAATATCTGGTACTCGCTAATGCACTGTAAAGGTAAAACATTCCTAATTCACTGTAACGCTATAACGAATTGCAGTGAATGGCATAATTCAAACAACCAGGGTAATTTCAAAGCCTGCACCTATGAACTGTTAATTTACGATATCTTTGACAAGGTGTAGACCTACATTTACAATGCACGTGCACTTCAATTTCATAACATTTTCGCGCGCTTCTAGCGCTTAACTACTTTTACTGATTAATTTTGCATATTTCGCCCCTAAAGTGGGAGTTATTAATTCGTTTTCGTAAATTTTTTCGCTCGCCCCCGGTTCGCAAATATATTTTGCTGATTGAATTCATTTATTTCGTTCTTGAAAAAATTTTTGGCTACGTTCTTAAAAATTTTCGGGCACCTCCGGCGCGCACATTTATTTTTTGCTTTTTATTATTTCTGAAGTGTTATTGTATAAATGTTGAACTCCCCCAATTTTATCTGGATCCGCCAATGCTAGAAACAAAGATATAGAACATCATACTCATTACCTCACCTCCAACAAAACAGAACTGATCGATTGCAGAAATGATTTACAAAAATGCAGTAAATCACAAACAAAAAAAATACAAAATATAAGGAATTTCCTTGACCAACCTGACTGCTCGTAGCATTGAAGGCAGCTTGCATCTCAAGAAAATAAACCGGCAACGCCCTCATAGTTCCGAAACATAATCCTTCTACCATAAAACAAGCGAAAACAACAACCCAGCCTCGTGCACCGTACTCACAATATGTTAATGATAGTTTATCCTTTTGAAAATTATTATCTGAAATTGATTCTTCCTCGAGAATGCACTGATAATAAAAACAAAAGGTAAGGATTTTTTCATTCCCAATAAATATGTTCGTCATTGATTTTCCAAACACTCGTAAACATTTTAGTAAGTATATTTGTATGAAATTTTGCGTTGTCAATTTTGCATATTATTTCTTCTATTGAAATTCATTCCAAGCAAGGCCGGAAGCAGCTTGGGGAATCAACCAACGGACACTCAATAGCAAAGAGCTACTAAAAGATGTAAAACCAGCAACTGTAATCTAAACGAAAAACATCTCAAACGGAACTGAACCGTCATGATGAAGAGTAGTGAATGGTATCTGCTCTGGGCGATGGTAAAACCATCTGCCACTTCTTCGCCTATTATGACACGCAGGAAATACGGTAGGACTATTTTAAAGCGCATACCTTATCCATTGGTGGACCTCATTTCACAGCTCAGTCAAAAATCGGTTGCCCAACCATGTTTTGTTAAGTATGAGCTTGGATAAAATACATTTTCTGGTAGGGTGGAAGCGTTCCATTAGCCATCACATACTTGACAAAACATCAAGTTTACAATATTGAGTTGTTCCTGATTGCTGGTTAGCCATCATTTTATTTGCCAGAATTTTTTTTCCAATATGCATCGCTCCGAATAACAAATGTAATATAGACAACATATTCAAAACCTATTATTATATTTCGGCGTTTCAAGTGTGAAGACACAAACAAACTATATAGTCTCAAAAAGAATATGACCAATACAGTGATCTCATCGCAAAAAGATAGCTTCGTTCGCCAAGGGCTGGTCAATTCGATTCGGTGATTCAAATCGATTTGAAGCACAATTTATTCGAATCAATCGTGAATCGGTCATAAAACCAAAACTTGGTAAAAATTAGAATTTACATTTTTAACAACAAAATGCGATCGATTTTGGACAAATTTGTCCGGAATCGAATATATTTTGTCGTTAAAATTTGAAAATTGTTGCTCGTAGACATGGAGTGTAAATTGAAAATAAATCGAAAAATTATAAATTTCCTGATTTTCACAATGGAGACAAGTTGGAATAGTAAGGGTGGGATATTTGTTATTTACAAGGAATTTATAATTCGATCCGATTCGATAAAATTATTCGAATCAGATTCGAACTCCAAATGATTCGGATTTTTGCTTCAAATCATATAATCGAGAATTTTAAACTTCAAAATTTTATTTTTATTTACACTTGATTGTCGTTTTGGAAATAAATAATACTACTTACTTCAACATCATCCCTTGATGGGTCATCCTTTTCCTTTTTATTAACTACTACAATATATTTTTCAATCTGAGACACATTTTCATTCTTCGTTCTAAGAATATGAATATTAAACAATTTTTATTTTAAGCATAAATCGGAGGCGCGATCCGTCAATGACTCAAATTGTCTGGGTTGATACATCAAGCAAAAGTATTCCCAGCTTGTACAAACGACTTTAAAGTTTGTGGACTTTTCCAAAGGTTGGTAATGGTGTTTCATTTTTAACCTTAATGGAATTTCAAATTGAGTATCAATTTTTCCCAAACCTCACGATATTTTTGCTATTTCCTGGTGTCACGGGCGTCAGGATATCGTCATACTATCTTCACGCCTTCGGCACTATAAAAGCTGGCATGTTATATTGTAAAGGCAGGAAAAGGAGATTACTGACCATTATGTGGACGTTACATCGACCCTCTTACCGAGAGCTACAAACTAGAATGCCTTTGGAAGAAGTTTATAGTTTCGACTAGAGTGAATGTATTCAAATGTATGTGAGTTCGTGATAAAAAAAGTGTTTATCTAAGATTGTTTTATTATGGGGCAAGCTTGGGAAAGCATACAATCGTACGTCGATGCTTCGTAATAGAAGTCCCTGCATGATCAACCAAGGCTCAAATTTGAGCGCGGCACAGACCCTTGAAGCAATAATTGTGTCGTCTGAAGTACAACATGACGCAAAAAGAGGGATAAAAGTAAAGTAACAGTGATAAAATAAATCGACATTTACATCAGCTGAATACATTAATGGGGAAAAAAGAAGGTAATGATGGAAAATAACTTTTAATTTATCGTCCGGCAAGTTTTTGATACCTCATTGCGTAGTTATTTTTACGACTGAACAGCAGAATGTTTACAGAAATTTCAATATTTATCGTGACAACATAAAAAGTCCTGAAATTTTTTTTTTAAATATGTCAAATTTTATAACTAATTTTACAATATATAAAAATTGTATCCTCAAATACGAATTAATTCACAAAATTTTGTGGCTTTGACTCTCATAACCAAGAGCCCCTAATCTATCAGAACTGTTCATTGTATTAAAAAATACTCATCTATATCCAAATAATTTTGCAAAGAATTGTTGGAGCTAAAGTAGATATTTTGGAGACGTTCACGTTGGTTCCAGGTTAAGTAAAATATTCTATCTTTTTGTTGCGTTTATTTTAACGTTTACCATTTTACTTACTCGAAACTATAAGAATTCCCTTTTCTTCGTGATCTCATCTCACAGAATTTTTAAACCTTATATTTATTTATTGAAGTAGTAACCCTGTCCTCACCCTTCACTTTGGTTTCAATGCGATATCGGTCATCAAATGATTGCCGTTTTAAAAATTTTATCAGCAATTGAAACCGACGAAAAAAAATACTTTTGGTCATGTTTCGTTAAGCAAGGGTCACCGATGGATCGTGACGTGTTGCGGTTCGTCTGTGGACCATGATTGGCAAACTAAATCTTTTTATGGAAGTAAAATAAAACACATTTCACACTTAGTCCTTACTCAAAGTCTTACATGGTTTTCATCCATTTCTCTCTTACAAACGTAGTGAAAAAAAGATTTGCTTATCTATGGCACATATACTTAACAAGTGTGATCAAGCGAAAAAATGGTGTCATTCCAGCGAGCATTAGAGCATATGGCATGGCCTAAACATGGTCAGGTTATAATTAAGCTATGCCACTTACAGGTGTGCTACATTTCATGCGGCAAAGTATGTGTCTGACAGCTGTCAATTGTCATTTACAAAAATCGATACATTTATCTTTTACTGTTGGTAAATAGCGAGTCTGTTATATAGGCACGGCTAGACAAAACCGAATTATCTGAAATTCGAATTTGATGCGGATATTTTTTTTGAATCGGATCGAATCGCCAATTACATGTAAACAGGAATTATTGCATATTCAATTTGATGGAGGTAATTTCTTCAGATTGCTCTTTTAAACAGGCTTCACTTATTTTCGAATCGAAATAATTCATAATGACGAATATGATTTAAAATCAATTTCAAATTGGTTGGAAGGTAAAATTTTTCCCGCTTTCTATACATCATTGAGGATAGACTGCTCAAGATACCAAGTTTTCATAGGGTATAAGATATTGAGGGTTTAAGCAAGAATCGTATGTCCATTTTCGAAATTTCAAGAAATTTTATCTATTTTAGAATTTCCCACACCCTACTGCAACAAGGAAAACGCCGCCCACACATCCATTTTTTGCCATACCGTGTTGATGTACTTGACAACGAAAACTGTCTCGTGTACCCGATATGTTTGTTGCGAAATTTTTTTATGACCTCTAAAAGTTGGACACAAACCATTCTTGCAGGCGAACATGCACTTCTCGAGTCCGTCTTTGTAGACATGATACCAGGCAATTAGATCAAAATTTAAATAACTTTGTAAAACTAACTATTTCAAAGCAATGATAAACAAGATTTTACTTCATAACTGTAAAAGGGTCAATAAAATATAAAACGAAACGAGTACTAGCGTCCAGATTTAAAATGCTTTGTCGATATTATCTACACTGTATTTTGTGACGTCACAATGGAAATAAATTGTCTCATCGAACACCGTTACGCCATAATTAAGATTTTCGTGCACATGACTTTTAAACGATGGTATCTGCTAGGTTAATAAGAAAATTCATTGCACAATAAACTCAACAAGATCAGCTTTCATTCATCGCCAAACTTTGCATGAGCTTAGCTAGCGGGCCTATTCGAACAATCATTTCTGAACTCACCGTAGACATGATACGGTTTTAACAAACGATAATTGTGCAAAATGGGCACAATCCTAATTTAAAATATCGATTTACATAAATTCTAATAAAGTTTGAATAACGTCGAAAACACTAAGAGTATCTATCTGCTCACCGGGAGCTGGAAGAAGGTAGCGATATCTCATTTGCGACAAAAATGGCCATACACCGTTCATACACTAATTGGCAGCGTAATCTACCATAATAACAATACATTTGGCGAGCTAGTGCGCCAAATGTAAAAGAATTACATTGTCTTTATGTTAAAATGTGTATTTATACAACCGTGCAAGAGCGAGTACAGCTGAATGCGAAGTTGAGACTGAATGTCATAGCGCTCTAAATGTTCAAGTGTCGATTCAGGACAATGTGCGTATTTAATGAAATGGAGTAACTTAATGTGCAAGGATACATTTAATTAAATGTGCAGATAGTGGTTTACCAAATGGCCATTTAGGAAATACGCAAGTGCAGATCTGCTGCTGGAATAACATATTTATTTGAAAAAACCCAAGATGGGAACGGGCAGCATTGATAGCGCAAGCGAAGTTTTAATTTAAACGTGCTGCAAGTGCTATTTTGAAACCAACAATTTTTACATAAACGTGATACTGCATATTGAGCAATGACCGATAATGAGGTTAAAAAGGAGAGGTTGAGCGTAAATAATATTTTTACATTTGGCGCCGGTACACAGTTGCAGATTCAAATTCAATGTGCAGGTACTCTATTGGCACCAAATGTGACATCACATTTTGATGAATTGTCCAAAACGGTGGCTTAAAATACAGCTGCTTTGTGTAAATCTTTAAGTTTGGCGCTCCATAGTAGTAGCTATTCAGTTTGAGATGTCGTTTCCAACCTTTCTTGGAGATATATTCGCCAATATTGGAACAGAGTATTTACACAATTTCCAATTTAAAAATAAGTTAGAGATGGGACCGCCCTTGAAGGCACGACCCACTAGTCTAGTCAGATGGACATATATATTTGAATCCATAGCTGCCGCTTTAACATAAGCTATTTAAGTCGCCGACTGATCAAGAACACAAAAACAATACAATTCGATTTATTATGAAAGTTATTGTTGCAGTATAGTTTAAGCGGTATTGGAAATTCACTATATAAATAAAATGTTTTAACATTTCAGTTAAAAGCAATACCTGATATTTGACAATATTTTGAAGCAAGTCACGTTTCACTCCAAAATGAATCAACTCAATAATAATCTGAAAACGAAGTTACTTTTAATCCGACCTATTGCATACCTGGATATTTAGACAATATATTGCACAATAATATTTAAAAAAAATTAATATCTAGTTCAGCATACAAGGGTAAATGGTCTGATCCAATTCGTAAAGCCCTCAATGGATTACTCTCAGTAAAGTTCTCAGGTGAAGGTGCAATGCACGTGAGTATATCTAAGTACGCTGGATCCAGAAGTGCCTGCTCGGGTGGAATTTTTCTTCTTTTGAGTCTTTTGAAAAATGCTTTCACAATTGTAGGATGATGATTGACTGAATCTTAAAATTTTGAGAAGATTAAGTATGAAGTTCATCAAGCTTGTTGGCATATTACATAAAAAATATTACAAACTGCTTTCATTATTTGTCATTATTATTTGCTCTAAGCAAGACCGGAAGTGGTACCTTTAAAGGAAAAAAAATATCGCAAACTACTTCCAGAATGCTGTACCCGCAGATGCACTTCAAATGGAAAGCATTCAAAAAATTATAAAATGTAGCGAGTGATATCCACTACAACCAGACAGGATAAAATATTTTACCTTGAATTAAAATGTCAGTTTTAAAAAAATCTGCAAGGCTTCAAAATGACCAAGAGGAACAAATATAAGATTAACTCTCAAATTTTTCGAAATATTCATAAATAAAAATATCCAACCAATAATAACAGGTTTTTTACCATATTCAGATGATGCCAAATCAGGAACAACAAACTTATTGACAGAAATCATTCCAGACTTCACTTGTGAATGCAACAAACATATGTGATCAAGCTGAATTCCCTCTTCTTGATCTTCCAAAACAGGGACAATAATAAAAGTTGGACGGGAAGAATCTCCTGACATCTGAATTTTCAAAAAATGTAGCTAATGATAGTTTTTTGTTTTTATTATTATTAAAATTTGCTCAGATCACGGCTGCAGGAGAAAAATCATACTTGAAAGTTCTCCTGAAGCCACTAAAGTGCAAAGAGCTACATTAAATGCAGGGATAGGAATTAGAAAACGCCTATGCCTGATAGATGTCTATTGGCGCAAAAGCCACGTAGATCGAGCAGTGAGAAGGCAAAGAATTCCAAAGTTCAGAGATTCCTGGAAAAAACTTCTTGCATAAAACTGTTTGTGACATTGTGGAACCTCCACAGTGAATAGGTGTGAACTAGTAGCCAATCGAGTGGACTGATTGGAAAATTTCGTTCGGAAGAAAGAATGCACAGAAAGCTCCCTTCAACAAAGACTTTTATAATACCTGTAAAATAAACAAAGTGAGGCAACATTGTTACGATGTGACAAGCTTCGCAGATCGGAAGATAGGGCAAATCATATTGATTATAGTGATTGGCAAAAAAAACTAATGAAAAAATATAAAAAGGTGAATAGACACCGCCCCCATTTCCAGCATTTATTAATACTCGTTAGGTAAAATCTAGCATCGACGCATGTATGTAATTGGAAAGAAGATTGTGGTTTGTTTCATTGTTAGGTAATAGTAAAGGCATACTTTTCATCAGATCTCCACTTTTTTATATAAAAGCAACAAGGCACCGGTAGTATCTCTTATTATTATATTAGTGTTGTCTTGTTAAGCCCGTCTGCCAACTTGTGATCAGAATTAAATTTAGGTTTTCACCATGGAAACAAATAGTTCATGTTTCTTAATTAACTACTAATCCGTTATTATATTTACAAAGCTGCAGCCAGTTCTTCGTATGTGTAACTATGCAAACCTCTAGGCTTTATAACCGCAGCATCATAGTCCTCAGCCTGACTGACGACAAGCAGTCCAGCAGGTTTCATTGAGTATGGAAAACACTGAGTAAATGATTGTGGAAAAAGAGGAATATTATCCTTGACCGTGTCATGGTACCCGGTCCTCTCTCAAGACGTAAATTTGTATTCAGAGATCGATATTAACCATGCATTTTAATCTGTGATAACTCCATGGATTTTTCTACCAAAATGTTAACAGTTAAGACCAGTTTTAAGCTGTCTAATTTATTTGAAGAAAATGGCTTATAAAAGCCATAAACAGGGTGAATCTCTGAAACATGTAGAACCTCTTCAACAACAACATATCCATATTTTCTGACTTCTTTCATACCAAGTTGATCACCATAAGTATTGAAATCACCAAGGAATATCACAGGAATTGAATCTGTTTTTTTCCCGTCACTATATTTTTGCATTTTTAATAGGATTTCCTCATGAATTTTCGAAACCTGCATTCAAAAAACAAATTTCGTAGAATTACAGATGATGCGTAGCAAACAAAAAAAGTAAAAGACAATTTGCATTGAATGCGATATAAAATATGACGACCATGTTTCATGCCTAAACAGAAATTTTATTCTGTCAATCCTGAACCAAGTCAGCTGGACCGTCTCCACGACACATACTCAACTGAAGATATTTTGAAAAAATAATTTCGATTGGGGACATACCGTCTAGTGCTTCACTGCTCACCAACACATTGTTCATGTAAGTTATGTATGTGTGGTATGTACCCGTTTTAGTAGAATCTATAGTTTTCCCGGTGTTTGCTTCTTTGTTTTGCATTTTCTATCAACGTATGTATTGTTTTTTCCCGATCCATGCCAAATGGTAACAAAGGTTTTTTTATATACATAGGAAAGAACGTCTGCTATGTGATGTATGCCCACCACCCTCATGCCACACCAAATTGTTGAAACAATTTGGAAAAAATCCACTCTAGTATTTTCTTCAACCATGTCATGTGCCCATGCTGTATCAGTATTTCAAAGCGATTATAGTGGCACACAAACATGATTTCATCAATCGCAACCGAGATTGCGAAGCTAATACGAGATCTGGGCCGTCTCCTACAAGCGCCGCATATAAAACTTACGTAATCAAAAATGCTCGACTGTCCTGTTTTTATTTGGTCAATATTGAGATGAATAATGAGTATTACGGTAGCTAGCATGATGAAAACTCTTTATCTGCACTAACTTGTTTAGCTCTCGTTTCATGTTTCCATTCAATCATACCAGATTCGAGATGACAGTTCACAAGTATAAATTTGTTGGTTCTATTAAACTGAAGAACAACAATTTGACACATATTTCCATCTTCTGATGTTTTGAACTCCTGTTTTTCAATTGTTTTGAACATTCCTTTTCTTACAAAAGTTGTTTGTCCATTTTTCTGGAATGAATGAAAGTATTAAAAAATAATATAAAAAAATACTGTCCCAATGTAAAGTCCAATAAATCTCGATGTATTTCATGATTGAAGTACCTGAATGATCGTCAAAAAAAAATTGGCAAAATCCAACACCATGCTGACATATGCATATATTTAAAAAAAAGGTTGAAAATAATCGCCATCCGATTAGATAGATTTGACTTTGATCAAGCAATAAATGTTGCGCGGCACCATGAAACCATCTTGGCAATTTCAAACTCAAAGCATCAATAAACAGACTTGAAAAATCAAATCTACAAATTTACTTGGGTCGGCAAAACAAAATCAGGACATCGTGGACTTATTTGAGTGGATCACCCTGAACACGAACATGTGTAATTGAATCTAAAAGAACGTCCAAAGTCTTACAAGCACTACAACATCGTCAGCCAACCATTCTGTCCAATATTTTATATCATGTTGCGTATGACCAAGAGTATCATATTTATCACGCAATTCTTCACATAAAACTTTGTAATGATCTTCTTGTACCTAAGCAAAAATGAAAATATCCAAAAATAGAGCATCATAATATTATTTCATTAGTCGGGACGTCAGCTACTCTGCTACACATACACTCGAAGAATAAGACTCCCACCGAATGAACATTGCCGCAAGGAAAAATATACCCAGATAAATAGGTCACAGATTCATCAACACTGCTTGAAGTAGCAGGGCTGGAGATTAAGGCAAAATATCGACCGCTCAGACGCCCGAAAAGGAAAAGTTAGAAAGAAGGAATTATTTTAAGATAAGTACCTTGCTGAAACATCAAAATGTCTCCAAATTAAAACAGCAAGATTTTTATTTTCTAAAAACTTTTGTGATAAAAGATGATACAACAAAATTGTATATCAAAATGTAGTATAAAAAACATCAACAAGGCCAACCAAAATTTCATTCCCACTGAATTCGCAAATGTATTGATAATTGATAGTATGATAATTGACAAATGATACTATGTGCTAGAAGAATTGTATATAAAGATCTCTCTCAATAAATATAATTTTCACCTACCACCTCACAATGATAATTTTTATTTCTCTTTGATATATGAAGATATTCAATAAGTTTCGAATATTCACCTCTTGAAGAGTGATAATGTCAGCACCCGATTCTAAAATGCGATCGATTACCAGCAAAAGACGCTTTTCTTCGTGTAGTAAATTAATGTCACCATTTCTTTCAACATATTCATCTTTATTTGTCCAAATAGGTGCAAGAATATTCCAGTCAAAAATTTTAAGACGATGATTCTAAAAATAATAAATACTATGAGGGATTTATTCAAGTTGAGCTGATAAATATTGAAAAACTATAACTAAGCAACATGATAACACAAAACAGTTTGAGTCTAGGGAAGTTTATTAATTTATTTTAAATTGACGTTAATAAACAAGGATGCATTGATATCACTTTTTTCTGTCGATACCAACACTCCGAAATAGGTCGATACCGATACCATCAACATGACCAATACCGATATTTTACAGAAACTCATCAAAAATACTTCAGAGTGTGATCATCCTGCACTTTAAAGTTGAAAATGCACTCTTTATGTGGCACAAAAAATTCTGACAAATTGAATGTTGTTATTATGCATGATCCCTGTGATATTAGACTACATTTAAATAGGTACTGCTCCACAAGAGTTTTAAGAATTTTTTGCTATTTTCGTGGCAACTGTGTCGCAACACTGTATTAGAGTGGGTAGATTGAACAAAGGCAATATTTAACAAATGTCAAATTTTAAACCAGAAAACCTCACAGATTGTGCAATTTCCGCAGTTGAAATAATCATACAAAAACACTCAGAGTTGCTTGCTGGGTTGCTAGTGTATGCAATAGAATCTAGAAAAAGCTCTGAATGCCTCTTCATTTTATTGTAAAATAAACCTAAGGGGTACAAATGTCAAACAAATTTAAAACCAGAAAATCTCAAAGATTGTGCAATTTTTGCAGTTGAAATAATAATACAAAAGCACTCAGAGTTGCTTGCTAAGTTGCTAGTATATGCAATAGAATCTAGAAAAACCTTGGAATGCCTCTTCATTTTGTTGTGATATGAACCTAAGGGGTTATTGCAACATTTGCTCATATTTCCATCACTCAAAACAGTTGATTTTCATTGATTGGAACATTTTGTGGTGAAGCATCGATGGTATCACCCATTTTCAACAGACTACCTATACTCCGGAGTCAATACTGATACCTATGCATCGGTGCATCCCTAATATTAGAAATATTGCACAATAATTAGAGTGAGATTTTTTCTGTCAATTTGGTTTCATTTGTAGATATGATTGGTCGGGTGGAGTGGACCCAACTCTAGAAGTTATTCCTAATCCATCAAGCTGTACCACCGCCAAAGATTGAGAGATTGCCACCAGGGATATTCATGGTGATTCTAATTGCTTAACCGGCCATGTGCAAACGATGTTTTATTTCGCCAACGTTTCGTATCTCTATACAGACTTTCTTTATCAGGGCAATGGAAAAGTTAAGTCATCGACATTACTATATACTGAAAAGAAATGCATAGGAGGAATAAAGAGAAGTTTTGCCACAAGATGTCAAGAACACCAGCGAGATGGAGAAAAATGTGATTTTGAGATGTCAGCATTATCACAGCATGCATACTGCAACAACCACAGAATAGATTGGGAAGAAGCTACAATATTAGAGAGATAAGATCATTACAAGAAAAGACTTTTTTTAGAATCTTTTCATATCAAAATCACATCACAGACAATGAATGATAAGAAGACTTGCATGTTTCCTGCAGCTTATCAAACTATCTTTCAGCGTAGATAGGATTGGCCATTTATCTTTAGCCTTCATGTTTCTTCTCTTACCCCAGAAATTTAGAGCATTTTATCTTTTGTTTACTAGCTTATTTTAGAACTACCCCTTTTCAGTATATAGTAATGTAGATGACTTAACCTTTCTATTGCTCTGATGAAGAACGTCTGTACAGACATTCGAAACGTTGAGAAAAATAAAACATCGCTTGCACATCACCAGTTGACAATTAGAATCAATGTGCCACCGCCATTGACTCATACACTAAAATAAAAACAACCAAGGTTACCCCAGCAGGCATCTCTCTTTCTCTACACCACCAAATGAACGGTGTTTATTATTTCATCTCAGTTTACAAAGTCCTATGTAGTCCTAGTAGGCTATGTTATGAACTACGTAGTTCTGTAAATACCAGAGATATTTTAATTAAGGATAATATAAATATATATCAGTATCACCATAATGTTGAAACTTTACCATTTTATTATTTACGATCTTTCTATCTCTCCCCATACTGCATAAGGAGCCGTAGACCTACTCACAATTTGCTTGTAAACAATAAACATTAGAGGACAAAAAGTGTGTTCTCACAAAGGTAAAGTAGTTTATGTGTATGTCGACACAAAATGCGATACAAATAATTATATCATATTACAGAGTTTTCAGGGAAGTAAAACCCAAATTAAAGTTTTAAATGTGCCAGAGACTAAGTTTTAAATAAAGATTCGCATTTATACCGTATACAAGCGAAATTGCTTTTCAAAGAAGCTATGTTCGTTTTGCAAAATTTCGAACAGTTTTCAGTAGTTGTAAGCTATGATTCTAGAAACATATAACACATTTATACATTCTAATAAGGCTGACTTGTTACCTGTATTGACCCAGGTCGTTAATAATTGCTGATATTTTTGCATAATCTAGTGCAGATGCCGTACGCAATCGTCTCATGTGCTTGCTTCATAAACAAATTTAACGTTATATATTAATTTCGGTAATCAATCAGATAAAAATCATTAGTTCTGATCACTCATAAGAATTATGTTTATTCGCACAAACTCAGAACTGTGTGAAAAGGACGATAAATTTATTTACACAGAGATGGTACGCCAATTAGAAAAGGAACTTATAGTCGCCTTGCAGAATATAAACATCCTCCAAGTTTAAACTGATGTCTTTCAATATAAATTTCAAAATTACTGCTTGGGTGGACTACAAAAGCAATCATTTATTAGCTGACTCTATTTTATACCTTGGTTAACTGACACTGTTCAAATATTTAAGTTACTTTTTCACCGAATGTAGTATTCAACTTCGCAACCAGTGGTTCAGGGTTGGAATATAAATATTTACACGTTGAAGCAATTAAAATAGCCTAGTTGCACATTTTTGAATGGCGAAGAGGCGTGACGCGGTACCATATACTAGCTGCTACAGTACAGAGTGTTGTGAGTGCTTCAAAACGCAGGAAATCCTGAAGTTGTTTACACGCCTTCAATCCGGTACCGTCAAAGTTGGTAACTTCGGACGTTTTGTAGTAAATCTGTCTATCATTCGACCATTTTTCATCCAAATAACGTCAAATTTGGATGATGGATCAATGCCGCCATGACCGATCGATTATAAAAAACTAGGAACTCGTTGCGATGATTTTTTCTTCTTAATTTTCCGTTTTTATTAATTTAACATACGTTGCGATTAAAATTGTAACTTCGGATGCCTCTTTCTGTTTCTGTTGACGGGTTACGCAGAGAGACACTATCGAACGAGGCGACGCCATTTACGTATTGATTGATCTTGCCTCGAGATAACGTAACTTGAGGTCGAATATTATCTTGTTTTATTTTGAGCATGGGCTACTGATAAAATTAGAACATATCACATCATTTGTGGCACACGCTCGATTTATCTCTTTGTTGATTTTACGGCAATACTGAATATTATGGTCAAATAATTCTATTTACCCCATATTGTTTGTATCTATAGCCGTATTACCTATGAAATAAGAATATTTTGGGATTATGAATGTATTTTAAATAAAATCAAAACAGTGAAGAATTCGATAATAATAAATGGCAGACAATAAAAATAATAAAAAATTGACATATGCAACGGAAACTAAAAAAATGCGGAACATAGAATTATAAATGATAACATGTAATAAGATGAATTAAGAACGGAATTGAGAACAGAAAAAGACGAATACAATAACTTCACAGTCTCTCGCAAAGGTCAGTGGGATTTGTGCTGCAGTTGCGATGGCACTAGTGGGTATCATTGCACGAATCTCAGCCGACCCAATCCTCCTCGACATCGGAGGTTCCAGCAGGACCATTCCATAAACCACAGGATTCGCAGACCGTAACTGCGGTACCGGTATCGTTAGTAGCCCCTCGTTTGAGCCTTCGCCGTTTCTTGTCTGAGAGAATTTTTCGCTGGTCTGCAGAGCACAAATTCCGCCCAAGTGTTATTTTCGGACCTCTTCTTCGTTTTGTTTCGGTTATTTTTGTTGAATGCATTTCTTGTAAATAACTCTGAACTGTGACACAGAATAATTACATACTGCATATAGTCACTGCTATAGACACAGTCTGCTATAGACACAGCTTTTGGAATACGCTTCGATACTGGATATACGCATATCCTGTATCCAGTACTGAGTATCTGCTCGTTTTGACAAAGGGTTAAGTCCCGTGTGGGACGATTATAATGTATACGAGCGATTCGCTAGACACGTCCATGGTCGGCGACACAAGGTGGTTCACGTAATTGGCAGTTGCGGCTTCTTCTACCAACCATATAGCATTTCCAGAATTTGGATTTTTTCACTGATATCTCCATTGAAAATTCCTAAATCCCAGAATTTTAAAGTTAATTTTTGATTTTTTTATCCTTTTCTCTAAAAAATCCCCTCTTCTAAAAGCAAAAACACTTATAGTGCTCAAATCAAGTTAATCTCTGGGGCTTATGATGATGTCACCGTTTAACTTTAAGAGGCAGACCTCTTGCATATAATCATCATTCTTCCCGGAATTCGAACCTGCGCCATGACCATCAATGATGCGTAGCTCGGAGCGTATTCCCAAAGCTTTGCTGATTGAGTTGTCTGGGCACCACATTGAGCTAACCTGCACTATCCACGCTTCGTCTTAGTCCACCGTGCTTCGTATTAGCTCTCCACGCCCCCCACAATCTCCACATTTCGCCTACGCCCTCCACACCCTCACGCGCTTTTTTAGCATTTTTGTAAATTTTTCCCTCCTCTGACATAAAATTTTGGGTTCTTTTTTAGCATTTTGGTAAATTTCCTCTGACATGAATTTCTGGGCTCTTAACCCATTCTACATTTTAACGTAGCAACTTCATTGCAAAGTTTTTTCACAATTTGCCTTCCCCTTTTTTGAGGTTCCATATGCAACTACTTTCGTTTATCGCAGGGAATAAATTGTAAGCCTGTAATAATAGGCCTACATGAAAGCTTGCACACTTTTTGCACGATTTTTAAACGAAATAATTTTCTATGTCAAACCGCCCCTTTCGTAGCGTTGGGAATAGAGTATTATCCACTGCTTCCCTAGTTTAGCCACTGCAGTTAGTACGTACAGTAAAATGTTATGTCAGTGAGGAGGTCGAAAATCATGATAAACTTTTTCGTATTAATTTGCTTTTCCTCAGCTTGGCGGAAGCCGAAATATCACGACTTATTTTTGACTTTGTAGCAAAGCGAGATATTATCTGCATACGACTTTTGAGCAGCTGAAATTTGGAGGCAAAAGTTTCACATTGCTGCCCCGCTGCGTCTGGCTATACATCGGTCACGGTTTTGGGTCATCGGAATTATCATCCGAGATTTCAATCATGGATTTCTGTTGCTTTAAAACCTATTTTTAAGTTTAAATTTTTAATAATAATTTTTGTACCCTGATGTTTCGCACCAAAAAATTAAATATATTAATGTATGATTCACAATCGCAGTTTGCTTAGTACCGCAAAAGTCCCTACTAAAAAGTAGAAAGTAATACTAGGCCACTTTCCACGCCTCTTCTACAATAAACCACTCATCTCTTCCGCGACAGGAAATTTTAATAGTTTTATTACTTCCATATTCGTCAGTACGATTAGTAGCGAACGGCACAGCTAACATATTGAAATCTAACTGTATATCATTGGTACTTTACAAAGCACGTCTTGAAAAATTTGGGTGCATCCGATTGAGAACATCGATCCGACCTAGAAATGCCTGAATGAAGGTACTTGTGTTGTATATGTATATGAAAATTCAAAGGGAACTTTCAGACATGATATTGTCGATACTGTAAGTAAAGAAACCCCACTCATGAGAATAGATTTAGCTTAGCATGGCTCGGGGCACGAGTACATGAACCCTGGTGCAAAATTGAGACGAAAACTTTTTTTTTTAAAATTCACTCTGAGCGAAAAGAAATCAACTAACAGCCACTCAATAGCAAAGAGATATTACAAGATCTTTTATGGTAAAGTGTAGTTAGTGGTATCTGACCCGGGCGATGGTTAAGTCTTCTGCGACTTCGTGATACCATTCCCACTTCTTTATATAGTAATCTTAACACTGGCGGCAAACCCGGAGTGATCACCCTTCCACCCTAAGTTTTGAGGAATCACAGAATTTCCTCACTCCAAAATTTTGGATAATATTTTTGAAATATCACATACGCTTTTTGCTCCTTTTTGTCCCAGAGTGAGGACTTTTCGCAAAAAAGGTCAAAAATGGGGGAAAAATTTTCCCCAAATGGGAAAAATTTATCCTGTTTTTGATGTCCCTCCAGAATTGAGAGTTTCACAGCCACTGGATTTTAACGCAAAATGATAGCTCAAAAATAAATTGACAATGTAAGCTCATAAAATTCCAAAACAAGCAGCACTTCAAAGACATTGAATTTTCCTAATGCGTGAGATCTGATCACCATTTTTTATCGCAATTGGTGGCATGCATTTTTATATCGTATTTGGACGTCAGTCATATTTACAGTAATTAGATCATTGTTAAAAGTCTTCAGAGCCACCCATTATCCAGTTCCAGATAGTTGTCATAAATGGAAATCTCTTTTTGTATTTTCATGACGTCACAGTCGTGTGAATTTAACCATTGCTTCAACTCCTCGCATTTCTGTTTTGCGTATGACTTGTCACCATTGTACAATCGTAACGTAACGATTCTGTAAATTCCTCCATCTTCGGCTTTCTCTCGCAACGCCGATTTGGACATTCGCGTGCTGGTTTTCCACAAGGAATCTCTCTAGATCACGGAGTTCAATTTCTCTCCTTCCTCTTTATTTGTAAGATGTAGTTTGTAGTGAAACTCCCAATATTTTCCATTTGTTTTTGACGGAACGAAGTCGTCTCGGGCATATGACAACGGCTGTTCAATTTTCTCTCTAATTGGCTTGAAACCTTTTTCTTTTGCCGCTTTGGAAAACTCACCGGCAGCCTAGAAAGAAAATGTAAGCTTAATATTCTTGCTATTTATTCACCAATCAGAAATATCTTTATTTTCTACATGTCACTCGTTACCTCAATAACGATGAGAATCTCTTGTCGCAAATGCAATTTTCAAAATGTTTTGCGAAACTTATAAAGAATAATAGCCAAACTCATGTATGCAAATTCAATTTTGAAGAAACCTTTCGAGCACATAGTAGCAGGAGCGATATAGGTGTGGCAAATTAACTTAGTGAGTAAAAATACGTTATTATGTCGGAACAATATATATATATATATATATATATATATATCAAAATCAGCACACTTGTTTTAATTTTTGTAATATGAAGATCACAGACTTTGGGTCTGAATAAATTTTTCACGTGCTCACATGGCGACAAACAGCCGCAGTCGTGTTATCATTCAGCAAAGCCATTCATAGGCAACGCTATATTACAATCATTACAAAGCAGCGTTTCCTGCAGTTGGGAACAAGTCAAAAAGAATCATTTTTAAAAGATGTCCTTCTAGTGCGAGACAATTATTTTCGTCCTGCTGGGCAAAACCGAATCGTAAAATTCGAATCTGATTCGGATAATTTTTTCGATCGGATCGAATCTCTGATTCAATATAAATATCAAATACCCCATTTTACTATTACAACTTGATCATTATGAAAATCGAGAACCTTGTAGTTACGTACTGATAATATTACCATAAACACACTTGAAGGCAAAGTATTTTTAATTCACACTGCATGTCTAAAAGCGTGAATTTTCATATTTCAATGACAAAATACAATCGATTTTGGTCAAATTTTACCAAAATCGATTGAATTTTGCCATTTGAAAAGAAAATTCCACTTGTGATTTGTGCTTCGGATCGATTCGAATCTAATTACCCAGCCTAAGTTTTAACCAAAGATATCTCTGATTGAAAATGGAGCCAATTGCAAATATTTGTAACACTATAAATCTGTGAATGTATAACTGGACGGATTGTATATTGTATTGCATAAAAGAACATTTGAACGTTTGCAGTAAGTGGTATCTGGCCGGCAAAATTTTATTTATTTCGATTCACCACATATCATTAATGTCGTGATATTTTCCAATATATTGTGAACTATAAACCAGTGCTAGTGTTTTTGCTTGATCGGATACTTTATATTGTCATATTCTTGTATATGATATTATGTTTTGTCAAGTATGGTTCGCCGATGCACTGCATCGCAAATGAGTGATTTAACTGTGACTCAAACTTAGCATTAAATTCCACTTAATTAATATGTTAGTATCCGATTTAAATAACTGATAGTACCATGGCCATAATTGATTGTCGTTGATTTTTTTGAAAATCGGAAAAATTAGAAATTTGCATCAGTACTGTCCCCTACCTCTATGAGGAATTTCATTTTGTTAGGCTTGAGTTACAGATGAACCTCGCCTCGTCGGCGCGATCCATCAGTGACTCATACTTAACAAAACATCTGACTGTTATAGTTGAATTTTTGAAACAAATTTGATTCATTCTATAAATTAAATTGAATGCTGGCTTTTCATAGGACAGACAAGGCGTTTAGTTTTGTTTATATCCTTGAATATTCGATTTACGATAGTAATTTTTCCCAACCGGAAAAAATTTGTTGATTCGTCTTTTGTTAAGTTAAGACCGCGTCAATGAGATATAATTTATAATATATATTGAACATTTATGAGCAAGTTTCATAAAAAAAAATCTTCCTCATCTTTATAATATGTGATTCGTGAAATTGCAGGAGCATTTAAGATTGGCTGTACGGTGGTTGGATTGAAAAAAGTGAAATTTTGAGTTATGGAATGCGAGTTACAGTTTTTAAAGCGATTTCGATTTATATGTCTGATTCCGAACATGCGAAACAATTCTAGTTCAAAATTTTCGACTGCGAAACTGACATTATTTCAACCCACCTGAAATGCTTTATGCAATGCGAATCATAAATTTTGATATACAGAATAAATTTATCTAAGCTCCCTCCCCTCGCACCTTTTCATTAAGTAGCATCAACTATCAAAAATAATCTCCGCTCTCCGGTCAGGATGAGAATATTCTCCCCGTTTCAATTCTGGTTACATTCGGGAATATGGTACTAAACTTTAATAGACCCAATGGTTCTGTCATCGCATAGAGCAGATGTCACTTACTTACTTACTCTAGCTTGCTCGGGATGTTTCGCACTTAGAGTGCAGTTCCTAAATATGAAGATTGTTCAGTTGTTCTTTGCCTTTAACTGTTAGTTAACACTGACACTGCTTCCAGCCTCGCTAAAAGCGAACTTCGATAAAGTATAAACCGGATAAATATTTTTAGTAATATTAACGCCGATATTTTTCACATTTTGTAAGTTTTAAACTTTAAAGCGTTTAAAGATGCTATTCCAGGGATTGAATTCTGTCAGCAAGAGGGGAGTGGAACATCGACAGCACACACTCCACACTCAAATTCTTTTCATATTACTGATGGGACTTTTTTATTAATGTAAAATCAATGTCACATGCCAATGTGATGTACATCCATATTTTGAGTATAATGGAACGGAATCGACGGAACGACGGAATTGGTTATATTGTATTTCCGAAAATTACTATTTTCCAAAATTTTAAAAAATATAAATATTTGAAATTAAAAATTTTGAAAACGTTGATTCGATAGGCCTCGATCCTTCTAATGAGCAATATATTAATAATATGGCCATTGAGGCATGGTACTCGATGCTAAATATGTCCCAAAGATCGTTGGACTAATGCACACAGTGGCAAATCCCAAAGTTTTCCGTGAGAGGGGATGATTTGAATTGTCGAATTTATGACGTCATAATGTGTGTCACAGACAAAACTTTTCTTACCAGAACATAGAATTTTACTGCCAAACGAAGAAAAACATAATGAAATCGCACCGAAGGCTCGAAACCCAATATACAAGCGCTTCGAGGGCGTTGTCTATTCACAGGCGATTTACTGGACAATCAGTAAAGGGGACACAACACTTTACAATGACTTAGTAGTACGGTGCCAGACAAAGTAGTTGACGTGGTCAATGGTAAGAATGAGAAGTTTGATTCCACAACTTTTTTCTTACAGTGCCGGCAAAGTAAGAAAACGTCAGTCAGAAAACCCGTACACGAAATTATTAGTCACCGCGCATACTTTAATTCAATATCTTGAACACCTTTACAATGTTAGAACAGTCAGAAAAAAGTACTTATTTATTTATTTACTTTCAAAGCATCTTCAAAGTTTCCTGTGACCCATTTGCTGCACATTAACTGCTCGTAATGTTGAGCTGTTTTTGGCAGTTCAATCAAAATGGGGCGTGCCTTTTGTTCTGTGCATAGTTGTGCAAATTTTTCTTCGTCCGCTGTCTCGACGGTAACATGTATTTCGTACATGATGGTGTCTTAGTGCTGTACAGTGATATATTGTACATAAATGCAGCAAAACGTAACTTTTAAACGACGTTTAGAAATTTCCAGAAGCTTTCAACCACCAACCGTTCAATGCAACGTAGCACAAACGCGACAAAGAACAACATAGGCAGAAAACGAAAATTCGGGAAGCGTTCAGTTCATATCCTTCGCCACAGTGGTGCAATGTCGCACCACTTATCTCGTGATCAATACGTCATGCACGATTTGAGAGATCGATTACAACGAGAGAATTTATTTAAACAGAATTCTTGGTTTAATCTGAAATTGCCTGAATTCCGGCGTCACGACAACTACAATTGACAATACTTCAATTCAAGTTCATAAATATTATATATCTCGAAGAGTTCATCGAGCGAGTCGGTATAAAACGGTCACAACTGCAGGTGTTCGATCTGAGTGTATATGGGCTAGTCACCCAAACTTAGACAATATTGTAATAGTTTTTGGGTCCAGTTGATAGAGCTATATTCAACTAATCACCGATAAAAAATACGGCGACACGAGGGATTTGCTGAATCCCCGAAAACGTGGATTGAAAATGTGCTCTTCCGCTATTTTGCAGAAGAATTTTAACCTAACGTCGGATATTACGCTCAATGAGCAGTCAGACAACACTATGACGTCAAAAGCAACAGTCCCCCTTTAAATAATGTTTATATTTCCAACAGATGATTACCAATAAACCGTGAATCTCGGGTGCCCGAAACAAACGACCCATTGGCCTTCTCAAGGCAGCACCCCATTCCTTCGCGTTACGAAAAATGCCTGAGGACGCCGAAATCACTTATAGCTGATATAGAGCAGCATTCAAAAAACGTTTATTTCTGAAAAAAATATACCTGTCAAATCTTTCAAAGCTCGCCGTGAATGGCGCAAAATAAAGACTAATATTCACCATGATAATTATTTTAAATGCCCTTTTTTGACTAAAAAGACATTTCCTGCTGTAATTGACGAGAATTTCATGCATTATAATTAATGAATCAAAGCGTGTCGAAATCTTCCAAAAATTTTAGAGTATTCACATCTTAAAATCCCCAAAAACAACATTCTGTTCGCATTCTTGTGTTTTAGATTAATATTAATTTAGATTGATATATTTCAAAAACAACTTTGGGCCTTGGGAGAGACGCCAGACAAAATGCAATAAGTTTCAAGCTTTGAACGTCTAAAACGATGTTAGCATTACGGTCGGAAAAGAATGATTTACTAATTGAAAAATTTGATGATCACCGATGATAGGACGATACTTGTTGTAATCAGTTCGATCGCCATCATTATTGAATGCCGGACACAATCATTGCACATTTACATGTATTATTCATTGTTACAATTTCAAGAATCCAAAACAAAACTTGGAGTTTGAAATCTAAGCTAAAATGATAGATAGAGATAGGGGGTGGATGAAATATATATATACATATTATATTATACTAAAATTATTTTCGGCGCCCGGCCTTAACTCTCTCGATATGATAAAATTGCGAATCACTGCTTTCATAAGAACAACTATTGGATTGTGTTGGAGCTACAGCCGTGCTCCAAACGCCCGTTGCCGACTGTGATCTTTGATATCGGATAGGATTTCTCCGCTTACCAGTCTCTTTCCTGCGGTAACAGGGCACCATAACTGTTCTCCAGTCGGAAAACGCAAGGTTGAGAAAAAATAGGTTGGAAAATACAGAAGTTTGACGCATAATAAAGCTATACACTATCATGATTTTCATATTAGATGCCATAGCTGCCATGTCAGTAATAAGACAACATAACGTCAAAATCGCAGCTTTTCGAATTGTCGGTATGACTGACTTATATCCGCCAATTTCCGGGCCGGTGCTAATGTGATGACGTAACAAAGGCCAAGCAAATAAACATAATAACGTCACAGGAAGAACAACGGGAACAATGAATTCCGATGTTATCAATGCTGTGGGTGGCATGTATTTCAAGTTCACTATATCGCAAATTTCAAAACGTTTACCAAACACAGTTGCTGTAGAAAATAATGCAGAATTTACCACTGGCAATAATATTGCCATCACGCCGACGGCGTTGCTAAGAAATGACGTCACTTTTGTTGTTAAGTGCTTTAAAGTAGATCTCCCATATATGGATCGTTGGCGAAGCCATAACACTACGTATATTGTTGATATGTTAAGCCAGTACAGCATATTCTCCATTTTTCCGAAAATGTTGCAGTTTATATTTGGAAGACTTTCGAACCAGAACGATATACTACTGTATAAGAAATATCCTGATGCAAAATATGCCGCAAATAGGCGACAAAAAACCAAAGTTTTCCCGAAATAGTTCTTTTCGTCGTGCCTCCGCGCTCTCCGTGGACTGGTTAGCTTTTGTTTACGGCTCTGAGTCAGCATAATAGCAATATAAATACTACACAATGCGTAAAAGTAAGAAGGTATTCTCAATAATGCCATATACGGTTTTAGGAACACATTGGTTTCATTAGGGGTGCCTGTTTCTGATATTTCAGTAGTGTTTATTCCTGATTTCTGTGTCATGTTTAGCAACAGGTATTTCATTGTATCAGTTTGAATGTTTAAAAAATCTCTTGGAATTTGCGTCGTAGCGTTCCGTAACATGATAGAAGTGTGTGAATACCGATTTTTTACATATATTCTACAATTTTGTTGTATTCGTTTGCAGTTGAATCTTTTTATAAAATATATATTACATATAGTGTATCTACGAACCAACGATAATACAGATACTCCTGTGAAAAATTCCCCTTTTCCTTGGCTTCAGATAGTTGTATTATCCAGACATGATATTATAAATAGTAAATCCTCGCACGATCGTTATACTTGTTATATCGTTGTACTCTTGTAAAATATTCTCTTTCTTGTATTCGTATTCAAACACAATACTGGCTTGAAATGATTTCTTGTACTAGTAAATTCCATCAAATTTATAAATCTATTAACATAATGTATTGTTGCGGTAAATCTGGTAATATTGTTTGTTTGCAAAATTATCACGGTTTATATGACTTGATAATCTCCGTCTGTATCTTTTGAAATTTCATGAGGTTTTAATACGTTTGAAATCAGCTTACTTGATTCACCGCGCTCACATCCAGTTCAGTACAGGATTAGTAGCTGTAAAATACAGAACTACTAGTTTGAAAATATTTGAAATTCCAAGTTTGAGGATATTTATATTGTTTCATTGATAGCAAAAGTTACTATGTTCTACTACATAATCAACTGCACTCTAGGTGGAAAACATCCTAAGTGTTACTGAAGCGTCATGGTAAAGCGCAGTTAGTGGTATCTCCCCTTTCACCTACAACTTTTTTTTTCAAGTCGCCCTTTATGCGACATGCAGGAAAAACGTTAGCGCTATTATAAAGTCCCCAACACAATTATTGCAAATGGTCAGTAAAGCAACTGTGCTCTTGTTACACTCTAGAAAGTAGCAGGGCGCAGAACGTTACAAATCTCGAATTCGAATCAGTATAACATATGAAACGGGATTGCAGGTAGGACTGGTGTGGGTGTGGGCTTTAGAATAGTCCACACGTGTTTCCCGCTTGTCGTAAGAGGTAACACAAGGAAAAAAGAAGTGGTGTGAACTGTTTTTATCATCGCCCAAAGCAGATACTAGACACTGCACTTTAGCATGGTGGTATAGATCTGCATGGGATGTTTTCCGCTCCAATTGTTGACACTTTATCTTATTACTAACTCCTAGTCTTTTGAGTGGTCGCTAGTTAGTTCCTCTTAGGCAATGCTTTCGGCCTTTGGTAAGAGCGAACTTCTAACAATGTACCCACGGATACAACTGGGGCCGCGGAAAGCTAGTTGAGAACTAATGTTTCATTAGTTTGCAGCAATAATAATAGGTGACCAAAGATCGTTTTCGTGAATTTCAAGGCGAAAATTCCATTTCTAGTTTCAATCTAAGAAAAACTACGACCAAAAATAACAGTTCTACCTGATATTCATCTCTTTTTACTAGAAAGTAAGTAATATTCTCCTCAATTATAAAACTTGAGAAGGGTCTAAAACAATGCGGTCGAAATTACGGGCTAATTCTAAAATATTAATGTATAGAGATAATAACGCATATAATATCGTGGAATATGTATTTTGAACTTGAAATTGGATATGTGTCAGGTCAGGATAATAACGGGGTTGGTCAACGGGGTAAAATTGCTGATGGAAGACGGTTCGTTAGCTCTACCAATTAATGCGTAATTGTATTATCCCAGAGATCCATAATTCTATGCTTTTGCACTCCCAATCAAAGACTTTCTGATTGGGCAAGCGTGTATCATTCAGCGAAGCACTTTGCGGTTCGATGAAGTCCATAGTCAAAATACACAGTCACTATACAAAGATCCCTGCCTAGCGTTTGCTGGTATAGGTATAAACTGCCGCATGACGTTTTCGAAATAAACGCAGTGAACAATTCGAACATCAACAAAAATTGATAAAATCTTCGTCCTTCAGTCCACCTTTTTATTTTATTTTTTATTCACAATAACTTGAATGGATCAATATCACCCAACCGCCACTTATAGACGAACGAGGGTGGCGTTGTTGGAAAAACTTCATCTTCACGATTCGGACGAGTCTAGACAACTTGTGGCATCATTGGTAGGGTGTTGGACACGTATTAACGAACCAGACTTATTGGAAATCGAACCCGAGATCTTCAACATGCGATTCCAATATCATAGCCGCTGGGTCCGCTGGGTCATCGCGCTCGATGAAATCTTCGAAATGATATAAATTAATGAATTTCCAATTCTTCGTGATAAAAATCCTGTAACTATCTTGACTATCTGAAATATTCATATGATATTGTCAAAAGCTCCATCTGTACCCTTGGTCAACGAAATACGATTCCTGATAAGAATCTGTGACTTTTGGGTGAGATTATTTTTGATTAAGCAGTGGAATTTTTTTATTTTTTTTTCGTCAAAACATCTTTAGTCAAATATGTGTCACTGATGAATCCCATCAATGTCACACGGCCCATCAGTGGTTCGTGCTTGACAAAATGAAATTTTTGATTGAGTATTGGTTGGCAGATTCCAAAATATTTTTCTTATCTAAAATATTCATATATTTTGGTGACAAATTAGTATTTAGAGGTTCGTTGTTTTCGTCACAACATAATATTTTGATAAAGTTCACTGTCGACACAAGGCAAATTTGCGTAATTTGCGTTTTTTTTCAGATTTGTATGACGCTTATGTGGCAAACAGATACCATAAAATATCATGTTGCCAATGCAAGTTTAAAATCCCGGGTTCGAGTCCCGGCGTATCCGTATCGCTAATCCAGTATGTAATAACTTGCGTAGGCTTAGCCGAACCAAAAAATTTATACCTTGTTAACAACTACAACACTGTCCGTTTATCAGAGGACCGCCGGTAGAGAGCCTTGGTCAGCGTGACCAAATCTAAAGAGTGACTATAAAAATAAGCAACTGCACTTTAAGCTAAGAGTGAAACATCCGAAACATAACCGATCAAATACAACAAAATGGGGTAATTGGTATCTGCTAGCGCATATACCCGTGCTTTGTTTTCTATTATTCGAATTTAACCACACGCTCTAAATACCTCAAGGCAATTATGGAAAACCTAGAAAACCGAATTCTTGTTCTGCATATAGGTATTTTGATTTTACCTTTTCGCTGAAAACTGTAAATATTTCTATGTTTACGCTTTGTTGCATATTGAGGTCAATCATGCTCAAATTATAAGGAAGAACCTGAAAAGTCTTTAAAAATATTACTCGAATTAAATTGCTTTTAAATTCTATTTGAGCTTAATTTTGTCAAAATCTTTAACAGCTGCTCCTCTAGAGATGGCAACCTAGTCTTGCCTAAACTGGGTAAGATAGAACAAATTTACCACAAAACTGGGTAAAACGAGGTAACGTAGTTCACTTTCAGAAAACTAAGTAGTACTTTTTAGTAAAAACCAGGTAAACTAGGTTTTCATCCTTTCGCTACATTTAAAACATTTTAATAGATTCGATAAGTGAAATCTCTGGGTCGCCTTTTCTCAATTTCATTTTATAATGAATGTATGAATTCCCTACTTTTCCAAACTATGTCATACTTTTTCAACTGGGTTCTTAGTTATTTATTCCAAGTACCTAGTTAAAAATAATATAATAAAAAAGATTTTATCTAGTGAATTAATTAGGCAAAACTTCAAAAAGTAAATACGGTAAGGGTGGAACTAGGTGAATCAGGTACCCGTAAAACAGGGTAAAAGTACTTTAAAAATAAACTAGGTATACTAGACAAGCGATCCATTTAAACCCACATTCTGCAAACACCCCTCTCAACTACCCATACTCTACGAGACAATTATCCTTCACCTGCCTACTATTTATGTGCTTTCCTACAAAATAA
The DNA here is from genome assembly GCA_963675895.2 of Styela plicata. Classification (NCBI taxonomy): domain Eukaryota; kingdom Metazoa; phylum Chordata; class Ascidiacea; order Stolidobranchia; family Styelidae; genus Styela; species Styela plicata. The sequence continues at coordinate 4,836,567 of OZ023150.1, forward strand.
TACTCACAATATAGAGTAGTCAGGTTTGGGTCGCTGATGGATCGCGCCGCGGAGGCGCGGACCATCTGTGACTCGGACTTGACAAAATAAAAATTATGTACAGGATAAAGTATAAATTATACCTAATTTTTTTCTTTCCAGTTCTTTTTAACAATGTAACAAAAATCAGGTAAAACCATAGTAAATTTTTCCGGTTATTTTACTTGCTGATATTAAAATGAAATTCATAGGATTGACTTTTTCCCATGCTGTTGAAAAATATATTGACCAAATATGTTTTTTGAGTTTGATTGACTGATGGATCGCGCCACCGAGGACGGCGCCAATAATGGTTCTCTCAATCGCTCATACTTGGTAAAAATCTCATCAATTATTCAAATTTTGAAAATACACGAGTAGTAAGTTTAACATACCTCACAAAAAATCACGTCACAAGGTGGTTTCGAAATTTGAAAAAATAAAATACTCGCAAATAAACGTCAAATTTACTGTAGTTTTTTCGCAGTATATTTAATTTAATATATTAGAGCAGTGGAATACCAATACTTTTTGCCCATATAATTTGCCTAATGCGTAGAAAATTTTAGGAAATGGGCGCGAAATCAAAGGAATATCGATTCTTTATTAGCATTGCAAAAACAAATAAATACATCGCTTTCAATAAGTTGATTCCACCGGAAATTTATGTTTTTTTTTCGTTAAATTAATAAAATAAATATAAATATTGATATCCTGACTACATAAAACTTCTGATTGGGATAGAATCATGTTATACCTCAAGTTTACGAAATAAAATTTGACATAAATCTCGATTTTCCCAATAATTGGTCAATTATACTCAAAAAGCAGAAATATATATACTATATAAATTTTATTTTTTGTTTTGTTTTGAAGGGTTCATATTTTGCTATTATCTATCGTGATCTATCTATTAGGTACGGAGCTGGGCGATTGAATTCGGAGATTCGAATCAAATCGAAGCACAAGTTATTCGAATCAATAGCGAATCAGCCATAGAAACAAGAAGTGTTGGTATTTTTTCTAATCACAAAATACAAATAAAATTTTATCGGCTTGTTCGATTTTGATACCGGTCCAGTAAGATATCAGTAGGCATTTCTGTAACTTATTTACACATAACCCTCCAGCGCAAGCCAATCAGTAATTTATCAAAACACGGCCCATTCGTGGCTTATCACTGACAGGCAATATCGACAATACTCGGCCCACATGTATCTCTGATAGATAGCGTTGCCTATGGCGTGTCCATCTGTAAATCATTCTCGGGGACTATCTTATCCTTTCAAAATCTACAAAACAAATGTATCCCTCGATTTCACTATTTATACATTCCTTATAGAAATTCCCTCTTTTAGCAGGCCATTTTGTCTCCATCCTATGCTACAAAGGTTGCAGATACGAACACGTTATGCTATATGCACTTCACGCGTTCAACCAACTTAGAAACAGTTGCTAAATTAGTGTTTTGTAAAGTCTGAGACACGGATAGATCGAACCCACAAGGCGCTGTTGATTCATAAGCCGAACTTATCAAAATAGCAAAAGGGTTTGCTTTGTCATTCGAGCATTCCGCGTACAGCTGGCGTTGTTTAATGTCAATGCTTGTGCGAATATTACGCAGAAATATTCCATTTCCCAAACATTCAAGTCATTTCTACCAGGGTGATAACTCCCTAACGTTACACTTATATATAGGGTTGTACGAAATATTCGATTCGGGATTCGCGAATTCATAAATTATTCTATTCGATCTTTACAGCGATGTGAAATTAGAATTATTTGATTATTGTTTGGCGGCGTCATCCATCCATGGCTCGGGGTTAGCAAAATACCAAGTGCGTGAGCTGGGTCATTGAAGCATATTAATATACGTTCCGACCTGATGACGTTTAATTCTTCAAAATGTAAGCACGACTATTTCGCAGCAACATTCCTACTTCCAAGCGTTCCAAACTGGGACATTTTTGATCAAGGTCGCTTCGTTGGTTATGGGCCTGTGATGGAACGCACTGCCGTGGCGCGGTTCATCTGTGGCTCATGCTTAACAAAATAAAATTTTTGTCGGGATGACATTACATACATTTTTAAATAGGGCTTTTCCCCAGGCCTTTTTCAGGCCTTCCCCTGTATTCGCGTGTGCAAACAAGGGCAAAAATGAAATATAACGAAGATTTTCGCTTGCTGACATGGAGTGTAGTTGAAAATACATTGCCTTCGAATCTGTTTAATATTAATAATTCGTAACTATAAATGTCTTTATTGTCATAACGGGGAAAAGTTGACATATTTGTTATTTTCCTGAAATCAGCGATTCGATCCGATTCGGAAATATTATCCGAATCAGATTCTAATCCCAAATGCTTTGGTTTTGCCCATCCCTAGTCAGAATCGAAACGAATAGTTTTTGCTAATCGAATGTACGAAACATAGTTTTATGACAAACAAGAAAAAAAAACCTTTCCAGAAAACTATTAAATGCAATTTCTATAACAAACAGAAATCACATGTATCAAATCGATTCTTGCCATCGACCTCTCTCTAAACGCATCTACCTTTAATAGTATTGGTGACCGCAGTCGGTTTTCGTCAAAATAGCGAGCAGGAATCCTTATCACACAATGCAATTACTGACACCATTCATACATCCAGAATATGTTTTACACGTGTATTGTTAAGTGTGAGTCAGTAAATGATCGCACCGCCCAGTCGCGGTCCATCTATGGCTCATGTTTGACATAATAAACAGGATGTAAGTACTTGCATTACAGTGTTAAAATTAATTTTTTTTAGTAAAAATTCGCTCTGAGCAAAGTCACTGTATAAATGAAACTAACGGCCGCTCATGGAACTACTCTCGTCTTGGCTATGGTGAAACGATATATCATTTTTCATTTATTTTTTTACGGAATCTGTGGCACTTGCTTGGAATTGATTTGGATGATGCTCGTGTAGCGTTAATTTGAGCAAACTTATTTCATAATAATCCCAGTTGTGGAGATGAATTCATTCAAAAACAATCATGTTATCATCCTTAGGTCACAGATGGGCCGCACCTCACAATAATTAGGAAGTGTGTTGGAAGAAAATAACCAATATCACGTTATATCGCTTTAGGAAGAAATTTTATACCTTTACAATTGCCTGCATAATTGTATTTCACTCCATTTTGAAAAGTGAGGTCAGTAATCGTCCTTCCATCTAGGTATTTACCTCGTCACAAGCCTTGTTTATCCTAAGTCACTGGGTGATGGCGTCGGCTGGACCTCTTTATTGCAATAAACAAACTGTATCAACTAACTCACGTTCGAAAGACAATCATTTATCTATGATATTAAACACAAAATAATTAGCGGTATATTTTTCTACTTTGAAATAAGCAAACATGTGCTACTCTCTAAATCTTCGTTTGAACTCATTTCTTGGCACTTATTAAACTTCAGGTTTTGCTTGCGTTCCTCATAACCCCGTAATATGCTATCTCTATTTCAAGACAACTTCACATGTGTTAAGGTCTAACACCGGGAATACTTTCGTTGTGATGCGTGGCAATGCCCTCTCATGAACAAAGAAGATGGCATGTTTGGGAATAATCCATCTCACCTACAGTCTCAAGTCAAATCGAGGAACACACAGGAGTCGTGAGTTGAGTCGAATCCAAGCTAGGGCTGAGCAAAATCGAATGTTTTTGGTCAATTTTATTCCACTGCATCTGGCGAGTTTTTGTTCCATGGGCGATTCACGATTCATTCGAATAATCTGTTCTTCGAATTGCCAGCCCTATCAAAATGTAGAGTCTCTAGTCACGGTACTTTCAAATCATAAGTCAGTTATCCAACAGCAATTTAAATTAATTTATCATTTCCCCGTCTACACACTCAAATTTGTCATTATGAGGTAAACGGATTTCATATATCCCTCTGGGAGTTGCGTTTTCTTCTGTGAAATATGCCACCGGTTAGCCAAAGAGTTTTTAAAAGGCGACTGCAGACTTCAGTAAATTCTCTCATCACCTCTCGAGTAGAGCTGCGTCTGCATTTTTTTCAAGTCGAATTATTTTGCTTTGTGGGCGCGATAGCCCGTGGTTAACATCGCACGTTGAATATCTCGGTTTTAAGACCCGGATCGTTTATCCAAGCCGAACAGGAAAGATCATATCTTTCCAACAACTCTGTCCGTCCATAATCGGCCACTGGTACTGGATCTTGGTCGGGGTGATTCACTCCACTACGAGTCGGGTCATTGAGTCGTGTGTCCCTAACTCTCTGGAGGCGGGGGCAGAAATACTTTTCAACTAAAATAAACCCCGCTCACCAAACTAAAACATAATATCCCCACAGTCTGGGGAAATAGCCGAATCAGAAACGCTGGGATCACCCATTGACGAACCGTGAATTAAAGAACGTCAAATTAATTAGAGACCAGATTCAATCATTTTTATTTATAATATTGTTTAAGAAACGAAATGAGAGAGAAAATAGAAAGAATATCAAGAAACGAAAGGTTGGAAGAAACAGTTTTCATAGATTGAAATATAATATTTAATATCAACAATAATAATAATAAGAAGAAACTATATTCCATAACCCCAGATTTATATATATAGTATATTATCACTATTATAACTTTATATGAGTTCTACTAGAAAAAACTATCAATAGGTTGACTTGCACAATGCTGAACAAGAAGAGTTAATCTCACTAACACATGGGAGTAATCCATTTGCGATTTTTTAATTATATAAAAAATCAAGAATGATATGTTTTTTATTCAAGAAAAATTATGCCCCAGTATGTCAGGATAAGTATGAGTCACTGATGAACCATGCATCTTATGTCTAGGGCAGATAGCACTCGCTGCACTCTTACTATAGGATTTAGCTCCGTATGGAATGCTTTCCTCTCAGGACATCAGTTCCTGGTTTGAAATTTTATGTAGCTTTTTAACATTTTAGTGACGATTAGGATCCTTAAGCCTTTTTGGGAGTAAATTTCAACAAAAAATGGGTGTTTGTAGACGACCTTCGAAAAAAATTACCAGATTATAGCGCCGACAATCTAGGGTTTTGAAATAAATATTCAACTGGCTGGCATGAAGAGTTGGCGTATTCTAAATATTGGTCGCCACCCAATCGCAAAAACATTGCCAAAACATATATCGTTAAGCATGTGTCACTGATGGATCGCGTCGATGAGACGCGGTCCATCTGTGGCTCATGCCTAACAAAATAAATTTTTTAATTTTGTGGTGCAAAAGGGGGTCGAATGAGTGATAAATTGATAGGATTGGTATCAAATATTCTATTTGAAAATTAAAAAAAAGCAACAACAAAACAAAGATGAAGACAATACAGTATAAATTCATAACGTTTTATTAGTTAGTAAGTACATCTTAAAATTCCATTGATAATAGAATGTGCAAAAAATTAATAAATCGGATATACTTGAAAATATTTCTTTTTTCCGAGAGAAAAAAAACATGTAAGAAGTCCGAACATTTATTTGTAAGAAAACTAATCTATTTGGATTTGAATAAACAGTGACGACCCATTTGTCATGGATATAATAGGTACTTTTAAATATCCATAATCCCCCCTCATAAAAAAAAAAATGTTGCCCTATATTTTATCAAGCGCAAGAGACGGATTGCATCGCCGCATGCGCGAATCAAATATTTCATTTTATCAAGCACGAGGCACAGATTGCTGCATCTCAGTGGCGCTATCCATCGGTGGCTCATACTTGACAAAACATGATTCGAAAAAATTTTCTCCGAGTGAGTCATGATTTTACTACATAATGCGCCAAAAATTGAAGAAAAAAAAACAGTATCAGTAATATAGAATACCTCACATTTCATTTAATTTTGATTATCGTTTATGAGCCGCTGTTGACATATACACAATGGTATAACCATCCATGACCCACGCTAAAATGATACATTATTTATTTTTTATCTATACTCAAATTCGATAGAGAATCAAATCGAAGAGCAAGTTTGATAATATCTAATTTAAATATCGTTACTATTGACCTCTAATGATGAGTTTTTTTAATTTCAGTTTCATTGGGTTTTAAAATAATTGCTTGATTCAAAAAATTCGAAGTGAGTTGAATAAAAAAGTGAAAATGTCGCTGATTTATAGTTCACGATATCCCTAACATTGATGCTCAAAATCGAATAATAAATATACTTCAACATCGAATCGAAACAATCAAATAATTCTCAGTTCTATATTACACAACAAAAGGACAAGCTCCCAAAAATGACCCACTGCTTGAAAATAACAATTTTTTTCCGAAAATGTTTTTTTTGGCCATTTGAATTAAAAAAAACATGATAATTCAGATTCAAATAATTATGAATAGAACAGTTTGGCCCGTATGAAAAAAGTTCAAACATCCAAAAAAGACTAACAGTTAAACAAAATGATCTATTTCCATAATGGAGTGAAAAAGGCAGAAAAAATTGACAAAAAACGTAGGAAGATAAGTTTTTTGTGGATTGAAACACATTTTCTCCGAAATATTAACAAGGAAGATATTATTTTGTTGACAACACCAAAACCTTTAAGGAAGACGACATAAAAATGCCTAAACACATTACATGGAATCAAGCATGGGACATGGATACATCATGCCTGTTAGGCATGATTTATCAATACCCCATCCTCGATTTCAGAAAATGTTGCTTCTGGAAGAAATTCAGGATAAAAATGAGGCTTTACTTTTCGTGCTAATCATCATCATTGAGGTACTAATTCCAGCGTTATGTACTATTACTTTAAAAACACTTTTCATCATATATATAGACCACGGATCATTTCAAATATTTGAAAAAAAATAGCAATTGTAACATGGATCCAAGCATGGTAGCGGAAGATGAGCTGTATCAATTACATAAATGTACCATTGATCGTACCATATTTACGCGAATAGCAAGATGACGATTGACAAATATAGCGCACTTAGTCAAACTATAGGTTAATTAGGTACTTGACAAACATAAAAAATCAAATGCAATTTCAGGTCAAAACAGTCTAGGCGAGAGGTTTAAGAGCAGAATGGAGTTATCTAACTAGAGATGCCACCACAAATAGAGAAGTGATAAAATAACCACTATGCCCAAACACTTCTTTTCAATTATTTTTTCCGATGGTAGGGGGAGGGGATCTTCAATTTCGAAATAATTGGTAAATATTGCTCCTGTTCACCTACACTATACAACGTGCAAATACAACAAATTCGCGCTTTCATTTTAAATGGGGGATATATTTCTACCATTCACCATAATATTGAAAAAGCCATTACCCTTTCTAGCACCCAAAAATTTGCTGTTCAACAAAATATCACGGAAAACAGTGGAGTAAAATGATATTGGACAAAAAGACCTCATTGAAACAGGTTTAAATTTGCCAAGCATGGAACACGCCTCAGCGGCGTGATACGTCAGTGGCCTAAACAAAACAAATTTAATTATTTTGTGTGATTAGGACTAATTTTGAATTAAACCTTTATTGAATTCTTTATGGTAAGAGTTTGGAACTTGAATACGATAGGCCTTTTTTCTGATAATTTTATCTGGATAAATTAAATTTAGGCAGAATTTTTTAATGGTTCCTATAATTAGCAACTGTCGAAAGAAAAACAATATTTAAAAAAAGAATATTTCATAAACTTATCATCAAAATATAACAATTATATTATTTTCATTTATATCTTTAATAATAATATATAAATGATGATAAAATTAGATTTTACGGAAACACTCTTACTTTTCGTCGTACAAGAGGGCTTCACAGTGCAAATTTTGAAAAAAGTTGTGAATAAAATTTCAGAAAAGATAGACAATAAAAATTGAAATAAAATGAGAAATATAGCTTTACGGAAGCGCGGAACAAATTCTTCAGAACATAATAAGGGAATTAACTTTCGTTTCCACCAAGTGAATGAGAGACTATCAGCTCTTGGGATCTGCATGAGGTCTCGGACCGAGCAGAAAATAAGTCATCATATCGCCTTTACCCTTGACTTTAATTTTACCCCTGAGTTCCAGTTCGAAACCTTTTTTCTTTAGTAGGCCAGCCATTTCTTCTGAAACCTGGAAACGAATAAAGTGTGTTCAATTTTTCTTCAAATAAAATAACTGCCATTTTACATCTATCATAAAATTATCATTTAATTTCATTGTATCGTAAAATTATATTTTATTTTGTCAAGCATGAGCCACTGATAGACCGCGTCTAATCAGCGTGATCCATCAGGGGCTCGTGCTCAACATAGCATGCATTTTCAAACTTTTCATCAAATCATAAAGAGCTGACAGCGAGGGCGAATCAGATTGATTGATTTGTCGAATCAGACTGAATCACTAACTTCATATAAATATGGATTTTTACCTAAATCAGGAACAAAAAATACATAGAAAGCAAAATCTAAGTAAAAAAAGTTTGGAAAAAAGTAGCGACTTATAGTTCACAAAGTACAGTAATCGGGTGATATCCCGTTTTATCATCACATTTTTCCTTTTTTTAATTAGCAAAAATCTGTAGATACGGTTTGGAGAGGAATGATATAAACCAAAAAGGGCAATATATTTTCAATTCATTTTATCTGGGCACAAATATATTTAAAAAAAAAAAGAATCAAAAAAAATTGGCTTGATTTTGCTGTTAAAATTTGACAAATTCACTCTGTTTCACAGGATTTTCGTTCTGATGATCGATTAATGACCGATTCGAATAATTTGTGCATCGAAACGAAACACCCAGACCTAGTAAGAAAAGATAAAAGTGACTATTAGACAAGATTCGACTTGATTCCAATGATTTGGGTAAAAACTTCAATAATATAAATCTCCAATATGCTAAGACAAGTGGATAAATATTTTTTAGAGTGTTTGTAAATTATGTGTAACAATACCTGAATTTTCCGTGGCACACCGGTACTGTCCATCCTACTGGCTACATTAACAGTATTTCCCCAAATATCGTATTGAGGTTTTCGAGCACCAATAACACCGGCTACAACTGGTCCAATGTTCAAACCTAGGAAATGGGGTACATACATGACTCATTAGATTAAATTAGATTTTTACATTAGATTGGGGTGCCTGGTTAGCTCAATCGGTAAAGCGTTGGGAATACTCTTCGAGCTACGCATCTCCGATCGTCATGACACAGTTCGAATCCCGTAAGAAATGATGATTATACGCGATGGGTCTGCTGGGCGCCTCACCGGTGCACGATGATTCACGTAAGCGCTGCTTACAGTTTCCTCTACCAACCAGGTGCATACACAGAAAAAAATATAAGAGAAAAGAAATAGAGAAATATAATAATCCAAAAACCTTCACCCCGATTCGGAAATGATATCTGCACGAGAGGATAAAAATGATATCCGATCCTATGAAATACTGAAATTGTACAATCTTACCATCATGCTTACAAAACAGTGAACAACTGATATAGATACCCCTTTCCCTCCATGTAGGATGACTATATCATCACAGAAAGCAGATTCCAGTCTCCGCACTTTACTGCAGTGATCCGGTTCTGTATGTGATGTTTACTGCTTGGGAGTGCAGCTGCCATCTTGCAGTAGCCCTCTGCCATTTAAATTGCTGCCATATCACTCCCTTTAACACTTGCTTAGAGCAAACAGTCAAAAAATCCAAATAAACGCAACATTATTTAAAATTAATTGTTTCAACTGCCACAATATTTCTGTAAATTTGACTAATCGCATAAAAAGAAAAAATTTACAATTTTCAAAACTTTTTATTGTCTTTTAATAATGACAATGCTTATCTAACGGTATTCTTTACTATTTAATAAATCTACAATGGAAACACAATAATTTTTTCATTACTCACCTATTCTCAATGTGAAATTATTAAACGAATGTTCGTTAACATAATCGAGTTGATCTTGAAGTCTCATGGCATATGTACAAAGTGCAGATATATGCGTCGAATCGATGGCATCATACGTTTGTGCATTCAAACCAGAAGCTGCCATATAAGTGCTGCCTGTAGTTTTGATTTTTTCGAGTTGATGAAATTCGTCTTCGCCGATTATCTGAAATAGGACAAAAATAAAAAAAATTGTATGAGATTGTTAGTGTCAAAATACCAAAAATATTACCCAAATCTATTTTGTTGACTATCAGTACCTCTGACTTGCCAAAGGAAAATATGGGCTAACACAATATTCATAACTGCACTAAAAAGAGGCGAGTATACGAAAAAAACTGAACCATTGCGATAGAGTGCAGCGAGTGGTATCTGTTTCATGCGATTCAATCTCCAGTGAATGATTTATCATGAACTGGTGCCTTTTAGGTCAGTTTTCATCTAATGGCATCGACTTTTTGCGATAGTGTGCAGCGAGTGGTATCTGTTTCATGCGATTCAATCTCCAGTGAATGATTTTTATCATAAACTGGTGCCTTTTAGGTCAGTTTTCATCTAATGGCATCGATTTTTTCAGGCGTCCGATGACAATGTATGTAACATTCTCCCAGTCTTGTAAAACCTGATTAATAGTAAGTTTGAAATTTCTCAATTCTGATTAATAAAGTTGCACTTACGCTGTCAAAGTCTGCGATTATTTCATTGAGTAATCTGAGACATTCGACTCCTTCATTATTGGCTTCTAATTCGATGTAAAAATCGGAGAAGTTGGTTATCGTAGCGAACATAACCGCTACACATTCACAAGATTGGCAGTAGAGCTCTTCATTCGATCTAAGATGAGAATGTTGATTTATTATGATGCCCAATAAGAAATTTCATGTTGTCAAGCATGAGGCAAAGATGGACCTTCAGGACCTGGCTGCCAGATGGACCAGGCTTCTTGTCGACGCGATCGAACAGTGACTCATACTTAAACAAAAGATAGGATGCTTGATTAAACCTTTTTCAGATTGGCAGCAACAATTCACACAGAGCAACAGAAGAATCATGCGCGATGGCCTAATGGCATTTTGACATCACAGGTTTAGAGTCCCGGTGAGTCCAACTCTTCAATCCATACACACCACTCAAACCAAGGTGTTTCTTATTTGGGGAAGCTAAGCCGAACCCCAAAGAATTTATCTTTCCAACAACTTAAACTATTGAATTTTTATGAAAATCATGCATGAAATTTGTAATTTAATATATTTCTCAGAAATATATTTCAACATTTTTGCATTTCGAATATTGAGCAGAAAGAACATGATATAGCCAAATATGCAGCATAAATTTAATAAGAGTATCCATATTGGGCAGAGGGTAGCACTATTACAGCACAATTGTTGCATAACATCATAATTTCGGCCACAAATTAGTTAAAATGAAATACAGATTAACCGAAATGAGATGAAACGCCCAAAAATAACCTACACTAATATCAATGGATTCAAATGCAATTTGTGGAATATCGGTATATCTAATGTGATCGTGATGACGTAGGTTTGAATCCTGCGAGGGATAATTATATGCGAGAGTTCTGCTGGACGCCACGCCGGTGCACGGTGGTTCCCGTAAGCCCTGCTTACGACTTCCTCCATCAACCAGGTACATGCATAGGAAAAAATGTTATGTTTTCTTGGCTTTCCTCTCCCATTTATTTGAGTTTGCAGTTCACTGAAGTATTGAAAGATTTATCGAATTAAACAACTATGTGACCTACCTTTCTTTTTCCAAGAAATACTGAGCGACATCCATTGGTAATATATTATGAAGTAATTTATGATTGTACGCTTGAAACTTGCGAGTTTCTTCTCTTTCTTCCGCAGCCTGAAAAGATTGCATTTTCCAATAATTAGACTAGATTAGCATAATGTCAGCTACTCGAAGACACCCGAAGAAAAAAATAGATTCCATCAGAAGAAAATGTAGCATTTTTTTTATAGCCACTTCTTAGAGTGGATGACCCTGTAACAGCGGCCACTTATAGACTGACAGGGTTGCGATTGCTGGAAAGATATGATCTTTTCCTGTTCCGCTTAGCCTACCCTAAGTTATTATACCATGGGTGGAGTGGTGGGCATGGATGGGTGAGTCGGACTCGCCGCAGCTCGAACCCGAGATCTTTAACCTACGATGCCAACATGTCTAACCACTAGGCCATCATGCCACAAAAATAGGTAATGTTTCATGATAAGTTTCTCCCAATGAAAAAAAATATGTCTGATAGCAACTAAACTGTAAAAAAAGGTTTAAAATCATCAATACTTCTATGAAATACGCTGGCCATCATGTTCAAACTACCTATGTACGACTGAGAAGCATGTGTCAATTACCGTCCTGTTATATATTTGGGTATAAAACGAATGGTTTGAAATGGACTACTACAATATTATACCTGGCGATTCCATAGAAAATCCATACGAGCGGTAGATTCAACTTGTTGACCGTGAAGAAATAACGAAACGAAGAATAAAAATAAAATAGCTGGTGTCGCGTATTGAAGAGGCACGGCCCAGACTTCAGAACCTCTGCAATGAGAAGAAAATATGCTTAAGTATAAATGAGCAAGGGAATGTAGAACAGTTTCTTGATCTCAATTTTTTTTTTAAAAATTGATTCTCTTTTTTGATATACAAAATCGCTTGTCATGAGACAAAAGTACGGAATTTTGTAAAAAAAAAGATGTCCAAAGCGCTTCAAGATGTAATCTGTATCTTTTATCTGAAATCTCTGGCATAACGCTTTTGAGTTTAGATTTTTTTTCTAAATTACCTCTAGGAAGGGACCGAACAAACCAGACGGCCACTTATATGGCAGAGAGGCAGAAGCTTTTACAAAATGTAGCACCAAAGACACTTACCAAATTTGAATGAACCCCAAAAACAAAGTGTCAAAATGTGGTATCTGCTCTGGGTTCACTATCAATGTTTAAAATAGCTGCAGTCGCATATTTTATGCTCTAAAATTTCACATAAATTGTGCACAATTATGCTCTAAAAGGCAGCAATTTTTACTATCTTAAATTTGTCACAAACCCATGTATATATGGTAAATTGAAATCCATACACAGAGAGGTTCCATCTGCATTATTCAGTCAGAGATAAAATAATACAGCTTGAAATTCCACCTCTTTCTCATAGATATAGATACACATACAAAGTTAAGGGGTGAGGTTTTCCCCAGCATTAAGTGATTTATTATGTGCATGAAAAATGTCAGTGGAGGATACTATAATCATCAGTTATGTGAATTACCCTCAGAGGCGTCTAGTATTCCTCCCACATTCTGTACAAGATTTGAACTCAGGATAACAAGAGATGTGAAGCACAAGCGTATTCCTAATGCTTTTTACGAATTGTAAATGCTGGGCACCTTTCTCTATTTTAACAACTAATATATACTTACTCTATCGTAGAATGTAGTAGAATATCTGCATTTTCATACATCGTCGGATAAATAAATTCAACCATTAACGTATAAAGAAGAACTTGTGTCAACATTGTAATCAACTTTAATAGACATGGAAGACTCAAAAACACAGCACATGTCAGCATAGACAGTAGAATACAATACGTGAAATACTGAAAAAAATATATAAATGTGTTTGAATATATATACTCCTTCTGCATACTTTTTGCATTCTATTTATATCTAGTTAAAATTAATGAATCTTGTTCTTCGAGCATCCGAAACTTTTTTTTTTTTTTTCAGATGGACAAAAAAACTTCACAGTTTTATTGCTACTAGAAAGTCAGAAAAGACATTTCATTTTTTTACCAACACGTTTATCATGAAGTATCGCCTATAAGTTAAAATTTTCTTCCGATGTCAGAGATTTTCTTCAGGTGTCAATGTACTGGAGTTGATGACATTTTGCCACTCCGTGTTTCAATTAAGTTCGGTGATTCGAATCCATCATGAATCGGTCATAGGAACAAAAACTTGCTACATGGAGTGGAATTTTTCATTTTTAATGACAAAATGTAATCGCTTTGGTCATATTTGACCTATTTTAACGACAAAATGCAATCGATTTTATTCAAATTTGACCAAAATCAAGTGCATTTTGTCGTTAACATAAAACTTTTTATTCTTGGACTGGAATGTGATTGAAAATACATAGCTTTTATGTCTGTTTAAGCTAATATTTGTAATTCATAACTGTAAATTTCTTAATCATCATAATGGAGACAATAATAGTAACGGTAAAAATGGGATATTTGTCATATATCATATTCAAATTCCAAATGATTCGGTTTTGCTCTGCCCTAGTTTTAACTTCATTTTAGTTTTATTATTTCAAAAAGATAAATACCTCATTTTGACAGGCAATAATCGCAAAAGCCAGTCATAGACTCCACATGGGGAAAAGACTTCAACACCAAATAAATTGCAGATTATTATCTAAATATTTTTGTGCTAGCCTAGAATTGTGTGTCTTTGCACATTTACGTCCCACTATCAAGAACAATGCATCAATTTTATCTTGACGGAAACACATCGGGAGATGCAGCATATTGTATATTAAACATTGAATACCATAAAAAGACAAGCTCATCCGATAGGATCGTCATACCAAATTTACCTGAGGAAAAAATGTGACAAAACCACTTTCCCCGCAAGCACTGACTTCTTGGTCGAGTATCGTCAAATTGAGAGTATTCGTCACATTGTCAGCACTAAGAAACTCTGAACTTATGTTTGTTAGATTCGCAGTACATTCCAGTAGATCAGGTGATGAGAGGAAAAGCTGTAAATTAGAACCGAAATATAAAGAAAACCAAAACAATTTTGAGTTACCATGAAATAGGTATAATATGTGATAATAATTCTCTCATTGTCAATTACTCGAAAAGGTACAAGTTTTAAATCAATACATGAAACAGGTTGAAAGACATTTTCTATCCTTACAAGATCCGTTATCCATTGCCGTTCCAAATTTTCAAAGGATGCAGTTTGTGAGTAATAAGTGAGTAATAATCATCAGTAGCATTCTCAGGAAAAATTTTTGTACTTTATTTTGAAGTTATAACAGAAGCGTTTTAGTTTAAATTGGAGAAATAGGGTATTGTGTTTTATAGAAATTTTATGGCCATTGTTAGAAGTTTCACAAATTACGAGAATTTGTCACTGCCAGACGAGAATTCACATCAAAATGGTAATGCACATTCAAAATAGGGAAATGACCAGTTAAAAAATCATTAGTATATATATATATTTGGTAAAAAAAATCACTGTGAAGATGAATTCAAGAGTCTTGCTTCACACTTACACAAATTTTATTTCTGTACTTACACTTCTGTACTTATTATTCTAGAATAATAGAGGGATACATTTTAACGCAGAGTATATATATATATATATATATATATATTTGGTAAAAAAATCACTATGAAGATGAATTCAAGAGTCATGCTTCACACTTACACAAATTTTATTTCTGTAAGTACAGAAATAAAATTTGTGTAAGTGTGAAGCAAGATTTGATTCACATATTTACCAACTGTTAACTTTCCTACTGTATCCTGGCATTCAACACACATATATCCACTATCAAAAAGGATAGGATCAGTACTTAATCCATGTTACCCTGACTAATCGAATTTACTAATATATTATAAAAATATGTTACCACCAACTGGTACTTACCATATTACCGAAAGCCATTATAGTTGTTAGAAAAATGATAAACAAAGCAATTGCAGATGGAAAACGTGGATGAGGTTTACAAGTCGACAATGCAGATGCAAGAATTATTTTTTCTGAAGTTTCCTGAATAGTAAAAATTGAATTGGGAATTGAAAAAATTAGAAATTTAATCGTAAATGAAGCGACGGCAGGCAACGTTCAAGAAACCAGACAGAAAATATGCGTCTAAGTGCCAAGCATTTTTCTTTAAGTATCAAGACCTCAGGTTCGAGTCCCGACGAGTAACGGCTCACTTATCTATGCCCACCACTCAACCCAGGGTGTAATAACTTGGGTAAGCTTATCCGAACAAGAAAAGATAATATCTTTTCAGCAATTGTAACCCTGTCCGCATATAAGTGGCCGCTATTACAGGGCCTTGGGCAGGGTGATCCACTCTAAGAAGTGGCTATAAAAAAAAGTATGAATTACATCACCAAGGTGAGGTCAATGTTTGGCTCATTCTTCACATAATTTCAGTTTTGATTGCTTATTTTTTTTTAATTTTAACTGAACAGAGTTCATACCATCAGCGATTCAAATCAATGGAATAAAAAGTTTACAGATTATGAGAAATTTAATGAAAATTTTGGAATAGATAATGATTTTCTGTCCAATGAATGTTTTTTTTTCTTTGTTCATTATAAGATTTTGATTCGAATATTCATTTCCCGATAGATTTAAAAAAAAAATTCTTCGGTTTCATTTTAGAATCATAATATAATTCATTTTAGACTGTATTGGCGTGTTCCATCAGTGGTGCAATGACCAATTACTATACTTTGTTCTGTATTCTGATTAGGAAACCTAATGCTCTTTTCTATGACTAATCTACCTAATACAAGGCAAAGCAAAGGCAATTTTCCAATGAACGCTAATGGGAAAATGTTTGTAGAAACTTAAAAAAAGACGGTCAATACATACTTTGAAGCACAAGTTTGCAATTGCAAATAGTCCCAGAATAAGAAATGTAGCTCCCATATATATCGATAACATAGCCGGTAAACTGAAAAACGAAAAAAATGAGTATAGTTAAATAAAACATTTCCTAAAACAAAAAAGTAGGCATGGTAAATCCGTAGCTCTTAGAACATTTAGCTCATTTAACATTTATTTAAAAAAGAATACTTGTATTCTTTTGATTCCAATTCCAAAAAAAAATTGAACCAAATTATTTACAAATTTGCAAATCACGAATTGAATCATATATTTCGTCGGTACAGAGTGGCAGAAAATTTTTGTTTTACTTTTGGTGTCTGAAACATTCATGTGATCTTCTTCGGATCTCCAAAGAGTTTCAAAAACATCAATACTGCTATTTCATAGCAGTATTGATTGATTTTGAAACTCTTTGTTCAGTTTGGTTGCTGTGAAATATTGCACATGTGCTAAACCTTCTTCATGTTGTAACCAATTTTGTTCAGGTGTCTGAGTAGCGGCGCAGCTATCATTCTGCCAGTCTGCAAGAGCCCTCGTCAGAATTAATTCAATAATTTTGTATTTAAATCAAATTTGAAATACGGTACCCGGATTGGATGACTACAAACAAAAAATATACTCACAAAGGTATCATGATAGCTTGTAGAATAATTATATGAATATAAATAATAAGTCCAAACGTAGCATAGAGTGGAAATTGCTGGTCGTGGTTGTGAAGATACTGAAAAAAGGAAATGATATTTCGGAAATTCAAAGAGATGTCAAACACTTTTATATATATTTGAGGTCTTACTGTATGTTGAATCGAAAATTGAAATAAAATTTTTGTTTGATACTTTGGCGTATTGACTAAATTCAGAGCAGTTGAATCTTGTTTTTCTTCAGGGTGTCCGGAATTTCATGGCAGTTTTGACGATTTTGAAACTTTTTGTACAGTTCGGTTGCTACCAGACACGCAAGAAAGGTATTTTCATTTTCTTGAGATATATCATGAAATATTGCCCATTCACTAAATTTTCTTCTCGATGGAACCCATTTTCTTCGAATGCCTAATGGCAAAGTAGTGGACATTCTGCCAGCCTGGCAAAAGTATTTAGAAATATATTAAAAACCATAAAAGAACACCATAATCGCAATGTAGGAATGAAGCATGTAACTGAATAGATTCAAATCAAAAGTTGCATGGTCTTTCCACGCACAGGTAATAACATAAGTAGCCAATAGTCTAATATCAAATTTATTTATACCATTCCAAAAAGTAGTCAGATTAAATAACAATAACCAGAAGCCACTAATGTACGGAGCCATTATTTCGAGACAAAAGTAAAAGTTTCAGAAATAACGATGATAAATTGTTCCAAAACCCCGATGCCTCTAAATTGTACAGGTGCAAGCGGTGCACACTAAAAACGTGTGGTGCAGAGTGGTGGACATAAAATCGCTTGCACCACCAATAAATTAATAAGGTGTGGTCCATCAGTGACCCAATCCTTACCAACTTATTAGCACATGTTTCAATTTGTCACACATACTACATAATGTAAAGATCAAGTCGATCAAAAATTGATGAAGAAATTACTTCCCTTAAAAAAAAACTCACCTCCTTCTCCTGTTCCTTGTTTTTGAACGTTAAGAAGAACGTACTCATATGACCCTGATCTCAATATATCGAGAGATTGGTCGTCAATTGCACGATTCAAAAAATCATTGACATCTTCCTCAGCTCTACCGTATGTTTGTTCATCAGAAATATTTGGTGTTAGCACTCGTCTAAATTGTATTTCCACAATCAGTACTTTTGAAGAATTTCAGAGTGAATTATGCAAGATTTTTGTTAAAATTTTTATATCGAACGGATCATCGAAATTCCAAGTTGACTATTTTGTAACATTAAACAGACAAAAGAAAGCTTTTCCTAGTAAATTTGTCAATAAGATAACACTACATTAGGTACCATTCAAACGAAATTGAAACATTATTTAATTCCACTAATTTGATACCGATATTGAACAAAAGACTACAATACTGAAAACATTGGTATTAACATTGATATTAAAAAAAAATAGAGCAAAAGTTTTGAAAATCAGAATCTCAGAAAATAGTTGAATATCATGGCAGGGTGACAAAATCTCGTTTTTCTTCAGGTGTCCGGAATGTTCATCTTATTTTGTACGAATGGACAAAAAAGTTTCAAAACCGTCAACACTGCTATTTCGTATGCTGATAATTTAGAACCTTTTTTCTACATTTCGTTCGCAACCAAATTACTTAATAGGGTTACATTACTGATTCCATTTAGTCGCATTTTACAACACACAGGAAATATGTTAGGGCAATTTTAAGCCAGTTTTATACAGGGCCAAAATTGATCGATGACCGAACATGACAAACCGAGGGAACCCGTTGTGAAATACATACCATAGAAAAGACCAGAAATATATGCTGAACGAAAACTTACTATTAAAAAGATTTGGAAATTAAACCAGATTTGTAGCATGAGAACGTAACTCAAAATATTATCTTATCAAGTGTGGCACAGATGGACAGCGCCTTGATGGCACGATCCAACTGTGACACGAACTTAACAGAACTGGTTGCTTTTGTACGTTTTTACAAGGTTATTATATCAATACAATATTTTTCATGTACCCCTGTCTTTCATCAAATCCCATCATTTTCATTTCTTTACTGACATATTTCTTCCATTTTGATGGATGTCTGTTTGATCCGGTCATAGAACTTGTTTCTGGTATTGTAGTCTGTCGATAAAATGTAATGATATATGAAAAGATCATCTCATTAAGACAGAGTTACAAATTCGTTAGTGAGTTGATATCAAAAATAAAAATCAAATAGCTTATTCAAATTATCTAGAAGTCGAATTAAAAAATTCCCAGATCTGTAGCAAAGGCAATATGCATCAATAGTAGCATGCATTAAAAGAGGAGTAAGAATGAGTAAAAACTCATAAGCGTAATAAATATTATATACTAGGCCAAATTAGAAAGCCAACAAAGCCAATAAAATTGGTACAAGTCATTATGAAAAGTCACCAAATAGCTAAATAATTTAAGTGTTTTATTTATAATTTAAGTGGTCAGAAAACGCCACATAAGCGACACTGGGAACCTAGAATTAGAATTTCAAAATATTCTCCCAGAATGCTTAGCAGCAATTCGAATAAACATTGATCCGATTCCATTCTAAAACTTACACCCCTATACGTCACTATTGCCCATGCTT
Source organism: Styela plicata (assembly GCA_963675895.2). Classification (NCBI taxonomy): domain Eukaryota; kingdom Metazoa; phylum Chordata; class Ascidiacea; order Stolidobranchia; family Styelidae; genus Styela; species Styela plicata. Next base: position 4,856,409 of record OZ023150.1, read on the forward strand.
TACGAAAAATATTTTATTTGAATACTTTTAATTCCTACCTTTGGTTTTTCCTTTAATCCAACGATGAGATAAGTTGTTATATTTTTCTCTTTCAAATACTTATTTCTATCCTGTCCGAAACCCGGTTCCACTTCGTAATCATCTTTCAAATATTTGTACGTCGCTTCGGTGATATGAATTCGTCTGAAATCAAATGAAATTCATTTATAGCTACTTCTTGAAGTGAATAATAACCCTACCAGAGGCCTTGTACTAGCGACCACTTATGGACTGGCAAGGTTAGAATTGCTGGAAAGATATGATCTTTTCCTATTCCGGTTAACCAACCTAAGTTATTACACTATAGGTTGAGTGGTGGACATCGATTAACTAGCAGAACTCGTTGGGATGCGAACTCGAAACCTTCAAACTTAGATGCCGACATGTTTAACCACTAGGCCATCGCGCCCAACTGGACATCACTGATATCAAGAGCTATCTTGGAATATATAATATTATTGGTTCACAAAGTTTCATATTGTCAAAGGCATAAGAAATTGATGCACCGGTATGGTATTTTTGTCTAAACATAAGGGGTCTTTTGTCCTGTGGTGAAAAATCAATTTTCTGATTTGGGATGTTACGAGGTGGGCTGCTCGTAATTTCCAATAACTACTAATTATGTAATATTGGCCGTTGTATATTAACAAGGCAAAAACACAATTATTCAAACATGACGATGTGTGTTTGTTCATTAGGTTCATTGGAAAACAAATTATAATTACAATATAATCAGAATTCTAGCAAATATTTCACTACATCAATCATATCATGATTGATGTAGTGAAATGCTTGCTATAATTCTAAAAAAAATTTTTTTATCAAAATTCGCTAAGAGCAAGGTCAAAGTAGATAAATCATACTCGAAAATTCTCTTGAAGCCACTGAAGTGCAAAACGCTACATGAAATGCAGGAAGGGGAACTAAGGAACCCTCATCCCTGATAAACGTCTATTAATGCGAGTTTTGAAGCCTTATAGATCAACACGATCAGGAAAGCAGTGAGAAAGCAAGGAATTCCAAAGTTTAGAGATCCTTGTAAAAAACCTCTTTGCATAAAACTGTTTGTGACATTGTGGAACCTCCACAGTGGATAGCTGCGAATTGGGAACCATCGGGTTGACGGAATTAAAATTGGAATAATACTATACAGAAAAATTTTCTATTTTAAATTAAAACCGCCATTGCAGGCTGGCAAATGTCAGTTACTCTGCTACTCAAGACACCCAATTATGAGTACTTTCGTTCATCAAACAATATTATATCTATAGTAAATTTTGAGAATCATTCAATACATATTTCAGAATAGTTGCTCACAAAAGTATATTGTTTTTATCGCATAAATCCAGATAGTATTGGCTGAAAACTCTATTTTTCCTTTTTATACTTATACTCCTGTTCAGACCAAGAAAAATTGTGGATAGTTTTTTTTTTCATCAAAAACCAGGCTGCATTTAGAAAGCATTTGATATTTTATATTCTAAATCACGTTTTCATAAAGTATTCGAAACCCTCCCTGGATACATTTCATTTGTTTTCAAACATTTATAAAAAAGAATTCATCCCTCACTATGTGGTATAAAGATACATACCCTGCACATCCGCCAGCCTCCATTTGATTTGCTAGAGTCACATCATTACTCCAAACATCGAACTGCCATTTCTTCAAACCAAGTACACCGCAATGAACTCGACCAGTGTGGATTCCAACTCTCATATCCAGACCAGGTATACCAGTGACATCACGAACAAGACTAGACGGAAGTAACAAGAAAAATTTGATGTGAAATTTTACAAGGTTTACAAGATATTCTGATGGCAGCCATAAAAAAACTTTAGACAGCATTTTCTTGAAAATCTCTAATTCGAGTGGATCACCTCAAGCAAGGTCTTATAGCAGCTCCCATTTTTAAAGTGAATAGGTTTGGTGTTGTTGGCAAGATACAGATTTCAATAGAGCCAACACAAGTTATTACACATTGGTTTAAACAGTCTTATAAAGAGCATGACCAAAGAGCTGAGAAAAACTATTACTTACGATATAGTATCGATCATATCAAGACCCATCTGTACGCAGCATTGTGCATGATCACCTCTAGGATCAGGTAGTCCCGACACACAATAATAACAATCTCCCAAAATTTTTATCCGCAAACAGTGGTTATCCTAGAATTGAAATAGTAAAAGTTCAAATTTATGTAAGTCGTTTATATCTACGTGTAAACACCGACTTTAGACGAATTGAGGGCAGGCAACCAGTTAATTCACTGTCAATCGCTGTTTTGTTTGCTTTCCACATGTTATTCATAATAATAGTAAATGTGCATACATAAAAGATCAATAATTTTGATTGGTTAATCATTCGATTGGATTACTCTATGGTGACAAAATCTAGATTTTTCTATGTTAATTTCATTTTCTTCAGGTGACAAAAAAGCTTCAAAACCATCAACGCTTCCAATTCATAGCAGTATTGATGATTTTGAACCTTTTTGTACCGTTACGTTGCTACCAGATACTCAAAAAGACCATTCCATCTTCTAGCAAGAGGTATATTCTGAAATAATATCCTTTGGTAAATTTTGATGGAACCATCTGAGTAGCATACTCTCCGAGTGCTAATCTGGCCCTCAGAAAAAGTAGATACCCAGTCAAAAATTTCATCCTCAAATATATTCGTCAAGAATTTGCAACTGATGGATGAATAAAATATTGTGTAATAATAACGAGAAGCTTACCTTAGCAAGTTTATCGAAACGTGCAAACAATTCATGTAAAGTTCGGACGAGGTCATGAGCTCTGCACTGAGAAGCAAGTTTCGTAAAACCTTCAATGTCTGCAAATAGTATGCTGGGAAAAATGTAATTAAATTTTAGATTTTGTAATTCCTAATTTATTGTTAATAATTCATGTTTGCACCCATAAACAAGAATCAAAGACACACACCCATATCAGAAATTTAATTTTGACAAGCATGAGCCACAGATGGACAACGTCTCATCGACAAGATCCATCAGAGACTCATACTTGACAAAAGATTATTTAGCAAATTTTTTCTCAACGAGACAGTCAAAATGACAAAGAGACGGGCCAAATTTTCCTTAACATTATTTCCTGTGTATATCCTAAGAACGACTAAAAAGTGGCAAAGAATTGGCAGACACCACCAGTTCCACTCTCTACTGTGTGTTTCAATTCTGTAGGAAGAGTATCCTACAGTGAGCAGCTAGCTATTGGTTTTACATTTTATCTAGCTCTAAGTTTTCAATAACCGGAATGAAAACCTGTGCTGGTCTCATACAATTCAGAATACCAAGTCCGGATGGATTAGGTTCTGAAAGTAACCGAATCCAAAATGTATATTTAAATTGGGTAATAGGATTCGCTCGTTAAATCACATTCGCAGAGCACATGCAGACAACACACAGCTGAAAACATTGTAAAAGCACGAGATAATAGCTTGTAGCATATGTGTGATGTCATACGCTGCCAAGAGTAAGACTGAAAAAATATCATCCTGAAATATTTGGATAGCTTGTTTGGCATATTGGCGAAAGATTAAGTGACGAATGATAGTATTTGGGGAGTTAATATAGGAATAAGATTCGATATTTTGGAGTTCACGATTTTACTATTCAGGAATAATAAAGTATTTTGAGAGGCCAATTTCTAATACCTAGTATTGCAAAAACAACAGAGAAAGAATTTTCATCACGAAATATTGAAGACTACCGGGTACTAATAAAAAAAATCCATCCTCACCTAACGTTATTATGCTTTTGTATGTAAATTTTATGAAACTGTTGATTTTGCCTTTCGTACTCAATTTCCGCTTTCATTTCCATGGCAACGTGACGAGGAAGGACAGAGAGGAGTAGCCGTTCCTAATAAAAAGATAAAAGCATAAATTGAAAGTGAAATTTATATTTCCATGCAAACAATGAAACAATAAGTAAACAATGGTTCGGTGAATGTGCAGTATACAGAAGCTCACAGCAAACTGGCATAATTTTTCCCCTTAAAAATTTCCATTTAAAAGTATTTTCCACAATCTTTCTGCTGTTAGGTGCTCCAACAAAACATTTTAGTTTGCCAAAGGACTAACTTCTCAAAAACATATCAGAAAGCATTGGTTTTTGAGAAGCCAAAATCAAATATCTGTTGAAATTAAAATAGGTACCAAATAGGTTTTTACGAACAAGATCAAAGAGTTGCATTAAAATTTTCTTTAAATGGAAACCATTTTCTTCAGAAGTATGAATAACAGAAAACACCAAGTTATCTTGCTATGCAGAACTAATGTACATATGCATAAACTGTTAAAATTAATAGGATTAGGTTATTCACTTAAGCAGTTTGTATTGAAAATTCTTCTTTTTATGAGTGGCAGCTAAGGACATAGTAAGATAGTCAAAGGATGTACAAAATGAAATATGACTTCAGAGATTTTAAAATTCATAATTCTCAGTTCCCTAAGATACAATCTGATTACTTTTTGAAAATGTCACTGAAGGTCTGTCCCTGACCAATTGTTAAAAAAATATTAATCCTTCAGATGTGGGTCTGATCATCAGTTAAAACATATAAAAGGTTACAGCTCTGCTACTAAAACACCCAGAAAAATAGGTACCAACCAGTAGAAGCCAAAATATACAAAAATGTTCAAAATCATCAATGCTGCTATGAAATAGCAGTGCTGATGCGCTGACAGTTTTCGAATTTTCTTGTCTATCTGAAGAAAATGGCATGAAGCGCTTTGGACAAACAAAGAAAAACATGGTTGTCACACTGCCATCGGTATGCTAATGCTTGATATACAGTATGCTCAAGACAATTTTTTATACTACAAAAGACAATTTACCTGCTGCTGATTTTCCTTTTGTGTTTTAATTCTTGCTTCGATGCAATCTCTTGTTTCAGCAAATGCTTTACGCTGCGCAACTTCTGCAGAGAATCTCGTGCATACTCCTGCTATATTTGTACCGAAGAAAATCACGATATCTGCAAACACCTGAAAATTTTAAGGTTCATAAATAGTTCCAGTTGAGTTTTTATAAGTGAGCAATGCTCCAGAAACTTGAGTTTTTTCTTTTATACCACAAACAGTATATTATACCGATACAGTATATTGAGTGTGGTTTCCGTGTCCGAAACTTGTGGTCTAGCAGAAATTAGGCGGAACATAGAAGGAACCAAGTAATCATTAAAAAAAAATATGGCAAAGATTTAAAAATGAACCCAAAGAAAACAAAAAGCACCTCATACAAACTGAACTGAACCATTATCGCAGAGTGAATAGGGCAAAATCTTGCGTCGGCTGCTCCTATACGTCTCCCACATAAGAAATATGACAAAGATCCAATGATAAATAATTTGCCTTAAGATATAATTGAGTCTACAAGTATACAAGTCAAAAGAAATCTTTCCCATAAAAATATGATCAAAGCAAGCAGTACCTCATGAGTGTATGCCGTTTTGTCAGAATTTGCCAGATATGACAATAGCAGGTGAATTATGCTAAGAGACACTCCCGCTGTCGAGACAGCTAGCAATGGAAGTGGCATAAAAGTGTAGAGAGTGTAGGTTATGAGAACAGTTAACCAAATAGCATATCCCGTCCTGTAAATAGACAGTAAAAGTCGTTATTATTCAGAGGAGGCAACATAACAGCAAGAAAGTGCTTTTGAAAAAAAAAATAAGTTATATCATCTATCAAGTTCATATTTCATCAGCGAAACATGCCTGACAATAGAATACAGTAGGGTGATTGGACAAGACTTGTGATAAAGGCTTAGTGATAAATGCTATCATTTGCTTTAATGTTCCAGTACATATAATATTTTCTCTGTGCCAAATAATGTTTCAAGGCATTGGTTCCCTATCGTTATGAATCGTTCATTGAAGCACTATACAGTCGCTAATAGGGATGTTAGATTCAGAATTTAGAATCGAACAATGTTAATTCGGATTGATTCTTAGCATTTTGAGAAAATTAGACGCCATTCTAATAGATTCCTCTTGTATCGCAAATGTTAAGTTCTGTCATTGTCTGACCTCAGAAGCAAACATTTTAAAATTATTTGGCCTTTTAGGAATTTTTATGACAACTTTTTATTTTAAATTTATTTTAAACTTATTTATTTACTTTAAACTTTTAAAGTTTTATTGTGCCAAGTCGTAAAAACAATACACAGCTATTTCGTTCTTGTTGAGTGTTGCTCCAATCTGGACAGAATGTGTTTTTTTGGATTTTGTAAATAAAATAAAATACGGCATCTTAAATGGTTGGGAAAAAGTTTATTCTAAAATAGAATTATATTCGAAAAAGAGTAGATTCAATAATATTTTATTAGAGATTCGATTAAAAAAAATATTCGAAACTTGCATACCTAGTTGCTGAAGAATGTTACAAAAAAATCAAATACGATATTCGAATTCCTTCAAAAATGAGTACTGGTATATATTCAAATTTTGATATTCTGTTAATTGTGGCTTATGCAATTATCCATCTTCATTTCATAATTTTTTACAAACTCAATGAAACCCTCTTTTGCACGCACGCTTTGATCTCTATGCATAAACGAATGTGCCGAGGTGTAAGTGGTATACCACACTTCACGGATTATAAGCGCTAATGTTGTAATCCTCATCCAAGAATAAATGGGCGATTTGCCAATCGCACTAACTGGGCACCGATTAATTATTGATTTCAAGTTTCCCCAAAATAAACGACATAGTATTAGTAGACAATGTATTAAAATGCATAATGTGCATCTCGATCAGTAATAATTACGACAAGAAACCTTGATGGTTTTCGTTCCCAGGGTCTGAGGAAAATGGATCACACCAGGGTGATTGGTTAAACACCTCGAGAAAATTGACGTTTTTCGGTCAAAGATCGAAATGAAATCGCACACCTGGGCAGAAACGATGCTATGATCCATGCGTTTGGATTAATAAATTTTAGTATCGCTAGTGTATGATAAGGCGCAACGTGCACTTATGTTTCCGAAGAGTCATTCAGGGGCTCTTTGCCAAATTTAAGTACTGATAAATCCAGTTATCTTTGTGACCATTACTCTGTCGCATCCTATCTTGTGTAAAAAATAACGAAATTTTGGAAAAATGAGCTATTGTGACCATTACTAAGGAAGTGCTTATTGTTCGCAAAATACAGTATTAGGTAGTACTGATAGCATATCTGAGATCTGTATTTATGTGTCCATGAACATGGCTTAATTCAATTAATAAGATGAAAAAAATCAAGACATTTCTAACTTCGCTGGTGTGACAGAATAGACACAAAACAGACGTTTTCTGATTACAAAAATACTAAAATTAATTTAATTTAAGTAGTAATTTTTAATCCCTAACCACCCTGGAATATCTCACAACAAACTGAACTGCTATGGTAAAAGTGGTGTGATGGTTGTCTGGTCTAGGTGGTGATAAAACAGTCTACCACATTTATTTCTACTTCCGGGAGCCTGACACACATATTATCAGATTTAAAATATCAGGGAAAAATATCACTTTGAAATTACAAATGCTACAAACAAACAAAATATTTTGACAACTTACGTGTATATCTCGACTTTAACGATTGTATAAATATCCACAGCCAAAATCATTGTTAAGATAATGTAGCACAGATACAGCAGTGTATATTGAGAAAAAACGTTAAATAAAAATACGACCTGCAAACAAAAAAAATACCGTAAGTATTGTAAAAAATTATATAGGTTTTCAGAACATGAAAAAATATCGCTGGATATAAATAGGGTAAAAAAATATATTATCGAATTGAATATGCTCGATCCCAATCATGATTTTCACTTTGTAAAGAAAGTTTACAGACGGACCTCATCTCAATGACGCGATCCATTAAAGACTCATACTTAACAAAGGATGCTTTTGGAAAATGTAACTGATTAGTCTATGCTCAACAAACATATTATTCAAAGTATTATCATAACAATTGATAAAAAATAGAAAGGTGGATATTAAATTTCGAATTATACCGGTACTCAATCTTGGCAACTTGGAAGTAAGGTATACCTGTCTGCGGGTTCTAGAATGTATGTTGAAAGCAATTTCAGCTTAGTAAATACCAATATTATTCTTTTACATATCATCACTGTAAGGTACCAAGGTTTTCCTAGGACAGAGATGGTAAATCAATATTTCGTCACTAATATTCCGATGTCCTATTCGTAGTTTTGAAAATTCTAACAAAACCACATTTTCACAGACAAATTCTCAAAAATTTAATACAAGGAATCATTTCATCATATATTAACATTACATATGTTCTACTAATATATTATACTATCAGTTTAAGATTACAAGACTTGCATATAATGAAGCAACAAGATTATCGCTCACATAAACATATCAATGCAGGGATGTCCAAAACGAATCGAATATTCAAATACATTCGAAATCGATGGAAACATATTCGACATAGCAAAATTCCTGATTCTGGATATATTTCAGAATAGTGGGAATATTGAATAATGTCATTTTTATGGCATAAGTCCAGAAACAATTAACAAAAAAAATTTTTTTGCTCTCCAAACCGACCTAGTTTCACAGAATAGAGGGAATTATGTACTTCGGTCGAAATTTTCTGAATTTTGCAATTCGGATTTTTCTTAAAAAAGCTAGAATGCTACCTTTCCTCATAACATGGCAGAATTAAGAATGTAGTACCAGCAACTGCACTCTAAGTGAAAAACATCCCAAACGGGACTAAACCACCATGGTCGCTACCAAGTGCCTGAGTGGTATCTGCTCTGGGCAATGGTAGAACTATCTACCACTTTTTTGCTTCCTTTTAGTCACCTCTTACAACACACAGAAAATACGTTAGGACTATCCTAAACCTACAGGACAAAAGTTAAAAAATGAAAAAGATTGCCATTCATGTTCAAGGGATTATCCAGAAACTACTGAAGATGGTTGATTGATGTAGATAGAACAAGCAATCTGTATGTGTGAAATCTTGAGAAAATATTTATCTAAGTAAGATTCGAAGCGGTTTGAATCCGCAACATTTCAATATACGAAAATGTACCATACACAACAAAAATCAAATTTATTTACATTATTTATAAATTTTTTTTGTCTTAAATAAAATTTTGTTTTGTCAAGCTCGAACAATAGATGTATCATTTTTTAAAAAAATGCAGATCCAATTTTAAAAACCAAACCTTGGAAATAAAACATTTTGAGATCTTTAAAAGCAAATGTTTCAAAAACTTAAAAGGAAAATTTGTAGTTGATTAATCGCCAGTATGTACATTACGATGCTTATTCTTCCAATTATTAGAAGATAAGCATCGCTATCTGGTGGTTTTTGGCAATTAAAAATTTGAGGATATGAAACCTTATATCCAGTCAAAGAATTCTTTACAAAACATACTTTGTCAAGCATGAGCCAATGATCGCCCCGCTGAGGCGTGGTCCATCAGTGATTCATGAATGACAAAACAAAATTCCTGAGTAAGAGAAAAACACTTCAACAAATTTGAGTGCTTTCATAATTAAGATAAATTGTGCGGTCAAGCAAAAGCGGAATGAAAATGAAATTAAAAAACGAAAATGAAATTAAAAATTATCTACCTGCAAAATAAGACAAGCAAATATGAAACAACCGTAAACAATTCCATTTGAAATATCTGTATACTCAGATTGTGATCCTATATAATGAAAACCTGTGAAAACAAGAAAATTGACAACAGAGTGGTTAAAATTTAATATTGCACCAGATAGTAAGTGCAAGTACGTAATGAACACACTAACATGTTTAATTAGGATGAAGGTGGCAAACAAACAGAGAAGACTTTCCGAAAAAAATAAAATTCAGGCCTTGTAGGTATGGGCTTAAAAATATTCCTAACGTATCTCCTGCGTGTTGTAAGATGCGACTAAAATTAAATAATGAAGTGGTAGATAGGGTAGGGCAGATACCACTCTCTGAACTCTACCATAGTGGTTCAGTTTCGTATGGGAAAGTTTCCGCAATCACAATATAAAATAGAATATTGCTTCAACATTTCGGATAAGCTAAATTTGACCATATTTTGTGCATTTTGTAGCAAAGCCATAAGTGATGTTCAATTTTGTAACTTAAAATTTGGCATATATCATAATTTCACTGCAAAATTAGTCAATTTGCGGACAATCAAATAAAAAAATTCCTTTCATCAAAATCCTGAATATTCGGGTATCCCCACACTCAAGACGAAGCAAAAAGCAAATATTTTTTTTCATACTATAGCCACTTCTTGAAGTGAAGACCAAGGCCCTGTACCAGCAGCCACTTATAGACGGACAGGGCTAGAATTGACTGAAAGATATGATTTTTTCCCTCTGTCTTAGCATACCCAAGTTATTTCACCCTGGACTGAGTGGTAAGTATGGATTAACGAGTCTCATTCGCCAGGACTCTAACACGAGATATTTAACCTGCGATGCCAACATGTTTAACCACTAACTAGGCCAACGCGCACAATCCATCAGTAGCCCATACATAACGAAATTGAATTACTACCTTAATAATAATGAAATGCAAAGCAAATGTAAGTTCAACATTTACATTTAGGTCCTTCAATAGTACATTTGAGTTTAAAAGACAATTATGAAATCTAATTATAGCGTTCTATATTTATCGAAACCTTAGTATGCTAATCAATATCATATTTTGCAACACCTATAAATTTTGAATGCAAATTTATAAGATCATATTTATGATCATAATATTATGTTAACTGATGAATTTCCACTCCTATTTCAAATATTAGTGCATTAAAAATTGAATTAATTTAATAAAATATAATCTAAACACAGAATATTAAAAAATAGTAGTCAAATCAGTCAAATTCCATTAGCCTCACACATTTTAATCAAGCTTATGTCAGTTTTTTACATATTTTGAATTTCAATAATCTTTACCAAGTTCATGACAATGTCAGGTACTTCTAATCTCAATATCAAAAATTGATTACTTAATAAATTAATATTATTCTTGATGTATTTTAAATATTTTCAGTTCAAAATAATTCTGAGAAATTTTGTGACAAAATTTTCAACTTTCAACACAAAAAATTGATTTTTTAAATTTAAAGAAGAACTCGCGTAAAAAATAATTGATTTTGGCAGCATTAACTTGCAATCACCACTTCAAATCAAGCGCATACTTTTAGGTCCTAATCTAGTCTGTAACAATGCTACTATAAATAGTCAACAAACTGTCTGATAAAAAGACAATTACCCGTACATGGGCCATTGAATGATTGTGCTTTTGAGATGCTTTCCATGATTGCTCCCAAGCATGATGGTTATCATCATGGTATGCCACTTGTTACTAAGTATAATCTAAATTTTGTGGTTTTCGTTTTAAAATTCGCGGAACGTTTGCTTTATGATTGATTTGTATTTATTTTTGAAATGAAATGAACAAATGACGATAAGATTTGTTTGTCAAGATTATTATAAGAGGGATGAAAAATGCGTGAATTGTGAAGTATCACAATTCTGAACAAATTTTTCAAGGAAAATCTGTATCCCAATTTTTGTTAAGTATGAGGCAATGACGAATCTGCCGACGAGACGCGGACCCACACATCGGTACTGGGTAGTCCTTGATAAGCTTTATGACCATCAACACAAACTGCAGCGCCTGCAATGCTGCCCTTATTAGGTTTTGTGAATGGACCATCAATATCATTATAGCACAAAAGAGTGATTCATATGAAGCGTAATTCATATGACCTATCTAAAGAGGTCATGGTGCCATGGCCCTGGTATAGTCCCCGTTTGCCCTTTAATAATGAACAACCTCCAACTTGTTTGTTGGTGAAATGCACAGTAAAAATGCAATTCCAAAAAAGTTTTGAAAAATCTGATTTGATACCTAATTTTACTTTAATTGCATCTTAGACTGAAAGCTCGAAAAATTTCATTTCACTTGATTGAGCAATGTAAATACAACAAAAAAATCCCAACATTTTTATCCTAATTCAAGTAATTGTTTTCATATTACTTTGAACAACTAGACCATGCAGTTAAACGTAATTGGGAAAAAATGGAGTCAGATCTTATGGCAGAAACACCTAGGCTACGAAAGTATAGGGTCTTTTCTGCATTCATTCATGGCCCACACATGAAACAACACTCAAATTTTACCTGATATTACAAAAAAGTTAATTTGAATCAACTTGACCTGAGCGATGTTGCCACGAGTCCCGCTGGGCCTTCGTTTCTTAGTACCGATAATAATATTTCCAAAAATATCCAGATTGGCGTGAAAGCCTCACATCAGCCCATTGGGGGAAAACAAAATCTTATCATCAACGATACCCATTACCACGTTATGCTATTAAAATGATGCCAATACACCTATTTAATAATGCATGGAGGATTAAAATTTACAGCATTAAATTTCGGCCTTTCGGCATCATTGCCGCATCAAGAAAAGTTCACTTAAGTGTGTTTTGACATAACAACTCGTCAGCAGGGGAAGCATGTTTTCAACCCACTTAATAATAATATGAGGCTTTAAACATAGTTAAGTCATATGTGTACTACCAGTGAAGGCTACCGGTAAATTTGAATATCTTGCGATTAAAATAATAATAAACATAAATACCGAAGCCTTTCTGAAAGTTGCAAATTTACACATATTACATCAAAATCTAAATCTTTCTGGTTCAGTTGATTTCAAATAACTCGAAAATTACCATCAAATTTATAAATTCTCAGATCAAATAAAATAATCTGAACCGCTGTATACACCAATGGTACTAAAATAGTTTACGGTGCTAATGGATGTAGATGTATTTGTCAAATTGATAACATTTTTAGTCTATGAAAACAAATAAATTTATTTATGATATTGTCGAATATATATCATTTATAAATACCTAAAAGAAGAGGTTTGGTTATATGAAAACTTGCATATAAACAAATATATATATATATATATATATACCGATATTTATTTCAGCAAGTGTTTCAATTCGCTGCACAGTATTTTATAACTATTTGAAATTTCCGAGAGATCAGAACCAGGTTCATTATTTTGAAATATTTTTGAGATGTTGCTAATATTTGATTCAGTGATGACTTTTGACAGATAAAAGGTAAAATTTAACCAAAAAAAATCATTTTTCTTCAAACAGACCTTTTATTGTGTCAAGTATGCGCCACAGATGGGATGCCCATAGTCGGCACAATCCATCATTGGCCATACTTAACGGATCCTCACGGATCATCATATCAAAAACACTATTTGGTTGAGCATAAGCAACCAATATTCCGCACCTAGTACTTTTATTGAACAAAATGTGTTCAAAAGAAAACTTTGCTTTGGGTAAGATCACCTATAGAGGATTGTCTAATAAATTAGTCTTTATCTCAAATCAAACATTGACACTTGATATACTTATATAATTCAAAATGATATTTTCAAAATCCCTCTTGAACAACTTCTAGCCTGCAAAGGCTTAATAAAAGTTCACAAAGCGGTCAGAAGTGATTCAGTACTTCATTATGGCCAATGAATCACCTAATGGAGCATAACAGGCATCGGGTCAGTGTGCTAAAATAGAACTGACCAACTGATTTATTGAAACTTGGAATGCTAGTATTTGTTATATATTAACACCTCTTCTTGGAGGGGACTAAAGGCCTGTACCCGCAGCAGGAAAGATATATTTGTGGCTTGACTCAGCCTAACCAAGCTATAACATCCTAAGTTGAGTCGTTCAGTATTTTCACAGCGACACACTCAAAATGCTTTTTTTATATCTTCCAGCAAGAGAATATATATATCATGAAACAGGGCCGCTTTATTAAAATTTTCTTCTGATGGAACCCATTTCCATTGAGTGTTTCTCAAGTCTGAAGCAAACAAATTTTCTATAAGAGCGATTATTGTTAGTGACAAAAGAAAACAAAACTTTCTCACCTGTTAAAAATACACAAAGTGTGATAATAAGCCACAATAAAATGGTAAGACTTTTCATATTGAGTCGAAAAAAATATCTTTGATATAATCTTTCGACTGATGATGATTCGAATTGCATTCCGCTGAAAAATTTCTTGATGGGACCTTTCGTCCATAATCTGTGAAAAATTTATTAATATACATTAGCAAATAGTAAAATCATGATATATGATTGATGCCAAATTTCATGTTATGAAAACTTCCCAAAAAAATCTTTTCCAGACTTTCCCTGAAATTGAAAATTTTATTTAGTATTTATTTTTATTTAATCACTAGAGGCTCCTGGTGCTCAAGGGAATTGTGCTAAAGGCTATAGTGTAGTGATCCTAATAAACATAGATCTAGTCGTCTATTGAACTAGGCCTATATTCCGAAAATTTGGAAGTATTCCTGCGAGCAACAATGGGGATGAGTCCAATTGAAAGATAAACAATACTCAAGGAGTGAAGATCTGCAGCGCTCAATTTGTATTGTAAAATATTTAATTGTTTGCACACGGTACCCTATTTTAATTAATTAAATAAAACTTTAAAATATTAGGTCTGTCCAATAAACTGACATTTGAACACTTTCCCAATTTGAGATCAATAACTGAGTAAAATAAGCTAATTAAAAAAGGCAGGTATGGTTCAGGTAATGGATTGGGTTAATTAAAAGCACATAGGCTCATGTCCTTTCAGGACTGGCTTAAGGATTTTGCCATTAATAACATGATTAAAAGTATAGATAGACTCCAAATCCAGTTGAGGTGAAAAACTTGTGTCCTACCCCCGCCACTACCCCATCGAAAAAAAATTTAGACAAAACATCTTTTGTTAAGTATGAGTCACTGATGGATCGCGTCGAGAAGTTCGGTCAGTAGCCTTATCCACTCAAGTATCTGGTGATAAAAGACTCGTATAAGATAAAACCCTAAAAATTAGGTGACAACGAGAAATCAACAGTAACGTACAAATCTGCAGCAGAATTTTTACATGGCCCATTGGCGAACGTTAGGGTGGTTGAAATCTTTTTTTTAAAATAAGTGCAAGAACCTGGCCTTTCGCCCAAAATTAATTTTCCCAATATTTTCACAGAGTATCCACCTACCACTAGATGGCTATTGAGCGCTAAAGGTCGACGAAAGGTCACATTTAGTAAATTGTTCATAATTTTGTCACCGTTGCAATTGGAGAGTTGATTCTCTTTCTCTTTTCTTGAAATTTAGCCCAAAATTAGTCAAAATACAATTTTTGTGTTTTAATAGTAAATATCAACTGTTATCTGTGCATTTGTGTCAGATTTGCCCAATCGAGAACATGATATGGACAACTAAAAAGGTGAAATAGTGCCTAATAGCATGTCAAAATAATATGTCAATGAAATAATGGTGATCAGTGAGCAATGAGAACAGGTAAGTTTTTTTAAAAAGAAAAACCTCAGGAACAAGTTATAAAATGCAATAACGGACATGGTAGAGCAGGAGGCGAAAGATCGAAAGTTTATAGAATCCCCAGTATGACCTTGCAACACGAGTTTTGTTTTTTAATATGTGAACCAGAATGCATTAAATTGAAAATTATCAAAAATTTATTCGGTAAATCCCAATATTGACTCACATTTACAACATCATCTTCATATAGTTATTAGCAATATTACAAAAAAGAGAAATATAGTACAAAATTGACAGCAGTAGGGTGAGCTTTAGAGGGTTTTTTATCGAAAGGGTTCCAAATATTAAACAATTTAAATCCAAAACTGCAATTTCATGTGAGTAATAGATTTGATTCTAATTTTCAATGGTGTCAAATATAATTGACACCACAGTGGGCGCGATGGCCTAGTGGTTAAACATGTTGGCATCGCAGGTTGAAGACCTCGGGTTCGAGCCCCGGCGAGTCCGGCTCGCTTATCCACGCCCACCACTCAACCCAGGGTGTAATAACTTGGGTAGGCTAAGCCGAACAGGAAAAGATCATATCTTTCCAGTAATTGTAACCCTGTCCGCCCATAACTGGCCGCTGTTACAGGTGACCCACTCAAAGAAGTGGCTATAAAAAAAATAAATAAATAATTAGGACACATTAACCCTTGTTTGTTAAAGAATTTTTTGGCAGAATCGATTCTTCAACTCTATGCCCATTGCACACTAATGCAGTGTTCCACTATGTTATCAGGAATTTAGTAGAAATAGGATTCAATATCTTATATTCGATTTATCATTAAAACTTCTGGATTTGTGATTTTCCCATCCCTGACAGTAAACCAGTTCTACTTATTAAGATCCCAATCGATTTGAATACATGTCAATTCGGATGATTCAAATACCGATCCTAAGATTCAATGAGGACTTTGAGCTAAATCGTGGTGAAATTTTGCATATATTTCAAATATTTTACCAATGTGTTGAAAATTTCTCCATATCATATTCAAATTTTTTATAACTTTCTCATAATTAAATCAGATTCAATTCAAAATGATATGATTTGAGTTTTAATCTGAAAATATTCTGTTACAGCCCTTGGCACCAAATGTGTTCCACTTTGTTTGCCTGACAAATGTATACACATTATGTCAAAAAAATTTAGAAACTTTGAGACAAATTGTACATAAAATGCAATTTTGAAAATCTGAAGCATTGAAAGAAACATTAAATCATTGCATAGCTTCCACGAATGTTGCAACCTTTACTCACGGAACAGGATTTACAGTTTGATTAAAAAATAAAATATAGAGGTGTTGAAACTTGAAATACTGGTACTTTACAACGATAAAAATTCTGCACTACATTTTTGACTCAATGCATACACACTTGTCTGGCTGAGTATCGGCATAGTTTCTTAGGCTAGAGAAACTAGTTTGCTAAAAATTATTCATACGTAGAAGCCACTTCAGGTAAACAAAAAAAATACATGATTTTGCAAAAATATTTGTTGGACATTGTATAAGTTTTTCTCTGTGATCATCATAATGTATGTTTTTGTCAAAAGGATGTTCGTCCATTATAAAAGCAAAGGAGCTTT
This sequence comes from Styela plicata, assembly GCA_963675895.2. Taxonomy (NCBI): domain Eukaryota; kingdom Metazoa; phylum Chordata; class Ascidiacea; order Stolidobranchia; family Styelidae; genus Styela; species Styela plicata. The sequence continues at coordinate 4,873,461 of OZ023150.1, forward strand.
ATGTCTGTGAGGGAAGGAGGTAGTTTTTTACCTCTACCTAGGTGATACCACTGATTTGGCGATGAAATTGAATAGTTGAAATTGAAGTTCACAAAATCCTTGAAATTTTTTACATTGTTCATTCTAATTTACTCGTAAATTGTGATCTTATGTCTAACTGTCTTTTTTATGTCTCGAGTGATATGAAGGTCTACGGGAGCCAATATATTATTTGTATTGCTTCTCTCAATTCCCTTCCTTGTCCATTTAAGCATGTTTTATTTTATCCTAGTGCTTTTTGAAGACTCAATTTGATATTGTTATGTTTTTTATCCTTATGCCTTCCCCATTTCTTTAGCAGTGTTACTGAAGTTTGGGGCAGTAACCTTATTTTTTGTCCAAGTTCTGGGTTACAAGAATCTAGCACGAATACACAGAAAACAGTTGATATCTACTACTAAAACACAAAAATTCTAATTTGACTCAGTTTGGGCCAAATTTCAAAGAAATGTCGAATATAGGAATTCATGTACTCTGATTTATTTATTTGAGAAAAGGATCAACTCTCTAGCTCCAACGGTTACAGAGTTAAAGAATTTACCGAATGATCTTTCGATGACCTTTAGCGCTCAGTAGTCACCTAGTGGCAGGTGGACCCATGTGAAAACATGGCGAAAAAAGCGAGGTTTTTACACTGCAGACTTTTTTTCATTTTTCACTCCACTCTACTGAACATGGCAGACTGATAGATCTTGCAGCCAAGCCAGCAAAAAACTAATATAAATGGTAAATAGGATAATTGAATTAAAATCCACTCCAATGGACTAAAAAAACAGCCGTCTAGACTGGAATAGTCACAAATGCTATTTTGAACAATACAATAATGCAATCAATATCGGAATGATTCTTTTCTCATATATATATCACGAGGCAGTAAAAATTGGTGAAAAGAATCACTTTGAATGGTTGAATTGTTTGCACAACCTAAACATTTCAATGAGTTTGACTGAAGAGCCCATTTGGAAAAGGTGCAAATAACTCTTTAGAGTATTCCTCTCATCTGTAATCACATTAAGCTATTTACAAGAGTATTCAAATACTCTCGAAAAGAGCAACTTTTGAACAAAATGGAGTTATTAGAAATGTATCAATAAATTCTCGTTCATTCACCTGAAAAGTAGCTGATGATGTTAACATTAAGTCTTCAAAATTAAAAACAGAAGTGAAATAAAGGGGTTTTTATACCAAACTGTGATTAATATTAGAAATATACGGGGGTGAAAAACACAAGAGTGCAGCGTACTTCCATACAGAAACTCTTAAGGTATTTGCCTCAAGGATTGCGGTGCAATCCACCAGTGACTCACGATTTGAAAAAAAACATGTAGACAATGATAGATTTGCAGATTTGCTAGGCACGATACATGAGCCAAATTATCTAGAGATGCTATCAAATATAATAGCTCTATTTGTAATTGACATCGCACCTCCAAATTTAGAATAAAATATGAGAGAAAATAAAACACTGACAATAAATAAGATAGCGTAAAAATCTTGCCTGTGGCACATAAAACATTTTCCCTTGACTTTATCATCTTTATGCATCGATGTATTATTTTCATCCAATTGATTATGAATTTGGTGAATTGTGCCGACAGTAGATGTTGTATTATTATTAACGTGTATCGTGGTTGTCGAACCGTCACCATTTCTTTCCGTTATGCTGAATTCGTACCTTCCTGAAGATCTGTAGGGAGATGCCGCATTAGTATGAACAACACTAGGCGACGTTGATTTTGGAGTGTGGTTTTTGTTACTATGGCTAGTCCTGACTAATTCATGTCCTTTTATAGGCACTTGCGGCATCTGGTTTATATTATTTTGCCTCCTTGATTTCTGTTTTTGCTTTAAAGCTACTGGACTGTTCTGCACCGAAGCTGACATGTAAGGATTAACGTCGTGAGCATCTTTTGTCCGTCGATTCACTGGAAAAACAAACAAGTTTCAGTGTTACATAAGTATATATATATTAGTTAAATCATCAAGCTATGCTAAGATTCGGAAAAAAATATGAAAAGCATTATTATCTTTTTCCATACATGTACCGTAGATAAAATCTGGTGATGTGCCTGTTCATCCGAGACACATGCATGGTTGTCTATGTACCAGTCATTTCGCATGACTCATCTAAAGAATGTATAGGTGCTGCATGGTTACGGAGCCTGTCCAAGAAAGGATCGTAGATAAATCAAGCTATGAATAGTATTTGTGAGGCCTGATCAAGCATAATCTAAATGGATGATTAATAATTTAGTGTGTAATAAATCACCTGAAAAATATAATAATCATAATTATCTTGACAATTTTATAATTTTACAAACTTAAAACCAAGGTGTGCAAATTACATAAATCATTGAAGCAGCAATGGGGCATTGATTTTAAACCAGTTAGTGCCAAAGACTGCCTGGTTATGTTGACCTAAAGTACCGGTATAATGTTGCAATTCAAACATTTATTATTGGATCCTAAATTTACGATGATTTCAAACAAGTGTGCTAAGCATATTTAAAATTTTGTTCTGGTTCATCCAATCACTAACTACAATTGGATCTAGCCGTACGGACAAAATAAAACTACAATTTGGTTTTTTGATTTGGGAATGAGCAGAAACCGACAATGTATTTCAGATAAATTGAAATAAAGTACCGGTACATGAAAATGTTTGGAAAAGATGTTTTCGTCAGTTTATCGCTATCAGAAATATTTTATGAACTTGTTTTGTTAAGTTTGAGACGTGCCGAACAGGTGTGGTCCATCAGGCTTTCAGCTTGACAAAATTATATTTTTTTTTATTGAAATTATAACTCTATAAAACTTATCTCTTCAAAAGTTTACTACCCGGTAATCGGGAAACCTGAAATCACACAAACTATTCTTCATGAAAAAAACTGAAGATTACCATAAGGACTGTTTGACAGTGAAGTTGCTGATTTAGCTCTGAAGATTTTGAAGATGTTCTTTTTGCTAACAGTCTCTGGGGATCGGCAAAGTTGGGCATCTGAAATAAAGAAAATTAAATTATTTTCATTATAATTAGCAATTGATCCAGAAACATCTCGCATAAGATGTGATTCACCCTAGACTAGCAGAATGTAAGATACATTGCTACTTCGACACTAAAGAATAAGCGTTAATTTACTAAATAGAAATATATCATGATAAATTACCTGTTAGAAAATCACAACAAAATGCGTTTTTTATTGTTGTGCGAATGATATGGCGCTAACGACATATAATCGGCATTACTATAGAATAACAGTGTTGATTGTTTTAAATAGTTTTGACCTTACCAAGGAAACGACATTTGGACATCTTTAATAAAATGACATAGGTGAGTTGGACAGTGGCGAAGGAAAATAAGATTAAGGCGACCTGTCAAACATATGAAAAAAATGAATACCTGCCTGTGTAGTTGCCTGTATTATATTAATGCGGATATTAAAATTAAACTACAATTATGTAATAATGCTAAGTATAAGCCATTGATGTGATCCCCTTGTGGTTCTTCAATGACAAAAAAAATGATTGGGATTCCTGATTGGGATTTTGATAAAAATTACTTGATCAGTGCGCTTTGTTGGGTACCACATATACCGGTACCTTTTTTTTATTCATGTCACAAATCTCATAAACTGAAATGTCAATATTGATATGAAAAAGAAACAAATCAACCAACATTGGTATTAATAAGATGCACTTATGGAAGGTAGAAAATTATATGAGAGAGTAGGTCGTGCATAATTTGATATGGCGGAATGTGGGTGTCACTCATAGACATGTCACTAATGAACATTGGAAGTAAAAAACTGATGGGTATCCAAAATCTTCAAGTCATTTTCTTGGGATGGATAAAATAAGTCTTATAGTATTATTTGCAGTGCCAGTATCGATGACTTCGAACCTTTTTCTACGACTTGGTTGCTATCAGACACTAAAAAGAGACATTTTAATCTTCCCCCAAATTAATTATGTACAGAGCCATCCATGTTACTTCACGACTCAACGTTTCTTTAAAAAAAAGTTGAAACAGAAACAATAACAGCTTTAATAATACTTTTGTTTTGAACACTCTCATAGATGTAAAGGCGTCCCTATCCAAACAGTCAGTCAGGTACCTATTTGAAAATTACGATTAAAAACATGGGAATTTCTTTTTTCCATAATTTTTTCAATTGATTCATTTTGCTGCAAAATCACGATATGTGCCCAAATTTACAATGTAAATGTTACCATAAATCATGATTTTGCTGCAAAATGGACAAAATATGGTCTGGTGTCAGCAAATTCTGTTTATCTGAAATATTGAAAGATTATTTAATTTATAAATTATTATTCAATTACCTATTAATACAATGAAATTCTAAAATCGTTTAAAACTAAACCATACAAAAATAGAATGAGAGGGCACTTCAAATTCTCCCATATGTACTTGACTTGTATGGCATGATACCACAATAATTCAACAAATTTTACAGCAAATGTTTGTTACTTTGTAAAAAATAAGGTTGCACTTTTGAAGGGGGTAGAGGTACCTATCCAAAATATTTTCGGTATGTTGGATTATTTGATATCCAGAAACTTGTCCTTCCTTTTCTTCGAATAACATAAGAACATCTTCTTAATTGGACAATTCGTACAAATGAACAATATGCAACATTTCACATTACTGCATAATTTAGCATTTATTTACTTCTTCGAAATTCCACCGCAGCGCTATTAATACTAAAAACAGTCACATTTTGGTTATATAAAAACTTATTGATTTTATTCATAGAATTTGAACGTTTTGTTAACAATAGACTAGTATTAAATTAAATTTGGAAAAACAAACGCATTCGAAGTGGGATTTACATATACAAATATGGCAGTTCACAATCTGCCTTGAACCTGGGATTAAACCGATGACCCCTAAATCAATGTATGAAATTAAAAAAAAAATTGAATAGTCCATCAAGTTTTTATAAAATTAATAGACTGAATTACTAAAATGAACACAGAATTAACACAATAGTGTTTTTATTTTAAATTTTTATAAAATGAGTTATCATGATCCCACATTTAATTAAACGAGTATTGTTCGGGTACATATTAGTCAGGGCCAAGGTCGAAATAACTGTATGTTTGAAACTTATACAGTACAGTACAGTACAGTACTTATACAGTGTTCCAAATACTTTTCCTCAGCTAACTGAATGTTTAAAATTTTTACCTGTTTCATAAGTTTTCATTTGGTAATATAAGCACAGCTTTGTTTGATAAAAGATCCAAATTTTCAAATTCCAAATTTATATTTGCAGACAGTTTTAACTGTTTTAGCCAAACACACATGAGGTCCTATATTAGATAACAAACTTCCGAAACATCCTTATCAACGACAATATTACCGTTCTCTTGCGAATTGAAGAACCTTATTTACACAATGCTCTCAAAGAGTTTAATCAACATGTGTTCTGTAGAATAAGATTCATCGATCACACCGTCATGATCCGTGGCACAAATTTGGGATTTAGAACCCATAGTGGCTTCCAATTATGATATACACATTGCAACTCCAAATTTAGGTCTTACGTTGAATAACATAATTTTTTTAATAAGAATGATCGAATCACAAGGCAAACATTTAGAGACGCCAGACAAAGTTTATCTGTTGAATATTCTCAGGGAATTTGAACCCTTTTTGACCTTGGGCTCGAAAGATTTACTGAAACTCGCTACAGTTTATGGTACTGGTGTTTGCGGTAATAATAATTACTTTGTGGTGGCTTTAGACGAGAAAATTCTTTAAAATCAAGCATGAACTATAGATATCTATGGTCAATGTAATATCAGACAAATCATCGATAAACCGTCTTTTAATAATAACCAGACATTAATTAAATGTATATATATATAATTATGGCTATTGCACCTTATAAAAAGGATTTCCGATGTTAACCTAATTAAAAAAACTTTCCAATATTATTGTAAGGTAATAAAATCAAAGATAGAAAAGTGTAATTAGATTATGTCACTGTTTATCAGTTGACATTGTGAGGTGATCTATCCCAAGATAACAGAGCACTCGGATATTCTCAGTGTTTTGACATTTGGTTCAGACTGGCAGAATGTCAACTACTCTGCTACTGAGACACCCAAAGAAAATGTATTATAGCAAGTTGTTAATATTTCATGATATCTCTTGCTTGAAGACGGAAACATTACTTTTTGAGTGTCTGGTATAAAAAAAACTATTGAAAATGGTTAAAAATCATCAATAGCAGACTTGACTGTACTTTTTTAAGAGCTGTTGACAGATTTTTGATATCTGGATAACAAAAATGCAATTATCCGAAATATAGATTATCCAAAATGTTCGAGCATACAATAATAGCATCGAAATAATCCATAATTGTGTACTATATAGCATAAGTTTGATTTTACAGAAAAATGAATAACTTTTTAAATTAATTTGTAAAACAATTTCGGATCACCTACTATGCCAGTAAGGATACACTACTGGCACTTGCATTATGAGAAAACAATTTCCTTTGTAATATTATTTAATATCCTATCAAGTTTCATTCATTGGTTAAGCTAGGTGACATAAAATGAGCAAAATTGGCACCCAATTATCAGATTAAACATTATGTTCTCTCGAACATCAATTAGAAACATGAAATTAAACAACTATAGAGTAAAAAAAAACTAAAAATAGCGGCTGTCTGGATATGTTTTAAATTTAATTAAAGAAAACGAATCACGTTATAGCTTTACATATCAATTAATAAACATATGAGAAAAAATATAAAAGATATTGTTTAAAAATAAATTCATTTTGAATATATATATCGTAAGCAATAGAAAAAATCTGACAACATATTAATACTATATTATAATTATTGTATAATTATTAATTGAGGAGTCTCGGACTTGCGGCAAGTTGACAGAATCTTTTACTTTCAAGTGCCAAGACTTAAAATTTTCAAAAAGTTTCACAATTATGATAACTTTTAAGCATTTTGTCCAATTTTTTTACACCAGTAAGACAATATTTGTCCGTTCATACTGTTTGAGTATGCGAATAAAGAGCAGGAAAACATGTTGACAAAAAGGCTAATTTGAGATTTATATACAATAAACATTCAACTGGCAGAAATTTCAGCTTGCAGTTGATAGAAAATGCTTTCCTCTGGTTAAATATTAATAGAATCCTATTTTCAAAATAGATCTGTTCAATAAACTAGTTCCTCAGACTAAAGAAGCATATGACTTGGGTGTTAATAACGAAATGACCATCTTTGACAGATTGCCAACCCAGGAAAGATTGGGTTTAAAGTCTACTTTTATATCTTGAGAAAACAATTGAGATGATAAATTGTATTGATGAATACAACGACTCGACCATCTCAGCCATCGAGTCCGCCACCACTCAAATGGATGCTTGGCCGATTGCAATTGCAAGATAACACACATGGAATCCTATCAAAATATCAATCAATCATCCTATCAATCATATTAAGTTTGTCAATAATACAAAACTTTTACAGAAAGAAGTATCCTAGCTAGAAGTGTTTCACTACAGCAACATTTTCAATATTTTCAAGTGAACTTGTGACATTTTGTCAGACTGGCAAAACACCAGCTCTGTTTCTCAGACACCGAAAGAAGATTGGTTTGATCAGAAGGAAATTTAGCATCTAGAAATTTAGATCTAAATGTCTCTTTTTGGGTGTTTCGTTGAACTGTATAAAAAGGTTCAAATTTGTCAATATTGCTACGAAATAGCAGTGTTGATGGTTTTGATGCTTTTTCGTTTACTGGTATCCAAAGAAAATGACAAACGTTCTGGACGCCTGGAGAAAACCAAGAATATGCCACCCTGCATTTAGCCGTAAACAAAGTATCAGTACGCATAGTTTCGAATTCAGAGTACATAATTGCTTAGATATCTATATACGAAAACCCTGATGATCATGAAACAGGACAATTTTCGATTAGGTAGTCAAATTTTGCCCCAACCAACAACAAATATATATTTTCGCAATGTCAAACTATGCACAGTTTTGTGCACTATCTATGGATGAATGATGAACCAAGATATTATGTCGAATGATCTTTTGACTGCTGCAGATTATATTACGACTACGAAGCTGGTATTATTCGTTCTTTTGGAGGATTGGGGCAGACTGGCTAAATACCAGATACTATGCTGCTCAGAAACCCAAAGAAAATGACAAACATTCTAGACACCCGGAGAAAGCCTAGATTTTACCACTCACTGGTTGGCTCATATATTTTCCATTTTGTAGCAAAGCCGTGATTTATGTCCAATTTTACAATATAAAAAATCAATATATATATATCATAATATTTTACATATCCAATTATTTTCTTAATTTCGTAATGTATGTGAACCACTTCGTGCTTGGACTGAACCATTAACAGCGACGAGATAAAGCACTAGCATAAAAAGAATATATTTAGTTACGAAGGCTTAGCATCAAAAATACCAATAAGCAAATACACGGGCATTAATCAAGAGTTCATTGTTGGTAGAAGTGGCAGCAGTGAAAAACGTGCTGCTAGTTATAGACAAATATTTAACGCAAGTGTATAATGAATTTCAGTTACTGGTACTAAAATTGAACAAATAGGGAAGAAATTTAAAAAAAAATCAAAAAATGTATACACTGACTTGAAAAAAACAAAAACATAATGTAGAGCTTTGGTACTGTACCTGATTTGCATTCTGCAGTTGCAACTCTTGGAGAAGTACAAGATGAACCATCACCATTTGAATTTAGGTTGTTCTTAATCTTTCCGTGCTTTGTGGCATCTTTAAACTGATTTTTGGAGTTCTTGGATTTTTCTAGTAAACCTGAACATGGTAATATGCTGTTATTTAATATGAAACAGAGAGAAAGCAAATGATTTTACTGTGGTTGAAAAAGAGGGAACACAAGCAAGCATGCCATTTGTAGATTTTTACCCAGTCAGAAAAATATTGACCAAACATGTTTTGTTAAGTGTGGGTCACTGATGGATCGTGCCGCTGAGGCGCGATCCATCTGTGGCTCATACTTAAAAAAATAAAATTTCTGACTGGGTATTCTTCTCATTCTCGTAGCACAGCGGGAGGGAAGGAATCTCGGGATTATACTAAATTGAATTGTTTGAATCAGTCAGATATTTCGTGAATCACTGGCACTATATTCAATGTGGCTACCCAAATTAAAATAATAGCAAATAATCCTTTTCCACTGACTGATCACACACTCTAAGCATGGATCACCTGTGATTTATTTACAACTAAATAACAGACATAGAGCTGCAGAAAAACAATTCCAATTATAACAGCATTTTGGAGTTTCTTTTGACAAAAGAGAGGGAGCTAAGAGTCAATTACAATGCAATGAAGTTGACTGATCGATCCAGTTTAGGTAAAGTAAAGTGAGGTATTTGATCTGATTCCGGAAGTATTCAAAAATACCCAGCCATCATTTTGTAATCTCTAATTCAAAATCACATGGACAGACAATAATTTTTGTTAAAATCTTTCATTCAAGTATAATCTACATAAAAATATTTCACAAAAACACAGTAGAATAAGAAGTTTAGCATAAAAAAAACACTGATAATTTCCTCACAAAACTTTATTTGTGGCTCTCATTTAAAAAAAATGCCCTGCACAAAATACACAATATAAAAGATTAAGAAGACAAAAGCAAAGGAAATATCAGATAGCAAGAATATAAAACACTACATGGACACACTATCATGCAAGATATCAACATGCAATATAACGTTCACGCAGCTCATAGCACGTATATATATAATCCTATTAGATAAACAACTAACTTCACTTGCCCCTTATTATTGAATACTCAATAGATGTACTTCTCAAGTCACTTAGTAAAAACAAGTTAATGCAGCAATATTATGTAAAATACACTAATGAATAAGTATTGCATTAAAAAGATTGTTGCCATACTGCAGTGAAAAAATCTGAATTTCTGGAAATAGTCAGGCTAATGAGACAAAGTTGATAAAAAAACTTTGGTTAAAAGGTAGAAACGCCTATCTTCAGAATAGTTGGACGATCAATTCTTGATTGAATATCAAGTGTGATTACTTTTAATGTTGCTATGTATTTATATAGTTTGGCAAAAGTTTGGGCTCACTAACGTATTTCTAGCACCACCATATTTTTATTTTGTGAAATTCAACTTTTTTTTCACGTTTTTTAGCAAAAAATATTTGAAAAATAATTAAAAATATTTGAGAGCTTAAAATTACAACTCCAATATGCGCGTCAGTCCTTTGCAAGGGCTATTATTATAAAAAGAAGGCCTTCCATTTCATCCAAAAAACATAGAATAAATAATAAAAAAAATCTAAAATCTGGCAATATCCATAGCAGAGCATCTAAATTTGTAAAAACAATACAGAAATATCATTGCAGATTGCATGATCAGACTCCATAATCCATAACTTAATGGGTTGATGTATTTCCATTACCATAAGGAATTTATAACCTGAAGCCCCAAATCACTTGTGACACTTTTCCTAAAGATAACAGAGTGTGTTGACCATTCCAAATCTAGGTAAATCTATACTTTAAATGAGTGTAGATCTGTGAGCGCGAAATAATCTAATCTAACTGTCAAAATTATTACAAATTAGTATTATTACAAATTATAATGCAATCTATGGAGCAACACAAAAAATCAGTAACAGATCATAGTTGTGACGATAACTCAACTATTCATAATAGGGTCATCTCCATCACGAAGATGTTGCCAAAAATTTTTTCTGTACCATACTTGGCAAAAGCAATCGTCTGCTCGGGCTCTGATTTTTTTAATCCCAAAGTGTACGTAATCTACAAGAAAAGGTGAACAAAGTGACGAAAAATTACACGTGCAAACATTAGCGCCATTCATGTTTTATTCAGTCGAGCATCGACCAGTGTTGGACTTTAGATATTTCATGTATGCCTGTCAATATGTACCTATGTATAATATACGCAAGGGTAGGGTTGTCATAACATGAACAAGGCGAACAATTATGCTCATATGCGTTAACGCGTTTTTGTCTCGGAACCAATATCGACTTTATCGATCGTCCTACATGTCCACATAATTTTGAAGCTTGAACAAATTTATTTTCAAATCTATTTCCAAATGAATAAAATCGAAATCTCAAAGATTGATACTCATGCGAGGGCCAAGCCGGCGAAGCCGATCGAGGATCATATTCCACTAAATTAGACCAAGCTTTGGTAATGGATAAACGACGCATTCACGCAAGATAAAACGAACATTGAACATTCAACTCGATCGAGCTTAGCCATATGGGTCATGTCTTAATAAAAACAAATAAAAATATTAATGGCAGACTAACTGATCCTTTGTTGAGTTAGCGAGAAAGTCCATTGCCTCAAGTCCAAATCACCAAGAATAGCCATGAGTATTTGTAGCGCGTGGGTGACTTTTTTTTACATGTACAAGTTTTGTTTCATCACCCCATAGTAATATTTCAGACTATACAAGTCTGTATCGCACGTGGGCGGTTTCACGACCATGAGATGCATCAGAAACTAATATTTGACAAAAAACATTTCTATTTTTTTTCTGATTTATTCCGCGTTGAACAAAATATTTTTTTTCTGCAGAATTACAGAAATGCAAATTGAAAAAAAGCTGTGTTTTTTCGTAATTTCATATTCATATTATATATTATCCATTGCCAGAGAAGACCAATGGATATATATGTGGGAGAATCTTCTGAATACTGTAATATACTACAAGGCAAGAAAAATGATTGGGATCGTGAGCTTGACTCAAATGACTCAACTATTTTTCTTACCACTCCGTTCGCAAATTTCATGTCCAATCGACTAGCGAATATATTGATATTATTTTAACATTTCAAAAAGTACAAAAAACACGAACGAATTAGCGTAGCCTACGCATGTCAATCTAGAGGTCGACGTCGGTACAAAAACAAGTGACGTCATAGCGCTGATGACACGACGCAATTTTTGGTTTAAGTCAATCAAGTCTACGATTTGGTAGGAAAAACTGAAAATTATGAATATTCACAAATAAAAATATATATAGTATATATGGGACAAGAATGACCATCATGAATTTGATTGGCCAAGCTTGGCCTGTACGTGATCATACGTGACAAAATATTTCAAATTGGAATCGAAAAATGATTTATTATTCAACTAACTTGAAAAACAAAACTATTAAGTTATAGTTCCATCGTCGATCATTATTAATGTCGTCGAAAACAAGTCGAAAAGTATTAGGAATAATGTGAATTTTCGTCTCAAAACATAGTGTTCGTTTGTTCTTCTCCATATAAGCCATTGAAAGAGCAGTTTTAAATCCACGTGGTCGTGATGTGCACGAGTGCTGGCATTCTTGGTCAACAAGATCAATTCAACACAAGAGAACCGTCCATTTCCAGACAGTCAAAATCGGATTATTCGATCGCCGGGGTAAGATCAGTCACATTGAAGAGCAGAAGGGCATTCGGAAGGGGGGTGGGTCAATGGTGCCCATCCCCCATCTCGACAAACACTTCCTCAACAACCCGAAACATGTCGACCGAAAGGCATTCATTTTGCGAGTGTTAGGAAATGAGACGAATTACTGAACGCCATGTAGCTGACTTTAGCGCATGATTTCCAACTTCCACACATCAACCTAACTTTTTAGGCTATTTCAACACAACTTGTTGCAAAATTGACTATTTTTTCTTCCTATAGAATATACTGGTTATTTCACTCGATTTTTAAAGTGGAAGTGCTAGTTTTAGTAATTTTCGCTTGCGCTCCCCCAAATTGTTACCAGCCACATTAAGGACTTCTATAATATGCACCACAATATTTAGGTGCAGTGAATCCAAAATAAGAAATTGGGCGCTGAAGGGGCGGGGCCCTAACTTGGTCAAACATGACAGCCACCATGCTAGCGGTGATCCTCACAAGATAAAACAATAAAATCACTCAAACGTAACGAAATGAATCAACCAATCACAACGAAAGAAGGCATTGTTGCCGGAAATATGTATAAAATATTGAAACTAAATAACAATATTAACATGATTTTCCATTGCTGCGAAAAATTTCAGTTTCAGATAAAATATATTATGTCGAAAATTTAAAATTTCAATACAATGAATTCTAAGAAAATTTATGGGCGCGAAAGTGGCTGAGTAGGCGTCGAAAGTCGGCAATTCGATCGATCGTACTTTGGTCAATGGTCATCGTCACTGGCTCGTAAATACCGCTCAAAAGAGAGAAGAACTGTTGACAATAATACTGCTGAAAAAACACAAATTTTTGAAAATATTAACGAATTTTTTTTTATAAGTTATTCAGTCCAAGGAAGCGTTAGCGAACATATCCAAGTAAGATACATTTTGTGTGCACACGTTTTTGTTAAACTCGAGTCATGGACAGATCGCGTCGGCGAGACGCGGTCCATCTGTGTCTCATGCTTGACAAAATAAAATTTCTCATTAAAACGTTATGTGTATAATGAAATAAGATAAGCAATTTTCTTTTGTATATGTGACAATGTTGAATTACAGTGAAAACGTTTTTTTCTGTGTGCTTTTGGAAGTATGATAAAACAAACAAAATCGCTATTTATGAGCTGCAGAAATGCTTGATTTTAGTCGATTAATGCCAACAACACTATCATGTATTTGGTGACTAAAAACATGATAGACCGTAAGTTCTCACAAAATCTAAAAAGACGGCGCTAAATTGTAACAGTGATAGAATGCTGAAGGTTGCCAAGGAAAAGAACAAGGACAAAAAAATTAAAGAAAACAAAACAAACACTGGTTACTGTCACTCGGCTAAATTGCCTGTAAGGAATGTAAAAAACGAATCAAAGGCTGGAATACGTTTGATAATCAATATATTCGATATAGTAAACTTCTTGATTCTAATTATATTTCAATCAGCGATTTTCAAAAAAATAATATATTGTTCTTATTGCATATTGGTGCAAACCCATTTTTACATTACGCCTGGGCGGTACCGGTAAACATATTACGGGGATTCAAAATATTTGGATTGCTAATAAAAGCCATTCATGTACCACAGATATACCGGCAATGGCGGCGATTCCAGATGAAATATTTTCATTCAAACGTAGACATTTATTAATTAATTTAGGAAATTTATTCAAAAAAAAAAATGATGTCATCATTATCACGCAGTGTACTTTATTTGAAGCAAAAATGACGCCATAATTTTCGAGCAATGCTAAACAGTCGATTGAAAACATTTTAGTTTGAATAAAACGCTAATTTTATTTCGTTAAAGGCGAGTAAAAAATGACCCACAACCAGCAGTCTCAATCTTGACGAAAAATAGTCAAATAGTTTTTCCAGTCTATACTGCATGATATGACATATCTTATGTAGTTTGCATTGGTACTACTGTATTTAGAGATATATTTTTTTAGAATCTGGAATCGGAATATTTAGTATTAATAATGCGGACTAAGCACATAAATTCATTGTACCACCTTAGGCTTATCCGAAATATGTCGTTTCAACGTACCCGAAACACCCAAACATGTTTTGTCAAGTATGTGCTACTGGTGGACCACGTCTCGTTCTACGGTACATCATAGACAAAAGGAAATTTCTGAAGTGGTAATCAGATAATCATCACACATCCTCACCCGGCCCTAAAGCCCTAAATGAGGTTATGTTATAACGTCACGAACTATAAAACATGACATGAAATTTCAATGCTAATCAGATAAAAACTGGGAGAATTTAACGATTATTGAATCGGCTTTCTGGATTGACTGACATTTTGACATGCGAATATTTCCTTAAATATCGTTATGCTTTGTACCAACAGAAGGCGACAACTTCAGTAAGAAGAAAACAAAAAGGTGGTATATGCTTTGTAACATAGCTCGCTGCACTTATTGCGGGTTCAGACCTATCTGTAATAATGTTCCCTCCTAAAGTGCAGTAACTGTTACTGCATTTTGTGATAGATTTTTGTCATTTGAGTTGCGTCATTTTAGGCATTGCTTCCGCTACTTGGAACGAATTAGAAAAAAAAGCTTACTCTGATAGTTGTCCTAATACACAGATGGCGACTGGATGTTCCATCCGACACAAACCAATATTATTCAGATAGCAAACAATATAGTCGACTCTAATAAAGACAAAGAAACTGTCAAGGCGACCTGTACTGCGCGAAAAAGCCGTCAACCCTTTACTACCTGCATTATAACAAACATAACAGGATTGAATTCAACGATCAAATTTTAAAATTATCCGATTCCGAAATCTATGGCGAAGTGATAGAAAGGTGACAAAAATATTGCATAATTTGAGACACAATTACAAGTGCGCACAATCAGTTTACCTGCATCAGAGTTTACTATGGGTTGAGGATGGAGCGTGATTGCGAGACACGGTTAAGGCATGAACAAGGCGATATAAATCCAGATTTCGTAATGTTCAGACAAAAAAATCAAAATTTGATTTCAAACATCTTTGATACCAAGAAAACGACGAAAATTTCAGCGGTCACATATAAAAATAGCCCCGCCCTAATATTTAAATAACCAGTAGAACCGCGCCAATTTAGAACCGTTATAGAGATAACATCTATCGACATGAAGTCAATTTGACAAGACGGAAAACGATGGTTGTCATTGATTCCTAAAGGCGACTGCACATTCGTTACAACAATTACGGGATTAATAATGAAAGGCCGCATTTTTCGGCTTGGCTTCGCGTGTGTTATATCACAATCAGAAAATTGTTGTCAAACATGTTTTGTTAAACGTAGGTCACCGATGGATATCGCCGCCGAGGTATTTTGTTTACCACTGATTCGAAAATATCCGATTCCAAATGTTTAGATTCGATAATCTTGGGATCGCAAAGCTAGTTTTATAATAGTTGGGAATGGAACAATTTCTTCTTTTGCAGGTCAAATATTTTGACATATGATATTGCGTAATTCGTATACCATGAGTTCATCGCGAGTATGTGCTGTCGTGTGTGCTAAAAATACACGTGTCATCCCATAAAATCATTCCTTTCTATATCGAAAAGGAAATTAAAATCGTACCAATGTTAAATTTGACCATAAAATCTAATTATTAGTGTCACGCGCCACATTCCTTAATACTAAAATTTATTGGCCGCGGATATCGCTAACAAGGCAAGCATATTTTCATAGAACACGTTTTGTTAAGCATGAGGCACTGATGGATCGTGTGGCTTAGGCACGGTCCATCAGTGTGTCATGCTTAGCAAAATAAAAATTTCGAATTAGGACAAAGCATTCAGAGATCAGACAATGTCAAATTTTATATCGATGTATAAAGACCGCGATTTCACTGCATAATTCAAAATAAACAAAAAACAAACCAAATTTAGTGTGGATTTCCAGTAATACCCACCTCGGTTACGCCAAAAGAGACCAATAAAATAAACTTAGTAAAAAGATTTGACAAGTACGTTGCTACTAATGAATGTCGGCCCATGCAAAACAAAACAAACTTTCTGATTGGTACACTACGAGCACAGGACACACCCTCATTTGGCCTCGGTTATCCACTCTAGAGCAACACACCCACAACTATGAATAAGTTTTCATGTTTGGATTTGGTAACGGGATCGCCAGACTGCTTTCACCAATCAATATAATTCATCTACACGAGTTTTTTTAGTATGGGTAATTGGTGATAGACAACACTGTGGCACGGTCCATCTGTGACCTAAACCTAATAATAATAAAAATTTCCCGATTGAGATTTCGAGAGTGCTTCGCGACAATAGAAGTATTAAATAGCAGTATTGTCAGCGGTCAGTGTATACGCCTCACAATCGACGTCATTAATAATGGTCAGCACACTAAACGGAACAGAATGATTCGAATGACAAAGGGCATTTTCAGTCTCTTATCAATGCTGTAATATCAAATGACATTAAAATGTCGGGGTCCAATCCGGTTGATACAATATACCTTTGGAAACCATCAAATTTTTTATGATCTATCTTCCCAACAGCAACACGCCTAGTATGAATTTAAAACCCCCCCCCCATAAGAACCGAATAATAAGACATGCATTGATAAAATTACTATCTTAACGTTAATCCTGACAACGGAATTGTCGTGACTTCCTGTGAAACATTGTAACATTTATACTTAACAAAAACGATATTATGGTGTCGAGAAAGAGTGATCGCTGACACGACTCAGTATCAGTATCTCACACCTGACAAAACATAGTTTGACAAAAAAGTTCCACAAAGTACCAATCACGCCCACTAGTCATTAAATAGCGTAGATATTCAATATTGCAATTTCCCAAACAGACTGCTTATGAAAAGTTGTGATAACCTGCCCAATCACCGGAAAATCGGTTTCGACGAACAATACATGGGCCATAGCTTGACCGTACCAACGCTGCGAATACTTTGGACAGTATTTGTACAAAACAATTCAATTTTCGACCACAATGACCAAAATAAATATTGTGGCTGGCTTTCGGAAAGGACAAAAGGGATAGAAAAATAACACATTTCCAATAGATTACTCGTACCTAGGGGTGGGCAAAACCGAATCATAATAGAATTCGAACTTAACGCGGATAATTTTTTTCTGAATCGGATCGAATCACTAATTCCGTTTATAGTGTATATTTTCAATTCACAATTCATCTGAGAGCAACAATATCCATATTTTACCGACAAAATACAATCTATTTTGGTCAAATTTGACCAAAATCGTTCGCATATTATCATTAAAAATGAAAATTTCACCCCATTTGCCAAGTTTTTGTACCTATGAACGATTCGCGATTGATTCGAATAACCGAATCCAGTTGCCTCGCTATACTTGTAACCGCATTTTCCCAAAGAAAGTGTTGAAGCATTTTATTCGAATCGGATATAGGAGAAGTGGTCATACCGCAGGTGAAAATAAAATAAACAAGGATACGCAAACAAAATTTCCATATGAACGTTTCTCGATTGATTCGAATAATTTGTGCTTCGAATCGATTCGAAGAACCGAATCGAATTGCCCAGCCCACTCATAACCGCATTTTCTCAGAGAAAGTGTTAAAGCATTTTATTCGAATCGGATATAGGAGTGATCATATCGCAGGTGAAAGAAAAATAAACAAAGCTACGCGAACAAACTTTATATGGGATAGTTCTTTCTGAATAACGATGTGGGAGATTGACCATTGATTCACCAATGTGAACGTAAGGTCGGCGACGTTAATCAAGAAGTGACATCTGACATGTTAATGTTACAAGGCACTACTTCCAGTTCTAATCGTTGATAGTGACCACGGGCAGCATGCACAAATTCGAGGTTAAATTGAACGGGACGTGCACTTAAAAAATATTTTAATCGAAAATATAAATCCGCAGGTTCGGCTATAACCGCTAAATTATATAAATAAAATGCTGTTATGTTAAATACAGCCTAATAGATTTGTATGTTTTTACAGAATACTGTATGAAAGGGAAAAATATGAAATCAACCTGTTTTCGATTCTATACCCATTACCATTGATTTTGATCAACGTCAATACCTATGTGTGATAAATATAGATTGAATCAAGAACTATCCACAGTTCGGTTATGTGTGTGTGGCACGTGCTTGATAACATCGAAATTCCCGCCATCCATAAAAGCCGAACAGAATTACTTTAAAAATGGTTGCTTACCGTGCAATGCTGGGCAAGAAATCTGTATAGCTGCTACACTGACGATATAGGTACTGTAAAACCCTTTCAGGCACATTTCATCATTCGTAAATTATAACCACAAACCCCGAGAAGCCTAAAACGTGCCACAGCCAGGCGCGCGAAATTTATAATCCATATCCCACAAAAGGTGACACGGAAAATTAATGAGAATACGATTATGACATGTTGTTACTGGTGGCATTTGAGGTAGAGTTTTGCACAACGAATATTATGTGGTTGAATAAATGACAACTGTGAATTGAGGTAATCTGTTTGTTGTTAAGAGACACAGCAGAATGTCACGTGAACTGGGCATGGATTTTGATGAAAAAGATATAAGCATCTCAGTCAAAATAACTATGACCAAATATGTTTTGCAAATTTCGTCCACTGCAATGAATAAGCAATATTCTGATGCGAGGGTGAGATGTGGTACATTCAGACACGAATCACATCATTTCGAACTCAATCCTGTCGAATCCGATGTTAATCGAAAAATGTGAGCAAAAATTTCAATGAATGACCTAATTTCTCGACATATATATTAGTCCAAACCCTCGTCGATTATGTCCCATCAGAAATTTAATTTTGTCAAGCATAAGCCACTGATGGACCACGCATTAGCGAGTCACAGAATCTCTAGTCAAATGCGAGTGAATTGCCGTCTATTGGTCACAGATATTAATAATTTTAAAACGGTGAAAGCAGAAAATGTGTGTAGATGATCAAATTGGAATTATTGTTTGATGCCATTAACGCGCAATCACTGTCAGAACATTTCAATTCAAATCGTTTTGTCATATATGGATCACTGATGATGGATGCACCGCCAAGACGCGGTCCATCTGCAACCCATGTTTGAGAACGATCGTTTCCTATAAAGCAAATTTAATCTTAGAATAATCTTCGATGTTTGTCGTTGGTATAAGGAAAAAGTCCCTAAATTATTTAAAAACCAATAATATCGTTTTCAACCATTAAATGAAAAACCTCATCACTAATTTAACGAGATTATAAATCTTGGAACTAACACCGCCAGCAGTCAAGGATTATTTTTAAAATACATAAATATCCCCTTTGACAAGGAAAACCTGCACTGGTGTTTACCAAATATGCACTAAACATAGTTTGATCAGAGACGAAATAAACTTTAATATATATTTTGTTTTGTGAATAAGTGTTGATTTTCCCTAAATGCACCAACCAAACTAACAGTACTGCCCGTGGCAGGATTAAAAATATGGGCATGAGTTCCAAGTCAGAAAATATTGTGTATCGTACACATGATTTTGATCATGAAAAAGAGGCCACTAATTAATTCTGATACCGTTTTCAGCGCAGGTCTTCTGCGGCAAAAACTAAAATATTTTCGGATTTAATCTTCACTTTCGAACAACAATCTTCAACGATTCAAAATTAGAATAAAATCGAGTCTAATAAATGTTTCAATCTCATGCACTTTTATAAATGAAATCGGGTAGGATTCGAAAATAGTTGTGAGAAAATGTTTTCGCCATTTGTTCAGATATACTACATATATTCCATTTTCTCAAAAAAATTATATTTGCAGGAAAAAAGTTCATTTTGCTAATTGAGCATGAACAACAGATGAACAACGAGCTGCTTAAACAACGCAGTGGATAAGAGGATCCTACTTCAAAAGACACATTTCCTCACTAGAAAGAAAGAAATTTGGCATTTTCTCCAAAAACTTGTGATCAAATGAAATTCGAAAGCTCTATTTATTTAAATATGTTTCGACTCTATATTCGATTCGAATATTAATAACCCTACTTCCGAGCATTTTCTTTTGTCAAGCATATACTGTTGAAGTACTGCAATGATTAGAAGCAGTCTGATTAGGGATCATGCTTGATTAAGCAAATCTTCCGATAATGCAAGATAGTAATTTCCTCCAGGGAAATTATTTTTTGATATTTTTGTTTCTGAAGATTTAAAATATTAATGGGAGATTGAAATTTTGGATAAACTGATACTGAGTCAGTATTGACAAAACTCTCATTAATTCAAATTCTAATGTCTGATAGAATAAATTGCAATATACCTAATGAAATGAAAAGGTCAAGTCTTTTAGTACTGTTTGCCAATACCCATTATAGAAGGAATATATACCGGGTACCCATAATGTTATGATGAAATTAAAACGACCAAAATGAAATAATGACACTTTAACGAGGATAGTGAACAGGGCTAAATTGAAGATAGTAAATCAAACAATGGAACTGGCTTATTATCAATTAGTACTTCACCTGTCATATTTTTCCCAGATCATGAAGCCAGCATATATCAGCAATAGGCTAAGTTAGCGCACAAGCAGTTTTTTTCAAAGACATTGTAAATTTTATATATTTTTTTTAAAGCCACTTCTTAGAGTGGATCACACTGTCCAAGGACCTGTAACAGCGGCAACTTATAGACTGTCAGTGTTACAATTGCTGGAAGAATATGATCTTTTCATGTTCGGCTTAGCCTACCCAAGTTATTACACCCTGGGTTGAGTGGTGGGCATGGATAAGCAAGCCGCTCTCGCTGGGATATGTCATTGAAACTCAACTATAGTTTGAAGTTGGGCAGTCCATCAGTGATTCATGCTTGATGGAGCAAGTTTGAGCAACGTGTTTTTGACTGAAAGTGCACAGATGATAAATCCCAAATACAAATTCTACTCCGTTGAGCATCTGTTACAGATGTGCCGTGCCTTGCAACTTGTGTTGAATAATAATAAAAACATATGCAGAGAGCGAAGTGAAAAAATGCTTTCCATTGAGATATCCCCTCTGCTAAAACACTGCAACACCACGCCTAACATGCAGAAATATGTTTATAATTAAGACCACCTTTCTACCACGAAGAATAATTACCCATAATTGATAGCAAAACAGATTAATGTTTTAATAAAGGTTAAAATAGTCCCAAGAAACAAGGAATAAATTGATTTGGTTTGAAAATATTATATATAAATATATTGTGGAGAATATAAATATAACCCCCTTCTAACCACTCACCCATAGCCCAAATCACTATTACGAACTGAAATGTCAAATTCATTTACTGGCATTAGCAAAGTTAAAAAATTTAATTACGTTAAATTTAATTTTTTTTGTGCTATCTTGGTTTCAGATATATTCATGAAAAACATGGAAACTTTGTATATTATTCTTGTAGCCTAGGCTGCAGAAATACATCACATTTTTAAGTTGAGGAAACTTAAATAAAAAGACAAAGCCATTTACATTCAATCATAAAATCCTGTTTTGTCAAACATTTCTAAACAATACATCTATGATCCCCTCATTAACAAACTTGGTTATAACCATTTTTCTGATTGGGCAGAGTGCCTTGAATGAAAACAATAAACTACAAATAAGAAACAGAAATAGAAAGCAGAGTAAATTCGAAACAACAATAATTAAAAAAGTGAGGATGAACAGACAATACAGAAATCCAAATGACGAACAACGACAATGTATAGAAAATCACCAAAATTATAGAAAAACAAGACGAAAGACGAAGACAAGATCTCCACAATACAGGGAATAAAAACAGCCCACTTCGCCACATTACGACGTTACCTGACGCTGCAAAATGTTGAAGATGACAACTGTTAGTCTTTCCATCTTCTGCTGCATAGTTCTCCAGAGGGGCTGATCCATCAATGGGTAACTTGTTGTTTTTCATCAAGTTTGACATTGATATGGAAGTTAAAGATACTACCGGTACAAAAATAGCATTTTACAGATCCTATATATAAAATTGTCATTTGTCTGGCTTGACAAATCGAAGAAAATTATTCATCAAAAAATAAATGAAAAATATATTTAGAACAGCACATCTCTATGCTACATTCTGGTTCAACAAGAGCTTTTCAAATTATACAAATTCACCGTTGTTCGCCTAATTCAAAATTATTAAACAAAATTTTAGCATAATATAAATAAACAAATATATAATACTTCTATTGCCACAAATTTTGAGATTACCGACTCAGGGTGGCAGAATCTTGTTTATTTTCGTGTGCCTGAAATATTTAGGTCATTTTCTTCATGTGACCAAAGAGCATTAGCAGTATTGGGGAATTTGCAACTTTTTCCACCTTTTGTTTGCTACAAGACTCAAAAACTCTTAAAAAACGCATTTTAGATTCAATCTTCTAGCGAGGGACATAAAGTTCATTTGAGAAATATTCTTCAATTTTTTGAGCAGCAGAGTAGTGTAGATGTGATTCTGCCAGTCTGGCCCAACTACAGAAACTTCATCATCATAAACTCAAATTTATTAACTAGTATATATCTTGTGAAAATATGCCATTAACTTGTCAATTGACAAAAATATTTTCCTCATTATCATATGTTCAACACAAATGTATTAGTTAGCAATTCGGCGCTCTCTCAACGTATGCATTATTAACGAACGGCTACGGTGAATTACCTTCAATAAAGATAATAATTAAAGTACCATTCATCACTATAGTAGAATTTTACAACATTGTTTAAAAAAAATGTTTGGACTCCTTCAGACAAGACTACAAAAAATTCTTTAACAAAACTATATTTGATAAGATAAAAAATTCAAAGTGTCAACTATTCAGATATGGGCATACAAACTTTCTATCAATGTCTAAAATGATTGATGCCTATCCGATTGAAATAAACACACTTGTTGATGCTCAAAATTCCAGCCTTTGTGTAGTATGAAAGATGACACTATCACTAACAGCTTATATTTCTACATTAAATTTTGTTTTCGAGCTTATAATTTTTTGAGTATTGTTGGCCGCTGATTCAGCACACTTTCAAAGAATGATACAACTGTTTCCATACGATTTTTCAAAAATTGATCAAAGTTTACAGTCCTCAGCAAAAAAATAATATTGGTATATCGAAAACGAACATTACTTGAATATACTAAAATGTCAAAAATAAAACTGTCTCCTTCACGGCTTTAATGAACCGAATTAAAAAGTGATGATCAGCAGCCTCAGATAGGCACCCTGAAGTACCCAATTATGATTATAGAATCTTGTTTTTTTTTGTTTTCCTTTGGGTTATGAAAAATATACATAATTGGCCTCAAATGGATTAAAAGAAATCATAATCCTCAGAGCTGCTATCTCATGACGGTGTGGAAGATAATGAAGTAATTTTTGTACAAATTCAGTATTATCAGAAAACAGCCATTTCAATCCTCGTGAATGTGTAATATGTCGAATCTATATTGCTTTTTCAATAATTAATTCAACTCCAATTTTTAACACTTGTACATGTTTCAAAAGTAGTTGATTTGTGGCAAAAAGTGAAGTAAAAACGCAACTGCCGTACCAAGCAAGATAAGTTGAATGAAAACAATTTGGAACTCTTCACCTCTTCACTAAAACATGAGGTTACTGTCTAAATCCTTGCAATAAAACTATTTAATAATAAAGTCCACAACAAGCCAATGATATAAATACCTTTACAAACTGGACAGAAATAAATATATTATATTGGTTACCCTTGCTTACCGGTATATGAATGTGAAATAAGAGGACCAGTACGAAAAATTATTTTTGTAAGCTAGCAACAAGTCAAATAGAAATTAGAATTGTTTTGCTTTGATCAAGTAGAACTGACAAATCGTGGAAAGCAATAACTCCATTTTATTACCATATGAATCTCCGGAGAGTTTTAACGACTCGATCAATGTAAACAGTACACAAACAGGATTGCTAGAGCAAAACCATACCAGCATGAAACTAGTATCTCAGATGCTAATTAAGACAATTTAGCTGAAACGTTATTTGGAAAAAACTGATCAAAAATTTTAATCTGTCGAGTATGTGCCATATATGGACCATATATATGGAGCCCATACCCCAGCGACACGTTCCATCAATGACTCATTCTTAACAATACATATATACATATTTGGGTAGAACTTCGGTAGAAGTTTTCTAACACTGGGAAATCATGACGTGAAATTCTATGAGGAAAACCTACAACTAATTTCCAATACCTATTTTATTATATACGTGTTCCAATATCTATTTTATTATATACGTGGAATAAACTTTGAAACATTTAAAAACAAATTGTCTCAGAATTCTGTAAATATTTAATTTCACAAATCGGATGAAAGCATTTATATTTACCAGTCTTGAACAAAGGATGCCTTTATGTGAATAAATGGGTATTCTCGCTAGAACGATGATTGAAGTAAAATTTTGTTTTTCGTATTTACATTACACACTCAAATCCGTATTTATTTAAATATATATTTAAATAGGAAATGATTTTTCTGCATGATGAAAAAAAAATGGCAGAAGGAAAAATTTTTTTCACAACACAATTCTTCTAAATCGTGCTTCAGTACCGATTATAAATTTCCATATTATTGGTTATTCGTAGTTATTAAAGAGAAATTTATAAATTTCTAACCCCATTGAAGCATAGGTACTTGAGCACATAGATTTGCATACTGAACCGCTTGAATTGCGTACAGATAAACCTGAATGAAGTAAATAAATATCATCAATAACGGACTCTATATTACTCCTGACAAAAAGAATGACTGATCACTATGGCTAATTTTCAAAGCAAATAAAATAAATCCCGTAGAACAGACCAATTGTTTGTTACATAACTTCTGCCTCGCAGTATATCAGACACAATAAAGTAAAAAAATGTCTAAAACTTAACCTTTGATTTTCTTACCCACATAAATCTGAAAGGAAAATGATATACTTGATCAGCGTGACCTACTGATCTGGAATCTCAGACGGTTATCTATAATTCACCGTACTTAAGAGCGTCGAATAAGGATGGTTATGGCAATTACAGCGCTTTCGTCTTCCTGGCTAAACTATCATCATAATATTTTCTAAAAATAAAAGGGTATGAAATGGTAGCACGAGGTCTAGTTATGACAGTTGTTTATTTTGATAACGACTTAATGGTCTTGATCATAATACACGATATTTATTAATGATATATAGCGATATATGTAGACACCACAAAGAGATCTATTAATATTCTTGGGTAGAGTTGTAGAATCTTTTTTTACTTTGGCTGTCCAGAACATCCATGTCGTTTTCTTCGGGTTACCAAAAATCTTTAAAACCATCAACTCTGATTTCATAGCAGTATTCGTGATTTTGAAACTTTTTATATATTAGTTTGCTAGCGGCACTCGAAAAAGGGCATTTCAATCATTCAGCATATCATAAAATACTGCCCATTTGCTAAATTTTCTCCCGATAAACCCATTTTCTTCAAGCGTCTAGAGTAACTGACACTCCACCAGCCTGTTCTCGGGTACCTGTCATTCTGAAGCAGAGAAGAAAATAATAAGTCAATATTATATTGTACATGTCCTGTTAAAAAAAAAATTGATTTTTTTTCCTCAGAGAAGGAGATTATAATAATAAAACATGATAGACTACCATGCCTGGTAATACATAATCCTAAATAATCAATAAAATACACACCTTGAGGCCTACCTGACTGGAAGACAAATCTCTATTTGAAGATATTGATTTTGTATAATATTTACATATTTATTCATCCCCAATCCTCCTATCTTACATGGAACACTGATGCCAAAAAGGCCAGCGTCTTGTGTATATATTAAATATAAATATACTAGGGGGGTATACGCTGCACGTCAGTGTTTTAGGCCAACCGGGTCTTGTGCGTATTGCCCGTCTCAATTATACCTTTTTATCGTGTTTGTCCTGCTATCTTCATTGCTTGAGACAAATAAACATACATACATAAATAGGTACACTGATGTCAAAAAGCCGAGCGTGCAGTGTTTATATCAGAAATAAATATAAATAGGTTAACTATACAAAAAAAGTCGGCCACAGAGAAAAATTCTTGTTTAACTGATAATCTTCCACAATACACATTTAAATGAGAACAGGCTGCCGGGCTAACTACTATGGAAACTCATAAAATATTAAAAAAACACTCAAATGATACATCTAGTCAACACCTAATAAATAATTACAATAACAAATTTTCCTGTGTTACTGTTCATTTGTCTCGGCCACCCAGCTGGAAAATATTCGTAAAATATTGTATATAAGTATGTGCCACCGACTGATCAGGCGACAGATTCAGAGGTAATAATAACGTGAGATTTATATGAGAGTATTACTTTCGTCTCTACTGTCAATAACTCGACTCGAGTCACCTTTTCCAATGACTTGACTCGATTAGAGTCGTCTAAGCTAAATAACTCAACTCGAACTCGATTTGACAAAATGCAGACCTGACTTGACTCTGGACTTTAGCCAGGGTCTGCAATTACCTTTTAAAAAATCACATTGTCTGCTGTAACCAGACTCGTAAGTGAGATAACGCGCCATGTTCGTCCATCCTATAATGATTCTGATTGGGATTCTAATTGAAAAGTGGCAAACTAATCTGTCGTTGCTTGACTCAAAACTCGACTCATAAAAGTATGATTAGGCTTGTGACATGAAAGTACAGCGAATCGAATTGATTCGAGACTCTTAATTTAAATTTTGATATGACTGGGCTCGACTCGCAACCCTCATGTCCTTCGAATCGACCTGATTTGGAATTCGATGTGCAATGACTCATTCCGAACACTGATCATATCTGAAATTATTTCAGAATAGTAAAATAAATTTCAGAATACGAAGTCCTATTCTTAAATTAAACTGCCAAATACCATCATTCAGCATTTAACCTGGCACCATAATCCAAACAGGTTATTCAATAATTTGGGAGACTCCTTGGCCAATAGGTGGTGTATGAAGTCAAAAATATATATTCCATAGGTGCAATTAAATTGTTGTCGCTGTACGCATGTCGTAATTTAATTACTTCTGTGGCAGACTGCGCCTTCGCACGAGCACTCAAACACCCGCTATCATTTTAGACTGTTTGCTTCCTGTGTGCATGCGCTCAGTAAATGTGAATTCAGATATACTCAAATGATTAAAAACATGAAAGCATAGTGTGCTCGAATACAGAAATTCTTATTTGCACCTTCGTTGAGTTTCATAGAGTATAATTTAATTGTCTAAAATTTCATAACATATTTTCACCAACTAAAATACAATATTCAATCTGTGATATATCTGTGAAACTACCAGCTCACACCACAAACATCATAGGTCTACTCATTTGGGACAGTAATATAGAGCTTTTTTGTGCACATCGTTCCTATTAATATTATTACATAAATATTATTAATATCAATAATATATAATGGTTCATTACTGTAACTTGATACATACAAGCTAAACTCATTTTCGAAACAATAAGCAGATTTTGACAGCAAAAAAGTGTGTATGTACAGTAGAAATATTCAATGACTAAATGAAGAAAATATGTCAGTACCGGTACGTATTAAGGCTGCCAATCTAACATCTAATCATGGTAGTTTGAATAGAATCTTTCCAAACATGAATATTTTCAAGAAATTAATTTTTGTTTAGTATGAGTCAATTTGTCTCCCTGTGGCCCTGCTCTGAGCGAATTTGAAAATAGTATGAACCTAAGTATGTAGAAAAATATAAAATAACGATGATGAACACTCAAATTAATTAATATGACTGTGTTCGAATTGATTAAAATCTTTAATCTAAGAGTGGCATCCCTAAGATCCTAGTTAGTACCAATAGTCTTTATCTGAAACCTAACACAAGCTTTCTTGACAAACTTGATCTACATATAGAATACACGCCCCTACAAATAAATTTTGTTTAGTGTGAAGCATGTTTCACAGATAAGAACTCTTTGATTGTTTTTTCCAGAATAGCCACCTACGCTGTTTCATAGCAATGATGGCTGGTGAGATTGGAGGCTTTAGTACAATTTTACTTCTGCAGACATTCACTGAAAGCAAACATCATTAGATGTTTGGGTAGCAAAGTAATGACATTTTATAAATCTGAACCAAGGCAAAATAATGCAAACTGATTCAACAACTAAATACAGAAAAAAATTAGTACTAAAAATCATTTAAAAAAGCACTTGGAATGACATTCTGAGGAGTTTTTTGTAGGCACAAGAGATCATGAAGAGATGTCTTCATGAATATGTCATTACAATATTGATATATCTAAAACCGCTGTACAAACAAAATCTTTTAAAAGCAGTAAGTTATTATTCAGTAATATTGACATCTAGATGAACTGTGACCAGAAAAATGATTACCGTAAAATGAGGATTGGGATTTGATAAAGAATTCAGCACCACCATATGTAATATGTTTTTTTCATTGAAAAGACCATTGGCTGCGGAATTTCATTTGTTAGCATAACATAATCACGAAAAAAGTAGGACGCTTGCAAACTTTGCTGCAGAAATCATGCAGTGCACTAGTGATCAGAAATACATTGCCATCGTAGAAACTGCACAGTGAATCTGTTTTACAATTTGGATTTGTGGCAAAGTCGTCAAACATACATTCCTGATATTTTCATTACATGTCAAATCACCGCACAGTAATTCTCATCAGAATCTTATTTGCTAATATGCACAACAATATTCAGTAAATTTGATCTAATCAGTCTTGTACTTACTCCTTTGACTATACTCAATAAGGTTCAGCATCCCTATAAACATAGGTGGATTTCAAGAGCAAAAGTAAGAATTTTCCCTTGTACTTTCAAGCCTAATGATCAGAATAAATCTAATGTTGTAACTCTACAACACATACGAATCGATAATAATATGAATTCAAATTTTTAAAAGAACTTACATGTGGTTTGCTCAGGACAATCTCCACATTTATACTTGTTATTTCGACTGTTCAAATTTTCATTTTCTTCGCTTTTCAAATCGGTTTTATCTTTCATTTTTAAACTGGAAAACTTCAAGTATCAGTGATCAAATTGGCATGCCAGAGCTGACTCAGACCAGAGTGGAAAAACAACTTTGATGTTGGAAAACAAATTACCTCTTTGTTACATATTTCTTGAACCTGTAAAAGTGATACACATGCTACATTAATAAAGACAAGAAGAACTTATAAGGTCACCCTATCAGACAATTCCATCATATTAGACGAAGCCTCACAGATGGATCACTCGTAATTGACTTGGAATTGCCTAATAAATTATGCTTAGGTTGTATAAATTACTAAAAGTTAATAAAGAGTAACAAGTTAAACACTAAATAACTGTAAACGGAGGCGACTTTGACATTGCGGATGGCTTTGGCCTGAATTTGAATAATTGTTTGAAATCTCCCAAAAAGTGATTTTTAGCAATAATTTGGGTTTCATTTCTCGATATTGTAAAATAAACACTGTGCTAGCTTTTCATAGATAACTATGATATCAACAATGTTTTATGTAAAAATTAAGAGACTTTGTTTGTTAAGAGTAGGAAATAATTAAGAAAATATATTTTCTGGCTACTTTTCTCTAAGTTATACATGGAAGAGATGGTGGTCCTAGCTGATCTTTTCCGAAAGGATCATTATTAGTGATGATTTTAATAATATTGCTATCGCGATATTAGAGAATTTAAATTTCTATGATATTTCAAACCGACTTCATCCTAACCAATTGCACTTAACATTCTTTTAAGAGCTTTTGCAAAGAGTTGATTAGACAGTCTGGTAATTTTAACTTCTGCACAGCGTTTTCCAACCTTCTTTATTAATATCTTGTGAAATTGGGGATTCGAGGACGACCTGTATCCATCGGGCCATAAGGTGTTTTTAAAATAATCTATGTAAGGTACTTATATAGTATAATATGAACTTGTGGGTCAAAGTAAACTGGAATGAAGTCTACTGTACTGATCAGTTTTCTTTGGCATAAGATGAAAATTTTATTGTTTGAAGGTTGAAATAAGTGGTGAGTCAAAGTGACACTGAAAATGTTGGTGGCTTTGGCCCACAATGAATTCATAGAAATGATACTCCTGCGGAAGAGGAAAGCAAAAAATAAGGCGAACCATAAGGCGAACCGCGACCTCTCGTGCAAATAGCCTAACACTGAACAGCTCCAAATCAAAGGTGAAGGTTTTGGCTTAGCATTTTGGCCTACTTATTTTTCCTTCGTATTCTGTATGGGACATGGTTGGTGCAGGAAGCTATAAGTAAGTTAGCCCTTATGTGAACCACTGCAGACTGTCTGACCATGCACCCCGCACCGGGAAAGCATTCAGCACACCAGAGACCTTTCCCACATAAGCAACCTTCAGTCCCTCACACGATTCGAACCAGGACGTTAGCATGTTAGCTGTTCAGGGTTGCTGTATAGAGAGCTGTACAGAGAGGCGCACCTCAAATGGTATGCAGTATGACCTAACTTACCAGTCACTCACTCTTTACACCTGCCCGGTGCTGAATGTGCCATACTGCATAGGCCTAGCTGCTAACTCTGAACTTAGTAGCTAAAATATACCGTACCCAGTACCAGAAAGGAAACTCGTCTGCCCATACTGCATAGGAGCAACTGCATGTGCACTGTACAGCGTAAGTTAAGTTAACTTAAGTCAACACTGTAACGTACAGCCCATTTTGACACGTGGTGGGATAATTTTAAAGTTAGAGAAACCAAAAAACATGCAACCAAATTAATTCAAATACCCAGACTATTTTTCAACATCTATAAAGCGTGACTAGGATGGGCCCACCTCATACTGTTTTCGAAATTATAAGTTGTTCTAGCACATCCAAGTTCAGAGTTTCCAGGCAAGAAAACGGGCACAGACAAAACAAACCTGCGATGCTGCGTAAACAAGGCATCTCGTCGCCCACTGGCGGGGAATTATCAATCAAACATTATTTTATTTCTATAAATACTATTTTTCGCCGTCAAACAGGATTTTGGATAAACCGATTATTTTCTAATTTTCTGTATTTTTCGGTATATTTTGATACTGTTGTATAACGGAAGGTGGATGTGTGATGGGGAATCATTAAAACAACAAAAGGACATTCCATAGACAAGAGTACAGAGAGAATGACATAAATATATTTATTACCCGTATTAAATAAATTTACTCGTAATACATTAACATATTATTAATTTCATGCATTGTTTAACCTAAATGTTGCATTCAATGTGATATTCAGCATTGTATTATCGCAATGTCTTTTACAAGTATAACCTCATTATAATATTTGACAGGCAGTAGCATGGAAAAAGAAATTTTTACAACTTAGACAGATTAACAGGCCTACCCGTTGCAACAATTGGGCCTTACATATATCTAAATATATGGTTAGATCTGGTATAGATGGCACAAGATGATTATTGCTCGTCCTGTATGATAAGAAATTGGCATTTGTACAATTTACTATTACTTCGCATTTTTCAATAAATATTACTAATAATCTTTTAAATCTATCATGGAACCTTGGATAGATCACACCATATCCATCCATACTTTACAATATTAAATATGCTTTGTAGGTACGTGCTTTAGAATAGTCTTAACTTATTTCCTGGATGTTGTAAGAAGCGACTAAAAGGAAGCAAAGAAACGGTATATGGTTTTACCCCCGCCAGGACAAACACCACTCATTGTACTTCAACATGACGGTTCAGTTTGGAGTGCAGTTGCTGGTATTACATTTCTACTAGCTCTTTGCTATTGAGTGGCGGTTGGTTGGTTCTCTCTGAGGGCTGCTTCTAGCCTTGCTTAGAATAAATTTCCATATTATAAATATGTACATATATATCTGTTCTGTTCATTTTGTTCTGGGTCTAGATTCTCAACTTCATTCATTCGATTTATTGTTGATATTTTTGTATTCCGAACCAATGTTATTGTGTCTCCGAATACCAACAATATTGCAATAAAACTATTAACAATGCTGGTTCAGTTACCCACCAAACGAAGAGGAGTGATTGATGTAAGGCTGGGCCGTCATCGTGATACTCTGTATTACCGATCCTTATGGTTGCAAATCAAACAACAAAATTCACCATCTGTTGCATTTAACGTTTTAATTTTCCAATTTTATTCAAAACAAATCGAGATTTTAATTTCAAATCAATATTTTAATGGTACTGGAATGTTTTACTGGGGAAAAATTCACTCAAGCATGAGCTAGAAATGAATAAAAGTTTATTGTGTTCACCCACCTCAAACACGGATATAAATTAAGTTATTACACTTTTAAGTCAAATCAAGTATGTCAGTGAAAGTCAATGCTAATGATACACATAGTTCACAAAAATATTAGAGCTTTACAAAAATACAGCTCAATTTAAGTTGTGTATGTAGATTTAACCCATGTTTCTTGATGTATTTTTTCACCCTCACGAATATCCGTTGACAGCACGATAATAACAAACACTAGGAATGTTAAATTGATAGAACAGTTCACTTCACTTATACATGAGCCAGAGATGGATTGAGCCCTATTGCATTCACCCATTTTAGGCCCAAACATGGATATCAATTAGGTTACTTTCTGATTTTAATTTTAGATTTTTATATGACGAATCGAGCTGCAAGCAGTATAAAATTATTTCTGGAATACTATCGAAACCAAAAAAGCGGCAATTTCTTGTCGAGGCAATTCCATGTGTGACAATGAAACATGCAAACCATGTGGGTCTTGAGTGGGATACAGACGAAATTCGATACCGATACATCAGCACGTCTCTACCACTGACTGGAAAACTATTTAATTATTCTTATTCAACTATTCTTAATTGATCAAGAATTTGGTATCACCAAAACTAACGTCCCGATCATATGGCGTATTGAAATCTAGGATAGAAAGACAGGTCAATAACAAAGTCAGCATGTCAGGAAATGTTAAGCTTGGAAGTTTTGGACCCGTGTTCAATGATAACTGGGAAGATGAATTAGTGCAGCACATTATTAAACTGCAAAATATATTTTATGACCTGAGCTCAGATGACCTACGAAGATTAGCGCTCCAGCTCGCGGGAAAGAATAATATTGAGAATCATTTCAACCAGGAAAACAAAAAGGCAGGGAAAAATTAGCTTGGAGATTTTTAAGCGGCATCCCGATTTTTCACTTCGACAACCAGAAGTTACAAGTCCTTGTAGAGCTACAGGTTTTAACAGAGTACAAGTTGGAAGATTTTATGACAAGCTGAGGGAAGTTATCAGAAAAGATGGAATCAGTGCTGAGCTCGTGTGGAACATGGACGAAGCCTATGAATATACCGGTATTTCTAGTGTACAAAAGCCACGAAAAAATATTTCCTGTAAATGAACGAAGCAAGTTGGGGGAATAACAAGTGCCGAGAGAGGGGAAAATGTCACCGCAATATGCACGATAAGTGCCGTTGGAAGTTTTGTATCACCAGCTTTCATTTTTTCGCGAAAGCGAATGGTCATCACATTGGTGTTATGTCTTGGCATACTGAAAGCAACTGACAGATATAACAATATTTATTAGCTGTATATATGAAGCTTATTATCGGGAAACACAGCACAGAAAACTTTGTTTTCATGCCAAATAAAATCCAATGCCAATCCGGATTTTTGTTTCATGATTTTGATGATGCCAAATATTCATGTCTAAATTCAGATTGATTAATCCAACCACAAGCCCAATAATAAACAAAATAAATTTAAAAGCACAATATTATTAAACACGGCACAGAAAACAATACAATGACTTAGCCTATCGCCCCTATAGAATAGCCCTAGGTTCGGGGGATACCCTTAGGTGTGTAGTGAACAGAGTCATTATTAGATATCTATCAGATGTATATGAAGCTTATTATCGGAAAAACAGCACAGAAAACAATACAATGACTCAGCCTATCACCCGTCTAGAATAACTCTCGGTTCTGGGGATCGCCTTAGGTGTGTAGTGAACAGAGTCATTATTGGATATCTACCAGATGGGTATGCTAATCCACCAGGGTGGATAGATTCTGGACTTTTTTGCAGTGGCTCGATCATTTTAAAACGCATTCTCAGTGCTCTGCATCAAGAAAGGTGTTGCCTATCCTTGACAACCACAGTAGTCACCTGTTTCTTCCTGCTATAGATTTCGCTAGAAAAAATGGGATTCTCAATTCCACAGCACACGTCTCATCGCTTGCAACCACTATACAGGACATTTTATTGTACACTAAAATATATATTACAATCAAGAAGCTGACAAGTGACTTACCCGGTCTCCCGGGCAACGTGTGAATGGCTATGTCATATGTAAACTATTTTGTGGAGCGTATTTCAACATCTTCTGTGATTTCAGAGTGTATTGCCGTTGCTGATGTTTCATCTTTACCAAAGGCTATAACAGCGACAAGAAAACGTAAAGCAGAAGATTTTCACTAGTTCGCCTTACAGAATGTCACTGACCAAAGATATAGTGGGAAGAAGACGAAAACAACAGAACAAAACTTTTTGCTCTAAAAGCGCAGCAGAACCTAGAGATTTTAACTGCATAATATGTAGTGAAAAATAAGTTACACAGCCTCGTGAAGACTGGATACAAAGCTGTGTGCAGGAATTGGTGCCAGGAAGATTGCTCTGACAATGCCGGCGACGGAGATTTTGTTTGTGATATTTGCCAATGAATAATAGTATTGGAATGATTGTATATTTCAAAACTCTTTCTGATTTCTTGAATTTCGCAGCGACATCACGATGTAAAAATTGCATTAAACTGTCATATATTTTTTTCATTACTCCTGATATCTCTGCTCTGGTCCAGTATTGTTGAATGCTTTATAAACTAAACTGATATTTTTTCGTTTTATGTTCGTAATTTTTAAAGCTTGGTGTTATTTGCTGTTTTCCATTGGTTATTTGTTGTGTTTTACCGTCATTTTATTGAAATTAACGAAATTAACTCAAATTTTAGATTGCTTTCTAAAGAAACAAAAAAGGCAATGATATGACTTTTTTAATTATATGTTTGTTCGAAGTAATTTTTTGTTAAGACTAAGCTTTATTTGGGAGCGTCTCATAAATACTGCTGAAGTACGGTTCTACTTTAAAAGGCACTAATGAAATAAAATGTGATCTGAAAACAGTTCGATGGCTTAGAGTCCCACGGTATAGATGTTTGCGAGAATTGTGCTGTCAAATGTTAAGATCTATGCGAAATTTTGTTTCGTATTAAATGCTGTTTGCAAAGAATATCTATTCGTGACTCAATAGATTCTATTCCATTGGAATCCAGAGATACTCGTACAATGAGGTTATGGTGGTATTGCTAAATAAAAAGCTTTCGACAAAGAGACCAAAACCAGATATGGTCAGTTGATATACAACATGAGGCAAAACGGGACAGCTATCCCGTTTTGTCTGAATATAGGGGCAAAAGGGGATTTTTTGGAATTCTTTTCAAACAAACGTATATATTTGTTGAAACGTCTGCGAAGGGTCAAATACTCACAACGGTTGGAGTATTTAGTCATGCATTCCATACTAAAATTGCCCCTTCCTAACACGTTTTGTTTTCGAGAAAATCGAAATATCAGTTTTGCGACCCACATTCCCCCACCTTCCCATAACCTGTGAGTAAATATACGAAATATTTAGACAAACAGACACTTTAATTTATCCACCAGTTATGCAAGAACATCAAAAGTAACTTCAGCATATCATATTGAAATTTATAGACACAATACTTACATAGCCGATTGGGAGAGCTGGAGCGACAATGTAGTGGGTATTCGGCCAGAATTCCTCAAATAGTTAATCGGTTGAATAGGACTGGTTTTGCCTTATCCGACAAATTATAACGTATGCGAAATCAACAAACAAACGCAATAAACAGCATGAAATGAGACGTTGTTATCATAAAAAACAACAATTCTGAATTCAAACCCAGTTCAATTTGATGTAAAAAGTTTAACATCAGATTAGACGCAAAGGATAGAAGATGCACCAAACATACAGTTGTGGAGGCCCCAGGTATAAGTTTGTTGAAACAGCAAACGATGTAAAATGTATAACTAAAACGCACAGTGTTGAGCATAGAGAAAAAAAATTCTATGAGAAAGAATGAAGTAATACATTTTGTCAAACGGTTCTGAATGTTTTGACGCGAACTGATAGTAATTTAAAAAAATTTTACACCCAATATTAACACCAACGGTGGGCAAATAGAATATTTTACTACGTCGAGAAATTTCGAGAAAATTATTTCGAATATGAAGAATGGAATTATCAACCCTAGATAATATCGGCCACGTTTTTGATAAAAAAAAAAAAAAAAAAAAAACATTACAACTTTTTATCAAAGTGATAACACAATCTTTTAAAGCAATTCTCCTGAAACATATATAGCCTATGTAGCACAAGATCGACTACCGTGGGAAAATGCTGTTAATCTTTAAGGCTGTAACGGCAGCTGCATAGCTTATGACATAATTATATACGTGTAATAAATAATATAGTACACAAACAACATATCGCTTTATACATAATCTTCTAAGCAGCAACAAATTCAATTCGTGAGAAAAATTCAAATTTGATACTCGTCACTCGTAGACAAAAGCATGCTGCAGGTAGTATGCGCATCTTCGAGTTTTAAAAATGTAGCTAAAATAACGTTTTCTAAGGGGCCTAGCAGTTATCATGCTAGCATTTCAGGTTGAAAAAACGGGTTCGAGTCCCTGCGACACCGACAAGCATATAAATGCCCACAACCCAACGCAGGGTGTAATAACTTGAGTTGGGTCGGCCGAACCGAAAATATCAAATGTTCCCAACAACACTAACCCTGTTTGTCTATAAGTGGCCGCTGTATTCACTGTCATTTCAAATAAGAATCGACCTGGTATAACTTTCGCATCTAAATTTGAGAATGAAAGTAAACTAGCAGAAAACTTGAAAATACGTGGCAGCAAAATTACAGGGTCGTGAATCCAGTCATAAACACTTTTTCATCAAATTCTATAACGTAATAATGGGTGGCAGATTTTCAATAAAAAGTCCAAAGTTCGCGCAAAATTTTTCAAAAACTGAGGCTTCCGGACTATAAATATGGTTTAAAAAGTTTAATATCAATGAATTTTAGAATTCCAGATTTTAGAATACCAAGTCTTTTACGGACCCGCATTCTCATATATGGGCATTCATACGGCCAAACGCTACATATAGTGCCATATTTAGATCTTTTAAAATGGGGGCAACATTTGAATAGTTCACGCAACCAATTCATGGCGTCATAATGGGAGCTGCCGGCCTTTAAAATTAGCGTTCTTTTATCTCGATAAAACGGCCAGCAAATAGCATCTGACACAAAGAAAATTTTTTAATGAATTTATTATAAGTGCGTAAAATTATATAGGTGTCATTGCGCGCAAAACAAATTAAGGTTTCCGTAGTTTTAAAGCACTTAAACAACCACTCTGCAATGTTTTTCGGTGGACGAGGAAGTAGGGGGTTGCTAGCGGTTACATTGAATGCGAGGCCAGCAACCGTGGCTATGTAAAAACATTCCACTCGAATTTTTGTGTTGGATGATTCATCATCCTGAAATATTATTTTATATAAATTTGTCAAATTTGTTACGATTCCTTACGCACATTTGTCCTACTAAACGTAAACTCAATCTCCCCCCATTACGGAACGGTCCATCAACAGCACAAAATTGGTGTAAAGAGTCTATCTTATGTTTTATTCGAATATCGTAAAGTGCCAAAGTCAAAAAGTCAAAGAGCGGAAATTTTACTGTATTTTTGTTACAGTGTATTTGCAAAATGCGTTCGAATATATTTTTAATTGTGAATCACTTTAAGCAAGTTGGACACAATATCTGAAAATAACTACATGCCACTTCTAATACGACAAAGACATATACATAAAATATAAACCACTGGCTGCACCGTACGTGGTAACCCCTCTAGTAGATTTTAGGGAGTGGAATGCCTATTGTATTTCCTGTCAGGGATGTGCTGAACTGAATCAATATGATTTTGATTTTAATAATTCTTCCGAATTGGATCGAATCACTGTTGTCGTATAGATAGCGAATGTCCCGCTTTTATCCATTATAACAGACCCCCTCAAGAAGTCTTAATTATAATCACATAAACAAAGTCTTAGAGAAAATGTAACATTAGTTCAGACATATATAAAATAAAGCAAAAGGAATGAATGAGAAAGAATGAATTAATACATTTTGTCAAATAATTCTGAATGTTTTGAGGCGAACTGATTCCGAACTGAGATTTGAAAAACTTTTACACCCAATATTGAAATCAACGGTGGGCAAATAGAACTTTTTACTATGTCGAAAATTTTCGAGAAAATTATTTCGAATATGAAAAATAGAATTGTCAAGCCTAGATAATATCGGCCACGTTTTTGATGTAAAAAACATTACAACTTTTTGTCGGAGTGATAACATAATCTTCTGGAGCAATTCTCCTGAAACATGCATAGCGTACGTAGCACAAGATCGACTATCGTGGGGAAAATGCTTCTTTAAGGCTGTAACACCAGCTGCATGGATAATGACATAATTATATAGGTTTAATAAATAATAGAGCACACAAACACCATATTGCTCTTCACATTGTCTTCTAAGCAGCAACAAATGCAATCCGCGATGATTCACTCAAATTCAAATTTGGTACTTGTCACACGCAGACAAAAGCAGGTAGTATGTGCGTCTTCGAGTCCTAAAATGTAGCTAAAATTGTGTTTTCCAGCTAGCCTAGATGTTATCATTTTACCATCTCAGGTTGGAATTTTCGAATTCGAGTCCCCGCGACACCGGCAAGCATATACATGCCCACAACCCAACGCAGGGTGTAATAAGTTGAGTATAGGCTCGGCCGAATCGAAAATATCAAATGCTTTCAACAAAACTACTAACCCCGTTTGTCTATAAGTGGTCACTGTATTCACCGTCATTTAAAGTAATAATCGACCTCGTTTGCTTCGAGTCCATTGGGACTATCCTGTCCGACGGCGTATTTGATATCGTAAAAAGTGGAGGGGGCAATTCGAAAAATTTCCAAGATGAAATTATATGACGTAATAATGGGTGGATAGATTTTTGATAAAAAACGTCAAAATCTGCGCAAAATGTATTTGAAAACTGAGGCTTCGGGACTATAAACATGGTTTCAAAAGTTTAATATCCATGGCGCGCCGAAGACGCGAGAGAAATTTTGACGTTTTGGAATATCAGGTCTTTTATGTATCTGGATTCTCATATATGGGCATTTATATGACCAAAAGCTACATACAGTGCCATATTTAGATCTTTCAAAAAGGGGGCAACATTTGAAAAGTTTACGTGGCCAAATCATGGCGTCATAATGAGCGCCGTCGGCAAGAATTTTCCTTTAAAATTAGCGTTTTATCTCATATTTCGATGAAACAGCCAGGAAATGCGATCTGAGGCGCATGAAAAATTTTAATGAATTGATTTTAAGGGCGTGAAATTAGATAGGTGTCATTGCGCGCAAAACAAATTAAGGTTTCCCACGGTTTGAAGAAATTAAAAAAATATTCAATGTTTTTTTATGGACGATGATGTAGGCGAGTGCTAACGGCTACATTGAATGCGAGGCCAGCAACCACTGTCTATGTAAAAACATTGCACTCGAATTTTTGTGGTGGATGATTCTATCATCATGGAATATTATTTATACAAGTTTGTCAAATTTCTTCCGATGGCAGTCATTTTCTTCGGGTGTGTGGGTAGCTCACTTCTCCCGTACTGGATTATATTCCATCCACATGTATCTACATTCAGCCAGAAAATATTTACCAAACGTGTTTTGTTAAGCGTGGGTCGCAAATGGATTTCTAATCACTGGCGACTGGGTGTTGTAGTAGCACTCATTGCTATTTGTGTAGCCGTTATCTGGCTTCTTTGATATGCTGCTTTCGGACTTGTTAGGACGGAACTTGTAAAATTAATCAGTTATCTTCAGTGATATAGTCAGAATCTTGAAAAAGGGGAAACCAATATTTGAGAAAAAATTCATGAATCATTATTTGATAGTAGGTGCATCGAGTAAAAAATGTTGAAAATATCGTGTTTATTGTATATCGCGATATACATGCTTAAAACTTGAATAAAAATGAATTATGGGATTTCAGGGCCTGAATTGGTTGAATAAGTC
The DNA here is from genome assembly GCA_963675895.2 of Styela plicata. Taxonomy (NCBI): domain Eukaryota; kingdom Metazoa; phylum Chordata; class Ascidiacea; order Stolidobranchia; family Styelidae; genus Styela; species Styela plicata. The sequence continues at coordinate 4,914,286 of OZ023150.1, forward strand.
CGACAACTACTGCTCGTCCAGAGCGTTCAAAAAAATTTGAGACCCAAGTAGCCATTCCACAATTAATTTCTTTCGGTTGGCGACGGCATAATTTGACATGTTACCATGACTAGGACTGGGTACTTCGATTCGGGAATTCGAAGTGCAAATTATTAGCAAAGGAACAAAAAATGCTAAATGAGGTAGAATTTTTATTTTCAACGACAAAATGCAATCGGTAAAAATCTATCATATTTTATCGTTATTCGCTGTTGGACTGGAGTGTAATTGAAATCGCTTTCAATAATCGTTTCAAGTCTATAATTTGTTATTTCATAGAATCAGCGAATCGATCCGATTCAAAAAAATATCCGAATCAGATTTGAACCCAAAATCATTTGGTTTTGCCCAGCCCTAATCTTGACCCCTTATAAAGGAGTTAGTGATGGAGTTATAAATTTGTGAAACCTTAAACATTTATATGGTGTATGATTGAATAGAAATATAGCAGCAAAATTTTAGTTTAAAGAATTGTTAAATTCCTCAGATGGCTATGAAAATTACAAAATCTCCGGGTGTGTTCACAAATTCATCACATCTATTCCAGAACTCAAGCGAAAGAATTAGCCATTCTGGTATTGGTAGCGTCTTGGCAGTGTGTCAAACAGTGGAGGGAGTATTGCTATTAGTAGCCTTATGGATTCTGACAAGTCTCATAGTTTACGGAAATAGAGCAAATAAATGGAAGAAATATCCGAATGGAAAATCCATTGGAGGCAGAAAAATATATATTTCGTTGGTGGTTGCAATGGTCTATATCACTCCGAAGTTCATATGGAGCCAAGTTGCTATTGTGGTGCCAAGATGGCAACCCCATTTATGTGAATTGTTCATGGATATTAGCAAGTTTTATTCCGGTTCATCAAGGCTTTCCATAATCGTATTCTTGTGGTTACAACAAAGAGGAGTTTACGCAGATTACCATATCCGCAAAAACACAGGATGCTTCGCAAATTATTCAAGTTGCGGCTTGATAATATTGCCTCTACTGAATACCAGTTTACTTATTTATGTAAACGTAGCACCTGAGTCATATGTACCAATTACGGAAGGATGTATTCTCAACGGGGAAGAAAATTTCAAGAAATATATTGTCTTCATTCTTACAAGTCACGTTGTATCACAAATGGCATTACTTGGATTATTTATTTACCCGATATCAATTAACAGTAACAAGAGCGTTCGGCGCCGAGATGAATCAACATGTCGAATGCTTTGGCGCATTTTTCTCGGCATAGATATCGGAAAGAAAACTGAGAGAGTCATTCGTTGGTCTGTGATATGTGCATTCTCAAATTTGATATCAGACGTAGCAGTAGCGACCCTTGCTCTTCGACTAGTTCCTGATAATTATCCTCGGAGCATTGGCGGAACAATATTTAACTGTGGTCTTCTAGTAAACTCGGTGTTTGCGCTATTTACTCTGTCCATTCGATGGGAAATCCTTTCAGTGCTGTACAAAAAACACAATCGGGTACAAGATTTGATAAAAATTCAAGATAAGAAGATCAGAATTACAATACTTTCTCCTTCTACTAGTTATTATAATAGGGCTCGTTCGAAGCGGAACCCATCATGATATTCAAACTCAATCGAAAAAATTCAGTCGATAAATCTTTTCTAAGCATGTCCCACTCTCATCGACGCGATCCATCTATGACGCATACTTGATAAAATAAATGCTTTAATAGAGAAGAACTATCACCAAACACAAAAACACAGCTATAAATAATGCTCCAATGAGATATGGTTTTTGACGATCTCTTTTGAAACTTTCGTAATTCTTAAATGAGAATGATATGCCATTCATACGAACGATTGCTTCTGTGTAAAAAGGTGCCGATTTGCCCTCTACTCATCGTGTTCCTGGGGGCGAATGTTTATTAAAGCTCGATGTTTTTATTATCATTTATACTATTATTTGACCCAAAAATCGAACCGGCTAGGTATGCAACTCTTTGGAAGCAACGCATCGATATAAAATGCCTGACGATATACACTACAAAATGCCTTCTTTTTACACATACAAGCAAAAACTTGTGCTTAATCTTTCCACAATTTCAAGACTGAAAGTGGCTATCGTTCAGTGACACAGACGGGTCGGATTTGAGGAACGTCCACCCACGTCACATGCGCGCCAGGAGTCTAAATAAGGCGGCGTCGCAATGACATCTGAAAATCTCTCGTTTGTGACTCTAATCCATTAATAAAATTTCTATTAATGTGTCTATCTTTGTAGATTTTTTTGGTTGATATTGATATGATATTTTTGTTGTCGAAGTTATAAATATACAAGTCGTTTTTTGCTTCACCCATGCTAGATTTTGACCTTCATAATTTTGCACATTCTGTCTTACGTCATTTGTGACTAACTAAAAACTGGCTAAATAACATGAGAATAATAGAATGTTTTCAGGCTGAGATATGACTGAATTCTTTTTCAAGGCGTTAATGCGTTTTTCATTAGGAATATTTATATAATTTTAGTATTTCTAAGCGCGATGGGACGGCGTAAAGGAATGTTTGGTTTCATTTATGTTCAAAGAAAGCGCGATCCGCTATACAGTGACCACAGTTGGCCTGATCCCGCGCGAAAATTTTAGCCAAAACATCTTACGTTTAGTAAGGGCCACTGATTAGGCGCAATTAGGTCAACAGATTTTTTCATGCTAGCTCGATCGGAGACGTTTCTCCGATGAAAAATATATTACACACGATGGTAAATCTGAAACGAACAACAGATATATATCATTGATAATAAGGCAAATGTGCCAGTTATTTCGCATTGTAACGTTTTTTATATAGTGGACGCAACGGCTAAAAGTATTCCGCCAATGCCAATCTTTACAAGCCCGAATCGAGGAGGATTAATATGGATGAATCTCGTTCTTTGTTGGATTTTTATGTGGTGAAGTTGTTGGTTTATGTGATGTATATAATATGTAAACAAATTAAAATATCGAATATATCATGAATCACGACTGTTCACCATTAAAATTTGAATATCGGCAGGTAAAAATATAGGGAATCTTTTCATATATTTTAATTGAATCATAAATTTCGCAAATTCATAATCTATCCTCTTTTTATCCGACTGCAATATCGGGTATGTTTATTCCAGTCGTATAAAGCATTTTTTAATATACAGTATAATTTAAACGTTTCATTGTTATTGAAATGCGTATAGCCCTGTAGGTACGGCTCAAGTATAATCCTGACGCATTTTTTGCGTGCCGTAGGAGCCCGACTAGAAGGAAGCAAAGAAGTGGGAGATGATTTTACCTGTTGAATATTCGAACTTCATCAAGCAGAATTGCACAGAAAATAAGTTGTAAACCAGTCACGAACAAAAAGATACGTAGACTACGATACTCAATCTAAGACTGACCTGTAGACTCATATGTCCTATCAACACATGATAAGATAACATGGGGAAAACACTAGATGGCATTAAATACCAAACAGAGGCAAATATACCACCATGCGTACTCTTACAAAATTGTTGGAAGTATCCCAATTGAATGGCAAGGCATCATTACAAATGGCATTATTTTTCATGATAATTTTATTGAAGAATTTGATTTCGATTTTTTCTCTACATTATTGTTGAAAGATAAATTAGGCGATATGTTTTCCCTCCGCATACGTCACAGTAGAAGTATTGAATGATGTATTATATGACTTTAGTATTGTGAATTCAAATCAATGTGAGTTTTGCAAAACTCAGATAGAAACTGTTGAACACTTATTTTATTACCGTACTGCAAATCAACAATTTTGGATGGAATTTGATCAATGGTTGTTTTTGTTTTTTCATGCTTAAGGTATTGGTTTAAATCTTTCCAAAATTGAATGTTTTCTGGATATAGTGGAAATAGACAAAAGAAGTTAATCAACTGCTGTTTAATAGCAGCTCGCTTTTCTACGTACAGATGTAAATTACAAAAACAAAATAACACTTTTTTCAAGCATATTACCAATTTATACGGGAAATTCATGATTCGGAAAGAAAATTAGCCCTTTCCAAAGAATAATTGGAAATTCACAACAAAAAAGTGCAATATTCTGAGATGTAACAGACAACGAAACACATACAGACACAACAAAAATAGGCAATAATTTGTAAACTATTATATTTTTGTAAACTATGCATTATTATCATCGACTCATACTCTAACTGATTTGGAATGCATACCGACCTAATTGTTATACATGTTTAGGCCTAAAATGGGTGAAAGCCACAGGGCTTCATCCATCTCTGGCTCATGTATGAGTGAAGTGTACTGCCGATTTAACATTCATATCGTTTGATATTATTATGCTGCTAACTGACATTCGTGAGAGTAAAAAAATACATCAAGTTACATGGGTTAAATCCATATACACAACTCAAATTGAGCTGTATTTTTGTAAACTTCTATAATTTTGTATAGAACTATGTGTATCATTATCAATGACTTTCATTGACATACTTGATCTGATTTTAAAAGTGCAATAACTTAATTATTATCCGAGTCTACGCCTGAGATGGGTGAATGCAATGAACCTTCATTCATCTCTGGCCTACGTATGAGTGAAATAAAAATGCCAATTTACAGTTTCAGTATTTGATTTGATACAAATATTGTGTTTTTATTCAGAAATAAGAAGAAAAAAACACATTACCATAGCCCAGGCATACCACTCACTGCACTTCAACATGGCAGTTAAGTTCCGTTTGGGATGTTTTCCATTTAGGGTGAGGTTACTGGTTATACATCTTTTAGTAGTTCTTTGCAATTAAGTGGCCCCATGTTGGTTAAGGCAGTGCCATTAAGACACTGCTTCGGGCTTTGCTTGGAGTTAATTTCAATACCAAAAATAATATAGGTGATTTCATGAGAATTTTGCTTGAAAATTTGATGATGTATCGAGTAAACCTATTTTTAGTGTTTTAACTTTGCTTTAAACCACATTCTGTCTGTTATCACATTTGTGGTCTCAATTCAATAATTCCCTCCTAAGTGTGTGATACAAGGGGTGCATCCTGCCAGCCTCTGAAATTATAAAAAATATATTAAAATCACGGAAAACACAAACCACAACAGGCCAAATTCGATATCGACAGTTATAATTCATTGTTTTTAAGAAAATCGGCCCGGCGCAAATGACGTCATAATTTGACGTCTTAAATCATCCACCACTTCCACAAGAAAATCCACATCCCCACTCATACAATGGAAAAGTGTTTTCACTCGTTGCTGAGTTATCTCCCTTGTCTGTGGCATTTTATAGCAGTTTTTGCATTAAGCGTTTCACATGTTTCAAGGCGCACAGATTGCTGTTCCCGCGTGCGCGTTTTCGTTGACATAGACCTGTCGAATTAATTACCTATTCTGTCATCGAGAATGACAAGTCGTTCCTGCTCCTAGTGTCAAGCAACACGTTAAACGCTTTGCTTGAATACAGCAACTGAATGTACCATTCGTTTTAAAACGTATAAATAAGTTGAGGCAAGCAAATGAGGGAAGACATAGAATAAATTGCGCGGAAGATTCTAATGTTGACGTGGGAAATAATATTCCAAGAGGTCATCGTGAAAATCTTTAAATTTGTCCTATTACGAAGCATTGCTAATTTTTAATTATGTTATTTTCATCTAGTTCGACAAGTTAGAATGAAAACTGATCATTTCATGTGTCGAAGAAAAGGTTATATAATCGTGAATTGCATCTGCCGAATAAATACAGAATCCTTTATGTTGATGTATAGGGATGTAGCTGGAATATTCGATTCGATGATTCGAATCGACTCAAGAACAGAATACTCAAACCAGTTATGAATCGGTCAAAGGGACAAAAGCGTCTAAAACAAAGTGAAATCATATTTCCACGATTTTGGTCAAATTATTAGTGTCCTGAATGATATAACGTTTGAAACGCCGGAACATTGTAAAAAACTCCAAAAGTTTGTTTACGTAAATATTGGTGAAATTGTATCTATAGCTTTGTTTTTAATTTTGATATTGAGGATGAATTGTAATGGGAAAAGCGGAACATTTGCTATACATTGAAATTAGTGATTTGATACCCTTAAAAAATATATTCGAATTCTTGATGAGTCGGTTCTGCCCAGTCCTACCATCAACTAAATGATCAATCAAGACGAATAGTTTGCTCAATTAAATATTCGTCACCGACTAATGGCGGAATCATCCGGTCGTTGGATTAAGATGGCGGTTATAGTTTGCATCCGCCCTAGGATACGATATGACACCGTTTGGCGATTTTTATGACTTCAGGCTGTACGCGACATGCTGATCTTTATTACTTATAATATCGTCTGATGGAAGTTTTCATCAAAATTGAAGTCGGATCGGTCGGATTTTACTCATGTGATAGCAACCATCTTTTTTTAAATGAAGTAAAGTAAAACGATTTCACTGTTAAACTAGATATAGAGTTATTAGGTAACTCAGTTTTACTTTCGAAACTAGGTAGATTTTAACAAAAGTACAGTAAATTTGCTGCATGGTTAATTGAAGTGATTGCATATTTCCAAAGTCTAAAAAACGCCATGTTGATGAGATTTATGCTAATTATGAACTGTTGATGGACCACACCTTCGCGTTCCATCAACACCCCATATTAAGCCAAAAAAGTCAATTTGGAATTTTTTTTCAAAACCTCCAAGTAATTATACTGTCAAAAACCAGTGATTTTGTTGCATTTTTTGTTACTGTTTGGTACCTTGATTAATAACCAGTAGGTACCAGTTGGCTGCATTTAAGGCTTTTACAGCAGATTTGTGGATTAAAATCTTTGAATAGTCTATTTTAAAAGCTTTTTTATTATGAAAATATGATTTACCTATTTTTTTTTTATATAATATATATATAAGTATAATTTTTTGAACCATTTCTTTTTTTTTTGAAAGTTAAGGAAAATTTATCTTGTAAATTTATTAAATAGGAGACACTTCAAAATATATTTAATTCATAGAAGTAAACCTAATCATAAAGAATTCAACCTAATTGAGATGGACTTTATGGAAGAAAACGCTGTTGATATTTACGCGCAATATGGTACCAAATATCCCAAACTTTTTGCCCAGGAGGTAGTGAAACGCTTGAGAAAATTGAACCCAAATGTAGCGGAAAATGAAAACTTTGACTTACTTATGGACGTTGGATGTGGGAATGGAAGTTCAGCAGAACATTTCTTACCTTTTTTTAACTCATTGATTGGTTTTGACATCAGTGAGGAACAAATAAAAGCAGCTGACGATTTTAGCCGAAAACATATGAAGAATAAAAAAATATCTTTCGAAGTTTCGGATGAATCTGAATTTCCAGCTAGGGATAATTCAGTGGACCTTATCATTTCTAAAGGTTCAGCACATTATATGGATATGAACAAACTTGTTCTTGAGTGCAATAGAGTTTTAAAAAACAACGGTCTTGCTGCGTTGTTTTCTGGAGATTATAGCGACCTAGTAGTCGAGGTCGTCAAAAATGAAAAAGTAATTTTTTCAGTTTCCGGATTCCCAATTTTCAAGAAGATAATTTTTGATCCCCTTGTGAAATATTTGAAGAAAATTGATCATCCTACTTATCAGATTTGGGGATTGAAATACGAAGGTCTTTATGAAAACATCAAAGGAATGCAAAAAGAAAAACCCCAGCCAGTAATATTTGACATGTATTTGCCTATGGATGAATTTGAAGCATACATGAATCGTACGCAAGCATTTCGGGAATATTTTGGGACATATGATTATGATAATAACCCTTTTCGTATTTTAAATGATAACTTCATACAGCTTGTGAAGACATCAAATGATGCAGGTGTGGAATTACGCTTGAAGATAACTGTGTCAATTCACACCATATATTTAATGAAGTGATTTATTTTAACATTTATTTTCCATACTCAGCCAGAATCGCAGAATACCAGTTACTCAGACACCCGAGTAAAATTAGTTCCATCACAAAAAATCAGCAAAAGGGCAGTATTTCATAATATGTGACTAGGATATCCAACTTTTTTGAGTGTCTCGTAGGAACTAAGCTGTACGAAGGGTTCAAAATCATCAATACTGCTATGAAATAGCAGTGTTGATGGCTTTGAAGCCTTTTTATCCGTCCGAAGAAAATGACACGAACATTTCCAACATCTGAAGAAAACCAAAAATTTGTGAGATTCAAAATGCAACATCTTGCAATGTATTTGATATATCTTAGAATATTTCGACGAAGCCGAGAAATCGCTTCATTGGAAAAATAGTTTGACAGCGACACGCATAAAAGGCGTGCTAGAGGATTTTGAATTGAGAATGTTTTGCTTATTAAAAGGGTACTTATCATGGATGTGAAAGTCCCAAAGACTTCTTAAATTTTTAAGCTAAAAAGTGAAATTCTATTGTTTGTTTTAATTACATAATTTCAAAATTTATATTTATAAACAAGAAATGTGCTGGTAAAAATGTCAATAAAGAAAAAATGCAGAGGTGAAACAGGTGCATTAGTTTGGTGTAAGTACCGGAAAAAATTATGCCCAATTCAGAAAAAGACGCTTTCTGCATAAGATGCGGGAGTGAAAGATTTACCCCTTGTTTTTTAGCTGTGTTAATCCTCTATTTTCAAAGTAGTACAGGAAGATACCAGTATTTGCCATTTGCGCATGGATTTTTTTGCCTGTCATCTTTGCGCAACATAAATAGACATATCCATTCAGAGTTTTAACCAATTATTTACACTATGCTCAAAAGTTTTTGTACCTTTCAAAACTAAAAAGACAACTTTTTGCACTAAGTAAATTTTTGGTGGGATATAAACATAGAAGCATATTTACATTTTACAGCCTTAGTGTAAAAATTAAATATATGGTCTAGGATTTAAAAAGCATTCTCAATTACACAAATTAGCTCTGTCAAATTTATATCGATGGAGCGTGGACAATCTCGATAACAAGGTAGCGCCAACCACAGATGGAACCAACTAAAGATAACACATATGGCAAATATCCACTTAAAATATAAAGTGCAGTGCGCGACATTTTTCCTGAGGGATGATGAATAAGAGAAATACGCCAGATAAATTATTCAAACCGATCCATGGGCATAATTCAAAATGTAATTATGTACATGCTAAACAAAAGATGCTTAGGCAGATAAATTCCGATTAGGTAACGAACTTGCGGTTGTGGCGCAGTGGTATTGGGAATGTTGCATTCAGGAGCATCATGTAGCCTTTTTAAACATTGACTTTGTCAAGCATGAGCCACTGATGGACAGCGTCTTGTCGACGCGTTCCATCAATAGCACATGCTTAACAAAAGATGTTGGGACAAATTTCCGACGGAACGCGAAAAAATAAGAGAGAGAGCAAATTCATTAGTATCGCCGACAGCTGTTTGTAAATGCACGTTCGATTCTCTCGTTTTTGCTTGATTATCTCGACTCTCACGTGCGTCGACTCACCGTCATTGCGCCACGATGGCAAATACAGCAAGAATTTCTTCAGTATTGCCACAGACTTACAGATACGAACGTTTGTGTGCTATGTGTGCTATTTTGGTCATTAATCACCCTTTCGTAATGGGTTGACCAACATGGGGCCACTTAATTGCAAAGAACTACTAAAAGATGTATACCAGTAACCTCACCCTAAATGGAAAACATCCCAAACGGAACTTAACTGCCATGTTGAAGTGCAGTGAGTGGTATGCCTGGGCTATGGTAATGTGTTTTTTTCTTCTTATTTCTGAATAAAAACACAATATTTGTATCAAATCAAATACTTAAACTGTAAATTGGCATTTTTATTTCACTCATACGTAGGCCAGAGATGAATGAAGGTTCATTGCATTCACCCATCTCAGGCGTAGACTCGGATAATAATTAAGTTATTGCACTTTTAAAATCAGATCAAGTATGTCAATGAAAGTCATTGATAATGATACACATAGTTCTATACAAAATTATAGAAGTTTACAAAAATACAGCTCAATTTGAGTTGTCTATATGAATTTAACCCGTGTTACTTGATGTATTTTTTTACTCTCACGAATGTCAGTTAGCAGCATAATAATATCAAGCGATATGAATGTTAAATCGGCAGTACACTTCACTTCACTCATACATGAGCCAGAGATGGATGAAGCCCTGTGGCTTTCACCCATTTCAGGCCTAAACATGTATAATAATTAGGTCGGTATGCATTCCAAATCAGTTCGAGTATGAGTCGATGATAATAATGCGTAGTTTACAAAAATATAATAGTTTACATATTACTGCCTATTTTTGTTGTGTGTGTATGTGTTTCTTTGTCTGTTTCATCTCAGAATCTTGCACTTTTTTGTTGTGAATTTCCAATTATCCTTTGGAAAGGGCTAAAATTCTTTCCTAATCCTGAATTTCTCGTATAAAAAGTGAAAAAAGTGCTTTTTTTGTTTTTGTAATTTAAATCTGTATGTAGAAAAGCGAGCTGCTATTAAACAGCAGTTGATTAACTTCTTTTGTCTATTTCCACTATATCCAGAAAGCATTCAATTTTGGAAAGATTAAAACCAATACCTTAAGCATGAAAAAACTAAAAACAACCGTTGATCAAATTCCATCCAAAATTGTTGAGTAGCAGTACGGTAATAAAATAGGTGTTCAACAGTTTCTATCTGTCTCACATTGATTTGAATTCACAATACTAAAGTCATATAATACATCAATCAATACTATTACTACCTCAAGTTAAATTTAATCTGAAATGATCGTGGTTTGATTTCTATCGTCGAGTAAATATTGTTAGAATAAAATTATGGTCAATTCAATTGACAAGTGAAATCCATATAATCAGTCCACTTTGTCTGTGACTTATGAGGAGGGAAAAAAATTTCGTTGTTAGTTGTTCATATAAACATATCGCCCTTATTTATCTTTCAACAATAATGTATAGGAAAATTTTTTCAAAATCAAATTCTTCAATAAAATTATCATGAAAATTTATGGCATTTGTAATGATGTCTTTCCATTCAATTGGGATACTTCCAACAATTTTGTAATAGTACACATAGCGGTATATTTGCCTCTGTTTGGTATTTAATGCCATCTAGTGTTTTTCCCATGTTATTTTATCATGTGTTTATAGGACATATGAGTCTAGAGGTAAGTCTTAGATTGAGTATCGTAGTCTACGTATCTTTTTGTTCATGACTGGTTTACAACTTATTTTTTGTGCAATTCTACTTGATGAAGTTCGAATATTCAACAGGTAAAACCATCTCCCACTTCTTTTTCTTCCTTCTAGTTGGCCTCCTACGACACGCAGAAAATACGTAAGGATTATTCCTGAGCCGTACCTACAGGGCTATACGCATATCAGGGCTATACGCATATTGACCTAATTGCGCCTAATCAGTGGCCCATACTAAACGTAAGATGTTTTGGCTAAAACTTTCCTGCGGGATCAGGCCAACTGTGGTCACTGAATAGCGGATCGCGCTTTCTTCGAACATAAATCAAACCAAACATTCCTTTACGCCGTCCGATCGCGCTTAGAAATACTAAAATTATATATATAATCCCAATGAAAAGCGTTTTAACGTCTTGAAAAGGAATTCAATCATCTCTCAGCCTGAAAACATTCTATTATTCTCATGTTATTTAGCCATTTTTCAGTTAGTCACAGATGATGTAAGACAGAACGTGCAAAATTATGAAGGTCAAAACCTAGCATGGGTGAAGCAAAAAACGACTTGTATATTTATAACTTCGACAACAAAAATATCATATCAATATCAACCAAAAAAATCTACAAAGATAGACACATTAATAGAAATTTTATCAATGGATTAAAGTCATAAACGAGAGATTTTCAGATATCATTGCGACGCCGCCTTATTTAGGCTCCCGGCGCGCGTGTGACGTGGGTTGATGTTCCTCAACTCCGACCCGTCCGTGATGATTGATGATTTCAGACCTGTTATACAGATATAGCATACAAAATCAGTATTTCTCATTTGACGATAAAATTCCAAACATTGTCTCACTGAACGATAGCCACTTTCAGTCTTGAAATTGTGGGAAAGATTAAGCACAAGTTTTTGCGTGTATGTCTAAAAAGAAGGCATTTTGTAGTATATATAGCCAGACATTTTATATCGATGCGTCGCTTTTAAAGAGTTGCATACCTAGCCGGTTTGATTTTTGGGTCAAATAATAGTATAAATGATAATAAAAACATCTAGCCTTAATAAACATTCGCCCCCAGGAACACGATGAGTTCAGGGCAAATTGGCACCTTTTTACACAGAAGCAATAGTTCGTATGAGTGGCATATCATTCTCATTTAAGAATAACGAAAGTGTTAAAAGGGATCGTCAAAAACCATATCTCATTGGAGCATTCTTTATAGCTGTGTTTTTGTGTTTGGTGATAGTTCTTCTCTATAAAAGCATTTATTTTATCAAGTATGCGTCATAGATGGATCGCGACGATAAGAGTGGCACATGCTTAGAAAAGATGTATCGACTGAATTTTTCGAACAAGCCCTATTATAATAACTACTAGAAGGAGATAGTATTTTTTGTACAGCACTGAAAGGATTTCCCATCGACTGGACAGAGTAAATAGCGCAAACACCAAGTTTACTAGAAGACCACAGTCAAATATTGTTCCGCCAATACTCCGAGGATAATTATATGGAACTAGTCGAAGAGCAAGGGTCGCTACTGCTACGTCTGATATCAAATTTGAGAATGCACATATCACAGACCAACGAATGACTCTCTCGGTTTTCTTTCCGATATCTATGCCGATACAAATGCGCCAGAGCATTCGACATGTTGATTCATCTCGGTGCCGAACGCTCTTGTTACTGTTAATTGATATCGGGTAAATAAATAATCCAAGTAATGCCAATTGTGATATAACGTGACTCGTGAGAATGAAGACAATATATTTCTTGAAATTTTCTTCCCCGTTGAGAATACATCCCTCCGTAATTGGTACATATGACTCAGGCGCTACGTTTACATAAATAAGTAAAATGGTATTTAGTAGAGGCAATATTATCAAGCCGCAACTTGAATAATTTGCAAAGCGTCCTGTGTTTTTGCCGATATGGTAATCTTCGTAAACTTCTCTTTGTTGTAACCACAAGAATACGATTATGGCACTACAATAGCAACTTGGCTCCATATGAATTTCGGAGTGATAAATCATTGCAATCACCAACGAAATATATATTTTTCTGCCTCCAATGGATTTTTCATTCGGATATTTCTTCCATTTATTTGCTGTATTTCCGTAAACTATGAGACTTGTCAGAATCCACAACGCTACTAATAGCAATACTCCCTCCACTGTTTGACACACTACCAAGACGCTATCAATACCAAAATGGCTAATTCTTTCACTTGAGTTCTGGAATAGATGTGATGAATTTGTGAACACACCCGGAGATTTTGTAATTTTCATAGCCATCTGAGGAATTTAACAATTCTTTAAACTAAAATGTTGCTGCTATATTTCTATTCAATCATACACCATATAAATGTTTAAGGTTTCACAAATTTATAATTCCATCACTAACTCCTTTTTAAGGGGTCATGATTAGGGCTGGGCAAAACCAAATGATTTTGGGTTCTAATCTGATTCGGATATTTTTTTTTGAATCGGATCGAATCGCTGATTCTATAAAATAACAAATTATAGACTTGAAGCGATGTATTTTCAATTACGCTCCAGTCCAGCAGCGAAAATTTTGATTTTAACGATAAAATATGATAGATTTTTATCGATTGCATTTTATCGTTGAAAATAAAAATTCTACCTCATTTAGCATTTTTTTGTTCCTTTGCTAATAATCTGCACGTCGAATTCCCGAATCGAATTACCCAGTCCTAGTCATGGTACCATGTCGAATTTTGCCTTCGCCAACCGAAAGAAATTAATTGTGGAATGACTACTTGAGTCTCAAATTTTTTTGAACGCTCTGGACGAGCAGTAGTTGTCGGACTTATTTAACCAATTCAGGCCCTGAAATCCCATAATTCATTTTTATTCAAGTTTTAGGCATGTATATCGCGATATACAATAAAAACGATATTTTCAACATTTTTTATTCGATGCACCTACTTTCAAATAATGAATCATGAAATTTTTCTCAAATATTGGTTCCCCCTTTTTCAAGATTCTGACTGCATCACTGAACATAGCTGATTAATTTCACAAGTTCCATCCTAACAAGGCCGAAAGCAGCATATAAAAGAAGCCAGATAACGGCTACACAAATAGCAAAGTGAGTGCTACTACAAGACCCAGTCGCCAGTGATCAGAAATCCATTTGCGACCCACGCTTAACAAAACACGTTTAGTAAATATTTTCTGGCTGGATGTAGATACATGTGGATGGATTATAAACCAGTACGGGAGAAGTGAGCTACCCACACACCCGCAGAAAATGACTGCCATCGGAAGAAATTTGACAAACTGATATAAATAATATTCCATGATGATGGAATCATCCAGTACAAAAATTCGAGTGTAATGTTTTTACATAGACAGCGGTTGCTGGCCTCGCATTCAATGTAGCCGTTAGCACGCCCCTACATCCTTGTCCATAAAAAAACATTGAATATTTTTTTAATTTCTTTAAAGCGTGGGAAACCTTAATTTGTTTTGCGCGCAATGGCACCTATCTATTTTCACGCCCATAAAATCAATTCATTAAAATTTTTATGCGTCTCAGCTCCTATTTCTTGGCTGTTTTATCGAAATATGAGATAAAACGTTAATTTTAAAGGAAAATTCTTGCCGACGGCGGCCATTATAACGCCATGAAATGGCCACGTAAACTTTTCAAATGTTGCCCCCTTTTGAAAGACCTGGTATTCTAAAACGTCAAAATTTTTCTCACGTCTTCGGCGCGCCATAGATATCAAACTTTTTAAACCATGTTTATAGTCCCGAAGCCTTAGTTTTCAAAAAAATCTCGCGCGGATTTTGACCTTTCTTATCAAAAATCTATCCGCCCATTATTACGTCATATAATTTCATCTTGGAAATTTTTCGAATTGCCCCCTCCACATTTTACGATTTTAAATACGCCGTCGGACAGGATAGTCTCAATGGACTCGAAGCAAATGAGGTCGATTATTGCTTTAAATGACGGTGAATACACTGACCACTTATAGACAAACGGGGTTAGTATTGTTGAAAACATTTGATCTTTTCGGTTCAGCCGTGCCTATACTCAACTTATTACACCCTGCTTCGGGTTGTGGGTATGTATATGCTTGTCGGTGTCGCAGGGACTCGAATTCGAAATTTCCAACCTGAGATGGTAACATAATAACATCTAGGCTAACTGGGAAACGCAATTTAAGCTACATTTTTAGGACTTGAAGACGCACATACTACCTGCTTTTGTCTACGAGTGACGAGTACCGAATTTGAATTTTCTCCACGGATTGCATTTGTTGCTGCTTAGAAGAGTATGTATAGGGCGATATGTCGTTTGTGTGCTCTATTATTTATTAAACCTATATAATTATGTCATTATCTATGCAGCTGGCGTTGCAGCCTTAAAGAAGATTAACAGCATTTTCCCCACGATAGTCGATCTTGTGCTACGTACGCTATATATGTTTCAGGAGAATTGCTTTAGAAGATTGTGTTATTACTCCGACAAAAAGTTGTAATGTTCTTTTTTTTATCAAAAACGTGGCCAATATTATCCAGGGTTGATAATTCTATTTTTCATATTCGAAATAATTTTCTCGAAATTTTTCGACTAAGTAAAATATTCTATTTGCCCACCGTTGGTGTCAATATTGGGTGTAAAATTTCTTTAAATTACTATCAGTTCGCGTCAAAACATTCAGAACCACTTGAGAAAATGTATTTATTAATTCTTTCTCATAGAAATATTTTTCTCTATGCTCAACACTATGCGCTTTATTTATAAATTTACATCGTTTGCTGTTTCTACAAATCGTTTGCTGTTTTCTACAGCCTGCTATTTCATAGCAGTATTGATGATTTGGACCCTTCGTACAGCTTAGTTCCTACCAGACACTCAAAAATTTAAACATCCTAGTCAAATATTATGAAATACTGCCCTTTTGCTGATTTTTTGTGATGGAACTAATTTTACTCGGGTGTCTGAGTAGCTGGTATTATGCGATTCTGGCTGAGTATGGAAAATAAATGTTAAAATAAATCACTTCATTAAATATATGGTGTGAATTGACACAGTTATCTTCAAGCGTAATTCCACACCTGCAACATTTGATGTCTTCACAAGCTGTATGAAGTTATCATTTAAAATACGAAAAGGGTTATTATCATAATCATATGTCCCAAAATATTCCCGAAATGCTTGCGCACGATTCATGTATGCTTCAAATTCATCCATAGGCAAATACATGTCAAATATTACTGGCTGGGGTTTTTCTTTTTGCATTCCTTTGATGTTTTCATAAAGACCTTCGTATTTCAATCCCCAAATCTGATAAGTAGGATGATCAATTTTCTTCAAATATTTCACAAGGGGATCAAAAATTATCTTCTTGAAAATTGGGAATCCGGAAACTGAAAAAATTACTTTTTCATTTTTGACGACCTCGACTACTAGGTCGCTATAATCTCCAGAAAACAACGCAGCAAGACCGTTGTTTTTTAAAACTCTGTTGCACTCAAGAACAAGTTTGTTCATATCCATATAATGTGCTGAACCTTTAGAAATGATAAGGTCCACTGAATTATCCTTAGTCGGAAATTCAGATTCATCCGAAACTTCGAAAGATATTTTTTTATTCTTCATATGTTTTCGGCTAAAATCGTCAGCTGCTTTTATTTGTTCCTCACTGATGTCAAAACCAATCAATGAGTTAAAAAAAGGTAAGAAATGTTTTGCTGAACTGCTGAACTTCCATTCCCACATCCAACGTCCATAAGTAAGTCAAAGTTTTCATTTTCCGCTACATTTGGGTTCAATTTTCTCAAGCGTTTCACTACCTCCTGGGCAAAAAGTTTGGGATATTTGGTACCATATTGCGCGTAAATATCCACAGCGTTTTTTTCCATAAAGTCCATCTCAATTAGGTTGAATTTTTTATGATTAGGTTTACTTCTATGAATTAAATATATTTTGAAGTGTCTCCTATTTAATAAATTTACAAGATAAATTTTCCTTAGCTTTCAAAAAAAAATGGTTCAAAAAATTGTACTTATATATATATTATATAAAAAAATCGGTAAATCATATTTTCATAATAAAAAAGCTTTTAAAATAGACTATTCAAAGATTTTAATCCACAAATCTGCTGTAAAAGCCTTAAATGCAGCCAACTGGTACCTACTGGTTATTAATCAAGGTACCAAACAGTAACAAAAAATGCAACAAAATCACTGGTTTTTGACAGTATAATTACTTGGAGGTTTTGAAAAAAAATTCCAAATTGACTTTTTTGGCTTAATATGGGGTGTTGATGGAACGCAGTGAAATCGTTTTACTTTACTTCATTTAAAAAAAGATGGTTGCTATCACATGAGTAAAATCCGACCGATCCGACTTCAATTTTGATGAAAACTTCCATCAGACGATATTATAAGTAATAAAGCTCAGCATGTCGCGTACAGCCTGAAGTCATAAAAATCGCCAAACGGTGTTATATCGTATCCTAGGGCGGATGCAAACTATAACCGCCATCTTAGTCCAACGACCGGATGATTCCGCCATTAGTCGGTGACAAATATTTAATTGAGCAAACTATTCGTCTTGATTGATCATTTAGTTGATGGTAGGACTGGGCAGAACCGACTCATCAAGAATTCGAATATATTTTTTAAGGGTATCAAATCACTAATTTCAATGTATAGCAAATGTTCCGCTTTTCCCATTACAATTCATCCTCAATATCAAAATTAAAAACAAAACTATAGATACAATTTCACCAATATTTACGTAAACAAACTTTTAGAGTTTTTTACAATTTTCCGGCGTTTCAAACGTTATATGATTCAGGACACTAATAATTTGACCAAAATCGTGGAAATATGATTTCACTTTGTTTTAGACGCTTTTGTCCCTTTGACCGATTCATAACTGGTTTGAGTATTCTGTTCTTGAGTCGATTCGAATCATCGAATCGAATATTCCAGCTACATCCCTATACATCAACATAAAGGATACTGTATTTATTCGGCAGATGCAATTCACGATTATATAACCTTTTCTTCGACACATGAAATGATCAGTTTTCATTCTAACTTGTCGAACTAGATGAAAATAACATAATTAAAAATTAGCAATGCTTCGAAATAGGACAAATTTAAAGATTTTCACGATGACCTCTTGGAATATTATTTCCCACGTCAACATTAGAATCTTCCGCGCAATTTATTCTATGTCTTCCCTCATTTGCTTGCCTCAACTGATTTATACGTTTTAAAACGAATGGTACATTCAGTTGCTGTAGTCAAGCAAAGTGTTTAACGTGTTGCTTGACACTAGGAGCAGGAACGACTTGTCATTCTCGATGACAGAATAGGTAATTAATTCGACAGGTCTATGTCAACGAAAACGCGCACGCAGGAACAGCAATCTGTGCGCCTTGAAACATGTGAAACGCTTAATGCAAAAACTGCTATAAAATGCTACAGACAAGGGAGATAACTCAGCAACGAGTGAAAACACTTTTCCATTGTTTGAGTGGGGATGTGGATTTTCTTGTGGAAGTGGTGGATGATTTAAGACGTCAAATTATGACGTCATTTGCGCCGGGCCGATTTTCTTAAAAACAATGAATTATAACTGTCGATATCGAATTTGGCCTATTGTGGTTTGTGTTTTCCGTGATTTTAATATATTTTTTATAATTTCAGAGGCTGGCAGGATGCACCCCTTGTATCACAACATTTAGGAGGGAATTATTGAATTGAGACCACAAATGTGATAACAGACAGAATGTGGTTTAAAATAAAGTTAAAACACTAAAAATAGGTTTACTCGATACATCATCAAATTTTCACGCAAAATTCTCATGAAATCACCTATATTATTTTTGGTATTGAAATTAACTCCAAGCAAAGCCCGAAGCAGTGTCTTAATGGCACTGCCTTAATGGCGCTGCCTTAACCAACATGGGGCCACTTAATTGCAAAGAACTACTAAAAGATGTATAACCAGTAACCTCACCCTAAATGGAAAACATCCCAAACGGAACTTAACTGCCATGTTGAAGTGCAGTGAGTGGTATGCCTGGGCTATGGTAATGTGTTTTTTTTCTTCTTATTTCTGAATAAAAAAACAATATTTGTATCAAATCAAATACTGAAACTGTAAATTGGCATTTTTATTTCACTCATACGTAGGCCAGAGATGAATGAAGGTTCATTGCATTCACCCATCTCAGGCGTAGACTCGGATAATATTTAAGTTATTGCACTTTTAAAATCAGATCAAGTATGTCAATGAAAGTCATTGATAATGATACGCATAGTTCTATACAAAATTATAGAAGTTTACAAAAATACAGCTCAATTTGAGTTGTCTATATGGGTTTAACCCGTGTTACTTGATGTATTTTTTTACTCTCACGAATGTCAGTTAGCAGCATAATAATATCAAACGATATGAATGTTAAATCGGCAGTACACTTCACTTCACTCATACATGAGCCAGAGATGGATGAAGCCCTGTGGCTTTCACCCATTTCAGGCCTGAACATGTATAACAATTAGGTCGGTATGCATTCC
This sequence comes from Styela plicata, assembly GCA_963675895.2. Taxonomy (NCBI): domain Eukaryota; kingdom Metazoa; phylum Chordata; class Ascidiacea; order Stolidobranchia; family Styelidae; genus Styela; species Styela plicata. The sequence goes on from OZ023150.1 coordinate 4,934,062, forward strand.
AAATCAGTTCGAGTATGAGTCGATGATAATAATGCATAGTTTACAAAAATATAATAGTTTACATATTACTGCCTATTTTTGTTGTGTGTGTATGTGTTTCGTTGTCTGTTTCATCTCAGAATCTTTTTTTAGCTGTGTTAATCCTCTATTTTCAAAGTAGTACAGGAAAATACCAGTATTTGCCATTTGCGCATGGATTTTATTTGCCTGTCATCTTTGCGCAACATAAATAGACATATCCATTCAGAGTTTTAACCAATTATTTACACTATGCTCAAAAGTTTTTGTACCTTTCAAAACTAAAAAGACAACTTTTTGCACTAAGTAAATTTTTGGTGGGATATAAACGTATAAGCATATTTACTTTTACAGCCTTAGTATAAAAATTAAATATATGGTCTAGGGTTTAAAAAGCATTCTCAATTACACAAATTAGCTCTGTCAAATTTATATCGATGGAGCGTGGACAATCTCGATAACATGGTAACGCCAACCACAGATGGAACCAACTAAAGATAATACATGTGGCAAATATCCACTTAAAATATAAAGTGCAGTGCGCGACATTTTTCCTGAGAGACGATGAATAAGAGAAATACGCCAGATAAATTATGCAAACCGATCCATGGGCAAAATTCAAAATGTAATTATTTATCATCTAGGCTATGTTAACCACGAGTATGCAAGCCTACACGTCTTCTTTATTGCGGTTATTTCAGCGAGGCCACAGCATAGGTATATATATATATATCTACCAATTCACGGCATATTTGTTCGGGGTAGGCGAAGGTAGAGGCATGACGTTATTTTCTTGCCAACCCATATGCAATAAAAATTTGGATTCTAAGTAATAATTTACATGCGACGACCAATATGACGCCACAATGATGGTAAAAATGTGTCCCCCTCGCTATACTACTCTTGTATGTTCTAAATACGCCTCTGAAACGACCCCTCCACTGTGTTACTATAAGTTACTCCAATGATTGTTTGTTTGCACTATTATCCAAGTGTTTTGTATCAAGACTAGACGGAAGCAATATGACTACTAATTCAAACGTTAGCTTACCCAAGCACAAATCTTATCTTGTCAAGCATGAGACACAGATGACCCGCGTTTTGCCGACCCGAGCCATCAGTAATACATGCTAAACAATATACGCTTAGGCGAAAAAATCCCGATTAGGTAACGAACTTCTGTTTGTGGCGCAGTGGTATTGAGAATGTTACATTGGGGAGCATTATGTAGCCTTTTCGAACATTTACTTTGTCAAGCATGAGCCAATGATGGACAGCGTCTTGTCGACGCGTTCCATCAATAACACATGCTTAACAAAAGATGTTGGGACAAATTTCCGACAGAACGCGAGAAAATAAGAGAGCAAATTCATTAGTATCGCCGCACATTTGATTCTCTCGTTTTTGCTTGATTATCTCGAATCACACGTGCTTTGACGCACCGTCATTGCGCCACGATGGCAAATATAGCAGGAATTTCTTTAGTATTGCTACAGATTTTCAGATTGGAACGTTTGTGTGCTATTTTGGTCATTAATTACCCTTTCGTAATGGGTTGACAAATCGTCATTCGCCAAGCATGAGCCATTCATTGATCGCCGCTTTGAACCTCGCCTCATCTATGATCAATATTTGCGAGTTTTAATATGGAACGGGAAAAACCCTAAAGGCGCAAGGTTGCATCAGACGTATAAAGAGCGAAAGTTCGCGAAAACTGCTCGAAACTTGTATAAAAGCGCTTGATTTTTATCTGATTGCCACAATTTTATGTGTACAGCCATCAATTGCGCTTGAATTCATCTGTCTAGTGTTTAGAACAGTAGTATCTTGTCACCATGTACGAAATACATGTTACCGTTGAGTCAACAAACGAAGAAAAATTTGCAATACTTTGCGAAGAGCAGAAGGCGCGTCCAATTTTGATTGAACTGCCAAAAACTGCCCAACATCATAAGCAGTTAATGTGCAGCAAATGGGTAACGGGAAATTTCGAAGATGCTTTAAAAGTAAATAGGCTTTGAAATATTAAATCATTATAGTATTTCCTGATTTCTGTTTTGGAAATGTATTAGCACGACTTCTCTGTCGATACCAGTACTCAAACTGTAAAATATGACTTTATTTTAATATCGTCGATGCCGCCTATAATAAAAATTATCGATATTAAGAATGTTCTGATTCAGGGTTGCCTAACCCACTCCAAAAAATTTTGTCAAAACAAATTTTGTTAAGTATGAGTCACCGATGGATCGCGCCGCCTATGCGCGACCATCTCTGTCTCATGCTTGTTAAAAGAACATTTTGATTGGGAACTTCGACAAATTCAGTGTCACTATGACAACATGGATATCATAAGAGCCTAAAAGTTGATTAAACTTTATTTTTTTTAAAAATGCTACTTCCATAACGTATTTTGCTGTTTTTTATGAATATCGCCTCAACGCCTCGCAACAGCAGTTTTTGAATCTGGTGTATAGATTGGCAAGATTAAATGTTCCCAGAGCCTGTCAAACGAATTTAAAACTTCAAAATTTATTACAGAAAATGAAAAATAATATATTTTTGTTAGTGATAATATCTATACAGAAAAGAAAAAGGTTTGATTTTATCGAAATTTGGGGATATGAACATGTTATTTTATATTAATGCTTGTAAAACTCAATAAGGCGATGAATAAAATGGGATTTTTCAAGCATTGAATGAACGAACTGGTTGAATGGCACCATTTTGAGTTTTTATGTATGTAAATTATTCGACAAATGCGGCTATTTCATGCTAAAATATCATTTTCGAGACAAATATTTAGTGCCTTTGAAACGAATTATTGTTAAAAATTGAATATGCATGTTTTTAAGAATTTAGAGCTTCAGTCTCTTAGGAATTGCCTGCAGTTTAAACTCCATACAAATTTTAATGATAAGCAATAACAAATATCTAAAAAGATATGCAATTTTACCGATTAATCATGTCGGCATCAATTGTCTTATTTTAATCAATCGAATAAAAATTTGTGATAAAAATATAAACTTAAATTTTTAAATATTTTGAAAATTGTTTGTATTCAAATTCCATTCAATGTAATCGCTTAATTTCATCGTCGTCTGGCTGTCTATATATGTTTTCCAGAAATCAATTTTCACTCAAGAAATAATATTAAACTAACTGAGTTTGATAACTTTAACATTTCGTATACCTCAATCAAAAAATATTATAAATTATTTTTGCTATCAAGTGTTACAGTGGGAGTACAGAAGTGGTACTTCGTGATCCTGTCTAGACCAATTTCCAATAAAGAGTTTTGTTGTTAAAATAATTTTATACAGTAAATACAAGCATTGTTGATTAACGGACCAGTAGCACTAAATAAATGTTTAATAATTTTAAAATAGTGAAAATGATCATGTTGACAAAGTACATTTTTTGATTGAGCTTCTAATTTCCAGTAATGCGACGTGGCAAAGTTTTACTTACTTACTCAGTTTTGCAATACCTTGAATATCCCTGGGATTTATTTAGTAAATTTCCTCGTCTTTCCTGTACTTTACGTGAACTCATGGTTGGTAGGTAGGTAGGTTCTTTGTTTCGTCGTACAAGTGAAAAAAATAAGAAAAAAATCGTACATTAATCACATGGAATGAACGGGGATTGCGAATGACACTAGGAGGTCATCCAGTCAAGTCGCTATAGCGAAATTGATTGTAAAATTATCATATGAAACTTTTATTCAAGGAAATCACCAAACTGGGACCCCATATTGCAATTTCAAATGTCTCAAAAAATAGTTTTAATTATTTTATCAATTTCCAGGCTGCCGGCGAATTTTCCACAGCAGCAATAGAAAAAGGATTCAAACCGATCCGAGAAAAAATAGAACAGCCGTTCTCATATGCCCCAGATGGTTTCGTTCCGTCAAAATCAAAAGGGGAATATTGGGAGTTTCATTACAAGCTACATCTTTTAAACAAGGAGGAAGGAGAAGGAATCTATAGGAATCTATAGAATCGTTACCTTACGATTGTATAATAGTAACAAGTCATACGCAAAAAATGAATGCGAGGAACTGAAAGCTTGGATATCGGCAAATGGATGCGAAGTCCTTAAAATACAACGTGAAATTGCAATCTATGATAATTATTTAGAATTAGACAAAGGCTGGCTGTAAATAAAAGTTAGTCCTGGTAAATATATATGAAATATATTCACTAAAGTACGAGCAACTGATGACATGACGCTATGCTGTCGTGGTTCACTTAATTGACATAATGTTCGCAATGCCACCCGCCATATTCATGACGAACCATAGTCTATAAATTGCAACATATTGCATTGTAAAAGTCGTATATAAGAGACGTGTACTTTTAATTTCATATATTTATGCATATATATATATATATATTCTTTGTAATTATACATCCATTATAGTACTTATTTATGTTGATCACATACAAGCAAAATTTTACTGAATGTGAATTTTTATTGGTTATTGTTGTATCATTTATATTTACATGTTTACTGTTTGGAATAAATTTAGTGATGATTTATACACTTTTTAGAATGCCGAATTGTGGCAATTTGTGTGACTAAAGTTCACTACTTTCACATTTTGTTAGGTTATGATTCCCCAGATTATTTTATTCGTCCAAGGGCGACACAAAGCACACCAATCGAAGAACGTCTTTTGCTAAGTAAGACGAATGAGACGCGGTCCATCCGTGATACATGCTTGATGAAATGAAATTTCTGATGAAATGAAATTTCTGACTCTGGAATGTGAAGATATGTAACTGGGCTGCGGGTGCAAGTCCCGACGAGTCTGGCTCGCTTATCCATGCCCACCACTCAACCCAGGGTGTAATATCTTGGGTAGGCTAAGCCAAACAGGAAAAGATCATATTCCAGTAACCCTATCCGTGACCGCTGTTACAAGGCCTTGGACAGGATGATCCACTCTGAGAAGTGGCTATAAAAAATATCATTTCGATGTTTCTGAACGACTCAAAGCCTAGTTCGAATAAGTCTCGACCGCGTCCCTGGAACAAAAAGCATATCAGTATCAATTAAAGTTAATTCGCTATAAAATCAAAGTTGATATAAAATAAATTGAAAAATATGAATGGATGTACAAAACAGCAAGATTCATTGATAGTTACGTATTTACATTTATAATTTAGACATGATCTCAAATTTTGTTTGGTTCACAAGCCTTGGAAAATCAGTCAATGAAGGTGAAGTAAATCTTTTGAACAAAGGAACAATGTCCATTAATCTGAATCTCAACCTTTTGTTTATATTTTGAAATTAAAATTAGAACTCTATTGGAAAAAATAAAAATCAAGTAAGGCACTTTATATAAATCGGGTTAAATTTGAAACATGTACATATGATTAAAATGGTTCAAACGAATCGTCTCCGTTTCGCTGTACAATCCGGTTAAACTTATACCCCGAGGGTGTATGAAATTCGTACTAGGAGTTAGAAATTGTATCAAGTTTAGCTGATGACTGAACAGGGTTGAGCTGAGGCAGCATATTACAACAGCAGAAAGCATAGATATAAATATTAGTACCATGCTAAATTTATTGTGTTCATAAATATCGACTGTAAGGTATTGTCGAAGACCTAGCGTGTGTTAAAAACTAGATAAAATTTACCTATATTGGTTTTAGCTTCGGGACTTGATAAAGATTTACTCAAAAACCTGGTGTTTTTGATAAGTTTTAACATATTGAAGACTGGAATTTTCGAATGGCCTTTTTCAAAAGCTATTAACTTGGTTTTTAACGAGGTGGTTTTTTTATACAGTATCCGGTAAAAATTAGACATAATGACCGGGTGAAACTTAACAAAAAAACGGCAAATATTCAATTATGTGAGTAAATGAGATATTCTTGAAAGTAAGCAGAAGTATTTTAATAAATAAACTTCATAATACCGCGTCACCAATATAATACTTAAGTGATACTTAGAAGTATCATACATGTTACCGCATAGCTTCAGATAGAATACTGGATCGTTTGAGTTGGCTCCGTCTCGTTTCGAGTTGGCAATATTGATTTTACAACTCTTGAGTGTAAATATTAAGTAGTTTTTTCCAATTCGTATGCGACAATAGCGCAAATATTGGTCCCCATTTGTCGCTCGAGCACCAATAATTGTGGACACTACGCTATCTGCTATTGCCCCACAGTCTTGCACTATAGATCCATATCAGTCTGGCATTTATTTTCTTCCGGAACCCACGTATAGCACGAATAAAACAAGCAATTAATCATTCAAAATAGAAAATGGGAGTACTGAGATACCGTGAGTACGTTTTGGCAGTGAGTACTTTTGTTGTGTACTGTATTTTCGAGTCACAGTTAACCTTGAATGGGTCAGCTTGTCGGAAGTCTTCACTGGATCAATACTTCGAAAATGACGTCACTCTCGAATTTGAAAAGTTTGGGTTCGAATGCGCAGGAAATAAATCAAAATCTGAAGAATGTAAAAATGTTACACCTAAAAACAGCACCAGAGCAGTTGTGAATGGAAAAGTTTTCAGTGAAGAAAACGTTCAAAGTATGGATTTTTCTTATTGAAAGCCAATGCTTGAAAACCAGAGATTGTATACACTGCAACAAGAGTGCAGTCAATTTACTGGTGATTTGCAGTAGTTGCATATTTCCAAAGTTAAAAAACGCCATATTGATGAGATTTATACCAATTATGGGCTGTTGACGGACTGCATCTTTGCGGTGCGTTTCAACAACACCCCATATTTGGCTGAAAAAAGGCAATTTCGATTTTTTTTTTCGAACGGGTAAAATTTCTGTCAACGACCAGTGATTTTGTTGCATTTTTGGATCTCTGGAAGTCCAGTAGCTTGTGTGATCGAGTGTATAAGTCACTGATGAATCGCGCCGCATAGAAACACGACTCACATTTCAGATTTTCACAATTCAATGCAATCTGCACAATTCAGATTTTGCTATCAAGGTATTTGCTACTTACACTCAGATACAATTGTGGTGTCGCAACAAATAATTTCTCAAGTACACTTGTCACTTGTCACATTAATTTCATAATAGCTGCATACACAGAGAGCGTGGACGTCTTTGTAATATTGAACTTCGTTTGAGACCTAACTACTTTGGACCTAATTCAAAGACATAGATAACTACTCCCCCTCTAGATGCCAACTTTCCCTCTGAATACAAAACAGTTATCTGCAACTGTCTGCAGACAACCTAATTTTACCCATTCTTGATTATCGACCTGACTTCGCAACTACCCACTGGTGAATCTAATTGCTCAACCGGTGATGTGCAAACGATATTTTATATTTTGCCAACGTTTTATACATACTATCAAATTGTTTGTTTCAGTGAAATTCATTCAAACATTGGATGAGGAAGAACCTGCTCCAGAGCAAGTAAAACGTTTCGGGTGAAATATTTTATGATTTTTCAAATTAAAGAATAATATATAAATGTTGTGCATACATATAAATGTAAAAATGAATGCACGGTATGATACAGCGTAATATAGATGGAACATTTGATAGTTCATAAGTCGTATATTTTTTTAATATTTGATTCATATTTTCCAGTGTTAATTTTGATATTTATCATAATTTTAATTACAAGTCACCTTCCATTTTTTGAAGTGAATCACTTCGGTCAAGGTCCTGTACTTTTATCCAAACAGAAAACATTTGCCCTGTTATATTTTGTCGAGCATGCCGCGCTGCCGAGGCGCAGTTTATCTGCGATTCGTGCTCGAAAAAATTCGTATAAAAATAAGTAATTTATTTTAAGTATACTGTACCAATAAACAACTGGTATTTGTATGACAAAGAGCTACTTCAAAATTCAATACATATTCATCAAAATCTGCACCCTGAGCAGAAGTATACCAGAGGGTATGAGGACTGGCCGCTATTATAGAGCAATGAGTGGTATCTACCCTCGGCAATTACAGGACTATCTATAACTTTCTTTATTTCCACTCAGTCGCTTCCTACGACACGCGGGAAACAAACACCGCAGGTCAGTTGAAAATCTCGCATCTAGAGCGATCGCTAAACAACACACTAACAGTAACGGATCCAGAAATCCCCGATGAAACAAAAATTCTGGAAACTAAAATCGGACCGTAGGCCGAAATTTTCAGTGAATCAATATTTCAATGAATATGTAATGTAACCTTTTTTGGTGTTTTTCTATGATTTTAATGCATGTGGGATCCCTCGCACGCCCCCTGAATCCGCGCCTACGACACTCTAACCAAATAAAATACAACTCCCATTTTTTCAGGCCCAAATTGAAGACTGTAAAAATGGTGGAAGAAGGATCTGCCTTGCAAATGCTGACGTGTGATGAGATTAAAACTCTCTTTCATCCCGATTCTCCAGATAAATATGCAAAACAAGATGGGATAGATACCTCTATTGTATCATATTCTGGATATTTAAATCATCCGACTTTAGGACGCACAGCTTGCGTCATGAAGAAGGTAAAAACTGAATATTAAGTGAGCGATTTTTATTTATTTATTGGTTTTCAACGACCATAACTTTCTTCGTATTCAATCTTGTTTCAAGCTTTTCGTCATGTAGGTGTGGGCTTCAGAATCGCCGAAACGTATTTCCTGCGTGACATAAGGGGCGACTAAAAGTAAACAAAGAAGTGTTAGATTGTCTGGCCATCATCCAGGGCAGATAACACTCACTGCACTGTAAAATAGTGGCGCAGTCATCTCGGGGATGTTCACAAACGTGGAGTGTGGATTCTGGTCCTTCATTTTGTACAACCTCTTTGCCATTTGAGTGGCCGCTATAATTTGTTACCTCACACTGTAACACAAAAATCACTGGTATTTGACAGTAATTTTACATGGCGGTATTAAAAAAAATCAGAATAGACTTTTTTGGCCAAATATGGGGTGTTGATGTAACGCACGGCGAAGGTGCGGTACATCAGCATTCCATAATTGACATAAATCTGATCAACGTGGCATTTTTTAAAACTTAGAATTTTTTTAACTTTGGAAATATGCAATTACTGCGAATGACCAGTAAATTTACTGGACTTTTGTTACAGTGTACGCACTGCCTATCTTCATCTTTTTATTTATTTTTTCTTTCCCTGCTAGACTTTTTATATTCATTTTTTCCGCTTTTTTACTCCAAAGGTGAAAAAGAATATAAACGATGGCGTCTCACATCGAACACTTTTACATGAACTTGAAAAAAGAAGAATCTTAGGAGGCAATACGAAAGCAACGATGAGATTGTTAGGCGAATGTGAAGACGACGAAACACTATATATTGTAGTGGAGCGATCATTGGTTGGTGTTGGTATAAATGACAATAAATACATTGTAACGACAATGCAGTAAAATCGCTGTTCTTCTAAGGTATTTTTTCTCGGTGGTATTAAAATAAAACATATAAATTGACTTTTGGCCTATTATGGACAATTATTAAATGCCAAGAATAGGCTGTTGAGGGAACGCACCTCGACGGTGCGTTCCGTCATCAGCCCATGCTTGACATTGAACTCAATAAAGCGGTTTGAAATTTTAGAATTATACAATTACTTCAAAAGAATTGTAATATTATTGCACTTTTGTCACAGTGTATACATAATTGATTCGTATTAGTGGGTAGGAACAAAAATGGAATTAACTGAAATCCTCAATTCCTCGCCCAGGGCAGATACTACTTACTGCACTTCACCATGGCGGTTTATTCTATTTGGGATGTTTTCTGCTTAGAGTGCAATTGCTGGCATTTGATATTACAGTAACTCCTTTTCATTAAATGGGCGTTATTTAATCCCGTTTAGCCACCGATCTTGCTTGGAATGAATTTCCATGGATAAAGAAGAAGGTAATGACGAAATTCAAACACACTGAAACAGATGTTCAGTAAATTCACCGTTTCTTTGCAGTAGCCGTTTATTTTCAATGTTCGAACCTCACTGCATTTAAAATCCATGCTAAGTATGGACCGTTGACGGACCATACGACGATGCGTCCCATCGAAGACACATCTTACCCGAAAAATCAATTTTATAATTTTATTACTGACAAAAGAGCTGACAGTTTTATTACTGACAAAAGAGAGACGATTATACTATAATTTTTGTCACAGTGTATACCATTTTATAATTTTGATGCCACAAAACCCTGTATGTTCGATTAATTTTATGTTTATTTTATATTCAGGATTTAATTCCAATTTGTGACGATGAACAAGTCGGAACATATGCAAACTCCAAATGTTTTAGAAACGAAAAATTGAGGTATATTATTTGATAACGTTATATTGTATTTCAAACATTTTCAATTTTTCCTTCTAATGTTTTAACTTGCTCTTATAGTATATTGTATACTCCCATTCTCTTGCCTATTGGAAATTTATTTTTATTATACAAGGTAACTAGGTTACCTAGCAATACTTAATCTATTTTTCTGATAAATTCGTTTTACTTTACCTAGTTTGAGTGTAAACTAGAATGCCATCACTAATCTGAAACGATCCAACTACATGGATTGGAATTTGATAATGGCAATTTTCATTTTCAGACAACGAATTGACGCTAGTGAAGACAAGACCAGATCGGCGTTTGGTTTTATAAAGGAACTATTATGCGTCATGGGTGAACTAGAAAGAAAGAGATTTTTTCTTCAAGATATAGATGGAAAACATATCTCGATTTCTTCAAATTTTTCGGTAAGAGCGTTTGAGTTTGTATGCTCAATGTTTGAAATTTGAATGTGGCTTAAAAAGGTTAAAAAAATTTAATTTTAGCAGAGATATCTTCGATTGGAAAATAAGCGTGCCTTTTCTGGTCAGAACATATATTCAATTAATTAGTAATCAATAGATCACATTCACACCTCTTAAATTTAGTCTGTTTCAGTCTTGCGAGTACGCTACCAAAATAGACATCTCTATCACGGGGTTTTGCGTGACCGTATTCAGAGAAAAATACCAATAATATCAAATCCGCACTTGTAAAGCAAAACTTAATTAAAGACTATACTAAATTATACTGGAGAACAAATATATGTGGGTGCAAACGTGTTTGGGTGAAAACGTATGCAAAAGGATTATTGTGTGCAGTGCAAATTGCATCATCCTCATGTGAAGTATGTGTCACTGATGGATCGCACCGCCGAGGTGCGGTTCATCTGTGACTCATGCTGGACAAAATATTCTCGGATGGAGTTGATTTTGCTCTATGTTATAAACAGGACTTACCTAATTCGATTGCGGGCCAGCTTTTTACCTACCGGTTGTTGCTATAGATATAAACATTAAAATATAGAATTCCTTTCGTCTATAGGTTTATATCAACAATATAGATATACTATCACACCATGGGAGTCGAAATATACTATCCGGTACGACTTGCAAATATGACGAGAATTGCCCCGGTCCATCAGGTCTCTTGTGGGTAAATGGTTCTGCTAATAGAGTCGTGTATGAGAAATGTAATGATCCGAATCCTTTATGTTTAGATAGAAGGTAAGCTGAAAACTGAAATATTTATATCAGATTATTTATTATTTACAACGCTCAAAACGTGCCCAAATGCTAAAAACGTCGAAATAACTCCAAGCCACATGAAAAAGCTTGTCTTTGCTCAATAGGAATATTTCTTTACTTCATACCAGTCATCAAACTGGGAGCAAACAAAAGTCTGAATTAAAACATATGAAGGACTTTCCTGAAATTCGTTCGCCATCAGACAAAGAGGAAGTGACCCAGAGACAAAGAGGAAGTGACCCAATACCCACAAAATACCAAACATTTTGATTTTTTTAACTATTTTCCTCTCAATCACCCATTTTCATAATTTATCTTTCATTATTCCCCAAATTTACAGCTGTTCCGGTTATAATGCTACTCTACACATGTGTGGGATAACGAGGTGGATTCTGCAGCCGTTGTACGATTATTTTCATCGATTGCAAGATCGATCCAGGATTACGCAAATTATGATGTCGAGTATGAATAGTTGGCCTTTCCTCAGAAAAACTGCAATGGAATCTTGTGGGAAGGTAACTGATTCATGTGCAGACTATTTTTGCAGATGAATAACAAATTTTTTATCTACGTTGAAACACCCGGACCATCGTTATTTTGTAATTAAGCAAAATTTATTTTGTTGAAATTAACTCAATGCAAGAGTGGAAGCTGCCTCCGTAACTAATAGCCACCCATAGCCAAAAGCTACTAAAAAAGTAGCCATGCCAACTGTACTTACAACCGAAAACATCTCAAACAGAATCAAACTACTGTGATAAAGTACAGTGGGTGTAGGTTTGTTAATAGCGAAATATAGTAAAAAGTGTTTGTGGGCCTAATCCAATTAATTTTGAAATCGCGGACAACATTGATATTATAAGTCGAAAATTCATGCAAAAATGGACACTACTTTCAAGCGATTTAAAAGATGCATATAATTTTGCCTCCAGTACAATACGCGGTGTACAATCGCACATCAAACATGTCGTCTAATATTTTAGTGGAACTAGTTTTTAGTCAAATGATTTATTTTACAGGCGACGATGTACTTGATGTTATACGATAAAGATATGGAATTACTGAAGCGACCAGTTGAGAAGAGAAAAAATAGCTTTCATGTAGGACGAAACAAACCATAGACAATTTAGAAGTAGAAAATGCAGGGTACTACTCTGAAATCACCGAGACTTCACAAGTTGACACTTGGAGTCCTTCGTTTCACTCCAAGTGGATATGATATATTTTGTATAGCGAATATGCAGACTGATTCAAATTGATTTCTTCAAGACAGTATTTCCTTTTAAAGACAACCACGTTGCAGTGATTTTACGCTCACGTTTAAGAATGCTGGAATTTCGTCCCAAGCTTCTCCTGTCGGGCTCAATTTTCGTGACTGTAAGGGAACTACAGACTACGAAGACTTGTGCTATTTGAACAAGACAATGTTTAGGGTCTTAATACAACCTAATACGATACAAACACGTGATCAGGATAAAATGGTTTGTAACAGTGTTTCTTTTTGTGCCGAAATCGCTTAAGCTTATCCAATCAGAAATATCCCGTTAACGCACGCGCAAACAAAGATTGAGAGCGACATGGAGACGCGGTTAATCAGTGATGCATGCCTGACAATAGAAAAATCCCGATTATGATTGAATAAATATTGAAAAACATTTGGTGACATGTAGTTAAAATTAAAATAGATACTATTTTTGAAAAATAGATGTGTTCCGGAATCACGATTGGTGTCAATGGCTACAATTTTAATATTGAAGAAAAGATAATATCATAATTTCGCTGTCCTATTTGCAAGGAGTACAGGTACAGATGAGAGATTCTTCATTTAGGATTTTACCCTCCACTTGCTTTATAAAATATTTAAACGATCAGATAAGCTGGAACGAGGGCGTCACCACAAGAGTAGGTGTTGGCTATAAGACCCCCAGCTTCTTATGCCTACGAAGACTCCCACAGAACTATTCACGTACAACCAGTACCACAGCTACGACACAACTAAGCGCTCGTCGAAAGATATACGCACTATCTTGGAGTAGTTATGAAATTATCGGCAGACTTCGTTGTACGTATGTTTTGCTAAGTACAAGTGACCGATGTACTGTGCCGACGAGGCGCGGTATATTTGTAACTCATACTTGACAACAAGATTTCTGACAGGGTCTGCCGAGACGTGCACATAAGAAACAGCACAACACTTAAATTTCTCATTTTAATGAGATCTTAAATACTAAAAAATTGGCAGATAATTTGCATAACAACGAACATGCTAAAATAGACCAAAAGTATAAAAAAACAGTATAAATTGCACCATCTAGTATCGACGAGGCATCAATAAAATATTTTCCAAAATAAAACACCAGAACAAAAATAGGAATCTGGAATGACTGGAAAATATTTGAAAGAGGAATGCGCTTATTCAGGTAGTCGATTGTTGTACAAATCGGTTTTTGAATTATTACCAATTGGTTGATTTGGAATCGGGAGTATCAAAACGAGCTTGGAATTTGATATCATCAACTCATCATTATGACCATCGACCAAAAGGAGTCAGGGATGTCCAAAATATTCGATCAGATTCGTATTCGCAAATAATACCTTATTTGAATCAATTTCCCCAGTGATTCGAAATTACCAGATTTTTTTAAAAAAAAGTATACATTACTATAAAATATGTCAATTTTTAGTGTCTTCGACAACTTTCTGCGGAAAAGTCTTTATTTGTTTATAATAATACTTTTGATTCCATCCATAAAAAATCTTTCAGTTAGATTTTAAACTTAGATATGTAATTTTGGCCACCTCTACTACTTGTACCACAAACAAACATGACTTTTGAGCACAGGGGGGTTGGTATCATAGCTGGATGAAAAAATGTTCAAATATTGCCAAGTATGAGGCATTGGTGGACCACTTCGTTTAGTAATAGCCCATGCTTGGCAGTAGATATTTTTTTAGCACTCTGACCTACTGTAAGTATATTTTACACCTACACTAAAGGAAAAAGCAATAAAAAGGCATTTAGTTAAAATCTTCAGGGAAATTTCATTTCCACATAAAAGCTTAAAAGCAAAATGGAACAATATAATTGTTGGTGGGACGTGCAATCATACAGGAACCAGGGTTTATGGTTTTATCAATTTAGGAACAAATCCTAACAAGCCTTATTACATAATAATTTTAAATACCCATTAAAAAGCTTGCAGATTCAGTACAATTTGTGAGATTTCAAATTTTTTTACATTCCTGTGAAGAGGGTAATATAGCAGATTAGATGGAATTAATAGTGCATTACACAGGAAATAAGCGAAAAGAAACTCAAAGAATCAATCTCTCAACCGTGAATTGAATATTTGGAAATTTCATCATGGTCTTGTGAGATCTTTACGAGAGTTCGCGCCGGATTCTAGAAACTCGTAACCCCACGAATTTGCAAGTCTGCAATCAAACAAATCTTGATAACATTCTACTTCCTTACTTAATAGGAGCAATATTTAAAATTCCATACATATAAAAGAATTTGAAGTCTCCATTGAAGATTATTGCAATTAATATTTTTAACATATTTTGCTATCATGCATGAATACCATGATTCAGATCAAATTTAGAGTAAGAAACTTGGCATACATCACGAATTTGCTGCACTTTAAATTTAAATGGATGCTAAATGGGACTTTTCGTAAAAAATTAAAAATTACCTAAAAACCGATTAAAGACATTTCTAGTGCTGAGGAGCAGACATTAAAAATCATTTACAACTTCAGAAGAACACAGTGGTTTAGTGGAACTGTTCGCACTACTGAAAGAAGTTGTACTAACATTTGCATTGCTTTGCAAATTGCGATCATCTTCATCAAAATTTTCTTCGGTTGAATGATCGTGAAGAATTTGCATGTCGATATTTCCTGGCGCTTTCGAGTTGTATATTAACAACGATAAAAATATGACAACGAAGGAAATGATGTATAATGGTGTGAACTGCAATTAGGAAATATAATTCAGCAATTAATGAAATGAACAAAGCCTAACAAAGATTTTTCACAGCTGACTAGCTAAATATCAGCTAGTCTCATGTGTTACAGACGTCTGAAGAAAATGGGTCCCATTGGAGGAAATTTATCAAAAAGGGCAAAATTTCATGAAAAATGAGTCACTACGAATCAAAATGTCTAATGTTGAGCATCTGGGGTTGCAACAGAACTGTACAAAATGATTCAAAATATTCGACTAATAAACAATTTGAACTCTTTTTTATCATACTAGAAAGAAGACGAATTTCGCACAATGGAATGAAAACAAGATTATGTCTGCCTACTAAGGAGTGTGGACCACTGCTGGATCGAAACAATTAGACAATCTTTGTGTGGCACAAGCTTAACAAAATGGAGTCTTTGAATGAAAGAAAAAGCCTGGTTAGCTCAGTGAAGCGTTGGGAATATGCTTCGAGCTACTCATTTCTGATCGTCAAGGCGCAAGTTCGAATGCTGTGAGGGATGACCACATGCCAGAGGTCTGCCTTGCCTGCATGGTGGTTGCTTACAGCTTCCCCCACTAACCAGGCCTACCCATGGGAAAACTGAGAGAAATATTAAGTGGAACCCTTGACCCTGATTCGAGAATAGTATCCGCATGAGTGGTCGCCATACCGTGGTTCGCCATACCGTATTCTCAAATGAGTATGATGTGATATTCATCCAATCCAGAATACAACATGAAATACAATGATCAATTATAATAAATTTGAACTATCCCAATCAAATTTTTTTGTTTAAATATGAATCACTGATAGAACATGCCTCCAACTCTGAAGCAGAGTCTTACCTGGTATCCAAAGAGGAAAATTCCAACAAATAGTGCATATAAATCAGCTGTCAAAATTGATAAGTTAACTGTAGCAGCGCTACTCATCTTCATAACAATCGGCATTAGAGGATATATCGCAAACATGCACGCTGCAAATCCTACTAATGACATCACAGAACCTGCAGACCATTCCACTGCTTTCAGTCTATCCCTTTCCAGACAGGCCCTGTTAAAAATAAGTTTGATTTTGAATTTATATACCGGTATATAAGCCATAAAATCGGTTACTAATAATCAGGTATACTCTAAACGGTATATACTATAATCTCCAGACCCTTGCTAGTCACTTGGCAAACCTTGGCAGCAAAATAGAAGTAGGATTTCCCAAGTAACAGTACAAAGTTGCACAAAAATGTTTTTGCAGTTTAATTGAAACATTCACAAGCAAATATAACTGTGCACCACAGACGCTGATGAAAATTGTGACTCATAACAGTAAATCAGCCCAAAATCCACATAGTAGTAAGAATGGGTTTTTTAGTGTAGTTTATTAGGTTGATCCGGAACCATTCGAATCTAAAACTTCAATTTCATAAGGATAGTGGGATTTGATTCTTACACAACAATGGTGTAAAATAATCAGGGACACATCAACATCATTCTTGCGTGAATAAGCCATTTTTATATATCAACATGTTCGATGTTTGATTTGTTTCTAATGTTTGATCTAGTGCTACTCTTACTATGCTTAAGACTTCTGTGGTTGACTTGCTTCTTAAATCCTTCTTAGCCATGTGCAATTATACATATTAATACTATATTTCACCGTAACAATTTGAAGGTTTAATGTGGCATTTGGAGAAATATGTTTAAGACTTTCGCAAAAAACCTTTGATAATGCCGCTTACAACTGCGTAGCAGTTGTGTCGACCTTTGCTCAGTCAACAAGAAAGTCCATCAATGCCACATTGGTCAAGTGTTTTATCACAGCGACATGCGTGGGCTTCACAAATTATGGCGCATATGTGTAAGGCGATTCCGATCCGGATTTCTTTCGGTGTGAGCATCAGACATGCCATGCACCGCACCACTTTCGGGTTGCATCACTGTCAGAAGTTTGGCCCGATATGTTTGATTCCAAATGTTTTGAGGTAATCACAAAAGATATGATCCCACTGTTATTCTTTGGCTGATTAGAAGGACATTTTCAACTTTCTTGCGTCGAGCAGTCTCAGCGCGTACCAAAACATCAGATCCAGGAAAAAGATTCAATGTTCTGCATTCCATTGAGGTATTTCGGAATAATTCTGGAAAGTTTTCTGAATTGCCAATCACTACACAGTAGCCACGAAAAAAATTTCCAGCTATTTAAGGGTCTCAATATGGCTATACATTTGAGATAACAAAAGTTTTGAAACATGTCAGTAGCATGACAAAACAAGATAACGCAAGACTCCTTTATGAAGCACCCAAACGAAGTTAACTATGGGGAACAGCCATAAATTTCCACACCCCTGTGCCGATGGTTCAGAATGACTGCTGTAATATAGATTAATAAAAAAAACAGTAATGTTTACGCAACACTCTGGAAGACATGACAATCAGATCAGGACATTTATGGCAAAATTCTAACTGGGTTTTGATACAATAATAAAATTGAATATATAAACCTGATTCATTTATGGCCGACGTAACATTTGGGGAGTATGCCAATGCAACATGCGTGCATGACGATAAATAATCGATAATGATTACAGCATCACAAATGAATATTACAGTGAGCTATAACAAAAATTTTTGTGAAACAGAAGCCCATCGACGCTTGTTTTTATATATAAATTAGAGTTTTGGTAATTGAATTAAAATATTTCAAAATAAATTACTGGTTGGAGTATTAGAAAACTGTCTTTGCAACATCACATAGTAACAGAATGGTAGAGAAATTCTAAAGTTATCAACACTGATGTGGAACATTGGAGTTGATGGCTCCAGTAGGGGTTCTCTACGAAAATGGAAGAGAATTTACAAAAATACAATCTGAAAACAATAAAACTTTTAAACAGCTTAAGAGGCATCAACACTGCCATGTCAGACTATCAAAAAGTCAGCTAATCTACGAATCAATAAAATGAGTTTATCAGAAAAAAAAATTAGAAAATTGAAAATATCTCATGACATTTCTCTTGCGATAAATAAAAAGGTTTCTTTTTGAGTGTTTGAATTCAGATCCTGAAGGAAAATAAGATTCTCTCACACTGTACCACACAAAATTTACTTATATCTAATTATTGATTTATTTCTGACAAAAATTCACATTACTCACATTAAAATGCCTGTTGTTATTGACCCAAAAATTCCAAACATAGCTAAGATTTCAGTCCTACCAACTGGACGTGTCTTCGTAACGAATTCCATACCCACATTTGATACACCGTAACAGGTGGCACCTAGCAGCACCATAACATCACCTAGCAACGGGTTGGGACCTGAAGTTACAGAAAAAAAATAATAGCATTTTTAACTTTTGACCATCGATGGCAAAATTCTAAATTCAGAACACAAGATAGTAAAACTTGAAATTAATATTTGTGGGGTGTATCTAGGGTAACAGAATTGGCCTAATCATCAATGCTGTTATTACATAGTTGTGTCAATGCTTCTAAAATGCAATGGTATATTAATTAATGAAAACAGCATATTACATTTTTTAGTCACTCATCCACGTGAATCACCCTGAGCAAGGCCCTGTACCAGCTACTTCTCCTAGGTGAACAGGATTAGTTTTGGAAATTATGAACTTTTTGTTCAGCCGAGCTACCCAAGTTATTACATCCTTGGCTGATGGGTGGGTATATAAGTTAAATAATCACTGTGACCCAAGATCTTCAACCTGTGATGCCAACATGATAACCACTAGGCCACTGTGTCTACAAATTCTTCTTCTGAAAACAATTTTTTTCAAGTGTGGACGTGGCTCATGTTGGGGATATAAAGCCGAAGCCAACACTACCTTAGAATTTCATCATATCAATTGCTTAATTGCAAGAGTACAATATGCTTCATGCTTCAATGTTTGCTGAAACAATTTAGAAAATTATTGAGTAAACCTATAAAAAAAATCAAAAGTTCAATCTCATAAAGCAATTCAAAGAAAGTAAAGTGAACATCTTCAACTTTATCTAAAATGTACATATATAGAAAACAAACCAGAGCCTTCCCCTCCCCTTTCCAACAACACATCAGCTGTTATCATGACCGCAACTCCGAGCAATGCTAAAACAACTCCAACGAAATGCACAACTTTATAACGAGTCTTCAAAATAAACCACGACAGCAGCATAACAACAAAAATGACAAAACAATCTAGCACCTGGAAAATGAAGATATAATGGTAACTAATCGAATAAAAAAGAATGATATATTTTAAAGTAGCCATACATATAGACATCTAATTATATAATCCTGATAAGTTGGTATGGACTGCAAGCCCTTATAAAATGGGCTTTCAAATTGCCATTCAACGTGTGTGGTATGAGATGACTGAAAAATGGCATAGAGATAGATCCTTTTATGGCAACCCAGGTGAACTTCCTGACATTCGACTCACTGCAGGTAGAGGTACAGTTCTATCAAGATTTTTCTCACTCTGAGTACAAATGTGCAACCAAATTCATTCAAGTGTTGCTTCTGACCTTGCCTAGGATATATTTTAACCCCTGTAGGTACGTGCTGCAGAATAGTCTTAAAGTATTTCTTTAAGTAAGAAATATCTCCTAGTAGATCTTTGCTATTAAGCGGCCATTATTTGGTTCCTTTTAGGAACTGCTTCCGGCCTTGCTTCGAGCAAATTTTTATAGAAAGTGAAAAAAGAAGCCATAGAAAGATTTATATTGACCTCCTATGAAAGAACGACAGCTATTTTGTCTCCAAGACAGTTGAAATATAAAGTGGTGTACAGAATAAACTTTAGAGATACTATCATTTTGTAGTTTACCAAATTAAAGAATCTGTTAAAATCTGTCACTAAATCTGTTTTGATTAAAAAGCTTTGAATTTTTGAAATCTTTTGACTTATGAGCCTAACTATGCATCCTATTTTACCTGTACACTTGTCAAAGACGTGTATTGATAAGCAGTAACCATAAGAAAATTTGCCGCTATATCTGCGACTGAAATTAAAAAATACTTCCATCCAAAATCTTTCAGAGTCTGAAATAAAGAATAGTATAATTATAAAAAATATGTTTCTATATTGCCTCTTACATAGCTCTGTATTTTATTTGTCAAGTCTTTCGCAATCTTGATCTGAGAAAATTAAGATAATAAGTTTCGAAAGTGTATATTTGGGAAAAGTATGAGAGGACTGCTAGACACTTGTATGGAGTCCTGTACATGATATCCTAGATTGGTCACAGTGTGCGAGGCATAGCAATTTTGCGACAGCATTTGCAAATAGGTTGAAATATTATCAGATGTTTTTGATATTGTATGGGGTGGTGTGTTTCCCAGGAAGGTCCTTAAATATGAGTGTTTGTAAAAAAAAAATTAATAAAATTGAGTAAGAATAAGACATAGCTTTAGTTAAATTATGATACTATACTCCCAAACTTTCGTACCTTAACAAAAGTTCTCTCCCCATTTTCATTTTTTTGTCGAAGAAGTAATAATCCATAAACAATACAGAGTAGGAAATAATTGCAAAAACTCTGTGTGCATGGAATATCAGCATTATAATCTTGTACCAAATAAGTACTTGTCACAGCTGTACCGCAAATTAACAGTGATAAACCTTGTCCATAGAGAAGAGGCATCAAAACTTCCCTGTTTTAAGATAAGAAATAAAATATTACATGATAGCCTACATAGACTAGATTCATGAAATGGCTGACACGATGAAATGACTGACGCATAGAAAAATTCAATAAATTCGATTTTACTAATAATTCAAGCATCATATTTCAGTATTCAGTAAATTGACTGATTGATCTCCAACAGTATTTAATTCTAACATTATAGGCTATTTATGTTAGTATTTAGAATAACGTTACATTTTGACAAAATAATTCGAAATATTAAATACATACTAAATTCAGTCATGTTTTTGATGGAAACCAACATTCCAACTTTTCTAAGAAAAAATATTGGAATATCTACAAATTACTCTAGACAGGGGCGACAACCTCCAAATCTACTAAGCTTGCTCGTTCCATGGTTTGGAGATAAAATAGGGATTGATTCTTTTGATTCTATCTAGATCTAGCCTGTGGGATGAAAATTACATACTTTTGCAAACCATACCGTATATATTCTGAAAATGAAATAAAATATTTTACAATATATAACTTAACACATTATAACAAATAAGTTTTTTTTTTTATTTTCGAATAGCTTCGGACATTCTTGCATAGGCTAATAGCGCCCTTAAAACATGGTATGAATGACCCTTTTTATTTAGTGATTCTCTACTTTCAATAATTCTGAATTAACATAAGCAAGAACCAATGAACCCCAAATAGAAAGGCTTAAACATACCGTGATATCAAACGCCTTCCGTATACTCTCATCTTGCTGCAAACATGGTTGTGTCCATTTCCATTTTCCCCCATGATCTGATGACTATCCGATAAATTTTTGCCAACAAAGCGACAAAACTAACCCACGTTAATCCACACTAACGGCTAAATTGTGAACGCAGAATGGTCGTGCACTTTGGTGCGGCACGTGAGCGCCGGACCTCGCCATTTTGGACATGTAACAAATGGATGGGTGGGTGGATTGTGGGCGTGTTCCCGCAAATGGTGGTTTTCAGCGAATATTCTATTCTAACGGCTTAATTTGTTCACCATTTTTAATCCTAGTCTTAATGCCCCACTGAGCAGAACACGCATGAAGGGGGATAGCTTCCCGGTTAGCTTAGCCAGTAGAGCGTCCGTAATACCATAGCAAATTACAATTATGTAATACGCTTCGACCTACGCATCACTAACGTCCTGGGCTCGAATCCCGCTGAGGAATGATTATACGCGGGAGGTCTGCTGGACGCCTCGTCGGGGCACGGTGGCTCGAAGTAGTAAAATCTCATAATTAGACAGCAATTGTGGGTTTCAAACTATGAATAGTTAGTCCTTCAACAACCCCCCGATAACTTTATGACAAGTTAACAGGCAAATGACAAATCAACTCATGTTGATATTGATGAAGCAACTGTTGAAATCGTTATAAGCTCGACGAACGCTGATGGTTGGGATGCAAGTGAATAGATGCAAACCAAATAGAAATTTTCTTCAAATATGCTTGGAACTTAAACGGTACATTTCTTTCGGAAGTGTTTCGTTTTAATTTCCAACTTTGTGCCGCATTTAACTTTTACCAATGATTATTGTATTTTCATTTTCACAACTGCTTACACGAAAAAAAATATATTAGGAGCCCATGATGTATCCTATAGTTGTTTTAAAATATTAAATGCCAGGCCACTTATTTCACTTTACCATATAGGTTCAGATGTATTTGATATGTTTTCCGCTCAGAGTACAGCTGCTAGTACTACATCTCGTGGTAGGTCTTAGCTATTGGGTGGTCGTTAATTGATTCCTTTTAAGGACTGCTTCCGGCTTTTCTCAGAGTGAATTTCAATAAAAAATATTGAAAGTGGCCTGATGAAGTCTTATGATGCAAGTTGGATGTATGGTTGAAGCACTGCTTCAATCATCATAAGTAAAATTATTAGGTATTATGTCACTAAACTTCAAAAATTTTTTAAATCAAGTACATTGATCTAAAATTATCTTTCAGGGTGAAAATACAGTAGTTTGCAAAAATAGCTGAGAATGGGTATTGCTTTCGATACCAGCTAGCGAGTATGGTCGTTCTTGGAGAATCGATATCGTTTTAAAGTTGATTGGCCGATCAATTTTATAGACTAAAAGTAGTCTGAAATATTTTCCTACGAATTAGTTTACAATAGATATATATTTAAATATGTTTAAAAGTATTTTCGCTTAAAAATTAATTTCCAATTGTCATTGCTATATGTGCCAGTATTAGCTTATTTTGAAGCACCAATACCAGTAACAGTGGAGTAGCCTAATCCCTTATGTTTATAATAAACAATGTATTCTTGAAGTGAAAACAGTTTGTAAATTTTAACCTGTAAATTTAATGATTGGTTTGCCAAATATCTGATAAAATATTTCCTGTTTACGTTGATTTATTGAACAAACTTTGTGTGTTACACTTAGGTTTACTTTACCGGACATGCTATACAACGCTCACATGAATATCATTTTGTTTTTGAATATTGGAGTTTTTGCAATGATCTAGAAACAGGCCATAAGGTATCATGAATTAGTGAAGACGGAGTTATAAAATCAGGGAAAATGAGAGTCGCTAAACTAATTCGTCACATGGTAAAAATGAAAAAATATCCAGTACCAATGCGATGTTTATTTTTTAGCTCCTGGTTGCTGAGAACCTGTTGTTGCGAAGCAACATGATGCCTTCGGTTATCTTGGTTACATGTACTTGGACACAACCTGTTGAAAAATCTTTGCCTAAATATAATTTTGGAAAGTATATGAGTCACTGATGGACCACGCCGCAATAAACATATTTTTGGGTTAATTGAACGGTACACCGCTTTCACTTCGGTAAACAACATTTTTGCAATATAATTGCAAAGCAAGTACTTTATTTTTGTCATAGAATATAGCCTCCGGCCTGAAAAGATTTCATTAAGTGCTTACTTCGGTATCAAATATTTGCTGCATTTTTTAAATACCAAGTGCATTGGAGGGTGTGTTGCAGAAGTCATAGCTCACGATAAAAAATATAGCGACGGTGGGAGATGTGAAGCGTTCTTGTTCACATTTTGTTTCAAATAAATTCGCAAATTTTGAGAACCGAATCGAATTTTAGAATGCGTAAAAGTGCCATTTAATAAAATTAAAAAAATAAAGAACTAATTTTCACATCTTTGGTTCTAATCGCGATGGGAAAATAAGCCTTTGCGATAATGCATGTAGGTTGAAATTTAATTAATCAACGGCTAAAATTTTGATACAAACATCATCAAAAGTCGTTCGGTTCGTTCGTTCAGTTTTCCTTTTATGAACAAATCACAATCGAAGTTGCAATTTATCTCAGGAATAAAAGTTGCGGGTTAAATATGTATGTGTATGTGACTATCTCCGACAGCAGAGGAGCCCGACTTGCTGACGAAGGAAGTAAATTGACAGTTTTATACTATTGCGCACTGAAGGCGTGCAAGATTCATTAACCAAAAACAAAACGTCGCAATTTGAAAAACATCTTTCAATGATATAATTTGGCAGCACGAAAGGTGAGCTTGGTGACTTAATGGTGTTCCGAGGAGGATGCGGACCACCCAATATTTGGCTTTGGAGTGGTCTGGACCATTTAATGCAAAGCCGTACATTTTTTGAAATGACTCTCTTTAGGGCGTCGTAAATTGATTCGAAACCCTTAGCTTCAGTTGCAAGATTTTTCTCGCGAGATATTTTAGTTTTGTTCACAAATACTTCACTCTTCAATACCTAGCTGCCATTACTGCGAGCTGGTACTTCAGTATATCACGTGGAATGTTCTGCAACGCATTAGAAAAGAAGGTACAGCTAAAGATTCTTCTAAACAAAAGGGGTGCTAATTATTTAAACTATTACGAGAGGTAACACTAATGTTAAGTATACTTTCCCATTTCTAAATGTGATTGTAAAATAGTGGACCAAAATATGATTATTTTTCAGATTTCTATAATTTAGCGTTTACCATCGGAAATGAATCTTCCCTATTGTTGCGTGTTGGTCTTATATTTCCTAGTTTTCGAAGGGAATGCCGAGAAACAAGTTTTTCACTGCAAACCAAAGTCAAAATGCGTAAATGGGAATTGTGATTTGAAACCAGCATTTTGGACTCGAGATGATTTTGATCTCAACGACTATTTACACACAAAAGAATTTCCTATCACTTGTGAAGCTGAACAGAAAGAAATTGAAAATATGAAAACTAGCTTGACTATGCTTGAAAAGCAAATGAATGAAATGAAAAATGGTAAAATTTCAATTTTTTATTGTTTGCTAGACCCATTCGGCTCTTGGCTTCAATGCCTGAAATTTTATTCGTTCATTATATATGAACTTCTTTGGGTATCAGAATAATACTTTATCCTCTTATAGACAGTGAAAAATGCAAAATGAAACACAGTCGTGTGAGCGATGAAAGTCTTTGGGCTTTTTTTCTTTGTAAAAATCGTCATTTTGTGATAACTACCCGCGAATGACCTTGCCGAAGGGCACACTCGGTGGTGGAGCGGTCAAGCATCGAACCATCGGGCTTTGGGACAATAGGATCGCGCTTAACCGACTGATGGCAATGATTAATATAAGGTGGTCAATTGTTAATATACGGGGCTATAAAACCGTAAATGTAATTAACAGAAATTAGGAAACTTAAGGCTGCAACGGGACCTTCAACCGATTCCGAAAGCTCTAAGCAAGAGCGAAGCAAGTTTTCGACCACGACAAACCTTACACGTGAGATGTATATTTTTATGAAATGATTGCACGTATGGGCGTTTTAATAATATATATATATATATTAGGCAACGGGTATTTTATGGAAGCTAACAAGTGTTTTATCCTTGTAACATGAGAAACCCGTTTTCAAAATAACTCAATGCAATGTTGAGATTTACATTTAAAAGAAAATGGATATTTATAAAATGAAATTATAGCGACAAATAACATCTTATGTGGTATTTTTAGATTTTTAATTATATTTATCTCATTGTGGTAGAACAATTATTGTTGACTATGATCAAATTTTGAAAAAACACCAGAAGAAGAACAAATAATGACCATTTATACCGGAAAGACTAAATGCATTTTAAGCTTGAAACATCTCATAAATACTCAACCGGAATAACAGTGCATTGGTGTATTCCATTAAGAACGATGGTGAAACCATCATACCCAGTCGCATTTGATTCATTTTTTCTATATTCCTATCTTGCACTTCAGAATGTCCATCCGTGCCGGAAATAAAATACGGAAAAATACGCTGCACAGATATTAATTATGCGGGGTCAAATTGCACCATTGAATGTTTGCAGCGCCACAAAATTCAGGTTCGTTGTGTTGAGCTGATTAACATCCGTTTCAAGCATTGTTCGTTTCGAAATAAAAAACGAAGATATATTCCCAAATCTTATCCCCATAGGATTCATGCCAAAAAATCATCAAAAAAGTCCTTATCTCAATTTTTCATTACAAAGAGGTGTTGTAAGACGAAAATAGATGGTTATACCACTGCTCAGGACAGGTACCACTCTACTATTGCACTTAAGTTCTGTATGGTTAAGTTCCCGGGGTACAGCAGTTATAGTTTTTTTTGAATTTTCAATATATTCTCTGTCGTTCAAATAGCTGCTAATTAGTCCCTTTTAACAAGAGAAAGAAAGAGAGAGGGAGAGCTTTCAATTAAAAATTCTTGAAGTCACTCTCGTTTTCGTTCCTCAAAACACTGTCAAGATTTTTGTTTATAAACAATGGGTCATTGTCATCAACGACGATAATTCTAGTTAAAAGTACCTATAGTATACCGCATTTATTTTCGTTAAGTATTTTAACTAGATTTTTAGATATCTGATTTACCTTGTTTATTTTTTACCGATTTTTGTCATATAATGTTTTGTCTAGTAAATTCACTGGGTATAATAGATGAATTTAATTAGTTTCAAATTAGGTACTAGGAAAACATAACTATGGACCTAGTTAAGAAACCGGCTAGTCGAATATAAGGAACATGGTTGAAGGAACCGTGTACCCGGTAAACGAAATTAGACAAGGTATTGTATATAATCAAAATCTCCGAATGCCAAAAGAAATAAGTTATCTAGTTTACCTGCGTTATAACGATGGTACTAGATTTGAACTTAAAACTAAGTTACCCAGTAAAATTTTTTTCTAGTTTTGTAAAAATATCTTAATACTTTACCTCGTTTAGTTTAAAACTAGGTTGACATCAGTAGTGAAAAACACAGGCATAAATGGTATAGTAGTTATCTCTTAGACTTCCGGCAATCAACCGAAATTGGTGTAAGTTTCAAGGTGTGCAACCGAATTGATAATTTCTTCACAAAAATAAACGCATTTATAGTAAATCACTTTTCAGGGTGAAGATACTTGCAAAAATAACTATGAATGGTCTCATGATTTTCCGACTTGTGTGTGTAATGAGTGTGAAACTGGGGAATATTGCGAAGAAACAACGTCATGGACGGATATAGCAGAGATATTAACAGGGAGCTCAAGGGTAACGGCGCAATATGCAATATGGGTGGCATAATCTTGTTTATTCGGGTGTCCAAACTTTCATCCATTTTCTTCGGACGGACAAAATAGCTTCCAAACCATTAACATTCATAGCAGTATTGGTGATGTTGAATTATTCTTATACAGGTTTTTGCCACCTGACAGTCAAAAAAGTATTTTGAACTTTTTGCAAGGGATATGGCATACTGTCCGTATGATACATTTACTTCTTAAGAATTCCATTTTCTTTAGGTATCTCAGTAGCAGAGTAGGTGATATTTTGCCAGTCTGTAAGCATGATAATGAAACAGGATATTCTGCCTCTTACTCGCATTTAAAAATGACTACCCTATAGGTCAGAAATGAAAATTTTATACCTTTAAGATGTGGATGCCATTAAAAATTAAACCCGCTTTGCGATCGAAAATAATTTATGCAACTGTTTAGAAGTCAATCGAAATGTCTATAAACATTCTGTCATCTCGTATCATCAATCTGTTGTCTCATTAAACTGTGACATGTTAACGTTTGTCCATTACGGGGCATATTTTTAATACTGCGGGATTCTAACGTTTTGGGCGAGATATACGGGTGACTATTATTTGAAGTGTTTCTGATAATAAGCTTTATGTTTTTACAGGCATATTTTGCAGGGCATGCTATTGATTGCCCAAAGAAGCATTATGATATTTTTTCTCGATTGTGGATAAGTACGTGCAAAGATGTCGCAACAAATCATATTGTATCTTGCAGTTACGAGGACCGTACATATTCTAGAAAACAAAGCGTCGCCGAACTAATACGTCAATTGGTTAGAACGAAAAAATACCCAGTACCATGCGATGTCCATTTAATGATTCGAGGTTGTTAAGAAATATATTGTAGAAATATATCTGTAGATAAAATTGCTTAAAATATACAAAATCTTGGTAGAATACAATTGAAAAGATGATTAGAAGAAGATCTTTCGATGTTTATTGCATTTTTCAACTTCTTGGTTTGCTAATGAAGTAGCAATGTCGATATGAAGAATTACATTAAGCTGCCCGTTTTGTGTTGCGCTATTCATCAATTTAGTTTGATTAGAGACAGGAACGTACTCTTCTCACCTACTCCATTCCAGAAGTAGTTTTACACCATAAGTTTTTCCATGTATACTGCCATCTGTGTAGACATACTTTTCACGGGTTTGACAGATTTTACAGTGGTAGGTGGATTGTGCATTAACCAACTAGATATCACCACTGTTATTTATTATAATGGCTCAGTTCTGTCTTTCCTCTTACAGTGCGGTTGCTGGTATTATATTTTTAGTAAGTCTTTGTCATATAAATGGTCATTATTCGGTTCATTTTAAGATGCTGCTTTAAACTTTTCCGAGTATTTGAATAAACTTCAATGAAAAAATAAGTCTGTGCTGATTAATATCCTTGAGGGCAATCTAAGCAGATCTTGCATTATTGTAAAAAGCTGACCTCTTTTTATAAGAAATCCATGAAACATTAGTTGTACGCTTCGGCTTACAGTGGGTATCATACTGGCATCGCAGATTAAAGATTTCTGATTTGAGTCCCGGTCAGTTGACTGGTTTATCCACGCCCATCACTCGGTCCAGGCTGAATGACCTCAGGTAATTAAAGAAGGAAAAGTTAACTCGAAAGTAAAAATGTCGTAAACACAATATATTTAAAATTAAAATTCCTTGGTTAACTAATGTATGGAAAAGTGTCGATATATAGTGAATATCAAATTCAAATCGTTCGAGATAAAAATCTTGTTTGTACAAGCATCAGACGCATCGCATCTTCACGGTCGTAATTGCAACTGGACATATGTGAGTTCCTTAGCCTTAAGATTATGAAATAAGGACTTCTTATCCTAATAGTCAGGTATTTTAAAAGTAATCTCGTTTTTCGATTATTCTCAAATTATTCCTGAAGATTTTTAGAAAAAATATTGATACATACAAAATTTCACGTTGCAATTTAATAGAGACCTAATAGGAAAACTTATGTTACATTGCGTTGTTTGCTTTATGATACTACAATGATTTTCTATTTAATTTGAATCGGAATTTACGCTGATCAAGACAAGAAGCAGCGCTCAAAATAAACAGTTTTTAGTATGTACCGAACATTCTATTTGTATACAAATATCTGCCTACTGAATAGTCAATTATTCACGCATTCCTCCTATATTGTTTTGCGTAGTTGCTCATATCAATATTTAAAAAATTGAATTGGTTTATGCGAATTATTAAATCTTACATCTGTTTATTGATGACGTCATTGTGTTACTGTTCTTGGATGCTAACGGTATGAATATAATGGCATTACGTAAACAACGTAAACAAACAAAATATTGATCATAAAATCTTATTTCTTTTTTAAAATCGAAAATAAATTGACTACAAATTGGTAAACTACGCACAAAACAAACTTATATCTTCGTTAATCGGATTTATGTGTATTTCAGTCTGTTTATATTTTCTGTAAGTTGAATTAACTAAAACATAATATACGAAGTACACTTTTGACGACCCTTAATGATTTTGAGAATAATGCTCCTGTAATGCGAATGTGAATTAAATATGCTTAAATTATCATACCTTGACGTCATAAATATGTGTCTAAGCAAATTATATTCATATAAATAATGACGTGAAATCACGATTTATTTATTGAATTGCACGTTTGTCGTTTCGGAATCTGAGGAATTGAAAAGCCAGGAAATAGTCGGAAATAAAGCTTACAATGCACGTGTTGAGCATATTTAATATTTTCACCGACCACGCTTTGTCGAGAGGGCGACTGCATAAATTGGCATGGAAATGCATTGCAGTGTCTGCGTTGTGAATAGGTCTGGGCAATTCAATTCGGTGATTCGAATCAATTCGATATTTTCGAATAAGTTGTGAATCGATCATAACTATTGGAATCACCAAGCAATCAGAAATTTTTTTTTATGACTTACTGATAGATCGCGTCGCCATGGCACGGGCCATCTTCAGCTCATACTTAAGAATAGTATTTCTGATTGCCAAACCGAATATTATTTTTTATTTATTTTTTTGACAGGATAGAAACAAAATGTTGCAACATGAAGTTGCATTTTCAAATTTCAGCAAAAAAAAGAATAGAATTAATATTATAGAATTTAATATTTTGATAAATCAGAAAATATTATTGGTGAAAACGGGACATCGGTTATTCAGACAGATAGCAAAAATACCGATTTGAAAAAAAATGTCCGAATGATTCGGTTTTCCCCAGCACTAGTTGTGCAACAAGAACCCCTCATGGGTGGCATCTGGCTCTTGTCCAACAAAACATTTTCCTGCTTTTAATTATATTGTATATTAAAATAAATAGAGCTAAAAAAGAAGTGAACGATATACAATCCTTCAATATAGGACTTCGTAGAATTCATATTTTTAACTAGTGTTGGATTCAAGTGGGAGTACGGTACAAGGCAAAATTGAAGAAAAATCACAGCCGAGAAGCATAAACAATTTTCTCGATGCTTCTTCAAACTCCCTCAAATTTTATTATTTAACGTTTAAACTAGAGCCAAAAACTGACATTTATTTTGCATATTTTATCTATACTTCAGGCAAAATGAATTTCAGACACCAATACAATTTTTGATTTCGTATCATCTATATTATCTGAAATTAGTTTTGTCCCATACTTTGTAATAATCTGAGCAGATATTAACGCCAACATAATACGCCTAAATGTGCGGGGGAGAGAATCCGCCTAGTCAGAAAATTTCAGCATTGCCATGTTTGTTAAGTATGAGTCACTGGCGGATCACGCCGAAGAGGCACGGCCATCTTTGGCGCATGCTTGACAAAATAGATATACTGATTGAAATATACTCGCGGCGAGGTCATTGGAGTTGTATACAAATAAAATGCGTGGGGAAATACGCCTAGGTTTATGAATGAATGTGGGCTCAAGTGCAGGTGGCAACATATATATGTAGGCGCAATATGTACAAACAAGAAATAGTTTCGTTTGTATCCTCGTCCGCACTATTTACTTGTTTTAATGTCAGTAAATGATTTCACTTCATGCAACTATTTCCGAAATTATAACTTTTTTCGCTTAACTTACTGTGAATAGCCCACAAATTAAATAAAATGCAATGAGATTCAATCTTATATCCGACTTTCTGCAAAGCTTTGTATTTAGAATCCTGCACGTCAATGCTTTACTACGCAAATCCCGAAAATGTTCAAAATAGAAATAAATGATCTAGGCAGTTAATATATGAATTGTAAGTAAGTTTACAGCCTTTTAGGAATAGGCTTTAGGATATTCCTAACGTATTTCCTGCGTGTCGTAGGACAATACTAAAAGGGGACAAAAAGATGGGAGATGATTTGACCATCGCTCGGGAAAATAACCACTCATTACACTTTACCTGAGTAAAGTACCGGGCACTTAAAAAAAATATTCGGCCGAAACCGAGTAGCTCGGCCCCTTTCTCAAAATTAAGTTTTTGAGACATAAAATGTGGCCAAAAGGTTCAAAAATAGCAAAAAATCACGAAGAGTGTGAAAAATTTATGCAAAACCTCGCAAAAATTATCGACATAATCGAATTCTCTCCCGATTTGAATTTCCTATGGATATCAAAACTCAAAATCTAAATACCTACAACTGACTAAGAACCAAGGGTGGCAGTACGGTACGGTACGAAATTTTTATCGTACTTCGAACCAGCAAAAAAATTTCGCACCGAACTTCGTACCGTACCTTTCGAAAATTTTCCGTACCGTACCGTACGATATTATTTTTTTCGTACATCGTACCGAACTTCATACCAGTACGAAATTAAGTTCGATTAATATTTTTCATTATTTGGACTAAATTTCGTACTAGTACGAAAACAGGTACGATTCGCTGGGCAGCAATTTCGTACCGTACCAACTACCAAAGTCCAAATCAGCTTTATTTGTAAGATCTGGCCACCGCAGACGCAAGAAACGTCACCAACATCTTACATCAAAGTGATGCAGTTTTATGCTATCTGGTTTAAAATCCAGCACAGTAAAACATGGGCGTAACTAAGCATGTGTCACCCCAATATCATTGTTCACATTGGCATAATATGAGAATGGTATACCGGTGGTGATAAATGGTTGTAGGATGAGCACAGTTTTCGCGAAAAATGCGACATGGAGCAATATTTAGCATATTGGCAGCATTGTGTCGTCACAAGAAATACTCTCTCGACAAAAGAATGTCCGTTGTGCACCACGCATGGGTTTCGTGCGGTCTCATTCGAAGGCCTGGTTATAAGAACATTATCATTGTGCATTTTTGCATCTGGTATTTCTGTTGCAATTTACGTTCTCTTCACATTAACGAAAAATGCTATTCATTTTTAATACCAGACAGACGTATTCCCGACATGCCTCGTTGTCTATATCGCGACTTGGCTGTTTTTCCAAAAATATCTTCTAATTAAGATGAGCATCATCTAACACTCAACACAAAACAGCCTAAATATATCTTTATATTGTGATATTACTGCTCTGATAATATACTTGTGTGTGTCAGAGTACAAAAAAAAAACGTAATAGCGGTGATTACTGGTTAACTTAGTTGCATAGTTAGTCAGGGGGAGAGAGTTTTTAATTTAATTTGCATGAAATTTTCGCGCGCCTGCGTTGCGCAATTTTTTTCTCTGATTAATTTTGTACATTTCGTACCATTTAGCCTTTGAAGTGAAAATTTTTATTCAATTTTTACAAAAATTTCAGCGGGCTGCCGGCGCTCAGGTACATTTTCCTGTTTGGTAATGTTTATTTCATTCTTAAAACGTGTATTTTTGTTTCGTGCTCGATAAAATTTTGCGCGCCTCCGGCACGCAATCTTTTTCGTAAATTTGAAAGCCTATGTTTGCATGTTGGAAAAATGTGCCCCCCCAAATTTTTTTCTCGATCCGCCACTGTAGTCGGTATATTCGGCAGTGCTTCCTACGCCATTGTGAATTTTACATAAAAACCGGTCAAAGTACATCGGCGATGCTGACGATATATTCAGAAACTACCCCGTGATTTTTAGTATTATGAATGCCGCTTATCATGTTGATTTTAATTGGGCTAGCACAACTTTCGTTATTACAGGAAAATGCATTCAGATTAGGACGTCATAAATTAGCGGCGTATATGTATTTCCACGCAATCACAAAGTTTTACGCCACTGCAGTAAAACCGATATACGACATAGCTCATCTAATCAGCTCAAGAGAACCAGTTGCATTTTTATTACCATATCTCCGCCACTTTTAATCATTTTAAAATTGCCCTTTAGTTAAAAATTCTTTCATAGACACAATTTATATTATCAGCTCCCCGTTATGAAACTGCATAGATGTTAAATGAAATTTTTTTTTTAATTAATTTAAGAGGAATGAAGTGTAATGCGAAGGTACGAATTAAATACCGAACTTCGTACCGTACCGTACCAAGTACGAAAATTGAGAAATGAATCGTACCGTACTATCGTACCGGAAAATTTAATCGTACCGTTCCGAACTTCGTACCGTACCGTACTACCAGCCTTTCTAAGAAAGTCGACGCGATCCATCAGTGACTCATACTTTTCAAAACGCTCGTGAGAAAAATATTTTTAAATGGGAATGAGTGTTGAAGTACATTTTTCCAAAGGCTACGCAGCATTTTATATTTTCGAACGAAGCCTCAACATGAAGAAAGAAAGGGTGGTAAAAGAAACGTTGAATGAAAGGGTAAATGTTGGTTAAAAAGCTAGTAATACAGCTTTGCTAAACAAATTTGTAGCTAGTTTTAAAATGCACGGTTTCTGAGTTGTTCACCATATGGCGACAAAGCGGTGGCTTTGCTCACCTATAGAATGAAAAAGTTATCCGTCAGCGAATGACATAATCACAAAACGAGAGAACATTGGTGGCTTTGATTCGAGAGAGTAACACGCTATAACTACATCCCTGTTTCTATATTTATCGTGACAAGAAACTGTATAAAAGGCGCCTTGTGGACACTAGTATTCATTAATTTACTGAAGATAGTACGGATACAACAGAGAAAAATTGAAAACTCTGAATTTCAAGTGTTGCAGAATATTTCAATTATCAAGGTATAGTAATATTTTATTCAGCATCGTATCGATTCCAAGTCATTGGAGTATAGACAATAGTTAAGTACAAAGATGATATTTATACATATTCACAATTTTCCCTACATCAACATAAACAAGTCACCTAAAACTAATCTCGAAGTGAACAAAATGTCTCTTACCTACTTAATATCAAAATATTTACCTACTGTGTCTAAGAATCTATCTTGCTCAGTGGAATTTCCCCAAGACTATAAGTGGCCGCTGTTACAGGGCCTTGGACAGGGTGATCCACTCTAAGAAGTGGCCGTAAAAAAAAGTTGAAATATGAGAGTTTGTAATCAAACCAATTCCACGCCAATTTTTAATTCTTAAATAGGGATTATTCAGTATTTATAAAATTTTTAAATTATTATCTTCAGATGAATCGTGGAGTAATCATTTTAGTATGCTTCTCCTCATTCCTTGTGTACGTTGCTGCCGACTGTTTCAGAGAAATCGGTTGTTCAAAAAAGGGCAAAGAATTTGATGTTGGAAAAAGATGGAGATCATTAACACACCAGTGTTATAGTTGCAAATGCATTAAAGCCAGAAAATATGTGGTAAGTCAATGTCTTATTCTTAACTTCGACAATAATGCATTACAAATTGAAAATAGGAATGGACAAAATTTTCCAGGGAATATAATCATTATTGTTCATCTTTCAATCCAAAAGTTAAATAGGAAATCATATTCGACGCAGTGAGTAATATTGATGAGTCAATTGATTGCCCTTCTATGTACAGTACATCGGAGAAATGCTAGATGGTTCGCCCAGGGCAGATACCACACACTGCACTTTATTATAACGGTTCGGTACTCTTTTGGGTGTTTTCCATCTAGAGTGCTGTTGCTGATACTACATTTTGTGATAGTTCCTTGCCATTGGAGCGAATACAAATCAATTCACAAACTAAAATTACGTGCTACATGCATTTTTATCAATTGAAAAATTCATTATAAAACAATGAAATACCCAAACTATTTTTTACAGTTGGAATGCCAAGTCGCCGTTGAAAACGCAAAAAAAGATTCCGTTAAGAAAAGCTCGATTTCTGCCAAATTTTACAACGCTCCTCAATACGTTGAAGACGAAGACGTTGAGATACCAGAAAAGGAAGCAAAAACAAAAGAATGTCCACCAACTCGAGCACCAGTCTACAACTGGGTGACCGGTACTTTTGAATCAATCACATACAAGACAGTTTATTATTATTATACAAGAAAAGAATCAAGATGTTGTAGCCGGTAAGGATCAATTATTTTTCTCTTTGTGAAAATTTGCTAACCTACTAAAATTTAAATAAACGTAGCTCCTGCCATGATCGTCGCATTGTCAAATACCAGCAACGCACATCTGGAGTCCAGGAAATGCGTAGTTGGTACTTAGTAATGAGACATATTGCCCAAATGGAAAAATAATTTTGGAATCGCATTTTGGAACCGCTTAAAGCAATAGTAATAAGCAATCGCCAACATTTAAAAAAATATCAGAGTGTAATATTGTTGGTTTGATTTGATTTTGCATTCTGCACCGATTCAACAAAATTGATGTAATACAAAACATCACGTTAGGTAAATAACGAATAACTTATTCACGTCAAAAAGTTAAGTGTACAAGCCAAGCCCAGCATCTAATCTCGCACCTCATGGGCAAAATCTAAGTCAACCGTCTGGCCTAATTGGTATTCTATATTTCATGTACATTAAATCATGTAAAACATTAACATATTTCTTTCAACTTTTTCAAGGTCAATCCATTTCACTAATGTTCATCCATCGTGCAAAGTCATCAAAGTAAACAAATGCAGATCAAAAGTTGTCAAGAAATCAAACCCTAAAATGAGATGCTACATGCCAATGTCTTACAGAGGCTGATAAATCTTCCAGTCAAATGTACCACGAAGAAGAACAGTACATCCAGCGAAAATGACAAACTAATTTTTCGTTCAACGCCGCAACAATCCTCGAATTTGTAATGATCAGAAGATACGGGTTGGATCGGGGCACGACAGACTTCGACTAGGCCAAATGTTTTAAATTTCCAATAAACAAAAAGATGTATGTTTTATTGTTCTGTCGCTGTTTGTCTGTCTCACGCGGTTTTGATCTATTTACTACTGTATTATTATTTGTGCTGTTTCATATCTCAAACTTATCCGATAAAGCATAAAAAATATTTTGCACAGTAGGTCAACCATGCTATAGTCGGATATGAATAAGCGAAAATTGAGTTCAACTTTTTTGTCGATTATGTTTGTTTTTATTGTTCAATGTTTTTTGGTTTTATTAAATTTGTTTTAAAGAGGAAAACTAGAATAAAATATATGCAGAACTATGAACTACTGTGTGCTTTTTATACTGTAGAACTTCATGTAACAAAAATGGTTAAAAGTTGTAAAAAAATGGGGCTGTTGATGATCTATGTTTAAGAGTTGTAAAAAGATGGGGCTGTTGATGATGTTATCTTCGCAATGTGAAGTGATTTATTTCGTGAATCTATGCTCAACAATCAGAAAAAAATTCTGTAAATATTTTGTAAGTTTGATTGGTAATCTGGATGATTGTAATTGCCTTTAGTGTCATCCTTACCGTATAACTCACGACGTAACAATAAAACGTACCTGCTCCTACATATGACATTTGTTACAAAACGTTTTTTTCGAAAAAACTCAATTTAAAACAATTCAAGAAAATCATAGGTGGTGCTGTTTTTGACATATTTCGCGGTGCAGATATCACTTAAGGAACTTCTTATACCTGTTCATACCTGTTTGGAATGTCTACCGCTTAGAATGCCGTTAATTTTTGATAAGACACAAAAGTGGGCGCTGGTTTTGTTTCTTTTATACGCTGCTGGCGTGGGTTTCATTTTATTTAGTTTTCAGCGTATTAGTATTGGATATACTCAAATTCTTCCAGGCGATTCTCTCTTAACCTTGCGTAGGATCCATTTCAATAAAAAAATGATCACAGCGATACCGGTTCCTTAAAAAGGTGATAAGCAGGCGAGACATGATCTTCCAAAGATGTACCATGACAAAACTGTAGCAATGTACCGTTCCATGGCAGTTATTTTATATTTCCAAAATTTAAAGTGAATTAGAAGCGACTTAAAACTTTGAAAATATAAACTTTTGATGATCCGAGTCCAGCGAGGCGCCTTCTATCAACGACCCATGGTTGTGCGAAAGGTAGATATTATAGTTTTATTTCAATATCAACGGGCATATTGCAGTGGTTTTAATGCTAATGTTGCATTTTTGCTATGTTCGCATTTTTTTCACATTGTATAGGACATGGAATGCATCTTTGTTTATATATCTTAAAAGATCTAATTTTTTACCTAATGTAAATCTAATGTACTGATTTATCAAGGGGAACCCTAATTCCGACGTTTCGAATGAGGATCAAATGGAAACGTTTTATTGGATTAAATTGGACTAAAAAAATAGGATTTTGATACTTGCAATGATTTCTACGTTTACATTTTCGAAAAACAAATATCGAATCTAATAATTTTATAAAATCTAATCTAAAAAGATACGCACATTAGTATTATTTTACCACCATTATTCCTAATGTATATAGTACCGGTAGTATATATTACGCGAGCTACTAGTGTCAGAAGAGGTTGTCCTTAAAATTAAATCTCAACTCAATTTCAATACAACATCAATAAAGATAATATATCTGAAATTCGAAAGAGGCATCAGCGAGTTAATTCAACTCTTTGTGAAAAAATGAAAAATAAAGACTTATTTCGTGTAAGACGTGTAATTAAAAATGATCAATTCTATCGAGCAAGGATGGAACCAATTGGAATATTTGCAAATCATAACTGAACCCGTCTCAACCCCACCTATAATGCGGTGACTTTGTTAAAAATAAAAAAAAGTTGAGTTCAAAAATAAACAGCAAGTGAACAGGCCGGTTGCGATTTACGTTTCTACGTCACGACACGCAAATACGTCCACAAAAACTATACCGTATGGTAGACATGCGTGCGTCTCTTTGCCAAGTTTAACCCACGACTACGTAAAAAATTTAAAACGGGACTTTACAGGAGGCATTACATTGGAACCTATTTGAATATTCAAAAGGGCTGTTTAAAATTCCCAATTGTGTGATCAACCACAAGCGTTCAAAAAATAGATCATTTACTATTATTTCTCGGTAATAAGGTCAGTTTTTTATCAAATAAAATAATTTTGACATTCATCAAGTTTGGTATATGTTTGATTCAAGTATTCCAAAGTTTAATGTACATTCATTTTAATATGTATTCAAGTTAAAACAGTATTAATATAACTAGTCATACTGTAAACAAATTATTAATAGAAAACTGTTATGACTTATATCAAGCAATCATGAAGCCTACGTGATATCACGTTATATTTGCTTATTGCATTTTCATGCCTATATATAAGTAATTCAAATTTTATGTTTTTATATCTGGATGTGACTATACAGACTATCAGAATGCTAGCTACTCTGCTATTCAGACACCCGAAGAAATGAACTCCATCAAAAGTAAACGTATTGAATGGATAAAATGTCATGATAATCTTGCTAAAAGATTAAAATGTGCCCCTTTTTGACTGTCTCGTAGCAACAAAACTGTATAAAAAAAGTTCAAACTCATGAATATTGATGCAGTTTTCAAGTCCCTCCGAAGACAATAATAATATGTTGGACACTCAACAAAAAACCTGATTTTGTCAACGTCAATCTTGAAACAGTTTAATTTCGATTCGAATTTTTCCGAAATAAAAATAATTAATAGAAATATTTGACAAATGAACAATTAGTTATTAAATTAGCAACATTTTTCAAAATAGAAGTAAATTCGCAAACGAGCGATCTTCGTTGAAGCATACCGAATCACACAATTTACGGCATATAATTCAGATGTTTGTTTTATCTAAAATCGCAACCCTTCTCA
Organism: Styela plicata; assembly: GCA_963675895.2. Classification (NCBI taxonomy): domain Eukaryota; kingdom Metazoa; phylum Chordata; class Ascidiacea; order Stolidobranchia; family Styelidae; genus Styela; species Styela plicata. The sequence goes on from OZ023150.1 coordinate 4,973,839, forward strand.
AAGTGTGAAGTTAATTAGTATTGGCCAGCTGTTACTAGCAACATTATTTTACCTAACACTATGAAGCTGGGAATTTTCGGATATATTTGGCAATGTGAAAAACGAATCGAATGCCTCGGGCGAAATAATCTTTAATTAATTAAAACACCAGAAACAAAACCTCGTATCGAATTGTTCGCAAAGATTTGAAAAATATTTAGAATTTGTCATACATTAATATTTTCAGCAAGTTTTCTTGTGTATGTGTCGCCGATTAATATAGCAGCGGAAGCCTGTGTCGTTTGCGCCTCTTACTTGAGAAAAAGAGATTTTAGATTGGGTTTTACTTGAGATGCTGCAGAAGAATTATCTTTTGTCAAGCACGAAGCTTTATCTGAAGGGACAATGTCTAACTAAAAGTCTTTTGTGCAAACAAGTTTTGGCGACAAGGCGCGGTCCATCAGAGGGACACGCTTGACAACAACAAAACTTCCTAATAAAGCACATCAGAGACTCATATTGAGCAAACATAATCGGAAGAATTTCATGGCAGATCTATCCAAATCAAACAAGACAGGCGTAAGCTGGTTCGCTTATAGTCCGATTACGTTTCCATATATATTCTCGCATGTATGCCGTGTTGATAATAATGCCTTAGCTTTTCAATAGGAAATTCATTCAGGAGATTCTGTGCGGTATTATTTTAGGGATTTTGAAGATCTTGTCTCCCAATAGGTTGTCTTTTTAACAGTTAGATAATTTGGTCAAAAACTAGACAGGCATTCGGAAAAAGCAGAAATAATTTTTGACGATCTGTGAAAGATTTACGTAAATTATGGCTTCAATGCCAGCACCACAGCCTCTTTAAAAAAAATTTTACCACAAATTTTATACCTCAACCTTTTGCAGTTGTCGAATTGCTGGACACACACCTATTTCAAAAATATATTTTAAGAACACATAGCGGTGCCCTAATCACATGATTTAATACGTGGGCGACCGCATAGGTGCCGCACGAAACTACCATACCACACCTATACATATTTAGACAAAAATGTCATGGAAATAGTCAATGAGTTTGGGTAACACATGAGAATAGCGCACGATAACGATAATTCTATTTCTTATTATAAATTTATAAACTGGTAATTATTCTTACTTCGCCTCAACAATCGACCGATCAGTTTCTCCTGTCACGTTTTCAATAATTTTGCTGTTATGTAGGAGGCATTGCTGAAAGCTATTTTTATAACATAACATGTGGACATGCCGTGTAATTACGGCAAAATTTTTTGTTCGTCGATTTTTTATTAGAAATATTCTTTCGCAGCGGATTCTGTATAAATTTTATACGCATTATTCATACACGGACGAAAATCGAGCAAGAATATCTATATATTTTTTTAAAGTAAACATTGAAAGTCACATAAATATTATAAGTTGCGTTTTAATGCTTTTAACAAGAAATATTTAGTAACAGTTCGTTCAGAACAAATGCGATGCGTATCCCAGCATGTGAAAACTACCTGTTGATAAAGCAGGAATTCGACATTTTCATATTATGCACAACCGGTGAAATGGAAACAAGGTTTATCACTCTACGAATATCTATTTTGTATGTACTTCATCACCCTGATGAAATACATCTGAATAGATATTCGAACATTGGTAAAACTCTGTTTTCATTTCATCGTTTGAGCATATCATTCAAATTATAAGGATCCCTGGTGATAATCACAATATACGCAAAGGCATTAATGTATCCTCAATTACAATAGCTACTGAATTTCGCCTATTGTTTTATGCTATTATTATTGCGTTGAAATAGTTTCAAGAAGGACATACTCTAATAAAAAGTATGTCAAACACTTAAACATATGGCTTACCTTTTTGTCCATACGCATTTTGTCGGATATGACGAATGTAAATATTTTTTAATACGATTTAAATAAACAATTACAAATGAGCTTCAAACACATTGTATGATTATGATTCCACCCCACTTACCATACAATAAAAAACAAATGAACAAAAAATGAAAAAACAAAGGATGTATCACTAAATCCAATCTTTTATTTGGGTAAAATGTCAATTTTTTTACTTCCCAATAACATTAATTAATAATTTTATGCGTCTGCTTCATATGCTTCCTCAGGTCAAAAGGTTTGATGAATCTTCCATCACAAATAGTACAAGCAACTTCCCTCTCACCGTGAGTTGTCATATGTAACTTCATAAACCTCTTCCTGCAGCTCATTCTTCCTCAAATTTCACAAGTATATGGCCTGTCTTTATTCGCCACAAGCTTGTGTGTTTCAAACGCAGATCGATTTTTCAAAAGCTTTCAGCGTAAGTCACTGCGAAATTGTTTACTTGCATCGAGCTAGGTTTGATTCCCATATTCTTTCCCACATATTTTGCATTCAAATTGATTGCCCTTCGTATGCATTCCTTTGACATGTCGGTGCAAAACAGCTTTCGATCCAAACCGTTGCGAACATAAATCACATGAACATTTTTTCTCGTTCGTATGAGTTCTTGAATGAACTATTAAGTTATCTCTGTAGTTGGTGGTAAAAGAACAAATCGTACAAGGAAAGAATTTGTTACCTAAATGTGTTTGCATATGACTCTTTAATCCTCCGGAACGCCTATATGATTTTTCATATATTTTGCAAACATGCGGTTTTGCATCACTATGTACTTTCATATGCTGCCGCAGGCCTTCTGCTTGTAGAAAATTTCCTCACAAGTCTCACATTTATATCCTTTATTTCCATTATGCATTTGTATATGTTTCATCATGTTACTTCTATTTCTAATTTTTTTTCTCGCTTGTTTCACACCTAAACGGTTTTTCATCGTATGGAGTAACATGTGTGTTTGTAGACCGTGTCTCCAGTTAAAACTTGTCCACATATTTCAATTCGTATTTTCGTCGTTTTGCTTTATTTTCTTTTTGTCCATCACACGTTTTCATTTTAATATACAACAATTAGGGCAACAATATTACTTTTCTGTGTTGAATATATATACATATATATATAAAAACATTACTAACACTGTGTCAGCATTGTCGTTTCTCTATTCCTTCTAGCAGCGCGAACAATAAAGGATATCGTATTTTTTAATTATTGAAATTCACTCTATGCAAATGCCGGAAGCAGCTCCCAAAGAAAACCAACCAACAACCACTCCATAGCAAAGACCTACTAAAAGTAATACCAGCAACTGCAACTATATTAACCAACGACAATAGTATGTATATTTATCACCAGTAATAGGTATTTCAATTGCGCAAGTAGGATTGCCTTCCATTCAACAACCTAAAATATTAGCATTCGGCTGCTTATTTAACCACATTTCTACACATTTTCTATCTGGAAACTCAATTACTATCTGGATTCAGGTGCCTACGATATCGAGTGTAACTATTCTAAAATTATCAAACAAGGTGATATACGACAAATAAGGTGATATACAAAAAAAAATATATAAATCATTGACACGACACAGTAAGCTTCATATAAACATAACAACTACTTTCCAAATCTAATTATATTTCATGCAAAACCTATCACAATAGTACAGAGACCAATTCTTAGATATGGATAAATCGTCTGCTACTTTTTCTGCTGTCTCTTAAATAGGATACAATACATTACATTAGGGTCTAGAGATATCCTAATATTTGTATATCCAGGCTAATAATCTACCCTAACTAGTTAGATATTTTATCTTGTTGTTGGCACTTTAAAATCCAGTATCAGTAATCGATTTTATATACAATATAACACTGGTATTATCATAAGATTCAAATAGAAAGTAGTTAACTCAATGGCTTAGGAAGTCATGTTATCTGATGTCCATTTACTATTTAGCACATATTTAGATATCAATTTTGACACATATCTTACCAGAAGTTGAAGAGTCTGAAAACGTTTTTAAATAAGACCTGATATGTTATCTGTACACCGGAGAAAATTTACGATAAATTCAGATTGACGCTAATTAGTATATTAACAACGTTGATCATCCCTTATTAGCAAAATCTTTTCCGCAGGATAAAAATAAAATCCTATCCAAAGTTGCTACATTTAACCGTAAATCAAGAGGTCTTACTGACTAAAATAGCAAATCGATTGTACCAACTGTTAAAGCGACTCAATAAGTCAATTGGGATTCGGGAGTCGATTCGATGGAAGAAATTGTCCGAATCCGATTCGAATTTTCGATGATTCGGTTCAGCCACGACATACCATCCATTCTAGTTCCTGTGGGTTGAGGCCACAGAGCAGCATATCGGAGAAAAACAAATTAAATGATCTCGAGCCACTCTCGGAATCTCCATAGCGTGTCTCATTGCTGTGACATGAAATTCGGCATTCTCGAAGGACATGAACGACGTAAAATAAATTCCTTCCGTAGATTCGCAGAAATTCTGAAAGATATTTGAAAACCGCACACTCCAAGTTATCTCTTTCGCTCTGGTAATAGCATGGAAACCTTTGCAGACCAAGCACTTTTTTCCAAAAGCAGGTATTTGAAGCTGATACGGAAAAAGGTTTGCTTATTTTTTGTTTTGTTCAGACGTTGCATCTATCAAACCAATGATATCGCATCAAAATCGGCGGGAAATACGATCGATCTGGGCCAAATACTTAATAATTAAATAATACTTAATTACGCAAAACGATCCCTAAATGTCAAGGTTGAATGAGATTTCATTTCAACCATTTCTGTTTCTCAGCATCTGAGATTGGATTTAATTTTTATTCTGTGATTTATTCGATTGTATGGGTGACTGAGCTATAGTATTGTTCTCAGATATTCAGAACATCAATCGTACAGAACGGTAGAAAACTGATATTGCGGCCAAAATACCCAAGAACACATCATAACATCAAACCAAAAGGCACGGTTTTAATTACGCACAAGCGAACAGTTGAATCACCTATTAGAATCACCTACATCCTCATGTGGCCAGTGTTGCTTGTTATCCCCATCATTTGCATTGTCCTGTCCGTGAACCTACCGGGGGATGTCTCGCACTCACAACCGTTAATCTCGGACCTTTGTTCGTTGTTCTGACTGTGAACATGTTCTAAGTTACGAATTGCCTTGCTGAAGGGCACACTCGTTGGTGAAAGGTTCAAGCATCGCACCATGGACATTTCTGAAATGCGATCGCGCTTAACCAACTGAGCCACCGAGCAGATTTAAATTTGAAGCAGCCTGCTTAAGTAGTGTACCACAAGGTGGCGGTGGAAGATCGCTTTCCCTGTTTAATCAATAATAATTTCTCGGTGCGCCCGACTCGGTGGCTCAGTCGGTTAAGCGCGATCGTATTGTCCGCAAGGCCGGTGCTTGACCGTTTCACCACCGAGAGTGCCCTTCAGCAAGGCACTTCGCGGGTAGCTTTAACATAAAACAGATACACAATCACTACATAGGTCCGTGTCTAACGGTTGTTGGGTATAAGCCTCCCTCCCAGCCCACCGGTAGGTTCACGGACTGGCCATAGCAAATTATTCGGAAAACCTAAAAAAAAAAATAATTTCTCGACGTATCCTTCAGTAAAGTTCCTCACGGATACCGTTTCCCACACGAATTTTGGCCCATTTTCCTTCCCCTAATATACGATAAAAAATGCTATTTTTATACAAAAATATCGTGACTCCGTAATTACCTTTGTTGTCATTTTGCAGCGATATCAGAACGACATAGTTAGTTATTTTCTCACCCGCTAATACATCTTGTTTGGGAATTAAATAAAAATATTAACGTTTCAAAGAACGTACCCGCTCGAACACATCATGGACGTTAGCGAATGTTCAATGTGGTTCTCACGGATCAATTACAAAGTGACGTTTAAGAAGCGTTCCGCTCGCACATTTCGAGGATAACGAGTCTTAATCCGATTTGGTCTCAAAATTTTCCAATCATCTTCTGATATGCAGACAATGCACCAAATTTGATTGAAAAAAACTTGTCTAAAACATTCCAATTTCTGATAAGAATTGTGCCAAAAAAAATCTTGAATTTTAAGAGGAACAAACACAGTGCCAGAGGCAAGCACCCCTCAAAGTTAGGTTAATTTAGGCAGTTGTGAAAAAAGTCAGAAAATTCGCATTATATAGGACAGGACTCAGCAGGATTATAACTATGCGAAAGTATTGTATTGCTAAGAAACTTAAGCCATTGAAATTTAGCGTTTAGAGATGAACTTAATAGAGTTTTTTTCCTTGTGGAGTGTACGCGGATTTTTTGCAATCACGCATTTGAACAGATTATCCTGAACAAAGCCCTATACCAAGCCGACTGCCACTTTTAGACAGGATGGATGTTCATCTCCAGGATGGATGTTCAGGAAATACAAAAAGTTCACAAAGTCTGGTCGAAGCCGAGATGGAATGTCACTTTTCTCTCACCATGAGTCGTCACGTGTAACTTCATGATTTTCTTCCCACAGCTCATTCTTCCACGCATCGTACAAGTATATGGATTATCTTTGACATTTACTAGTTTGTGGGTTTCAAACGCAAATTAATCTTTAAAAAGCTTTCCGCATATTTCACATCGAAGTTTTGTAATTGTATATATTTTCATGCGTCGAGGTCCAGTCAGTTTCTTATACACATATTTTACATTCAAATGGTTTTTCCGCAATCCACGTACATGTCGATCTAAACTATGTTCGATCGGAATCGTTTCGAACATAAAAAATTTCTTGTTTGTTTGAGTTCTTAAATGAAGCGTTAAATTATCTCTGTAGTTAGTGGTGAGAAAACAAATTGTACAAGGAAAGACTTTGTTTCTTAAACGTGTTTGCACATGACTCTTCAAATCTCCGGAAAGCTTATATGACTTTTCACATATTTTGCAAACGTGTGGTTTTGCATTACTATGCGTTCTCGCAAATCTCACATTTGCATTCTTTATTTTCATTGTACATGTGCTTCATCACGTTACATGTATTTCGAAATTTTTTCTCGCATATTTCACATTTAAAAGATTTTTCATCACTGTGTAATAACACTGAGTATGTCGATCGTGTCTACCAGTTAAAACTTGTCCACATATTTCACATTCGTATTTTCGTCGTTTAGGTGCGTGCTCTTTTTGCCTTGACTGCATAATACTATTTAACAATTAAACTAAAAATATACATGTCTGTGCTGAAGATAGGTATTAGTAATAACAACTATATTAGTTGAATATGAAGCATAATTAACAAAGTGGGCCAATTGATATAATGTTGCTATTCAAACGCTTATTTTCTCTACTCAAGCTAGCTTCAATAATGTGAACAACATGAATAATTTTGCCCGAAGCAAAGTTGCAAGAGACATATCGTACTTGAAAAGTCTCCCCTTTCGGGGCTTGTTTTCTCAATAAAACGGACAGGGAAGTGTTCCAACGGGGCCTGTTTTCTAAAGAAACGCACCCTAGGGGTTGACTGAGAGGACCTACACAGTCACTCTGACACCTTTAACCAGATGAAAAGAATGACCAACGGTAGGTCACACTGTACAGGTACTCTATAGGCTACCGGTAGACCAGATGACCAAAATTGTGAGTGTTAGATTGCATGTGATACCGGTATTTTCATCCAAATAAAACCTGATAAAATATTACGAGACCTCTGGTTTGCACTATTTAATGAAACAGACGTCAAATTATGACGCCATGAGGGACGCCACAGCAGTTGCGAGCCAGGATACACCTCTCCCATTTATAGGGAATAGCAAACGATAATTTCAAAAATTTTGTATTTGGTTCATAACATTTAAATTAAAAACAAAAAGTCAGCACAAATTATGTCACAGTCACAGTGTTGTTACTCTGATGAAATTATTTTATTTATCCTTTGTACGACATCGATCCAAAACATCTTTCTCTTGTATTCGATTTTTTCACAACTTTCGATCTGCATTTATTTACTTTGACGACTTTGCACGAAGGATGGACGTTCGTGAAATGTACCGATCTGCAAAAATAAGGATAAAGTTTATTTGAAGCTGGTATGCCAGACTGCATTTACCAAAGTTATGAACTATTCCAGTATATCCCCAAACAATAGAATTACTTACCGGCTACAACATCTTGATTCTTTTCTTGTGTAATAATAATAAACTGTCTTGTATGCGATTGATTCAAAAGTACCGGTCATCCAGTTGTAGACTGGTGCTCGAGTTGGTGGACATTCTTTTGTCTTTGCTTCGTTTTCTGTTATTTCAATATCTTCATCAGTAGCATAATCTGCAGGCATTTCAAATTTCGCTACGAATTCATTCTTTTTTACGGAAATCTTGTGTTTTTCTTCCACTGCAACTTGACATTCCAACTAAAAAAAAATAAAATCAAACTATTTAATATTTGAATACTGTTCAATATTTGAATACATCTTATTAAACCATATGCAGAAAAAATAAATATTACTCTATTACAGTTATCAATTTTTTGACACTTTGTTTAACTTGTTGGCTAAAATTCAGTGCTTGCTGGTTACAATTTGATCAATCGAGACCCAACTTTGATGATTTTGTGCTTTACTACGTCGTACAAACACATGTTTGTCCTGTTTGTCGTTTATTATTTAAATCAATATTGTATTCTCTTTTTTAATTGGCAACTTCAATGCGGAATCTCCTTAAAATTAAGGGAATCTCTTTAATCGCACCCATATTGCAAGAAATGTTCATCTACTCACCACGTATTTCTTTGCATTCACACATTTGCAACTATGACAAAAGTGTTCGTGCGATCTCCATCGTTTTCCGACATTGAACTCTTTACCCCTACGTGAACATCCGATTTCTCTGTAGCAATCGGCAGCTACACAAGCAATCAAACAAATAACAGACAATGCAATAGGTACAGCAATCTTCATCTGTGAAAATAACAAGACGGATTTCATTTAAAAACCGACCAAAAAACTTTACAATGTAACATTTGACAAAAAAAGTCAGGAAAACTTTGTTTTGTAAGAGCGATTCGAGACCCATTCAGAAAGTTCATTTTTTACGCATGCGCCACAGATGGACCACGCCTCGTCGACACGATCCATCAGTGATCAGTGGACAAATTGACTGTGATTGATTTGATAATCTCACGTCTTTTTATACAACATCGACTATATTCAGATCATTGCTATAAGATGGTGCTCGGTGTGGAACACTCAGACAATGGTGAACATAACAGCACAGTTCGCGTATGTTTCGGTATAAAGATTAACATAAGAAAATTCTGATTCGGGTAATTTCGAAGTAAAACTAAGTAACTGCATATTGACAGAGAAGTGGGAAAAGAACTTATAATTTAAATAAAGTTTATTTATATACTCCCCGATTAGTTAACCCGGTACATAAAATTTGAGATACTTACAATTATATTGCAACAAGTTTTATCTTGTTTTGAAAAGTAAGTAGATAGTTATTCTTCCAGTGTTTGCTCCAAAACTGTATGATGAAAATGATCAGAACGATAGGATTTATACCTTTTGATGCCTTGTTCGTGTGCAATAAAGTGAAAAAATTCTGTGAACTAAAACAATTGGGGAAATTTTATATATCGAGAGAATTTCCGAAAAGTTTGTTTGATACAAAAGGAAAGTTTAACATTTCTGTGAAAGTACTATGCTAGATCATTTGTTATAATGTTTCCATTTCCATGATAACGAGGCAGCCAATTAGGAGAAATGTTCTATCAATTTTGAAAACTCTATACCGGGACTTTTGTCTATTCTGACAAACGGTACTGTGTATACGTCAATCACGTTGTTTAAAATGAAAACAGAGATAAATTTGTGATAAATCAATAAACATGTCACGAACATAATGTTGTGTTGTTTACATGATGAATTGATTCGAGTGATGGACATTTTCCGAATACTTTACCAATATATTTGATATTAATCTGTCGTGTAATTGGAAATCGCAAAATGCGTAATTTGTGATTTGATGTTTACTTACCGACATATGACGTGTTTTGTAATCAGTCCACGTACCTGGAAGATCCGAATGCGGAATGGCTTGCATTTTCCCGAATCCCAATATTGTTGCACATAGATCTTCGTAAATCAATACGGCGATTCGAATCACACACTATTGAAATCAACCCTGATTTCCTCATAGGAACAAAAACTTGCAAAATGAAGTGGTACGTTATTGACAAATAAAAGCGAAATATTTACGGTTTCGTTAAGTTTATTCGCGCCCTTGAATTGGAAATATATTTGCATCTAATAGTTATTTTTATATCAACATTAATTAAGTTTCTTGCCTCTGATAATGGTTACAAACAGGATTGTTACCTTTAGATTCAAGATTGGTTGGGCAAATTTTTTTTGTAAAAAACGATTTTACTGTGTTCAAAGCCGAAATTTTATTTATTAAGCACGAGCCACTGAAAGACTGCGCCTGGACGGCAACCGGGACAAATTTTTGAAAAGTTTTGATTGAGAACTATTCGGAAAGACTCAATTTGAAATATTTTGTTTCGATCTTTGATTCGGCAATAAATGTATCAAAAAGCGGCAAATAAAAAATGGTAAAAACAGAACATTTAATGTTTGTATGAATCTAGTGATTTGGGCCAATGTTGGAATATTGTCTAATACGCAATTCGTTTTTTTTTTCAGCCCTAATTGCGCAATATTAAGTTACAATCTCTTTGCCCTGCAGCTTCATTGAAAAATTCTTAACTAGACATCATTGACGCAAATTTCCATAAATCGATTGAAGCGCCTTTGTAGTATAACTGTAACCAGTCACGTTCCGTTCCGGAAAGGAGAATATTGTTCAATTTTGCTATTTCCTTTTAAATAACGTGCAGGTCAAAAGGTAAATTTGAAAATTTTTTTTGTCTGTTTGATGGTTTTCAGAATGGTTTTATTATAGTCAGGATCTGTGCGTCAAAGTTGTACTGTTTTTTCAGTAAATATATTACATTTTCTTTTAAACGATGTTTACTTAAATAGATATATTCATTGTTCATGCATTCAACAATTCTAACGCGTGGAATTTCTTTCGTTTTTATGAGTTTTTTTCTCGTGTGTACTGTCAAGTCTCTTTGTTTTTTTGTAGTTAATTGATAAAGAGCAGATCAAGGCAATATTTGATTTCTTGATTGTATTTGCGTATGACTTGCGTTTAAATCACATATTTTTTTATATAGTTTTTCGCATATTTTACAAACATACAGTTTATTATCATCATATTTTCAACTGCTGCTTCACAACTTTATTTTTTGAAATTTTCTATAGCAAATATCACATCGGAAATTGTTTACCTTCATTATGGATTTTCATTAATTTTTTCTATACTGCCTTTATTATGAAATTTCTTCCAACATATTTCACACGTGAAAGGTTTTTCTTCTGTATGAACTAATATGTGAATCTGAAGATCATCATTTAATAAAAATCGTTTTTCACATACTTCTTCCACATTCAAACTTTCACATTCAACTTTCACATACAAATTTTGTTCTGTTAAATTTTTTCACCGCAGTCATTTAGATAATAAAATATTTTAATCTAAAACCACAAATGTATACATTTAAAAAATTATAATTAAAATCTATCGATTCCACATTGACCACTTACGGATGATCATGCTCATCTATATCGAAAATTGCCAACAGTTTAGTTATATTCCATGTCAGCAGCTGTTGGGTTAGTGTGGTACAGAATTGTATGGATTTCAAAATAAGAATGTTTGGATCAACTAACTTTTTCTTTCTTTTTTTCTAATTCCAAACCTCGGCTGGCAAGAAAAATTTTCGTCCATTCATATGGCGATCGTAGTATCGGCTACTGCTGGATCGCGCCGATTAGACGCATATGGCTTATTTTTGATAAAACAAAAAATCAGTTATCGATCAGCGATTGAAGACTGCGCTCCTTCGGCGCGATCCAACAATGTCTTATGTTGAACACGTGCGTACTTACCAAATTGACACCAAGCACTTTTGGAAGTATTAGTAATCCTTTGTCACTGGGAGCATCTGCGTATATAGATTTATTCATGAAATTTTAATTTGTTAAGGATGAGCCGCGGATGAACCGCGCTTCATCAGCGCGACTCATCAGTGGTTCATTCTTAATAAAACATGTTAAGCAGAATATTTCTGACATGGGTTATCACTTTCAATTTATATAACTATAAATGCGTATCTCGACATGCCGTGTTCATGTTAATACACTTTTACAGTTTTTGTCACCGCAGTGTCAAAAGGATATCGAAATATTAAATGACCAAGATACAAAACTTACACGTAAAGCCTCGTCCACATAATGTTGGTGATATAAAAGATTGATGCTGTGTAAATCTGTCCTTCATTCAAACGTATACAAAGGCCAAGCGTCAAACGTACAGTTTAGGATCCTTGATGTGTTCTTCACCAGGTTGATTTGAAGTTTCAATCAATTACTGGATTCAAACACCTGATTTAGTTTATCAGCTGGCATATTATTCAAGAATTTATTATAAAGATTTTGTAAGCAAACCCTCCGGTAAAATTATTTTCGTTTGGTATATTTTTTCATAGAAGTTTGCTCAGAGCAAGGCTGTAAGAGACTTATAATGCTTGAAAAGTCTCTTGAAACCACTGAAGTACGAAGAGCTACGTGCTATCCCATCTCTAACAGATATCAATCGACGCAAGTTTTAAAGTCATGTAGATTAACACGGCCAGGAAAGCAGTAGGAAGGCAAAGAATTGCAAAGTTAGCTGGTTTTTGGCACCATGCGTCCTCCCAAATACACTTATGCTGATTATTCATTATCATTATTCAGAATTTTTGTAGGTGCAGTTGATGAATTCAAGTCTACCGCTCAACTTGAGTCTGGACGTAGATTTTTACAACGACAATAAATGTTTAGTTGTGTCATCTTTGAGTTACCTAATCTAGGCATATACTTATGCCGACCTTTTTGTGATTACAATTACTTATTTGATATAAAATTTAGAAAAAATAATGTTACTCAATCTCAAATTAAAACTCGATTTTTAAAGCACTCTTGCCCATGATTTGACGACTAATAATTAGATACAAAAATGTTAGTATAATTTTGAATATTTGATGTATAGAAGAACAATTTTAGCAAGATTCGGGCAAAATAGCTAGGAATATTGTGTTTTCGGTATCGGATTTTATTGAAGTACCGATAACGATAAATATCGATATTGAAAAAATAGCAATACATTACCTCATCGCTATGAGTAATTTGGGTTGAATTCAGAAATCATATTACATACTTTTACAAGTAATTTATATACGCTGACTAGGTGATCTGAATATCGTTTCATTATGTAACATTCCAGAATTGGTAACTAATCTTTTCACACACTCCGCCCAGTTGTATTTCTCTTTCTATATGTTGGATGACTGCCGTGCGACACGCCTTATATGTAGATTATAAATTTTCTCCCACGAACTTCTTTAATAAATATGTTTGAATGAACTTAAACATAGTGTATTTGGCAACAACAATATTACAGAACGTAGCATCAAATGTTAGGGGCGGATTGTTGGTAACCAATCATTTTTTGTCAACCAAATCCTTGGGATGTCATTAAATGAGTTTGCGACTCTTCTGAAAGTACCGTTAGGATAATGAAAATAGACAGATTTAAATAAAATATGATAAATCATATAATTTTTAGGACAGAGACCACATAAATGCGTGAGACCTTTAAATGTGAACAGAGAAAACATTGAAAAAAACCTCCTCCTAGCTATATGACAATATATATTATTTGTTGATTTTTTCTGATTAACGCGTATTTTCGTAGTCATTGAATTTATTTATATTTTTGTGTCCCTATCATACATTTTGAATAACTTCTGTTTTCCTCATTTCAAATATCATCAGTTAAATAAATTTAATAATAAATTCCATTGTTTGACACAAAATTTATTAACTATGAAATTTACTATACTCTGCATTGCTTGCATGGTTGTTTACGTATCTTCGGATTGTTTCATCAAACCAGGGTGCAATAACTCAGTCACGGAAACAGAATATAAAATTGGTCAAATTTGGAGACCGGTATCAGATCCTTGTTATGGATGTAAATGCGTTATAGCCAAGAAATTTGTGGTAAGTATCACAGCAAATCAGAGTAGAATTTTGAAAGTTTTTGTGTTTCTAACAGACCCCTACAAGAAGTCAACGCTAAATGTATTAATGTGCAAAAAAGTCGTTACTTGTTCAAAACTAGCTAAGATTATTCTTGTTCAGTACTACTATTCAATAGTACAACTATGAAACTCCAAACCTCAGAAAATGAGTTACTTTCCAAGCGAACGATCGCAAAATTTTGCTTATTCATATTAAAATACCCTTTGAGTATTTCTAAAAGTTCTAACTTATTTCCTTCGTGTTTTAAAAGGCCACTAATTAAAAACAAAGAAGTGGTCTATGATTTTATTATTGTCCAGGGCAAATACCACTGACTGCACTTTACCATGCCGGTTTAGATACGTTCGGGATGTTTTCCGCTTAGAGTGCAGTTGCTGGTTGGTATCATTTCATAGTAGCTCTTTATAATTTGAGTGGACGTTAGCTGGTTTCTTCCTGACGCTGTTGCAGTCAAAAAACCGTTGTTAAAATATGTTTGTTAAGTATGAGTCACTGATGGATCGCGTCGACAAGGCGCAAACAATCTGTGACGTACGTTTGACAAAAGAACATTTCTCATTGGGCCTTGTGTCTGTCTTTATCCAAAAACGGTACATTTGTATCCAGGTTAAAAAATATCTTTTCCTAACATTTCTTGTTAAGTATGAGTCACCGATTGGTCGCACCGCCAAGGTGCGTACCATCCCTGCAAGACAAAATGAAGACAAAGACAAAATGAAATTTATGATTGAGATATCCATATCTAGCCCTTTGCCTTCGTTTTGAGTTCAACTCCTTATAACCTCTGACAATCAATTGTTTAACATGCTAATGTTAAATTATCATGCGTTTTTATTGTTTCAATCTTCAACAGTTGGAATGCCTTACTACAGCGAACACACCAAAGCATAATTCCTTTAGAAAGAACAAACACTCTGGTCTATTTTCCGAACGTTCTTCAGACATAGACACAGAAGATATCGAAATAACAGAAAAAGAAGCAAAAATAAAAGAATGTCCACCAACTCGAGCACCAGTCTACAACTGGTTGACCGGTACTTTTGAATCAATCACATACAAGACAGTTTATTATTATTACACAAGAAAAGAATCAAGATGTTGTAGTCGGTGAGTTGGCACTAACCAAGTCCGTAAAGTCAATACCAAATATTCTGACAAGCGTGAATCACGGTTTATCTATGTCTCATGCTTTGCAAAAATAATTTCCGATTATGTTGTTCTGATCAGAAATTGTACATTGAGTACTTCAAATCTAATTTTGTCAAGAAATGTTTAGTATTTGTTGTTTTATACACATTTTTGAAGCAAACGTCGTTTATAACATTGTGAAAAGAATCTAATATAAAAACGACTTTGGAATACTCTCGCGCATTTTGAAATATTTTTGATTACACAGGAGTATCATAAAATATCGAGTCTAAATATATACAACATTGTTGCTTTGCGACTTGCTCGTTGTCCAGGAAACGATTTTAGAATCTCCCTAACGTATTCCCTGCATGTCTCAAGCGGTATGAAACAAAGAAGTGGTAGCACTCTCTACTGTAACAGTTCCGTTCTCCACTAAATGTTTTCTCAAGTAACTGAAGAGATTCTAAATTTATTTTCAAACATGTATTTTTCTCTGATTTTTCAGATTTATGGATTTTAGTTACGTTCATCCTTCATGTAAAATCATCAACGTTGGAAAATGTAGAACAAGGGCCGTAAGACGAGATAATCCAATGGAACGATGCAACATGCCGATGTCTATGGTTGGGCGATGAATATAAATACATTTTATTATGCCCATTCGTAAACATATCTTTACTCTTTCAACTCGAATGTCTTTTTCATTTGACCTTTTCAAAATAGGGAAAAGTAGCATGGGTTAATAAAATCACGAAATGGATTTTTGTGACGATTTTCTTCCAGACGCAGCCAGAGAGAGGTAGGACTAAATCTATTGAAATTAAAAAGTTCATTCGAGGAATTCTTATTGAATCTCGAACGCCAGCGATGTGCCTTGCTGAAGGTCACACAGAAATTTTAGTATATGTATTTTTTTTTTCGAGTTTTTTTTATTATTTGCTATGGCCTGTCCGTGAACCGACCTGGGGGTTATACCCAACAGCCGTTAGACAAGGACCTTTGTAGTGACTGTCTGTATCTTTCCTATTTTACAGCTACTCGCAAAGTGCCTTGGTTTTCGGGCGCGACATCTTGCGGCGGTCTTTTACTGTTTACTGTCCAAAAATCACCGGTGATAGCCATGTAACTCAGCACATGTTGCAAAATAATAAACCAGAAAAAAATACATGCTGTATGAATTTCTCAAACCTTTCCAATTAGATATTTATTATTTATACTTTTTTTAAATTGAATTTGAGTCTTAAATTGCAAATTATTTGTCTCTAGATGATAGGAAAGCAGTGGCAAACTAAAAAATGCATATATTACGGGTTTCCCAGATGTTTACAATTAGATATTCATTTGATATACTGTTAATAATTTGATTATGATAATTTCAGAATTTCCTTTGTCTCTTGCCCAAAGTGGAACAAACAATATTCTATATAATAATAGTACTATATAAACACAGTCGATTTGAATAACTATACCAGCGAAAAAATTCTTCAGATAAATAATCAGTAATATTTAAAATGTTCGACGTAGTAAACATTGTTTAAATTGTAGTATTAAAGCATATTTTTCAGAAATTGTCTTTAGTACGAACACTTTGGACAAAAATGCAACAAAATCACTGGTCTTTGAGAGTAATTTTACTTAGCGGTATTGGAAAAAATTCAAAATTGATTGTTTTGGCCAATTATGGGGTGTTGATAAAACGCACTGCGAGGGTGCGGCACATCAACAGCCGATAATTGGCATAAATCTCATCCACATGGCGTTTTTTCAACTTTGGAAATATGCAATTACTGCAAATGACCAGTGAATTTACTGTACTTTTGTTACAGTGAACGTTTATTTCGCGTAAATTCATTCACTGAAATGAACATCCCATATTCATTGATTTTATTATAAAAACGTGTTTAATATGATGTGATTTTCATTAAAAGTTTATTGATAAAGAATTTTTGTCGAGATTCTCGAACGCATTACCACCTGTACGTTTAAAACGAAATAAGTACGCGTCATATTTATTTAACATGTAATTCCTCATCTTCAATGAAATCTTGATTTAACAATTCCAAAAATTTGACGTAAGATAAAAATAATAATAAACACATATTAGATGTTTTCTTGTTAAACATAAGCATCAGATGCTTGCCAAAGTGAGTTTGATTTCCTTTTTTGCCCTCATTTTTGAACCGGTTGTGCAAGCAATGAGGGATCGGTGGGGCCATCTTCCCGCGGCCGTTACAGTTGGGTTACAGTTATAGGAATGCGGAATTCGATTCGGTGGTTCGAATCAATTTGAAGCACAACTTATTCGAATAAGCAACGAATCGTTCATAGGAACAAAAAATTGTAAATTGAAGTAAACTTTTCATATTTTTTTTTGTTACAACACGACCAAGATAATTTTGCTTCTGGTCAATGTTATCTCAACAAATGAAGTATGAATTAAAAAATCACGGTTTTGTGCAATTTCTTTCTATTAGTTTTATCAATTTTGCAGATTCGAATTCTAAATGATTCGGTTTTGCCCAGCACTAGTTACAGTTACCCGACTAGAGTCGCGTGTATTTCTCTTTCAAGCTTATTTCGTTATGTCACGCATTTTTTTGTGGGGGTCGAACCAGAGCCATTTATCAGGCATAGCTTTGGCAGCCATTCAAGCTCCTCTAGTGCCACCACTCGTATTTGAAATTTAATTTTGTTAAGTATGGACCACAGATAAACCGATCAGATAAATGAATCTATCAGTGACATATACTAGACAAAAGGTGCTTGGAGAAAAGTTTGATGACTAGGACGACCTACAATATAACTAATATATCTAATTTCACGTTACTATTACAATCAGGCTATTACAAAAACTTCTTTTAAAATTATTTAATAGATCGTGCAATGTTCGCGTAAATAACGCACTGTAGGGGCTTTCTTATTCAAACAGGATATGTTTTAACTTTTAAATAACCTGATATCAATACGTTTCCGGTAACTTAAACCGATTTGTAATTGTAGGAAAGTTTGATTGCTCAATTTTACACAATACGTCTCACGAAAAACCCGACAATCTGAATAAATTCTGCTACGAGGTTTCCTATTAAATTATTTCCGACAATGCCTTCGGGAAAATCTAGCGAACGTTTAATTAATTGTAATTTTTAAATAGGTTTGATCAAAAAACAAATATGTGAATAAGAGTAGTTTTAACTATGGAAGATATATGGAGATATCAATAAGTATTCAAAACGCTTTGAATCCAAAAAAAGTGAAATATGTTACTTGACTTCGGACTTTGAATGTTTCAAACCATTATAGTCTGGAAAAAAATCCGGCGATGGACAATTTCATGTAGTCTAACCTAAGATGTACGTAGAAAATGTAGCGTGTAATTCTATTTTACACTGTCGAAAATCAAATGTAGGGACTGTTGATTTATTGTCGCTTGAGTTTCGCGAAGTTGGAAATTTTTCCATTGAGTTGGTCTGACTTTGTCATAGTTAAATAATGATTTTTATTACATAAAATTTACTCAAAATACGAAGACGAATATACCATTTTTCATATATGTGAAAAAACAAGAACGTGACACAACACCCAAGCATTCATGTTCTAAAATCGCTCAACTAGTATAGTTTTTCGAATCAAATTCTTTTTTTTCTGTGCGTTTTCAAGCGATCATGTCTTTAATTAATTTGCATGCAACAAAGATGGATCACGTCTTAGCAGGCGCAATTCATCGGTGGCCTATTTAAAGGGTATGACTGAACATAATTTAAATTAGGCTTTGCGGCATTTGGATTGAAAAATTTCTCCCACGCAAAACGAGATTTTCATTCAATCTCGTCGCATAGTCACCATTTTCTTACCTTTCCTATGCCTATGGAAACAACAATTTGTTTTTTATAAAAAATTATCAATCGTTTTGTAATTATTTTTCATTTATTTATTACAAAATTATATTTGAAAAAGTAAAAAATAACACTCGAAAGTTATATATAAACTCCGCTTCGAGATTACAAAACTCCTCTTCAATTTGCTCCTTCATTGTTGACTCCAACGCTTTAGCCCACATGCTAATGAAAATTGTGCTCATCTTAGAAATTTTTGGTTTGGTTTAGAACAAGCTTGAGTGTTTACACACTTTTAGTTGACATTTGTTTTTCAACCAAGAAAACGCATTGGCATGTAACAACTTTCTCGTGGGTTGTCTCTTCGCACTACTTTTGATTCGCATTTGTTGATTTTCACGACTTTGCAAGACGGATGAACGTTGGTGTATCCGATATATCTGTGAATAAAATTTATAAGCTTAATTTAAAATTCAATCGCACACAAATTAAATCGATTTCCACTTTATCGATAATTTTTTTTATATTTTCTTGACGTGTGCAAAATCTGATAAAAATTTACTTTAATCGTTCATTTGAAAAGTAATTGTTTATTTCCAATATATAAAAACGCTTTATCGATGAGATTTACGCCAATTAAATGGGTTACTGATGGACCGGGGCTTTGGCTCTTTAACATCACTGAGTACAATTACAGCCAAATGACGGCAATTTTACTGCATTTTTTGTTAGGGTGTGGTTATTGTTTAAATTGTACCACGTCTGAATAGTATAACATGATATTATTCAAGAAAACTTTAATACATCATGTTTTGTTGTCGAGGCGCGAACCATCTGAGGCTCATGATCGACAAATTAATTTATGTTGAGTTATGAAGTTTTGTTTTCCGATATAAACAGAAAATTACAGAAATAAAAAATTATAAGAATAATGTAATACGATACTGACCTACTGCAACAACGTGTCATCTTCCTTGTGTAATAGTAGTTAACTGTCTTGTATGTGATGGCGTCAAAAGTACCGGTCTTCCCAGTTGTATGTTGGTGCCTTTATGGGTGGACATTCCATCTTTTTGGCTTCCTTTCTTGTTATTTTAACAAATTCTTCTTTTGGATATTGGGGCATTGATTCGAAACGTGCCGAAAGTTTACTCTTTTTTAGAGATAATTGTGGAATTTTTTCAACGGCAACTTGGCATTTTAGCTGTGAAATTAAAAAATGAAAAGATTCATGATTGCATATTTTGTGTTTGCAGGTCATTGTAACAGGGAATGGATAATCGAGAATTTTGTCAAATATTTGTAATAGTTTTAGCATCACACAAGTTATTTTGATTTTGAAGACAAAATTTCATATATTTCCACCTTGATTCTAATGTTTTGACCTTCTTGAAAGTATTTGTTTTTATTCTTTTTAGGAAAGAGTAAAGTAAGTACCAATTGGTGGAGCTTAAACTAGATGACTGAGGATCAAATAGTCCAGCCATTTTAACCATAAATAGAGGAAAAAATAGTAAACTTACCACTGTTTTCTTTGCCTTCACACATTTGCAGGTATAACAAGGGTCTTCCTTTGGTTTCCATCTTTGTCCGATTCTATAAGTTCTACCTTTGCCCCAGGTACTAGAACAACCAGTTTGCCTGTAACAAACTGCAGAGACGTATCCGACCAAAGCACAAACAATTAATGTTGTAGAAAGAATTGAGTTCATCTGTGAAAAGGAAAAACCATTATATAAATGCTTCTTTCAGAAATTTTCTTCAAAATTTCGAAGCATTCGTAGCACATGGATACGTACCATTTTTGCTGGTAAGCAGATTTGATATCTTCAGGTATGCAGTTTATTCCTTTGCTCACGAGGTACAGTTGCAGACTGAGTTGAAAGCACTGAAATGCCGCTTTTTATATATAATTTTTCCATTGAGAGAAAGTCATTAAAAATTATTTCCAGGAAAACGAGACAAATCGCAATTAAAAACGAGAGAAAAGTTGTACAAAATTTGCTCTCTTTTAACTATCAACTCGTGTTAAGAAATGAATATCATTTTGTTGTCCATTTTTATAATAAAAAATAATTATGAAAGATACATGAAAATCGCCAAATCTATGATGGCACATAACTACTAATGATATGACGTCAGAAACGAAATTCAGTTGCAAAATGATGATTCTGCACGAAATTTATTGGCAAGAAGTGAAACCCATCGATTGTTAAGTTTGGAGAAATGATATATTATTTTGAAGTTTGCAAAAGTTACTAATCATTAATGACGTCAATCAATATTGTTTTGGCATGATGTCAAAATTCATTCCCTAATTTTAGAAGTCTGTGGAGTTATATTGGGATATCGCTTGGTACTAAGCGTCGCTCAAAATCGGTAGGCAAAAATAAATAAAGTGCCGCGACACTTTGGCACCAAAATATCTTGGCTCGTGTCTTTCACTTTAACAGAATTTGCCTAATAGACCCAAAATTTATCATTTATATTTTATTCAAATATAAAGAGGTTTAAATATCATTAACATTCGTAAATATATTTTATTTCAATATAAAAAGTTAATATGTAGAATATAAATAAATAAAAGTTTGTTAGCATTAACATTTGTGAATATCAACGCTCATTTTTGGGAATGAACCACGGAGACCAGTAAGCATTTTTAAATTTGGGAAATATACATTTACTACAAATCCACGATAAATTACTGCATTTTTTTCACAGTATAGAATATTTTAAGCAATATATTGCAGGAAAAGCAACAAATTCAAACTTTAAACTCTTGATTATAAGCAAATAACATTAAAAGATGCAAGAAATCTAACTACTATCAATTTACTGTTCAATTATATTTTGTCAAGTATGTGCCACAGATGGAACGCGCCTCAACGGCGCGATCCATCAGTGACACATACCTAACAAAGCATGGTGCTATTAAGTTTATTTGACTGGGCCATTTTGATTTTATGTAATGCTGATTCGTTTTTTTTTATTTCTATTCCCTAAATTATTCGGTACGTCTAGACATTGAATATTGGAAAGCTTTCAAATAAAATTTGCTTTCATTTAAAATAGGCATTTTTGATGAGTCGTTACCATGTTGACGTCAAATTTTGTCAGGGCCAAATGTAAATTTATCACCTCGTTATTATTTTCGTTTTTTTTTTTCCATAAACACTGATATTAGTTATCTTCAAATTTTAAAGCACCATCGGAAGTAATTTGTCTTTGTTAGCAAATATTATTTTTACATAATTTTCGAATTGGATCGATTTATGAAAGTATAAATGTCATTTTACCTAGAAAAAGGATCTTACTGAAAGCACATTCTAATAAATTAAATTCCCTTGCTAGGGAACGTAATTATGTTACTTTCGTGTCTTAAGATATTCAAAATATATGATTTCCTATCGAAAATACGTGTGAATAAAAATTTGTTTCACATTGCATAGTTGCATAACTGTTGCATAGCACAAATCTCGATGCGTGATCACCATGCTTTCTAAAAAAATATTTTCTTTAAATGTATTCTTAGCGTTTTTGAATCATTAGAAGTGCTTCCCGTGAATCTTATCCAGTGACTTACACCCAACGACAGTCAAGGCTTTCCCTACAAGAAATTTTATATAGTAGCCGCGCCTATTCGGCCAACGATTAACAACATAAAATTGAAGATTCTTCTGGTAGGGTTGCAATAACTCTAAATCTATGATATTGTGGCCGAGATGGCCCAGTGGATAAACATGTTGACATCACAGGTTGAAGATCTCGGGTTCAAGCCCCGGCCATCACTCAAGTCCATCACTCAAAACATGGTGTAATACCTTGGGTAGGCTAAGCCGAACAGGAAAAGATCATATCTTTCCAGTAACTGTAACCCTGGCCGTATATAAGTGACCGCCTTTACAGGGCTTTGGACAGGGTAAGCCACTCTACGAAGTGGATATAAAAAATCATATGGAGTCGCCCTGTTTATGTTCACTCTCAGTGGTGAGGTTTTACACGATTGAACTTTTGTCCTAAAATCGCGCGTGACCACAGAGGCCACAGAGTCCATACTTGACAAAATAAATATGTAGCTTTTTTAGGTGAAATTATATCCATTAATAGTTTGACGTCATATTTTACTGAGGCATGCCAAAAATTTATGTATGTATTGAAGTGATAGTATTTTTAGTCAAATTTTGTATTATTATAATTTAATTGTTATAAATACCAAAAATATTTAATGTGCAAATGCATTATTTATTATATTATTTCTTGTAGTTTTGATAACAACCGGAAATTAGTTTGTACTCAAGAAAAACAGCGAAATGTCAACTTCCACATTAGACTTTCCCAGAAATCTCACTTGCCCGACAGAACCGATTTTCGATGGGAGCTTGCACTATAACGAATATGCTCCGGATATGATTTTTACTAATAGATGACAAGGAAAATTGCATTGATTTATCTATTTGCAAAGTTAACTTAAGTTTTATTGAACTCAGTTATATTGTTTTTTGAATATTATTGAACTTTTCCAGGAATAATATTAAATCGATTAATATTATGTCGATACAGAAACTCATGTAACATATTATTATACAATTTGTCATCCTATATGCGCGTAAGTTTAAGCATTGTTTGAAATGAACCAAATTAGCCTTTCGCCTTTCACCATTTTTTTTCCTAGCCACTTCTTAGAGTGGATCATCCTTTCCAAGGCCCTGTAACAGCGGCCACTTATAGACGGACAGGGTTACAATTACTGGAAAGATATCATCTTTTTCTGTTCGGCTTAGCCTACAGTTATTACAACCTGGGTTGAGTGGTAGGCATGGATAAGCGAGCCGGACTCGCCGGGGCTTGAACCCGAGATCTTCAACCTGCGATGCCAACATGTTTAACCACTAGGGCAAAGGGTACTACAATTAAATGGTTTTAATAGCGCCCAACAACGATACCACGCATTGGCGACACTTTGCTATAGCTGTTCAGTTTAGTTCGGGATATTTATTTGCTATACTGTAACAAAAATGCAGTTAAATTTACTAGTCATTTGCGGTAATTGGATATTTCCAGAGTCGAAAAAACGCCATGTTGATGAGATTTATGCCAATTATAGGCTGTTGATCGACCGCACCTTCGCGATGCGTTCCATCAACACCCCATATTTAGCCAAAATATAAATTTTGTATTTTTTCAATACCACCAAGTAAAATTAGTGTCAAAGACAGTGTTTCAGTTGCATTTTTTGTTACAGTGTAGTTGTGCATTTTGGAGCAGCTTTTGTCTTAGTTACGGGGATTTAACTAACAAAAAACTGTGACTTGCATTTTGAATGGCCGAAATTTTTTGCCCCTACAATTTTAATTCGAAAAGATTGGACACGAAAATCTTTTTCTAGCTACATCTATAAACTTTGACATCGAAATCCACTGCCGTCGGGTTCGGTTTCATGTTTATTTCAACCGTTTCAAGTTTTGTTGGTCGCGGCAACACGTCTGCTTTGAAATGTCCCATGATTATGTGTAGTCAAAAAGCGTGATCCCATCAAAGTTTTCCGTATTGTCACGTATGAGCACGCGTATGGCCCGTGTCTCGACGACGTGATCATCGTCATTGGGTCGCGGATTTTTTATAGTAACAACATGTGATTTTGGAGTTCGAGATTTCATTGAAAGTTTTTTTTTTTTTTTTATATAAAAATACTCATTATCATTTTTACCACTGTTTCTGACTCCCTAAAAAACCACTGTCTTTCAAAATTGGTTGAGCCATACTATTGTTAATTGTTACAAAAATGATTGGTTGTACTTGAATAATGTGGTAATGCGTGATTTAAAACACTAGGTTGTGTTTCATTCCGATCTTCAATTAAAAATATTTGAAATTTTTGTGTGTCTGAAAATCCACTAATTGCTCAATTTGTTGCAAAAATTTCCTTCTGCGACTTCAAGGTTTCGAAGCGAAGCGTGGGAATATGAAACTTTGGTTAGGACGCAGACTATATTCTAAGTAAAATTGAAATACCTTAAGCAATCCCAGTCTGAAATTTAATTTTTTATAGCCACTTCTTGGAGTGGATCACCCTGACCATGAACCTTGTCAAACATGTGCCACAGGGGATTGCGTTTTATAAACACGGTCCATCAGTGGACAGCTTCACAAGAAACGCTTTGAAAAAATATTTCAATTGGGTGATGGATACTAAAAATATCTGATGCAAGACATCGTGCACGATTCAAAAGTGAATTATACCTAGGGTTGAGCAATTTGATCCGGTGATTCGAATCGATTCGAAGCACAAATTATTCGAATCAATTGCGAATCGTTAATAGGAACAAAAACTTGCCAAATGAGGTGAAATTTTCATTTTGAACGATAAAATGCAATCGATTCTGGTCAAATCTGACCAAAATCGGTTGTATTTTGTAGGTAAAATATAAAAATTGTTGCTCTTAGACATGGAGTGTAAATTGAAAATATACACTTTAAACGAACTATAAATGTCTTGATTTTCGTAGTGAAGACAAGTTGTAATACTAAAAATGGGAAATTTGTTATTTACATGGAATTAGTGATTCGATCCGATTTGAACAAAATATCCGAATTTTATTCGAATTCCAAATTATTCGATTTTTTCCAATCCTAATTATACGTGATAAAATAAGTTTCAGAGACTTTTTACTAACTGTGCCAAAATGAATATGAAGAACATATGGACTAAAGATAATTTTCAATTTTTTCCTACAGCATCATCAAAATTATTAAAAAAACATTTTCAATTTAATATTTTTCTCCTCGTGTTTCCTAATTTATTTTCCAAATAATGATGAATTCAATAAAATTAATTTTATCATAAACGTGTTTCTATATAGAGTGACACAATCTGGAAACTGACGATTCATTTTTTACAAATTTTCTATCATATTCATTTATATTTGTGTTTGATAAAACTCATTAAAACATCAGTTATTGATCTTATATAATCTTTTGAGAAAATCTATGCCAATTTCCTGGAAATGTTCAAGAAATTTTGACTTCCTTATTGACGTCACAAAAACAAGGCGATGTGTCAATTTGGATACATTTTTCCTTCTTCAGTATAAAATCGTGTAAATCAAATCTATTTGACGTCATAATTTTCTCCAAGTGTGTCAGATTGCTTCTTTTGCTAATAAATATCATTATTGTAATCGATTTATGCTAATCTAAATGGATATGAAAGAGAAAATATTATTTGCATTCTGCAATAAAAATAAAATATCTTTTTTGATAAAATTTGTACTTTAATTGTTTTCGAAACCCTTGACATCTTTCATTTTTTAATTGAACAACTTCCTATTTTTATTAAAAATTGTTTTTTTCAAGATTAGAACGTATGTGTATGTAGCTAAATCTACACTGTAACAAAAATACAGTAAAATCGCTGTAATTTGACAGTAATTTCACCCGGTGATGTTGAAATAAAATCGAATATTTAGCCAATTATGGACTGTTGATGGAACGCACCGTCGAGGTGCGGTCCATCAACAGTCCATACTTGGCATAAATCACATCAATAAAGAGGTTTGTGATTTTAGAAAATATACAATTACAGAAAATAAACTGGAAAAATACCACACTTTTTCACAGTGCATGTACAATTCTGACTTTCATAATATATTTCAATGACTATTATGTCAATTAGCCAACTTGATACAAATCCAACTTTGGATGAATTGATTGTCAACAAACTATTTTAAAACAAACCAAATAACACCTTATTTTCATAATTGTTTTGAACCGGAAAGATCAACAATGTTGAATTACTAGCATTGGAATATCGGTTTCGAAACATATAGACTGCATTAAAAACGCAGTAAAATCCCCGTTTTTGTTAGTAATTGTAATTAGTGACATTAAAATAAAGCGATAAAACCGGCTTTCTTGAATAAATATGAACTGTTGATGGAACGCACCGACAAGTAACAATTCTTCAAAAGCCTATACTTAAAAAAATATCATCAAATAGGATGTTTCAGACGTTGGAAATATGCAAGTACTAAAATAACCTGTAAATTTGCTGCACTTTTCTCACAGTGTGGTGAAGTGTGACCGAAATCTTGTCAGACAATTCTATTTTTACTTGTAAGTTTGCATGAGGTTCGGATATTTCCCATATTCTAAATAATTTGTATTGAAATTCAACATAAACAATATTACCGTGTCCAAAATGGTTTTATGAAGAATATGAAAAATGTGGGTTCATCCTCATTACTTATCACTGTTACAAAAATGGGGTGAAGTCAACTCGAAATAAAATTATACAATCGACTAATCTCGCCCTACTTGGCACAAATATTTCAACAAAGCGATTTCGAAGCAATACATGGTAGCGAAATTGACAGACTCTTTAGAAATTTTATTTCGCCAGTATGAGTCACAGATGGACCGCGCCTCAGCGGCGCGCCTCAGCGGCGCGATCCATCAGTGACTCATACCACCATCGGAACGGATGACAGACGCTATGATCAGAGGACCAGCGGTAAGATGAACCATCACATTCGTTCATTTCAATTCTGGAATGCTTCCGCTTAATATAGTTACTGTACTTTGATACAGTTGCTGTTTTCCGTTTCAATATCATCTTTGTAGTTGTTCTGATATTTTGTTCCTTCCCCGTAATAAATTTTGCATAAAAAAGCAGTGCTTTGCGATATATATAAAAAAAAACAAGAACAAATGTCAAAATGACTCGACGAATTTTTCACGGAGTTGTGAACTTTCTATACAGCGATAACCTTGAACTACGGGTCTCATATTATCACTCGTGACATTTATTGCGAGTTTTTTTATTCATGAATTTGTATAATTCGAACACGATAACACTCAATTCATGTCAAAATTTAATCTTTCTATTGTTCAAACCAAATTGGAAGTTATAATTAAGAGAGCTTCCAGTCATGCTTTATTATATATTATTAAAATATTATTTAAAACATTTCACAACTTCAATATTAGGGAAATTGACTTTCCGCGACAAAGTTGATCAAATTACATAATTTTCACGAACGATGCTAAAAAGCTTAACATTTTTAATTATATATTTGTATGTTGACTTATGAACTTTGTTTTCGGACGCTAAAGTTCAAGTTTGTCTTTACTACTTTTGTATTTCTTTGTTTAATTTTATGCATGAAAAAGATTACTTACTTTCCAACGATACTCAAGTTTGGCTCAATGTGTGTTGTAGGGCTGGGCAAAAGATCATTTGAATCGAAAAAATGATGTTTTCATTTATCTAATCACCTACGATACCCAAGTTTGGCACATAAAAAAATTGATTGTTTACGATGTATTTTCAATTCAACACATTGCCAACAATTTTTATTTTATAAATACAATTTGACCAAGTTCGATAATATTTTGTCGTTAAAAGTGAAAATTGTGCTAAGATTATGGACGATTACGATGATTCGGATGAAAAAATTTTTCGAAAAATAGTGTAAGAGAATGAAGACTGTTTTTCCCTCGCACAAAGATAGATAGAAAACACATTACGACTAGGGCTGGGGAAAAACTATTTACCCTATCTTTTAAGAATTTCGAATCTGAGAAATATATTCGATGTCCATCAAACCTTATTTTTTCCAAATGGGACGTGAACCCCATTTAAAATTTAAAATGACTTATATCTTACATGGTGAATGGAAAACAATTTAAATGAAAAAGTTTTCAGATTTTGAAGAATAGTACACTATTTCGTCATCTAAATGTTAGTTAATTTACATACTTTGTTCCCCATCATGGGGAGGGGGATTTTGTCAGTCCCCCAAAAATTCAACCAAAAAAAATATTGATTGTTTCCGACTTTGGTAACTTTTCAATTCACATATACAAATTGTCAAGATTATTAATAAGGAGCAACAAAAAAGATTTTACATTGTACTATTATATATATATATTTTAACAACGAAAAATATAATGGATTTGTCGATATTGGTCAAGAAGGTCACACGAATTCGACCAAAATCGATAGCATTTTGTCGTTCAAAAGTGAAAAATTTGAAAAAAAAATGTGAAATAAGTAACATGTACTAACGTGTTTCTTCACTCTACTCTTCAAGAAGCTGTAGAGTATTTGTTGAATAGTGTATATGTGTGTTTCTTCACTCTACTCAAGTTTTGTTTTACCTTATGGACGATTCACGATTGATTCTGAATCGGGGATGAAATTTTTTCGTGCTTCGAATCAATTCGATTCAGGCGTCCGGCAGACCTCTCGCATATAATCATCCCAAACGGGATTCGTACCTGCGTCATAGATGCCGAATTGTTGCCCAAAGTTCAACGTTGTTGGGAAAATTATTAATAAAGATTACGGTCTTAAGTAGGTATCGACGTAAAACGCTCGATACTATAATGTCAAAGAACTACTACAAGATAAAGTGCCAGCTACTGCACTCTCAGTGGAAAACATCTCCACTATATTGCAATAGTATCTCGATCACCGTCTTTGTTTCATTTTAGTTGCCTCTTACGACACCAGTCTATTTAAACCACACTACATTACCGATCTCTAGGTTCATATACTTGCCAGAATAAGGATTCCATTGGGGCTTAAATGAAAAGAATTTTAGCTAGGAATAAATATAAATAAAGCTGTGAAGCATCATCAATTTGTATCTCAAATTAATTTTTGGGAAATGCATCGAAACCAGGCATGTTTCATTTTTATTTTTATTTTTTTGAAATTTTACACGAAACAAACGCAATGATTGAAACTTTGTTTCGCTTGCATTAACGTTTTACGTAATCTCTATAATTTTATTCTACATTAGTTCATGAAAGGGTGTAATTTAACTCAATTTAATTTAAATCCCATTTCAAAATTCCATTTTGTAAATTATGAGCCACAGATGGACCGCGTCTCAACGATGCGGTCCATCAGTGACCCATGCTTAACAGAAAATGTTGTTGCAAATTTAGTCCGATGGGGTAGCGAGCGGGACAATCGGAACACTTGATGTGTCAAAAAACGTATTGTTTTTTTTTATTATCTTTCTATATCTAATTATATATGTTAATGTCAATAATTCACACGAACGTGTACGTGATATCGGAAATGTTTACTTTTGGTAGGTTATTATCAAATTAGTGGATTTTCGGACAATAGAAAAATTCGAAATATTTGTAATTTAAATGAAAAAAACTCTGGCAATCATTTCAAAGACGTACTTGAAAAGATTTCCTGCTGTCATTGCTTTGAATATATTTCATGTAAATTCTTTCAATTAAGCAAATTTTCGTCATACCCGAAGACGCAATGAGTTTCTGTCAATTTTTTTTGCACTATATGCAAAAAGATACAATTTTTCAACGTGTAATTTAACCTAGCAGAGAAAATCTGAAACGCGTTTTCCAGCGTCACGTGATGGCGCTAGGTTGTTAGGTAAAGTATTACTAGGTAACCTAGTTTTACTTACAAAATTAGGTAGTACCTTGTTTAAAACCTGGTAAACTAAAGGTAATCGTTTTTTGCTGCAATTAATACATTTAAAGGCGAAAATTTTTATTGGTCTATGGAACGTCAAGAATGCGCCACCGATGGACCGCGTCTCATCGACGCGATCCATCAGTGACACATACTTGACGGAGGATGTTTTAACAACAGTTTTCTAGATTGGTTTGGCAACAAACCTACATCCTAAAAAATTTAATTGTTTCACAAACAACGTTTTTGATTGAAAAGTTTCAATTACAATGGACGGAAATAACTTGTTTGGCATGCAAAAGTAAAAATGACGTCAAATCGGTCAATTTGTGTTTATAAATATCTTGGAAACATTTTGTTAGATTACATCCGTTAAAAAAAATTTGTGATCTTCAATTCCAAGCGCTTGTCATTTGTGACTCATGCATGGTGATAAATTTCTGACGAGAAGAATTCCTTCCAATCGACAGAAATAACTAAATTGGCATGCACAGGTATATATTATGACGTGGATTATCGATATAAAGAGAAAAATGGAACGTATTGGAACGCCGCGCCAAAAAATGTACGCATTATTAAAAATTCAATTTGAATAAGTAATTGGATTTATTGTTATCTTTGCTGTGTCATTTTTATTGGCCGTTGAAAACAGGGATACTGTCCAAGTATTGCTAATTATTCTATTTTGTTGTATATTTAGTAGAAAGTTTTAATAATCCAACTACGTCATGAAATTGATCATGAGCCATATCACTAATGTTTTTATCAGCTTTAATTCGTTCAATGCATACGATAAAGTAAGCGAAAATATCTATGATTTCCCTTTTTACAGCATTGACAAGCATCTGTTCAGTGTTCATCTCTCTTTTTGCGGTTGAGTGATCTCGTTTTTAAGTCATAAAGCAATGTCTGAACAAGACGTTGCACGGTCACTGACGAAGACCTCCCACAAACAGAAGTACAGAATCAGAAATGAAACTGTGCTGCTGTATTGAAATGCCGTTAATGATATCTTCTCTCGGCAAAGGTTAAGCCAATATATCACTTCTGAAAATAGTATTGAAGGGAGTAACAGGAATGCAGAATAAATCGACAGAATGAAAAAAATAAATAAAAATGATCGAAAAGTCGAAAATATAATATTTTGTATTCATGACCTTTATCACAGTGTGTGGTCGATCATCTACTTTACTAAGAAATGAAACTGAAATTAGTAAAAGTATGCAGAACCAAGTACATTATGTCAAATTACTTTTCTAAATTCTAATCATCAGATCTAACCGTCTAATTATCTATTTTTACATTAAAGCGGCCTAAAAATGGTAAATTTATAAATTCCACTTCTGTGGAATGTCGAAAATGCTAACAATAATGCACTTATTTATAAATGAACAAGGAAACGAAAATCTTGCAATATCAGTTTCTAAATTAAAATTCCGTAAGATTTAAGTGTTTGCCAAGCATAAACCATAGATGGACCGCGCTCCTTGGTCGCGGTCCATCTAAGGCTTATGCTTGACAAAAAGGTTCTTCAATTCCATCACCCAAATACTGCTCATTCTTTGCAATTAAAATACCAAAAGCATGGAATTGTTTCAAATATACACATTTAATTAATAGTCGGAATGTACTTATTTTCAAAGCGCGTTTTCGAAGTGTTTTAGATGTGTGTAATTCAATGCTATTTAAATGATTTCTAAAATTAGGTATTAGTTTGAAATTAAAATGCATTTGGCGCCTTCTTTGATATCCATAAAAGGCAAATTTCTTGGAGACTGTTTTAGGCAAAATTATATTCAACAGTAATGGGATATCAGTTTAAGATGAATGGTGGAATGAACTAGAAAATGAATTGATTTGGTTTGATACTCCATCCCTAAATGTGAATGTTAAAAAAAATCATTTCACTAAAATAATTTTTAAAAACGCACAGTCATGCACCGTTTCGTGACTTTTTGAAAAGAGTAACTTTATTTTGAAGAGTTTGTTATGACGCCACAATTTTCTCATTCTTACAGACAACATCTTAAAATTGGTTAACAAGAAATAAATCACTGCGTTCGATTTGCTTCATCAATCAAGAACAACAAAGGTTCGGCTAATGGATGTCATGCAATGCTTCGAATACCAAATTGATAAAGTCATATTAAGCAATTTGACACTAAAACTTGAAAACTTAACGAGCAGAAAATCGAAATTAATCCTAAGTAAGACAAAAGGGAAAAATTGAAAGAAGTGATTAATTTTCCGTTTAAGTATTAAATGAATTCAATCCAAAATCGGGTTAAATTTGATTTTAGGGTAAAAGGTTCTGTATTAAAATTCAACTTGTGTCACGAAGTACCACTATGACGTCATGATGTACTATATTTACGCATCTATTTAAAAATAAATCGATTCAGACAATCCATTATTCTAGACAACTAACTATCATTGTTGAATGTCACTATGATAGTTCCAATGAATTCTTTAGAGAAAATCACATTGTCTGAATTATAGAAGTTTATAAAAAAGGTATATGGCTAAATATAGTTACAGAAAACAAATCCATTGAATTGCCCAGACAAAAAGTTTGATTAGGGTAAATTGAATGACAGTACCTTTCGAATTCCGCGACGTTACATTATTTTTGATTTCACACTTTTAGTGCTGATATTACACGGCTTTGTGTACAACTTTAGGATTTCTACGAATTCCACAGGTTCATATTTGTCCTATTTAAGTTACCCACTAAATGCTTTAATGAAAGGTATACATACGCTTCTGGCGGTGGAAAATTCGACAAGCAAGTTTTTTTTTAATAGAGGTCTCAACCCACAATCGTTCTCAACAAGCTACAAAAGAGATCCTGTCCTATCCACTTTAAAAATTGATAGTCCAAACATCTTTAAAACAAAAAATCGTTTGTCGTTCGCATCGTCAATTCACGGTCCATCTGGGGCATCTGTTCTTAGATATTGTTCCCAAATGATACGTGTGAATGTGAAAAGCGTCATTTAATGTAAGGAGTAATGTTGCTGATTTATTCATACTTTGGTTTATTTTAGATCCATATACATAGCATGAAGAAATATAATGGAGAATTAATTATAATTAGAAACAATAACCATAACGGATGTTGCTTCCGTTGTAATGAGTAAATTATTTGCAAAAAATGTACATTTCCAAACAGAAAAACTTTGCCAAGGCATTTTTGTTAAGTATGTGTCACCGATGGACCGCGTCGATAAGATGCGATCCATCTGTGACGCATGTTTGACAAAATTAAATATTTGATTGGGTTTTGCTGAACTGAAAAAAAGCACTCTCACACATAAGAATCAAATAGACTGCTTTTTTCGACGATATAAATGTTTTTCGAGTCAAGTTAAATATATATAGACATACAAAAAACTCTCATGTTAAGCCTTAGTTTTTATGATATTGGCACCACAGGTTACAGATCTAATGTTACACAACAACACTAACCTCGTGCGTATACCTGTACCTATGCATAGTGGCGTTATTATCAAGCCTTGCTTAATTGACTCTTTTAAAATGGGGGATTATTCATAAATGTTCTTAGACAACATTTGTAGTTTCCCTCGCGGAGTTATCAAGTAGAAATGTCTTCTCAAAATGGAATATATGAGGATCGCGTTTTCAAAACAGAAACCGTATGTGGCTCAAATACTAATATCGAATATTTTGCTTCAAGAGGAATAGAAAACTTTGGAATGACGCAAGAAGATCAACCAACGCGGGCCATTGACTTTTTGCATCTCTCTTTTGGATTATCTTTTTTCACAACTTTAGCTTTGCATTTGCTGATTTTGACAACTTTACATGAAGGATGGACGTAGGAAAACCTTGAAAACCTGTGAATGCAAGATACTTAGTATCATTGTTCGTAGTTCCATTGAACATTTAAAAACGAATGTTTGCTTGAATTTAAATCAGGTGAAAGATCTTTTGATGTTTTTGTGCTACCATTATGCATTTAGGACTTTGTCATAGCGGCATAGCCACATCTGCAATGTTGTGAACCTAAATATCCTGATACAATTACATTGCCTGAGTGAGATTGAATGTGTGGAATCTGCCTGGGGTAGGATGGAGAGCTGTCGGTCACATCTTAAATATGTACTGTTTTTGTCCAACTGTGCTTTTTTACTGAGTTTATTTTTCATATCAGTACCATAGAATTTGTACGCAAATCTCATGAAAACAATTTATTTATCTATCATATAGTTTTTGTAGTAAAACTACCAGGTGACGATTTCAAAGAACCAGGTAAATATCAAAGTTTAAATTGAGCGTAAAGTACGTTCATTACAAAATAGTATTTCTTTTAAAAAGGATGTGTTATAATTTCAATTTTCAAATGTATTTAAAATGCCTTAAATTTAGCCAATTGCATTACGAGGTGTGGGACACCGACGAAGACAAAATTAAGGTCTGTGTAAAAAATGAGATGTTAGTGTCATACCGATTATATCTAAGATCTTTATTGAATACTGTAATAGCAGGAAATCGTGCTAAATAACAATATAACAAGTGAAGCGTCACCCAATCAGATAATTCAAAGATGAACATGTTTCGTTAGGCATGGGTCACTGATGGAACGCGCCGCCTAGGCGCGGTTCATCTGTGGCACAGGGTTGACGAAATAAAATTTCTGATTAAATTGAGCATAAAGCCAGTATTAAATTCACGTACCTGTTACAACATCTAGTAAACTTTTCTATGTAATAGTAGTAAACTATTTTTACTGGTTCAAAAGTACCAGTCAACCAGTTATAAACTGGTTCTGGAGATGCTGGACAACGCTTCGTCTTTCTTTCTTTCATTGATATTTTTCTGTCTTCATCAGGGGCGTAACTCAAAGGGGATCCAAACTTAGCAATTAATTTGCTTTTTTTCATAGGTAATGCCCGCGCTTTTTCAATAGCTTCAAGACACGCCAACTGTATAAGTAAATAAAAAAAAATATTAGGTCAGGCTAAGATTGAACGGACGGACAAATGATTAAAATTTAAATTTTGTTTAGAATGGTTATAATTTCATTGACTCAGATTTTTTTAAAGAAAATATAAACAACTTCGTTACTCTTTTCACTTCTTCTGGAACTTAGTTGTACAAAATTGACTGGTATTCGAATCATTTTATTTCAAACTTGTATTAATTTGAGCGATTCAAGAATCAAATCAATTTATCCAGTGAAATTTATCAGATCCAAAATGGAAAAACCCTTATTTCAATTTTTTTTAAATCTGATCTTTTGTTTTCATCTTAAATTTAGTAGGATGTTTTTGTTTTTTAATGTAACCAGTTTATTGCGCCATACAACAATTTTTCAAAAATGAATAAAAAAGGTTATTAATTAATCTTATTTACCACATATTTCTTTGTTTTTATACATTTGCAAGTAAAACACGGATTTGACTTTGATTTCCATCGTTGTCCGATTATCTTTGCTCCATTTTTCATGTTTTCTTTAGGTCTTAGTCTTGGGCATCCATTCTCTCTGTAACAGTCGGCAGCTGCGCATCCAGTAACGAAAGCGATGGAAAGCAGGGCCAGTGCAAATTCAATATTCATCTGGAAATCCAAAGTACAGTTCATGTATTTATAATTGTCTGAATTGTCCTAACACGGTCTAAAAAATTTGTCCATGAGCATGTCGAAGGTCAGTGGCACATGCTTGACAAAATAAAAATTTTAATTGAGAACGTCTATCCATCGTGTTGTAAGAGTCGAAAAAATGAGCTAAAATAGATGAACCTATTTGCTATCTCCCAAGGCGCATACCATTCACTGCAATCTACCATAGGGGTTCGAGTTACATATGGAATTCTTCCACTTAGGGTGTAGTTGCAGGTTCCGATTGTCCAAGGCTTGACCACTTGGCCTATTTGTTGAAAACGGCGGCGGGGGTTCGAAAATTCTAAATTACTGAATGATTAAGTTAGTGAAAGGATTTAATGCTCGTGCGTAAAACACAACGTTTGTGTTTTAATATTATTTTACACGGAAAAGGGCAATATTTTAGAGTTCTGCAAAATTTAATATTCATAAACCACAATATGATTTTCATCTGCACTTAATCCAGGTTTTAGTAATAAAAAAAACATGTGTTGGATAACAAACTTCTTGCATTTGACGTAAGCCAACATATTAAAGCATCAGCATTAGATAGAGCAAAAGAATAAATTATTGGTTCTGGTTATCACATTAAAACCACTTTATAGTATTTCTAGAAATTTCTACGAATATGAAACAGAAGCTACGGGATCTGATTAAGTCTTAGCATTTTAACACGAACCAGATACTTACTTTGAAAATTGAGAAAAATTTAATTGTCACTCATCAAAAGTTCTTCGATTCTCCGAGATCTCGATTAAAAATGACCTGTTTTTAATCAACTTTCGTATTTATATATTTCATTTTGATTGTCACATGACATTCAATATGATGACAGCAGGAAACGACTCGGAATGAAAAAATATTAATAACATCATTTTACTTTCAAAATGAGACGCTATTTTCATATAAAATCCAACTATTTTTAATATAGAAATACTTGACCTGATAATAGTAAGAATTTGGCATGAAATAATTTTTAATTATTTGAAGGATAATAAATTATCTTATCCAGTAATTGACATTTAATCTTGTGCTAATGAGCAATGCAAAGTTTTCTGTCTATACTATCATAATAATTTTTCATAACCCTTTCCATAACCTTCGAGAGTGATGAGAAATTGTCTCATAGGAGATAAGTCATAGACGACAATTTCCCGGCACAACGGAAGTTTTCCACGGGCTGCCTTTCGGAGGACGCTTCCCGGACGTAGCATCAGAGAAAAAATAATTTTCGTTCTGGTTACTAACATGGGTTAAGGTTCGATCTTCGTGCACATACTGACATTCTGAATTGCTATTGATTGAATATCATTTCACTCAATCAAATTAAATGTTTTGGTGAAAGAAAACTCAAATTAATAATTTAATAATAGAACTAAGAACATACGGAGAGGCATTAAAATAATTATTGCTGATACCCAATATAGCTAGTACGTGAATGAATATAT
This sequence comes from Styela plicata, assembly GCA_963675895.2. Taxonomy (NCBI): domain Eukaryota; kingdom Metazoa; phylum Chordata; class Ascidiacea; order Stolidobranchia; family Styelidae; genus Styela; species Styela plicata. The sequence continues at coordinate 5,011,462 of OZ023150.1, forward strand.
CTTTAAACAAATCGGCAACGGCTTCAAGACACGTCAATTACATGAAGAAAAAAAGACTAATATTTTCTTTACACGGCCAGACTGGACTGAAACATTATTAAAATATATATATATATATATTGACATAATTGTAATTTGCAACTTACTTGGTAATGTAATAGAATTTACTAGATATTTTTCTAGATATACTTACAAAAATGCTTCATTCACATCGCCTTCCATTGGTAATAAACAAATATTTCTGATTTTAAATACAAGATGTACGAAAAAAGTTTCCAGCAGTCATAATAGTACTGAGCAACTCAATAGCGTGTTTTGGTATCCAGATAATATCGCTCTCAATAACAAAGCTATTCATACCCGTTTTGAAACATTCTTTACTCAATGCATTGCTCAAAAAACTCGAAAAATTAGTACAAACATAGCATCAGCCAACGCATAGGGCCTCAGATCTATTGTAGTGTAAAAATATCGTTTCATTAACTTTTTTTTCACATTTACTTGTTCTGATCTGTTCTTGAATATATGAGTAAGTGGGTGTAGCTGACCAACAACCTCTAGGCAAGGAAGTTTGCAGTTACTGTGTATCAAATTATTATGCGTTTCAGTGACATATAATTATGGCTGGGCAAAAGCGAATCTTCTGGAATCCGAATCTGATGGGAATATTTTTTTCGAATCGGATCCAATCACTAATTTCATAAAAATAACAAATATCCAATTTTTACAATCGCCATTATTCTCTTCATTATGATAATTAAGAAATTTATAGTTACGAATTGCAAATATTAGCATAAACAGACTTGGAAATAATATATTTCAATAACATTCGCTTCCAAGAGCGAAAAGTTTCCATTTTTAACGACAAAATGCAATACGTTTTGGTCAAATTTGCCCAAAATCGATTGCATTTGTCGTTGAAGATGAAAAATCCATTTAGCAAGTTTTTGTTCCTATGAGCGATTCATGACAGATTCGATAATCTGTGCTTCGAATCGAATTTCCCAGTCCCACATATAATGTGCTTTGTCCAATAGCTCCGTCGACGATGTTCTAATACGATTAAGCAAAATCCATTGCTGTACAGTTTATTTATTTCTTTTATTCCAACAAGAACAATAAGCTATATATATAATTATATGGAAAATACTTGCTGTCTAATTGACGCCCTTCCTACACCGCAACAGCGACACCGTAGGAGTTGTCTACCGTATGTCTATTAATTCCAAGTAAATTCCCTCAAAACACGCTCTATCAAGTATGAGTTGGGTGTGACTCATACTTGACAAAATGAAATGTTTGATTGAGATATTTTAACGATAAAATAAAACTTCAAAATGAACAGTAAACATTTTCTGTCTTTGTGTGACTTTATAGCATCAGTTCAGTTAAAATGTCCGTTGACATTTAGTTTTCCATTTGATTTTTCTTCCGGCACTTCGATGGAGTACACTAAAATACCAAAAAATAATAATAATAATTATAAAAAATAATTCTCGTAAAACACAGTTATATCATGTTGACATCGCGGATTGAAGATCGTGGGTTCGAGTCCCCCAACCCCGATTCGTTAATCCGTTCCAAAAACTCAACCCAGTGAAAGAGAGAGTCCGCTAATAAATATATATAGTATATTGAAAAAACATTTCACAAAGTTTGTTTAGTATGGACTGGGAAACAACTATACGACCAAAATTGGTAATCGGAGTCAATTGTCCCCCAATTCGCTGATTGATAACTTAGAGTAATGACAGTGTGAAATGACTTAGGTAGCTTTGGGCCGAAACGGAAAGATAATATATCTTTCCAGCCACACTAATTCTGTTCGTCTCTAAGTGGCTGTTGAGATGGAGCTTTGTTCGGGGATATAAGTTCGAAAAAGTGGCTACAGAAAAAAACATTTTCCCTTAATGTAGCGATCCAGTAGTTTTGGTGAATTCTATTTCAAAGTGTTTCGCAGATTGAACTGTACCTTGAAGGTTTTTGAAACTACAAGTTACTACTTCAACCTTCTTCTGATTTTCGGCTCTAAAATAAGAAAATAATTTAAGATTTTTATGACCTGTGATAATTAGACGATAAAATTTAATTTTTCATTATCTTATATAAACTACATAGTTCTAAATTAAATATTGAATTCGTTAGATAGTTTCTGTTAGGTACTGCTCTCGGCCTTCCGTGAATTCCAATAGAGAATGGAAATTTTGTTCTCATGTTCATGGTTTGTGAAGTATGAGTCACTGATGGATCGCGCCGCCTAGGCACGGACCATCTATCTATGGCTCATATTTGGCAAAGGAAATTGAGTTAGCCTTTGTTCCCTAAATCTCGAACTTGGCCCAAGTTGTTCAATTGGTGAAAGCTATCTCTAAGTTTTCATATGTTCACGTCAGTTGACCTTGGTCAATTGATAGTGGGAATTATTCATTTTAAAAGATGATTGGGCATCGCCAGAATCCCGTGTGTCCGAATTCCGTGCGGAATGATTATATGGGAGAGTATTGATGGACATCTCGCCTGTGCAGTTCACGTAACCGAGGTTTACGACTTCCTCCACGAACCATGCTCCCGCAGAGAAAAACCTATAAACGGTTGAGCAGATACCTCAACCTCCGACTCGGGCCTGGTATTTGTACGAGATGCCGAGGTTCGCCACGTGGTTAAACTATATTCTCAACGTTCCTCTCTTACAGGATAAACAACAATCGTATAAGATTAATTAATCAAGTACTAACTGACCTTTTGCGGACAATTTTTAATACAATGACCAGGGCGCCGATAATTACTGTGATACATGTCAAGGAAGCCACCATCCAACCTTTAAACCGCCGCTCTCCTAAAAAAAAACGTTTGTTAAAAAATTCCCTGTTGGTCTACCTACTAGGTAAAAGAAGATAAGCTTCAGACGGTGAAATTATCTGGTCAACTTTTAGTCGAGATTGAATGTTTCAAAAATCGACTCCAATATTCGTTATTATAATATAGACAATTTGATTGTTTATTATAAGTTATATTATACTGAGAATCTTCAACATTTATAAATGGGATTATTTCAACAAGATCTTCCGCATACCCAAATCAGAATTTTTTGTCAACCACGCGTCACAGATAGACCGCGTCTCATAGACGCGATCCATCGGTTACCCCCGGTTACCAAAAGACGCTTTGACAAACATTTTTAGATTGAGAATAGTTATAGGTTTGTAATCGGTTTTGTGTCTATTATACCATTTATGCTCTCTCTGAACAAATTAACCCTATCATATTGAATAGTTTTACTATTAATAGTTATTATAATTTCATCTTCAGATAAAATTACAAAGATAAATAAAAATCTATAGATGTAACACGCTTGTTTTGAAAGTGAAGGTGGAATGAATCGTTTTGCTGCACACCAGTGAAATAAAAAATTATCTTTCCAATTACAGTTCATAGGTCACAGATGACCTGCTACGTCGCTGTTATTCAATTGTTACTCATTCCCGCCAGCACGTTAGAAATATATAGGGCGTATTTATATTGTATGTGTCGATGCTTTGATCATTTTTCGTAAACCATAGTCCCACACATCTGCACTATATTGTCTCGATAGACAATCAATTCTGCTAAAATTTCACTTCCTCGATCATGAGCCACTGATGGACCGCGCCTCGACGGCGCGATCCATCAGTACTCATCCCTAAGATAGAGTAACCTGTTTTCCCCCGCGAGGAAATAACAATCGTTTTTTCAAAGGTAATATTATACTTAAATATAAAATTTGATCAAAGCATTTTCTCATCCTATTAAAGTGGATTTCGATATTATCCAGACAACATGGCGATATACATTTCATAATCTCATTATCTTTATTTGACATTCATGGTATATATCATTGTATACCGGATCACGTTCCCAATATTTTACAAAATAGAATGCGGAATTCGAAGTTGATTATATTTAAAATGGAAATTGTCAATCAAATATCTTGTTGTTGATTACATATATATCTTTTTTGTGTGTAAGCTGAAAGCGTTATATCGGGCAAAAAAAATTTAAAATACCAAATTCTGTTGGGCAGGAATAAATATTAGAAATATTTAATGATTCAACAAATCCAACAATACATTTTTAAATTGAATTTTGGAAAGATGCGATTAAGAATATGTTTAATATATTATAATCAATATGAAAGAAAAAATTACAACTGAAAAAATGATTTGAAGTTACAGAACTAATTCTTACCTTTGGAATCAAGTGACGTAAGTAACTTTTGCTTGATTTGTTGCATTTCTGGAAAACATTTTAGTGTCTTAGTATTTCTTTAATAAAATTAAGTGATAAGACATTCGTTCTGCGATCAAAATGCCACAGTGTTGTCTAGGTTAATTTTGAATTTTTTTCAGTAAAAATATATTAAAATAAACTTGGCAAACTAATTATACTAAGTAAACTAGGTACTTTTACCTAGAGTTGCTAATACTAGAATATATAGAAGGTCGCAGACACAAGGTGGTCCCACTAATCCAAATTTTGGGAAACCATAAAACATAACTTACGATAATACAATAGTCCCATTACGAATAGTTCTGGACCTTCCAAGATCTGCAGAGATAAAGCAAGATAGAAACATAAATTAAAATCAGCCAATTTGTACCTGTTTCGTATTTTCATATTTTAACAAAAAGCTATCAAAATATTCTCGATTTTGGCTCTTGAAGATGAGGTGTGAATTGAAATTAAGTTGCAATTCCCTCTTTCAACATGTCCATATCATTAATTTAAGAGCGCTATCGAGGCAACGCAATAGTTGCTCTTAACATAGTATATGCGATTTGTTCAGATTCGAAAAACTGATCCGAAAAAGATTAGAAATTCGGATAACTGGGTTTTAGCCGGCTATAATTATTTTTTAGAAATTCGCTCTGAACAAGGCCGAAAGCAGTGTCTAAAAGGAAATACATAACGGCCACTCAAATGTAAAAGGTATTTTTCGAAAATGTGGTAATCGTTTTCTACCTCACAAAACTGGTCCAGAGTAGGTACTGATTTTTTAATCGAATTTCACATTAAAGAGTTTTAAAATATACATTGCCACAGATACTGTGAGGTTGCACCCTTGAATAGAACATTACCAACAAGAAGTAGGTTCTAAGTTCATTTTTTTTTTAAATCTGTAGAACTTTTACATAAAATTTACAAGCAAATAATTGACCAAACAATACTTGGATGCTGAGGCTGGGGTCCCGATGAATATTAAGGTACTTCCCTTTAGGAAAGTTATTTCAAATTTGTCTGTATTAGCATACTCAAATATCTATATTTGATCCAAATATAAAAAAGGAAAGGAAGAAGCAAAGCGTAAAATATATGTTGAACAAACCTTATCTCCCCTTCAACCCCCTTATTTCCCCTTTAATTCCTCTTCATCTCGTCTCACGTATGGCAGTCAGAAATATTTTCACCAAACATGTGTAGTTAAGTATGGGCCACTGATGAATGGTGCCGCTGAGGCACGGTTCATCTGTGGCTCATTCGTAGATAAATATTTTTTTTTATTAATATTACAAAGTTAGTATTTTTTTACCAAGTTGACATATATAACCGCGATAAGTATTACAAGGCTGATCGTTCCAAGTCAGACGACCTAACATTTCAGCGCAGTGCTCCTGTCCATTCAGGTCGTTTGGCTCTCCGTCATCCCTGAATTAAACATTAGAAATACTGTTAAAATGATATTTTCGAAAATGTAAAAATACACTACACTAAAATGAATGTACTTTGACAGCAATTTCACTTCGGAATGTTGAAATGAATTTTCAAGTCGACCTTTTTCAACTGATTGATGGCTGTCATACTCACTGTCAAGAGATCCCATACTTGGCATAATTCTCATCTCATTAAATTTCGGGACAAACAATTACTGCGAGTTAACAGTAAACATATTGTACTTTTAACACAGTAAAGCTAATGTTGGTAATTCTAGGTCAAATTATCGGAATTTACTGAGTTCATTTCAAAATTCTCTAGGATCTAATTTTACGAACATCTGTTGCTCTCACTTTAACGTTTACCGAGTGTTCCATATGAAATTTACCCTGGTAAATGTACGATATTTAAAATAATAATCATAATATCAAAAGCAAAAATAGCACAGTTAAAAACAATCGGGAGATGGGCGAGAAATTTGAATACGTAGTAAAATGCAGTTTTTCTATTCTTGCTTCGAGTAAAATTAGGTACATAATTATACCAGTTTGTATATCCGGTAGAAAGCGGTATTCCATTTAACCAACTCCATTGATTTTTGAACAAACTCGATGCTCCGATCCATCCACGGCGTCTGAAAATAAAATTGCACGAGTGATCAGAATATATTTTCATAACATTGAGTATAGCTTGTATTGAACATTTGTATCTCAATGAAAATTTTTAATCGGCCAAGAATGAGCTACGGTCAGACCACGTCAAGGCGGCGTGAAAATTAATAAAAGTCTACGAAAATTGATGCATCTCATGTTAAAGCTAAACAAATCCAGCTCTCTAAATTGAGTTCAGATTCACTGTAACCAAAGTACAGTAAATTTACTGGCCATTTGCAGTAATTGCATATATATATATAAGTTTAAAAACGCCGTGTTGAAGGGATTTATGCCAATAATGGTGTTTATGCACAGCACCTTCGCGATGCGTTCCATTAATTCCCCGTATTTGGCCAAAAAATTTTGAATTTTTGTCAATACCCTCAAGGAAAATTTCTGTTAAAGACCAGTGATTTGTTGCATTTCTGTTACAGTGTTGCTGCGAAGTGCAAAAATAATAATTGGAAGAATTATTCTGAAAAACCGCATTACGTGCCCTCTATCGTAGGTATCATGCATTTTAGCCACCGTTCTAGCATTGCTGGAGGTGGTGAATGGTAATCATAGAACCATCGGCCTTTCGAAAAATTGCAGCAACAATACAATTGCGCTGTAGCCAAACCTAGAAATTGTAATTATCGTTACAATATATTATGATTTTGGTTTAGATGATTTTTTCCCAATATTATTTTGAAAAATTGGTATCATAATTCACAATCAGAAATTCTAGAAAACCAATCGTTTCGTGCTATACACCACCCACAATTGGTCCAAAAATGCATTTTATATATATTTTCCAATATCACTGAAATTAATGGCAAATATCCTTGATTTTTCCGTTTTTTTATAATATACTTACTCAACACCCGACCCTTTAAATAGTTTTCCAATAGCGTTGTTAATCTCAAGATTTGTGACATATACAAGATTTTCCTTCCTTGAGTTGCATGATACAACTGCTCCAATAAAAGTAGTCTTGTCAATATCATAGTCATAGTAAGTCAGTTTAAAACCTTTAACATACGTTTCTGCCACTTTACCTATATGTATAAACAAAATAAAAATCTTTAAGTCAGAATTGTCAATATGGATAGACGATTCAATTCTGAGATTCGAATCGCATCGAAGCACAATAGATTCGTTGTAGACATGCATCAATCTTAGAACGAAAACTTGCATATTTTTCACAGTGTAATGAAAAAAGCTTTAAAAATGTTCTCGATTTTGGACGAGCTTTCAAAGATAAGGTGTGAATTGAAATTAAATTTCCGCTTTTAGTATATTCATATCATTAACACCGCATTCGGGGCAACGCCATAATTGCTGTTTGCATAGAATTTGCGATTCGGTCATATTCGAAAAACTGGTCCGAATAAGATTCGAATTTTGAACATATTGGTTTAACCCAGTTCTAATTATTTTATAGAAGTGGCTCTGAGCTGCATATCGGTCACTCAAACTTCGAAGAGTTGACCCAATCAAAAATTTTATTTTGTCAAGCATGAGCCACAAATGGATTGCGCATCGTTGCAAAAAGATGAGAGATATTTCGTACAAACGTCTTATTTCATTTTTTTTTTTTGGAAAATATATTGTATTGCACTACAACGTTTCTCCTCAAAATCAATAATAATTAACCCATATGCTGAAACAAAGTGAAATATACTTACGGCCTTGACTTGTAACCATGTACATACTCGCCAATACGATTACACCAATGTATTTCGGCATTTTGAAAAATCGCTCCTATATCTGAAATACAGTAATACAAATTACAGTAATTTTATGCGCATGAAATTTTTTATATTTATATAATTTCTCTACAAATATGAAAGTTATTTACTGATTTGAATTGGTTAATATCAAGCATACACCCTTCTCAATACCTCTAATCTGACATAAAAGTTTGCTTAATGTCATTTTATATAAAACAGATTATGTAGATTATTATTACTGTCGATTATCTTTCATTGCATTGCGTTTTGTTAACTTCTATATAAGTTGTGGAAAGTGTTATCTATCCCCCGGGTTAGATCAAAAAGTATCCTGATTTTGCTTGCCTTGGTAAAAATTTCATAATCGTAATCGACCAACAATTTTAAGAAAATAACACTGTTCAGGAAGATTTGGTTTAATATTAGCAATCAAAAATATTACAATTTTTCGTTGATCCTGAAAACAGCATTATGTATGGGAAGTAGAGTATATATATATATATTTTTTATAGCCACTTCTTTGAGTGGGTCACCCTGTACAAGGCCCTTTAACAGCGGCCACTTATAGGTGGACAGGGTTACAATTACTGGAAAAAGTGGTGGGCATGGATAAGACCTTAATTTACAATTATCAAACCTCACTCAGTGAGTTTTTTCTCGGTGAGTGGGAATCGAATTATTTGCTGGTCTGTTTGTGTATCCACCACGGTCTTATATTCAATCCATCTATATGCCAGGACTGTATATTGCATGTTTCAATTCCCAGTCAAAAATATTTTGTGCACGTAATTTTTTGTTAAGTTTGAGTTCCCGATGGATCCACGCCGCCGAGGAACGGTCCGTCCGTGTCTGATGCTTAACAAAGTAAAACAAATTAAAATTTCTGATTGGCTTAGCCGCAAAATGTCTTGCTCAAGGGTGCAATCAGTGGTCAAACATTTTCCCCTGTGATTCGTCTTGCTTTCAACTCTGCAATCAAAGCGCCATCTTGCGAGAACATTATACCTCAAACCATTTTGTCGGGCATTATGCGCTTCAGCAGTTGTCCCAGAACTGCAATTAAAATTTGTAATACATGCACTCAGCAGCTTTACCATACAGCAAACACAATAACACAATCACTTATTTTTGTTGAAATTTGCTTAGGTCGGAACAGCGCCTAATAGAACCCAAACAACGGTCACTTAAGGGGCAGAAGGCCAGTACAAAAAAGAGGTAGGAGCAACTGCACATGGTGGAAAACGTCCCATGCAGGATCGGACTGCTATAAAACGTGCATGGAGTGTTATCTTCCTGGGCGTTGGTAAAACTATTTACGCTAACTTAGCAGAATGCAGGGTTTGGAGAATTATATTTTTTTTATAAAATCATATAATTTTCCTAAAATTTTGTTGCACGCTGTGAACGTCAAATTACATTAAAATTTTATTGTCTTATTGCCAGTTGTAGCATATGTATATCAATTTATAATTTTTAATAAATAAGATATAATTTCTGATGAAATAATTTATTAAAACTTGATCCCGGCCAAACATTTCCTATCATAATTACTTCCATTAAAAATACTTACAAAATTTAAATTTTCGCGAAAATTCCACGCGAAATGACGTCATTTTTTAAACTCATGTCCAAATCGATTTTAATTATTTTTAAACAGTTGTACATGCGTGCTTTCAACACGATGATCGGTCTTAGTCCGAAACAAAACTAAAATTATTTATCAATGTTTGTATTTGCATGTTGAGATTATTTACTGCAAACAAGAAAATTGGCATAAATCCCAAATAATAGAGATTTTGGATATTGTAAATATACAAATAATGTAAAATGTAAATTCACTTCACTTTTTACATTGAGTTTGTGTTGCTGATCGCATTAAATGCCAAGAACTTCTCCTTCTGCTCAATTTTTTTTTATTTTGAATGTCACTCTTAAATTTTCGCGTGACAGCATGCAATAAAACCGCATGTCAAGAAGGTACATGTTATGACTTAATGAATACAACGGTTCCAGTAAAGTAACGGTAATTAAACAAAGAGGGACAGTTTCTTCCCTCCAATTTCAATATCACGATTCTCAGTGAAATAGAGCTGCTTTATTGTCTTGTTTCCAACAAAATGGCTGTCTACCTTCGCGTCGATTTGCTGCTTCGTGTTTCACGGTGACAGTATTTTATTTTGACGTCATAAACGTGATTTTAATGAACATGCTAAACTGTTGCATGAAAATGATTTATTTTTCCACAATTTGATTATCGCAATAATGCCGTATGTCCAAATTTATAACGTCACAAATGAAACGATGCAGCGCACATATTCCTGTAAACAATCGAAAAACGAAGAATATTTTATTCATTTCGAACTGAACGCCATGGCCTTTTGACATACAGTCGATATCGATTCTTTGAAATAACTGTAAACGTGTTTTCATCTCATACCTCTTCCAAATAACAATTCACACGCCTACCGTGCAATGGGCTTCCCAGTCACTGAAGGTCTTTTTTGAGTTGCACAACGTGTCAAATGCCTTGAAAAGTCCAAAAAGTTTGGGAATTATAAAATAATTTAGAACTTGTTAAAAAAGGATTGTTAAAAATGGCGTTTCAGGAGACATTCTGATTTTGGGCTACTATACGAAGTGAAGGACTTGTTGCTATAACATAAGCAAAAACGTTGCAAATGAACTGATGATGGACGGCATGTGTGAAAAAAATCTTCAGCCAATTTTCATACTTTATGGCAGATGTTTTAAGCGATTGTTCTAGAAAATGTTCAGAGGTTATTTCAGAAAACGTTGTTTAATAAGAGGCTACTATATTCAAAAATCATTCTAACATAATTGCTATTTAACGTATTTCACTTTCCGTCCCATTGAATAATATTTTAATCAAACATGCTTTGACAAAATCAAATTTCGCTTTCCATAAATTGTTCCAACACAAATTGAAAAAAAAAAATGTCAACGACGTAATTAGCGAGTTTCGACTTTCAACTTCAAATAAGTTTTTAGTTTAATAGGTATTTTTTGAAAATTTGACTCAAATTTTCTGAAATCGTGATAATTATTTATATCACATTTGCAAAATATAACATTGATTTAGAGAACTGGCAAATAATATTAACGCTTAATTCAATTTTCGTTTCTGTTCCATCAAGTATTTATATTTTTCCTAGGAATACAAACGTTCATATTTGAATAATTTTAAATATTTATAAAAATATATGGTGCATTGTCTTTTTGTTGTAGTAAGTCAATGAAAAACTTTTATTAAGACGCACCGCCAAGGTGCGGTCCATTATCAATTATCAAGGCAATTCGAATCTTTGAAAATATGCAGTTACTGCAAATTAGCTATAAATTTACTGTATCTTTGTCACAGTGTATGCCTCGGTTTTCTGTTAATTGCTTGAAATTTGATCAGTCGCAAGTCTCATGTGTGACAAATAAATTGCAATATATGGGCGATAAGGGATGTCAGTCTTTGTATACATGAACCAACGAACAATGACAGGTGGTTTTACCACCGAGAGCAGATACCACTCACTGCTTTTTATTATAGCAATTCGGCTTTGATTGGAATGTTTATGGACTACAACTGACGGTACTACACTTCTCATTGTAGTATGGCTTTTTACCATATAGATTCTGAATTTTTAGGAGTTGTTTCATGCCTATTCGTGCCTAAATCATCTTAAAACGTATATAAATTTTATAAAGCAAGTAACGCGCGCCGAACGGCGCACGTTTTCAAAGAAAAGTCAAGCATAAGCCACAGACGGACCACTCGAAGTAACAAGCTAAAGTATGAGATTTCTTATATCATGCTACCATTTGTGGTAACAAAGAATTATAATTTTATCGTTGTGTGTGTTGTGAGTTGAATATACACTATTTATTCGACTCAATCGGAAATAATTCATTTTGTAATGCACAGAGTGCTATGATATTGTTCAATTTGAAATCAGATGAAATATGAATATCCTAAAATTTTTAAGTATTAAGAAGGAAAATAATATTAGTCATATCATATATAAAATAAGATACTCCTGTCGATGGGACGCAGTCCGTGTGAGTCTCATACTTGAGAAAATATAATTTCTCACGGGTATTTCATATTTTCGTACACATTTCATCCAGAAATTATATGAAGGTGTGTTAATTAATAAAAAAAAAATAATTATGAAAGATTCTACTTTAATATATTGAGTACATAACATAGAACACAAGACAATTGAAACCGATGGCATACCAATAAATGATCAAAAATTCGGCGTAAACCAGGCAGTGAACGTTACAAAATAGATCGTTAGTTGCCCTTTTAGGAATTGCTTTAGGCCTTGATTGGTGCGAATTTCCCAAAATTTTAAAGTATTGGTCGTATCGGGCATTTTGCGGCCGATACCGATACTCCCAAAATACCCGATACATATACATCACTAGTTACAACCATAAAATTGCACACTGTATCGTGCTCTATCGTGGTGTGAATCTGGTAATTAGACTTGTTTTATTTAATACCAAAACGAACTACCCAGTCCTATTGGTCGTGAATAGGTGGATGTTTCACATAAATAAATTATATTTCAGTTCAAAGAATTTATACCTCAATATCGTTTGTCTGACTCACTGATAGATCGTGTCGGTGAGGTACAGTTTATCTGTGTCTCATGCTTGACAAAAGAACATTTATAATGGGGTTAACGTATTTTCGTAAAGATCTCATCAAAAATTGGTTTAAATGCGTGTGTAAAAATTTATAAAATTGACCATGGAGTCAGTTTCTAAAAATATAAACGGCAGACGGTTCAACAACGATTTACAATAGCAAACGTAAACCAGGCGGTGTACGTTACCAAATAGACTTTTTGGATGTACGGATGTACTGGACGATCGTATATGCATATAAATTAATATCTTCATATTTTGTGCTACCATTTATGGTAAACAGAGTAATAATAGCGCATGATTATCAACAGGTAGATTTTTAGTTACAGCATAATAATGTTGTGGAGTTCGAACGTTTATGATCCAATATGACATATTCAATAAATTAAACCTATGACAAATTCGAAATCGACTCTACTGCCGAAAATTCGACATTACAATGAATAGATATAAATAACATTATTAGTCATTTGTCATTTAAAAATAAAAGCACAAAAAAATAATAAAATACGACCATAAAATAAAGTACTAATTTGATATTGATGTTCAGGGCTACGCAATTTAATTCCGTGGTTCGCATTTTAGTAATATAGTTATATACACATATAATACATATATGACACAAAATGAACTAGATCTGTTGATGCATCTTTTAGGTAATGTAGAGAAGGGTGTGGCTTCCCTCGTTTCCCAACGTTATACATGTTGACACGTCCAATGAATTATATATAAAGATTCTTTAACGGGAATAGTATAAGTTCAAACTCGAGTTTTTGAATATGCTGTAACGAAAAAGCAGTGAAATCACGGTTTTTTACAGTAATTCTAGTAGATGAGATTGAAATAAATCTATAAAATCGACGTTTTTTTGGCCAATTGTGGGCTATTGATGGAAAGTACCGCTGATGTGTGTTCCATGAACAACCCATATAGGGCATGGTTGTCATAAAAAGGCGACGTCAAATGTTAGAAATATGCAATTACTGCAGAGGGCCGGTAAATATACTGCAATTTTGTAGCAGTGTATATACCGGGCTTGTACTTACCACCCTTTTTTAGGTAATTTATTGGGTTTGCTCAGAGTGATTTTTCATTTATCGTTGACACCGGCTCTACAACCTAAACGCCGCTCAACCATATCGTTATAAATCTTTTTACATTTTTTTTTAAATATTCACAGTAACCAAACGAAGGAACTATAGATTCTCGAAATCAAACAAAATTTCACTAAAATTGATTTTAAAGAAACGTAAAAAAATATGCCGATGTGATATGATAATATTCTTTTTTGCTTTTAAATAGTAACAATCTATAGTAAATTCACAGTTTAGCGACAAGGAATATGGTGAACAGTTGCTTCATTTGATGAAAATCGTTGGAGATTTATTTTGTAAAAAATGTAACATGGCGTGGGAAGGGGTGTCGTAATGTTCAAAATATATATTTTGCCTTTATTCTAAAAATACTAATTATACTTTTGCAATGGCCATTACAACAATTTCATATATGATAAATCTCGATTTATTTATAGATAGGAATAGTAAACTAAATTTAGATTTTAATCTTTAATCTAGATTTCTAATCTCTGCACGATATTAAGTACTCCAGTGAACTGTCATAAATGTGCAGCAAATTTATGTGCCATTTGGAGTAATTGCATATTTCTAAAATTAAACATACTCCTTGTTCATGAGATGAATGCCAAGTATAGGCTGTTGATGGACGCACCGTGGTGGTACGTTTCATCACCACCCCATATGTGGCAGAACAGTCGATTTTACGGCTTTGTTTCAATATCACCGAGTAAAATTACTGTCAAAGAACGTTAATTCTACTGCAATTTTGATACAGTGTATATATATTTTATATATATTTCTGTGTTAACTTCCTCCTCGAAAGTACAAAGTCTATTAATTACTCTGTTGATCTATAATATAGCATACATGCTCCGTGATATATACGTTGCACTCAGGGTACTTCGGTAATATGAAAGGGATCGAACTTCATTTTACCATTTAAAAAATAGACATTCGTTTTATCAAATTTAACCTTCATATCAATAGACTCAAAGCACGGTAACGAAATTTGTTTTGTGAAACAAACACTTGACGCCCATAATTGTCAAAAAGAAAATAATACAATATTGAAAAAAAAACTTTTTCCAGTTCCATTATTTAATATATATCCCCAAATATGTGGCCCAACGTCGCATATTGTACCTCATCGTCGCGGAAGCGGACGAAGTTGCTATAGTGTTATGTACAAACCCGCTTAATACACTGTGACGAAATTGTAATATTAATAAAAATGCTTTTTCCCGGTTCCATTTATTAACCTATATCCCCAAATATGATAGGCCCAACATTGCACATTATACTCATTGTTCCTCAACGTCACGGACACGCAAGACAAAAAATATTGTATGTATAAATGGATCTCACTAACGGATGCTTGACAAAACATGAAAATATGACACTATGGCCGCGTTTTGTTTCGGAAACCTCGTTTTTATCAGCCCTAAAATCAATATATCCCAATCGGAAAATGTTTGTCGAAAAAATATATATATTTTTAAAAGGTGTTGATTTTTCACGAAATGTGATCTACCAGTATACCGTGATGCTCAACATAAAATTTCCTATTGTGATTAGTGAGGTTTTGTCACACCGCATTTTACTATAAATATTTAAATTAGCAGACGAGGTGTTGTAAACGTGTGGGCAATAATTGACAAAGTATAATTACTATTTCGTTATTTTGGGGAAAATTTAAGCTTATACTTATACATCTGCCACTGTCGTTATTACTGAAGGTATTTTCTAAAAATTCGACATATTTGACGTTAATTCCTAATTGTCCTCGTCAGATCAAGTTATATTAAAAAAAAATTACAATAACACCTGGTTTCCTAAACTAGTAACATTTTTCCACTTTCTGGGACATCATATACACCAACCAATGTTAGAAACTTATTTGAATTTTTCGTTTATTAAAAGAGAAATAAAGACACAACGCGTGCATTGCATAAATCGTAGAATGTATAATAATTGAAAAGAAAGATACAGTAAGAGGAACATTGTACTATATAATAAGTTTAAAAAGTTATAATTAAAACTTATTTATAAATAGAGTTAGATTCTCATTTAAAATTTTGCTTTGTTAAATATAGATCACAAATGGACCGCGTCCTTGCAACGCGATCCATCAGTGATCCATACTTAACCAAACTCGCTTGTTATAAGTTGCACTGATTTTCCAATATGTTTGAGAAATAGTGTCGTTTGTTGGTATGCTTTCAACCGATCATCGACATTGGCATGTTGCATCTTTGCTTTGGGTTTGATTTTCTGACAACCTTTGATCTGCATTTGTTAACTTTAACTACTTTACATGATGGATGAATGTTCGTAAAATTTGTAAATCTGCAAAAAAAGAGATATTAAAAAAAAATCGAAGCAAAAAGTTGTTAGTTGAAACTTAGCTTCAGCTATATACTGTTTTTTAAACAGAAAACAACCTCATGCAAAACTGAACCGCATTAGTGGAGTGCAATGAGTGGTATCTACCATGGACAATGTTAGACCCATCTAAAACTTCAGTTTAAAATGGTCGGCAGAATCAATTACAAATAAAAAACCTTTTGGAAGCTGTTTAAGTAAAATATAAATTCGAACTCTAATATTGGATTAAAAACGTCATATATCATGAATAAATAAATACTGACCGACTACAACATCTTGATTCTCTTCTTGAGTAATAATAATAAACTGTCTTGTATGTGATTGATTCAAAAGTACCGGTCGCCCAATTGTAGGCTGGTGCTCGAGTTGGTGGACATTCTTTTGTTTTTGCTTCTTTTTCTGTTATTTCAAAATCTTCATCGGGAGCATAATTTATATTTGATTCAAACGTTGCGGAAAATTGGCTCTTTTTTACTGATAAAGTTGTTTTTTCCTCAACAGCTTCAATACAGGCCAACTGAAAAATATAAAATATAAACATTAAATACCCAAATTTTTTATATTGTAGAATTATAGAAAAATGGGGGATTTAAATATAACTCACCACGAATTTCTTTGTTTTAAAACATTTGCAAGTGTAACATGGATCCGACTTTGGTTTCCATCTTTGTCCGATTCTATAATCTTTGTTGTTTCCTTTTGTGTCTGAACAACCAATTTGTCTGTAACAATCACCAGCTACATATGCAATCATACATGAAATTGTTATCGCAATTGCAATAGAAGAAGTCATCTGAAAAATAGATAAAGATTGATAATAAAATATAATTATATCTGTATGATTACATAAATGAATATGAATAAAATATATAGCTGTACACTTACCTTCAAATTTTATTTGATTTGATGGCACTGTCCAAAAGTTTTTTTAAACTGTTTGTCTAGCAGCTTTGATTAGCAGAGTTGAGATATGATTCGTTTCAGTCGAAGCAGGCTGTTATATACACAGTTGCCGTCGCTTCCGGCAATACGTCACATGGGAGAGAAAAGGAGAAAAGTCATATGAAACAATCCATCACTCTCTTCATTGTAAAACGAGAGAATTTTCAATTAACAAAATTTGACTACTTCGTTGAAATGTGCACCAAACGGGTTATTTTTGTCCTACTGGAAATTATATTCCTGAGCTTTGGTCACTGATGGACCGCGCCTTGGTGACGCGATCCATTGGTCGGCAATGCTCAAATAAACGTTCCTTGAGCGTTTTTTTTTTAAAACTGAGACCAGATTAAGTGAAATATTAGATAAAAATTTACACTAATTTGCTGATTTCCCTTTTTTGGCAAGATATCGCTGAAGGCGTCGCTGTACACATTACCAGTCCAGCTTCCCGACCGACGCGTTTTTTATAAATATAGAAACTGAACTGTAATTTTCGAGCGTAGGCGTGGAGATACAGACTGACCTAAACTTGATGTGGACATAATTGAGGTCAGTAAATAATTTGTAAATTGGCAAATTCCAGATTCTGTTGAGTGCATGTCAAGTTCTGTAACTTTTCTAATTAAATAGGTTTTCTAATGATGCGCGTCCTAGTTTGCTAATTATTCTGGAATTAAATACAGAAAATGTTACATCATTTTCGCAAATTGAAGTGAGATCGAAAGCACTTCAAAATAAATTGATGATTGTTATATATATTGAAAAATGGCCATATAATAATTTATCCCTATTGTACAATACTCGGATTTTCAGCAGTGGCGCGTCAGTCATGTTCCCTTTGTTTTAAAACTTCTGTAATTAAAAATGTCTGTAAAAATACTGACTGGCAACAATGACAGATTTTTCCTTTTATTTTGAAAATTCATCTGTATGTAAAGCTTGGAAGAATATGTGAATACGTGTTCGTGTTTTCAAAAAAAGCTTTCAGTACAAAGCTTAAGCTGTGAAGTACTGATTTATTTACGTCAAAATATGACGTACAAGAAAATTAATAATTAATATTGTAAAATAATGCAAATATTATTAATCAATCAAAAATCGTGCACGGTATTATTTTTCCGAGTAGGATTCTTATCAACAAAACCAAACTTTTCGTTAAAATAAAGTATATATTGCAAAACTGTAAATATCAAATCACTACTTGTAAATAGTATATGAAAACATTTGCAAAGAGGATTGACATAATAAAAAGGTCACAGCTTTGCTTCAATTTTCAAAAATACCTAACAGCATTTATAATTTCTATATGCTTGTTTTATATTTTTATACCATTTTTTGTGATAACAATATGTAAATTCAAATATACAATTAAAACTCATAATTTCAAAAGTACATTTTATTGAGCATTATAGCCGGAAAACGCAAAATGGACCTGTTGAAATTTATAGATCCTATTTGAAATTTATAGATTAAAACGGCAAATTATGCTAGAAAGTTATTTCCTGAGCGTTGACCAAATATCATAATTACGATGATCTTTTTTAATATTTAAAAAAAAAATTATTCACATTCTGATCCTTTATTATAAAAATTTCACGAAACTTGTGCAATGATCAATGTAACCCTCTGGCTATAATAAAAATATAATTAGCATTTTCATAATATTAATATACTATAAATATCCATAAGTACCTAAATAAAAGTCATTTTTATGAATTACTCTCAATAAAAAAAAATAAATTTTCTGTGAAAATTTGTATTATCATGCAAGTTTATATTAGTTAATATTTGTGCCTGGAAATGTGAAATTTAATATAAAACTTAAATGCATCAATACAAATACAAAGTTCCGGATCAGTTGGACTCACTCATTTTTCTTTAGGTTTTAAAACCGAGATTGATTATTGCTTTGTCAAACACAAGTCACAGCTGGCCCGCGGCTGCGGGCGCCGCGGTCCATCAGTGATTTGTGTTTGATAACGTAAAAACTCTGGTATATGTTATTGACATAATTTTACAATTGCAAAAGTTTTTCCTGACAGCGCTAACGTATCAAGGATTGCGGACTCATTGCGGACTGAAAAATAAAAATGCATAATAGTCTTTTAAGCACTTATAAACGGGAGAAATCCCAGAAAACTACCAAGCGACTTTGGCTCGAAATGGTTTATTACACGTATTTAGTCAGTTTCAGGCAATGAAATCCCATTTTTAACTGATATTTTTTACGTTATCGCCATATTTTGCCCTTAATCTAACATACAGCAGATCCTTTTATCTCAAATTTTTAATTCCAAGGGTCCCTTACGAAAGTAAATAGTTGTTGCGCTATGTCCATATTTGGAATTTATTTCTATCTTATCTGAAATTGTTTATTTTAGTCCTTCGATGTCAAAGTCAAGGTGTGTTTCAATTTGACATTCTCAAATTCTGTAGTTTACCTATTGCTCGTCGTGGATTTAAAACCAGAATTTACTATAAATATATCACGCCCTCTTCTCCCACACACACTCGCAAAAAAATTGGATTGGCTTTCAATTTTTTGCAACTATCAAAATTTTATACGGCTGTATAAAATGTTTTCCTCATTGGGCTTTCGACAAAAGACCAAAAATTATGCTGATTTTATCATGGGCGTTGCCAAAGGCTAATATATGACATGCTTTCGTTTGCCGTATGTGGGCGATGTGAAATTATCAGGTGACATGTTTTACTTAATACGTTAGTTTTAAACTCGAAACGGCTTTTTTCAAGTACTTTTCAGGCAAAGAGTTAGAATAGGTCGTTGTTTGCATTGGCCAGGAAATTTGCTACAACTAAAACCTTTTGCACGAATTACAAAATATAGTTGTGAAATCAGAAAGAACAAATTAAATGCAAATTTTTTGTATCATGATATTGTTAACGTAATAAATAAAATCAATCCGGCTATTGACGTACGGAAGAAATATAACCTTACTGCAGCTTTCGTCTCGTTTTAAACGAAGGAAGAAACGTTAACTAAATGACGTAAAATAA
Source organism: Styela plicata (assembly GCA_963675895.2). Classification (NCBI taxonomy): domain Eukaryota; kingdom Metazoa; phylum Chordata; class Ascidiacea; order Stolidobranchia; family Styelidae; genus Styela; species Styela plicata. The sequence continues at coordinate 5,031,604 of OZ023150.1, forward strand.
AAACGATTGACGTTTAATACTTTTAATGAAATATTATGCAATTTAAAGGTAAAATATTATCCTATAAAATGCTCAAATATTTTCTGTTTATGAATCATGATCAACATAATAGCCCAAATTGAGTGTACCTTAGCGATGGGCCATAATAGTTCTTCTCACGTATGTTTGCACCCACTGACGCCACATACATTTTTATAATATTCGATTTTGCTTATATTAAAAAGAAAAGTTTAGTTTTTTTTCTGCAATATTTTTATACAGAATTCTTATCCAAATTTGGACTTCTTCAACACAAGTTACCATAACCATCAACACTTTAATTCGAGCTTATCTTCTCTAAATCTCTACAAATCAATCACTTGATTGTATAAATGAGGAGTGGCCAACACTCAATATTTATCTAAAAAGTTCTCACTAACTTAATTCTCTCGTTATTTTCAAAAAACTTCATTTCTCCTTATGTATCTCCCACGCAATCTAAAGTCGGTAGATCAAAGGGATAGTTATATAAAAGATTGTTCAACTGCAAAAACCTTCAAATCAAATTTGTAATTGAGCAGAAGTGAACAAAGAAATTTGTGGTGAGTTAGATTCAAAAATTTTAAATTTTGTGATTTGATGATATGATTAATTGGCAATAATTTTTTTTTTCATAATCATTTCACAGTTGGCATGTCTTGAAGCCGTTTACGAAAAACCAAAATTTTCGGTGAAAAAGAGTCAACTTTCTGCAAAATTTGTATCAAATATAAATTATGCTCCCGATGAAGATATTGAAATAACAGAAAAAGAAGCAAAAACAAAAGAATGTCCACCAACTCGAGCACCAGTCTACAACTGGATGACCGGTACTTTTGAATCAATCACATACAAGACAGTTTATTATTATTACACAAGAAAAGAATCAAGATGTTGTAGCCGGTGAGTAATCGGCATTAATCTCTACGATCTTTTCAACTAATTGATGCCAATATAAATTTTTTCTCATTTTCCTTTATCGAACTTGAAACTTTATTGAAACTGTCAACACATCTCTTTATTCATCATTCAATCATCAGAATAGTATGATTGACATAGAAAATTTCTAATCATTGTAAGTTATTAATACAACTTATATCCATTGCAGCTTTGGAAATTTCGTGAATGTTCATCCAGCATGTAAAGTTGTTAAAACCAGCTAATGCAGATCAAAGATTGTTAAAAAATCAAATCCGAAAGAAAAGTGTGACATGCCGACAATAATGATTGGTTGAGAACGGGTTCCAACAAGCAAGGATGTTTTTGTCGAAGGCACGCATAGACTAATTGACTGCATTGTCGATTAATATTTGCCACGTGCACACAAACTTATTTTTATTTTTCGCGTTTTATATGAATTCTATTCCTGTTTTATAAATTTATGCAATATTTTAACAAAGCTATATTAATTGTATTTTCTGTGTATGTTGACTGAATATTATTTAGCCAGTTATTGATAGAAAGAAGTGAAGTTAAATTCGTCGCTTGATAACTTGTTTTCCCCCGCGTTTAGAAATGTGAAATGTTTGTCAAGAATGAGCATAGGTACACATAGGTAGCAAAATATGCATTGACAATATTGTTCTGATTGGGTACGACAGATGATGTTATACATGGTTTCATCGTCGCCCAGGTCAGATAGCACTCTCTGTGCATTAACATATCCGTTTATTTCCGTTTGTAAATTTCCGGTTAAAGACATTTTCAATTACCGTGCTTGGGGCAAATTGGTTGAATTTAAAATGAACTCTGACCCCTCTAAAACTCTGGTTACAAACATCAAAACTAATAACACTTGCAAATTTCAAAAATCGTTTATTCCATCATTGCAAATAATGGGTTTGAATTCCTCCAGCGTCGTAGGCCCCTGCCAGCACAATCCCTGAAACATGATGCTAACACACACGTCAGATTTCATATCTATGCATAAAAATCATTTCGGGCTGTCGTACTTTCAAAAAAAACATAAGACTTTAAGAATCACCTGTGAGATCAAAAGAGATTGTGAGATTTTATTCTCACGGACCTCAAATGGCCTAGCAAATTTAAAGCCAACACACCCAATATATTTTTAAATATCTCACAACGGTCGAATTCGGCAAAATAAACAATTGGACTAAAGTCGTCACTCCTCATATAATATGCCTTTGTTATCCAACATCGCCTTGAATGATCTCATATTGCCCAGTTACTACAAATGGTTGCATAAAATGCGTTTTTAGTGTGTTCATTCCTACATAATGCGCGTCTATCAGTGGCCCTTGCTTATCGCTCTTTGTATGGTTATAGGGAAGTATGTATATATATATATATATATAAACGTTACGCGGGCAAGCGGTGGGGTCATCGTGTTTGTTAGAATATTTGCAATTTTGACCGTCACCGGGTTATTTACAAATTCAGAGTCATGCATTCTGATACTTAATTGGAGTGCGGGGTGAAGAAGTCGAATTCTTATTAACCGATGAATGCACACCACAAATGGTAGCATAAATGACCTTCTCATGATTTAAACACGTTATCTGGTCGGCATCTATCAGTGACTCATACTTAACTCTCTTTGTAAACGCATGCCGTACGGCCCGCGTCATATTTGTTATGATTTCCAATACACTCTTTTGCCAGTATACCGTAGCGTTATGTTTCAGAAAAATAGTGATTTGTGTTTGGGTTATACCCAGGGGTTCGTGCCTAACTGCCTTTGCACATGTACGGCCCACTCTGTTGACTAGGCGTCCTTGTGACAATGTGCCGTGTCACGAGTTATTTTCCACATCAATGATTTACATTCGTTCATGAGAGAGGAAGATAAAGGATTAATTATTCATCTATCAGAAATATCAATATTTTTACATAACGAGTGTTGTATGTTGGGCTGAGAAATTCAATGCGATAATTCGAATCTCTTTAAAGCTGACATTGCTTCGAATTGGTTAATATTTTGGCCATACGAACAAAAACTCCAAGAGTGGAGTAAAATTTTATTGGCTTAGTGCAATTAAAATATTTTCCATTTCTAACAACAGTACAGTATCTCCTACAGTTCGTTTATATATCATTTTTGTTGAGTTTGAGGCTATAGATTTTTTGTGATAGTTGTCATGGTATTTACCGGTTATACATTTATATTTACTGTTTGTCGAGATTCAAAAAAATTACTCGAATAAGATTGTATTTTAAAATGATATAGCTTTGGCCAGTCTTGTTGCATACATAGCTTAGCTCGACAATTGTTGTGATCATTGCAATATCTGGTTTCCGATGTAATATAAATGTAAATGTAGTGAAAATATGCAGACATTTCATCTTTAGGCTTCTTGAATGCGTTAAATTACAAGCCTAGAGCCAATACATTAAACTAAAATTAAAAAGCATACCGGTACATGAGTATAAAATTATCCAATATATCTTGTTAATAAGTCGATTTCTAGAAATTATAGATTATATATATATATATATATATATTAGTCTTTCAGAAGTATTTGCATCGCATTTTGTTGATGGCTGTCCAAAAAGAGTGAGCTTGAGGCTTGAGTGGGCTTGTGTATTACCTTACTCCTGATCTCAATCTTGAAGTTTACACTGTTTGCAGAAAACGTGGATCATTAGTTCTTATATTCAATCAGAATCGATTACCTGGAGTAAGTTTGTCAACGACCTCATATTTCAGATAACACCACAAATGGTAGCATACAATATTTGATTATTAAACTCGGTCTTCATTGCAGCCCGTCTATCTGTGGCTCATGCTTAACTCTCTTTGTAAACGCATGCCGTTCGGCTCGCGTTCCTATCACAAATTTACCATACACGGGATGTTCGCTCTCTCGGGTGTCAGTTCTGGCATGTTTGTTCAAACTCTGTCAGTTAATCGAATATTCTTCTTCTTTTATAAATTAAATTTATAAATGTTGACGACGCGAGAATTGCCCTCAGGCCTTTTTACATATGTCTAGAAGTATTGTGAATATTGCTCATTTTCGCGAATGGATCATGTCACAATTGGTAGCATAAAATACTTGTTTATAATACTCCGTCTTCACATTGCCGTATCCACCACTGGCTCATGCTTGATTCACTTTACAAACGACTGCCGCACGGCCCGCGTTGTTATTAGTTTGTATCACGTTTGAGTTCGAATTAGTAGTTTAGGAGTCTTGTGTCCTTAGACGCCCTTGCGGTTTTCTCAAAGTCAATGATGATTCCATTATATATGTAATACTAAAAGTATAATATTTAAATTTGCACCTAATTAGTAGCTTCTTTCGCGAGTCTTTTATTCTATATATTTTTATTTCTCTATGTAACATTTTGTATATTTTAAAAGCTGTCTAATAGAATTCAAAACTGAAAAAGCGTTTTATTCCCTATTTAATCGATGCATATTTCTTTGCTTATTTTCTCGAAGAAACAATTTTGTCTGTCATAGGAGATTATCAGAAATACCATTAAAATTTCAAAATCGATGTTCCAGGAGGCCAATTACTTGAAACGGGATACTACATGTATGCCATTGTTCCGCACGCTTGTCTGGATTCGTTTAATCCTTGTCAATTCTTTTCCCGGGAAATATGCCGCACTTAATGCGTTATTATTAATCATATATTGAAAAATAAAATGGAGGTTCAAAAAGTATTTGGGATGGACAAAGTTCTAATAGTTTTTACTTACAGTATGTTCAATGTTATTAGCTCGAGTGATTACAGAATTAATAACAGTTTTGTTGTCATTCATCCCGTCCGGGGAAAATATTGATTTCTTGAATATGAGTAACTGATGGATCGCGCCACCGAGGCGCGGGCCATCTGTACCTCATGCTTAACAAAATACAATCTCTGATGGGATTGAGCGAGTGGGCAGTATAAAGACGAAGACGAGTGCGTGGCCAACTATATAATTGGCCTGTCCAATCAGAAATTTTATTTTGTTAGGTATGAGCCACAGATTGACCGCGCCTCATAAACGCGATCCTTAATTGAAACACACTTAACAAAAGATGATTCGACAAAATGTTCTATTAGGGTTGATTACATGCCAGCTATAATCGATCTGCACTCTTCAGGACCACGAAAGAAGCAACTTTGCACGCAGAGTTAAAAATCGACACTCTCGCCTCTCAACAGGGGATAATTACTCTTGCCCGTCGTTGCGCTTGTGTATTTCTCAAGTCTTGCTACCAGTTAGAATGCAGCTACTAAGCGGATGTTGAATACTGGCTCCTGGTGCTAAGTTTAACTTAATATTGTAGGTATATTATGAAAAATCTAAGATTAATATTTGAAGTGGACCTGTGCCAAGGGTGAACTACGGTTGGTTAACAACTAGCTGTTTAGTCAATGCTTGTGCTTGTCACATTTCGCACAAAAAAAACTTTTTCGTGTCGTAATGGACATGAAAAAATAGGTTATTGCAGCTTGAAAGATGGTTAAAGTTGTTGATTATAGGCTGACTGTGACTTCCCAGAGTTGAAGCTGTTTTAACCAGCAACGAACCATGAAAATAGGTCATTGCAGCTTGAAAGATGGTTAAAGTTGTTGATTATAGGCTGACTGTGACTTCCCAGGGTTGAAGCTGTTTAACCAGCAACGAACCATGCTTTGTTTTGCTACTTTGGGTACTAGCCTACCACGACATTCTGCATCAACGATGGTGGATACATTTTAGAAAAAGGATAATTAATAATTCGAATCGGAATTTTAAAATACTAAACCTGCAGGATCAGTGGTGGTCGGCAATCTCTGGTAAGAGAGGGGACTTCTTATGGCGCGCCAAGTGATATGACGCGCACTATGCATTTATTATCTTGGGATTGCATCGTCAGCACTACTGCGCTATTTCTCTTCACATTAAACACCAGAAGGGTTTTTTTGGTGCCACGGTTAAGTTGAAGCAGTTAAAATTTATATGTGTCAGTGTTAGGGAGACTCGAGTCACCCTTTTTAATGACTTGCCTTGAGTCGTCGTATCTAAATACCTCGACTTGACAAATGCAGGCACGATTCGATAATGATTGTGAATGAAGTGGGTTGGCTACTTATAAAGTGAGAAGTGGCAAATGAACCTGTCACCGCTGTCGAAGGAATTAGAAATCGACTCGTGACTGGACTTGCGTCTCTTAAATGTATGCCTCGACTTGCGTTTGCGTCTTGAAATTACAGTGACTCAACCTTGACTCGAGACTCTAAATTTAAATTTTGCTGAGACTTGGACTCGATTCGCTTCTCGCGTGTTCTTCGATTCGACTTGACTTGAGATTCGAAGTGAAGTGACTCGTTTCCAACACTGATATGTATATGGCGTATCCGAAATTTGATCCTAATTTTGTAGTCGATTCTCAGCAATTTGATTCGTTGTTTTTCTCACCAAGCCAGAGAGAAGCAAAAATGAATGAACGCAGACTGGCGGATTGATTTCAAAGAATCCTTGTTGTGTTCATCGAAATTCGTTTAACAATATCCCGAGCTAGCAGATCCAACTCATTGAACTTAACAATGGTTCATTTCTATACGGAAAGTCTTCAGCAATTGGTGAATTCTTGTGTTGCTGGATTTTTTCGGTAAAACTCATCATCAGTTACTCATCATCAGTTCTGATGGTCGATAATGGAAATATATTCGGTAAATTTTTCAGTGATTGATCACGCCACAAATGGTAGCATAAAATAAATGATTATCACACCCAATCTTTCAACGCCATGTATCCATCAGTGACTCATGCTTGACTTTCTTTGTACACGCGTGCCGTACGGACCGCGTTCATTACAAAACTATATTCAAATGTCTTTTGATGCGTTTTTTACGGGTGCCTTAGCTGCTTCTTGAGGGGCTGAAAAGCCGTAATGATCAAGGAAATATCTGAAGATTTGGTATCGAAAATATTGGAAGTTGTCATAGGTCCATCGTCATATCGTCACATGTTGGCCATAATGTTGTTACATGTTATTTCGTCACGTCGCCCCATCAACTCTGTCCATTAATATAGCTAAGAGCTGTTTTGAAATGTATTTCCATCAGGCGCTTATAAAAAAAAAAAAAAACGCTAGTAACATAGGATACAATAAGAGCAAATAGGGTCGATTCTTTACTTTTTTAAAAGTATACATTTTTTAATCACCCACATGTCTTTCGGGAAATAATAATATATACGATATTAATTGATAATTTGAGTTGGATAAATATCACTATTTGGATATTGGTAAATATTTACTGCCTGATTATCACGCTATATCGAGGTTGTTTCAAGTTTATTTCCTGATAAGTACATCTTTAATCCTAATATTGTATAAAATCAATATAATTGATGAATATTTACTCGTAATGGATTATACCACAAGTGGTAGCATAAAATACTCGATTAATGCATTCGATATTTACTGACTCCTTGTCTATAAGTGGCTTTGTTCTTTGAATGCGCACGCCGTATGGCCAGCGTTACTATTACCAATACGTTTTAAATCATGAGTGGCAGGCTTCTCCGCGGTGATTAATTTAAAACGGTACCACCTTCAATCAGAAAAATGTAGTCGGTGCGTATTTTGTCTGATCAATCTGATCTGTGATTCACGTCGTCTAGAAGCGTTATATCTGAGACCTTGCAAAATTGAAGGTTATGGTGGGGAAAGTAACAACAATTTTGTAGGTATATCGTTCAGAATATTTGTAATTTTCTGAAACGAAGATCGACCAAACATACACGGAGAATTTAATTGGACAATTTAACTCATTTGGATTAAGAGACTCCGATACATGTGCGACTTGAAATTCACATGCGCCTCGTTGAGTTGTTAATAATGATAATAAGAACGCGGGCCGTACGGCATGCGCATACAAAGAGAGTTAAGCATGAGCCACTGATGGATGCCGGTGACTTGAGATTCATATTTATGATCAAATATTTTATGCTACCATTTGTGGCATGAATCAAAAATCGATGGCATTTCTAATATTGATATTGGGATTCTCCCAAGAATGCATGGGAAGAACTTTAACCTTGTAAATACCTATCAAACAGCTGAATGATTTTACACGGCATATGTCATGAATGGCGCATAAAACATTGACTCATATCTTCCATATTTGCTCATGTAGGCAGGTTGTGCACAAATACAGCTCAACCTTAGCAAATGTGGAGAAGGGGTTTGTCCTTCCCGCCCTGATATTTTCCCTTAGGGGATTTTGTCCTCTCCCTGATTAATTCACATTATTTTGCCTGCATTGTGAAAATGTATAGTAAAGTTATCGTTCCTTTCTTTGAATCTGTTTTCATTCAAAAGTCAAAACCACATTATAGATAGAATTTTTGTCAATTTACTGTTGTTGGTCAGCAGTTAGGTAAGAAAGTCGATTTTATATTTTTGGTTCAATAGCACTGAATATATTACAGAAAAGGAGTGCGATTTTACCGCATTTCTGTTAAAACATTTGTATATTTAAAAAAAACGACATAGATTTAAGGATTTTTTCGAAAGTTTTTTCATAGCTATCATGTAGTGTACTTTTTTATAGTGTACTCTCTTAAAACGCAAAAGTATAGGTTGAGAAACACAATAGGATCCCGGGCCCGAATGTTGTAGTTGTAATCTATGTTTACGAGCAAATCAGCGACACTTTGCTTACAATATCGCCAGCAACTTTTTTGGAAGCACCTGAAAAATAGATATGCTTGACGATAAAATCCTGAAACTCACATTTCCGTCGTTTTGACTCATTTACATAAATGTCGAACTAGGCTCTTTGTTCTGGGGCGTTTTAAAAATTTTATTAAATTGTTTGAAAACAATCAATATTTTGCTTATTCCAGACAACAGAAGTGCAATTATTATCATTGTATGATCGTCATTTTCATTTCTAAACACCAGTATCACCAGTAAATATATTTATACACTATTTATTCAAGCTATTTGGAAGGTAACTTGCTGACAAACACTCTCAATGGCTTAGTAGGTACGAAGGGTTCGTCCCTGCATAACAACTGAATAACAATATGTGTAATGACTATTTTTTTTGCCGCATGGAGAGATATACTCTAGAACTCTAGTAGTAATTTTCATGATTATTTTATCGATCGAAAGAACACATTATTAGTCAACACATCACAAATTTGGTTCGCAGAGACTTAAAAAAATCATTAAAATAGTGCCATTTTATTTAAATTCCTATAGATTTAAAAAATGACTCGAATTTTGAAAATTGAATCAACCTTATCCCCGCCAAGTCAAATTTTATTTTGTCAAGCTTGGGACACAGATGGATCGCTCCTCGGCGGCGCGATCCATCAGTGACCCATGCTTAACAATTAGCTGAATATATTTCTGATTGGGTGCTATGCCGTTAAACAATTACATTTCCAATTTTTATGGTATGTTTTTTTATTATTATTAAAATTAACTCTGAGCACAACGCCGGAAGCAGTGCCTAAAGGAGTCAACTAAAAGTCACTTAATAACAAAGAGCTACTGAAAGATGTAGTAGTATCAGAAACTATACTCCAAACGTAAAACATCCCGAATTGGTCTGGGCAGCCATGTAAAGTATAATGAGTGGTATCAACCCTGGGTCTCCCATTTAGTCACCTCTTACGACAAGCAGGGAATACGTTAGGACTACTTTAAAGCCAGTACCTAATGGGCACAGCACGCACCTAATGTTGTATCGTTTCTTCTCACATCAATCAAAATAAATGCAATCGATGAATGCTTTACTAATGGATTACGCCACAACTGTTAGCAGAAAATACCCGATCACGGCACATAGCCTTTATAAAGGCGCACGTCGGAGTTTCCTGCAAAAGTTTTTGCACGGGTGCCGTAATTCCCGTGACCTTATATATTTATATTCAATGTATCATGCCCCCCGATTATAGTTTATGGTGCTCAGTAATTAGTTTTGATGCGTGCCGTACTGCCCGCGTTCCTAATATTTGTGTTCACTATCAGTGGTTCATGTTCTTTATACACGCATGTCGTACGACCGTGTTCTTAATATTCCTGTTATTTTATTTCCTTCTTATAGGGTGCGCTAGAAGGTGTGATTTGACTTTCATCACAATAAAAGTCAGGAACCCAACGAAGGATCACGCCTTGACTGACTAGTGACTGATAGTTCTTACGATTCTTTCGCCAATGTACGATTTCCTTCGATATATTTTATGCAAAGAAAGGTTCAATTCCAAAGTACCTATGATTGATTTACTTCACATTTCATAGTTATACAAGGATGTTATATACCTGAACAAAAGTTAATGAAAATATAATACCAAATTGGGCGGCATATTAACAAACCTAAAATGAAATACAAATCGGTACTCACGTCCTTACGCTAGATCCCAGATACGATAGAAGATGGGTTTCCAACACGTCCGTTCGGGACCAGCACCCGTGTCATATGACCCCCACACCGTCCTCTAAGAGTGACGACGTAGCCGTCTGACGCCACGCGAACCTCTGTTCCAGAAACCCATAAGTTTGGCCAAAACAAGGTCGATCCAACGGGGAAAATTTATTTTGTCAATCGTGCGTGGCACATATTTGACAAAAGTAGACCGTTTTATAAAAAAAAACTTTTCCGATTGGGATATTCTATAGAAAAACAATTCTAATTTTCAATCTACCTTTTTTGTTGAAAGTCACTCTGAGCAAGGTCGGAAGGAGTGCCTAAGGGGAACCACCAAACTAACGACCACTTAATAGCGCAGAGTAACGACAAGATGTAGTACCACCAATTGCACTCCAAGTGAAAAACATTCTAAATGTAAGTGAACTGATTTGATAAAGTGCAGTGAGTGAGCGATGCTGAATCATATCCCACTTCTTACTTACTTTTTCTAAGTACGTCAACTAAGAAACACCGATGTCGCAAATGGAGCAACTAAACTTTTATTTGTTATTTTTAAAATCGGAAGCTATTTATTTATATATAGTCATTCGATCATTCTTATCCTTGGAAACAATATGACGTTGGACATGCACATCGTTTACGTACAGCTCCGTCGGAAAAATTTGTCAAAAGATCTTTTATGAGACATTGGTAGGTCGTGCGGTATGCCTATGGTTCATGCTTGAAAAATAAAAATGTTGTTTACGGAATAATGATCATAAAAAATTAATTCAGTAACAATTTTTGGGTGAATAATTCAATTCATGAATGACGAGTGGTAAATTATTTTGTTGTTTAGCGGTGATGTGCGTCAAGTTTGTTGTATAGAATCCAACACTTTAACGATAGAAAATATCAAAGCCCGATGACGTAGGCGATATTGCGTCGGTCAACAATGCTTTATTTTCGGTATAAAATTAAAACAAAAACACTTATTCAGTTCAAGTTAAAGTAGACAGTAATTCATTTATAAATATTACCAGAAAAAAATAAATCGTTATTTCTGACGTTCATTTTGAATCGAAATAAAAAATTTTAAGTACTGTGAAATTAGACGTCGAGTGCATTGCAATCAGTAACTACAGGAAAAACCAGTCTGCTGCTGACGCAATAACTAAATAATAATTAAATGCCAAAAAGTTTCAATTTCCGTTTACTCGAACACGATCATACCAGACGGAAATATAATGACGTAGAAAATATTCGAAGTTCAAGAAATTCGGTGTATTGGATAAGTGTATAGCATATAGATACACACTATAATGTTGCCAATTCTGGGTAATACCACGTTATATCGAACAGTTGAATTGATTTTCAAAGTACTTCTATATAGTTATTTTTAGATAGTTGGCACGGACGTTTTTGACTGGGAAGCACTCCGCTTCATGCTTAACATAATGATAGGCGACAGTTCTATCTTTATTTGCATATTTTGAAACATAGTCATTTTGCGTGGATTTTCATCAAATATAGGATTCAATTTTTCTAAACAGAAATCAATATCACCATGCCCCGAAGCAGCGCCTAAAACAAACCAACTAACCCAATAATAAATCTAATTTTGCCAAGCATGTGCCACCGATGGACCGCGCCTCGATGGCGCGATCCATCAGTGACTCATACTTGACAGATCATGTCTTGGCAAATTTTTTCGCACAGTGAACGGCCACTTACAGGAAAAATACCTCCTGCACATGTAGTATACCAAATTCAATAAAGCGAAGGGAATGGTATCTGCCATGAACGATGGTAAATAAAATCGTCTACCACTTCTAAATATTCGAAGGCTCAGTTTGATACAATAAAAGCATTCAATTTATTTTTGTTTCTATAGCTTGCGTAAATGTATTGAGTTTGATCGCGTGAAAGACTATTTAGCTGTCTTTTTCAAATATACGCAGTGATGTCCTCCTCTCCCAATGTTGTTTTAATATATTATTTGATTTTGTATGTCCATATTTGGATCTTCAAGCTAATAAATGATGGACGGAGTAATCAAAAATGACCATCACATAAAGTTTGACTTATCAAACCAATCGCTTTATGTAAAAAATTATGTGGATCGATATTAATCTTCACATCTTCGTTTTTATTTAAATATCTAAAAACTCCCATTTCTCCTATATGGTATGGATACCTCGCTTCATATAGCCTGAAGGTTTATACAGAATTTCAGAAATTTCTTTATATACAATATTTTAGTGTACTTAAAACGATTTAAATTTGTGCCCAATCCGCGATTTTACAATAATTCCATATTATTGCTTTGTTCTTTTAAACGGTTTCATTTCATGATGACCAACACTTTCAATATTTAATTTTCATTTATTATCCATAAAAATTTTCAGGAAAAGTTTTGTGAGTTGCACAGCAAACTACCGTATCCAATTTTTTTGTTCAATTATTATCTTGCTCGTGACATAACAATTCTTTTTGAGTCAGTTTGTCAAGGAAAGACATTTGTGCCAACGATTCGGGGTGGCAGTTCATCAATCATGTTTACAAGCAGTACGATTTTAAATCAAAGAGCAGAAAAAAGAAGAGCAAGATGAATCGGTATATTATATACTATCCTAATTATGACGTAAAAACAAAAGTTGAACTGTTGCAACTTCCGTCGAGACAAAGACGGAAACACGAGACGGAAATGACGTACATTGATTGACTTTTAATGAGTTAGATAAATTATCATGTCAATGCAATAAAAAAAGCATATTGCAGGTCATAGATTTATATGATCTTTTAAAATTATATTAAATTGTTCTGAAAGTTTCTATCGATGGCGATAGGAGGATTTAAAAAATGATGAAGATTTTGTACCAAAAACAACTTTTTCTTCTTTACAGCAAAATAATCGCCCATTTTGCGTCATTTTTGCTACTATTTGTTGTAATATACAAAACATATACCAAAAAAAAAATATGAATATGTGGAGAAACGATACTATGCTAATCAATTAATTAGTACGAAACACACCAGAAACAGTATTTCGTCACGTATGCGCCACAGATGGGCCACGCCTTGGCGGCGTCATTGTTCGAGTCCCGACGGGTCTGACTCGTTAATTCATGCACATCAAATTGAACAGAAAAAGTCCTATCTTTTCAACAATTCCCAAAACGGTTTGTATGAAGTTGCCGTTGGTACAGCACCTTGGCCAGGACGATCAGCTGCAAGGATTGGCTATAAAAAATGCAATTTATTATATATTTATTTCTATTTTCTGATATAGCCCTTTTAAAAATAATTCTGGATAACAAATATGCTATTTTACTGAAATGAATGCAGTGAAAATTGAAGCTGTGCCTGTAAAGTACACACATACGTCGGAATTAGTTGAAACTATTTTTGATAAAATGGTTACCACTTTTTCGTTAAAATTTGCTCTATTTTTTGTGTATTTGCATATTGTTTAAGAATATTGGCATAAGATACAAGTTATCAAATACGTACATCGAGCCATAATTTGGCCATAATGTTACACTGTTAATCTTCAAAAATAAATCGACTAATTATATAAATGAGACGTGAGCCAACAACTATCGACTATTTATAAACTGATTGACTGTTTTCAATAAATTATCTCGTTTAATAATAAAGTGCTTAACAGCAGAAACTTTTTTAGCTGTCGGTTAACTGGTTAAAAAGTTGTGGTCAATTAATGATTGAAGCGGTCTCCAAAAAGGCAAACTTCCTTCTATATTATTTTTAACCTACGTGTAATCTAATTTTTTTTTAAATGTAAAGAAAAAGCACAATTCAAGTCTTTTTTTTGTGATTTTTTCGACAAATTCAACTATGAAATTTACTTTGTTAAATATGTAGCTATAGGTGGTTCAATGACTCGTGTTCGACAGAATAATTTTCGTCGTTTTTTCTGAATCAAATGGCTTCGGCACCTAAAGATTGACAAACACGATTTTTTTTGTCGTAATTTTGTCAAAACAATTTTTTGTCGAGTATGAGTCATAGATGGATCGCGTCGATGAGACGCAGTCCATTTGTTGCTCATGTTTGACAAAATAGTATTTATAACTGGATCCAAATGTTCCAAAGCGACACTGCACTGTTTGCTGGAGTCGCAGAAAAAAAAACTTATCTCGTCTTTTCGAGAAAATTGTGTTCGTTTGTGACTCACATGGCCATTATTTAGTAAGTGGCATTTTTTAAATCAATAAAATATTAAATCAATTAGTTTTACGTCATATTTTGACGTCATTGAACATTATGTTATAGTTTCTTATATCCGTTTAACATGAAGGAAAATGCAGATAACTACGCATTTACCAAGCAAAAATTGCAAAGAAATGCACGATCATTTTTTACATCATAATAACGTGAAAATTTTTCCATAAAATTAAATTTATGCGTTATTGACGCAATAAAAACATGTACTAAAACTTTAGTGCTTTCCGTTACTGTATAGCATAGAAATATACAAAATCATTTAGTATTAATCTATTAGTTTCTAGTTTTGATTTCAAATAATTGATCAATTAAAATATATTTTTGCAAAAAAATTTTCTCTATATATAATATATATTTTCTATTTTTGACCTAGCACTGATGTTATTACAATATAATATAACCCCATGGCATGGTTTAAATATGATACAATCATAATCGTCTACACACAATTAGCAAAGTACGCACAGTAAATCGATAGACTAGCGTACGGTCAGTCAAAAGAGAAAAAATAGGAATAAAAATTTTCTGGGTCATGACCTGTGGAGGCATATTTTGTCTGACCGTTTCAATTTCTACGATTGCAAAATCTCTTTTTGTCAAAATGAACAGATCATTAATTGTTCAGCTGACTTTTCTCTATTTTCTCTCCCATGTGACGTATCGGCGAAAGCGATGGGACTGTGTATATAAGAGTCGGCCTCGGATTAAAATGAATCACATCAAATTCGACCCGCCGAGTGGACAAGACTGAAAATCTAAAAGAAGTTTTAACTCGTGCTCACAAAATTTTACACTCAACGCTGAAGGTACGTATGTGGACATTTAAGTAATTCATTTTTAAGCTATAATATAGACATTAAACGTTTAACTAAGTTTGAATTTTTCATTCAGATGACTTCTTCTATTGCAATTGCGATAACAATTTCATGTATGATTGCATATGTAGCTGGTGATTGCTACAGGCAAATAGGATGTTCGGACAAAAAAGTAAACAATAAAGACTATAGAATCGGACAAAGATGGAAACCAAAGTCAGATCCTTGTTACACTTGCAAATGTATAAAAACAAAGAAATTTGTGGTGAGTTATATTTTGATAATACAACATAATTTATTTGGAATGTTTTCCGTTTAGAGTACAGTTGCTGGTTAAACATTTTTCAGTAGCTTTTTGCTATTAAGTGGCCGTTAGTTGCTTTTTTAGGCACTGCTTACGGCCTTGATCAGATTGAATTTTAATAAAATATAAATATAGGATAATTTACTAAAAACTGATTATTTTTATCTTACAGTTAGCATGTCTTGAAGCAGTCGATGAAAACCCAAAATTTGCAGTGAAAAAAGGCCAGTTTTCTGCAAAATTTGAATCAACTGTAAACTATGAGCCCGATGAATATATTGAAATAACAGAAAAAGAAGCAAAAACAAAAGAATGTCCACCAACTCGAGCACCAGTCTACAACTGGATGACCGGTACTTTTGAATCAATCACATACAAGACAGTTTATTATTATTACACAAGAAAAGAATCAAGATGTTGTAGTCGGTGAGTATTTTTATATTTTTTTATATAACTATTTGATCTTTTTGTTCGACTTGAAATTCTGTGTACTTTTCTTTGTGCAATATCTGTCGCACAGTAATATAGCTTGATAATTTCGAATAAATCAAACTGGACGTATAAAAATTATAAGTAAATACATATAGTTCTTCTAACCGCTTTTATTTATATTTCAGATCTATGAATTTTACGAATATTCATCCTTCGTGCAAAGTTGTCAAAATCAGCAAATGCAGATCAAAATGTAAAAAAATCAAATCCAAAAAGGAAGTGTACCATGCCAATGTCTCTCGTTGGTTAAACATTTCTATACATTAAAGTCGAAAGTTCCATTTTTTTATTTCTAAGAAAAATCTCCTAGCATTCTTTGCTACTATTAACGAAATTAATTTTGAGATATATGAGCCATAGATAATTGTATATAATTGCTGCGATTCACCAACAGCTGAATAACTTCATCGACGATGGCTAAATGCTTGAAACGTTTAACCCTTTCCCTCTGCTAAATTATCACGAAAACATTAAATAGATTTTTAGTATATTTCATGTTCTGTTTTTTCTAACTATGCAATGTCTTTTTACTTTCGAGTATTTATTTGAGTCAAATAAAGAAAATTATACATAAGCAATTCAATTGTTTGTTGTGAGCAATATAGAAAGGACGGTGCGAGCTTAAATGTTATTAACCAATACAAAAATTTTCAAGTACATAGATGGTAGCACCCCATAATTACATAAATTAAACGAAATCATAGTAGGACAAAGAAACATTCTTGGGCGATATTCTAATCCGATATATCAACGTAGAATTGTCAAAGTTGTACGGCAACATCTTGATATATATTTTTTAAGTTTAGAAGAATGTTTGTGGAGGCATATTGTGTATAACGTTATATATTGCGCAGTGGTCCATCTGCCTGTCGATCTCACTAGGGCTCATCGATTCAATTCGTTGATTCGAATCGATTCGAAGCACGATATATTCGAATCAATCGTGAATTGTTCATAGGATAAAATACTTATTAAATGGTCCAGAATTTTTATTTTTAACAACAAAATGCAATCGATTTTGGTCAAATTTGGCCAAATATTTTTTGTCGTTAAAATTTGAAAATTGTTGCTTTCAGACCTGGAGTGTGAATTGAAAAAATACTATATAGCATAAATTTCTTGATTTTCACAATGAAGACAAGTTGTAATTGCAAAAATGGGATATTTTTTTTTACATCGAATTCGTCAATCGATCCTATTCGAAAAAATTATTCGAATTCCAAATGATTCGGTTTTGCCCAGCCCTACCTCCTACCTGGCAAAACAAGTTTTCCGATAGTCTATGACAGAAGATTTTTGAGAATTTGCTGTCATCATAACTTGTACGTACAAATCTCAATAATTTAGTAACCTCGCAAAAAAATTGACCTTTCTATCGAATATTATCCACGAACAAAGTTAGATGCAGTACCCGGAAGGAATCACCCTAACTGTAATAAAAATGCAGAAAAAATGGCTGCCTTTGGCAGTTATTTCGATTCGTCATATTTAAAGTAAAACCATGTGTTGGAAAAATGATCCAACCCTTCTTATATTCTTCTTATATAGCAGAAAGTACGTTAAGGTAATTCGCCGCTTCCCATGTGTCAGGACCTATACCGGTCATGCATACATGCAACTGAGCAAGTGTACTGAATTACTAAATAATTTACCGTTAAAGAGCGACGATCTTACAGTCGTGATACAACACACGCCGTTCGGCTAGCTTTACCCGACTTCGTATCTACCGATATCCCCTCAAGCCTTTGAGCTCTCTATTTGCCTTATAGCATTATTGTTTATGATTCATAATAAATGAGGATTATTAGATTCAAAATGAAGAACAAACTTATTTTCATTAGATTTACTCACACGTCATTTATATTTGACATAATTTTCGCAGGAAAGTCAAATTAGGATGTAATCATTTCTTCGTCCCATTATTCAAAATTTGAAAGACGCAAAATTTTTGCACATAAAAACACGCCCAAACGTCACGATCTACGCCTGCATTGCTTTGTGTTCATCGTGTTCACATACCTACGAAGCACCAACGTAAAAAACGAAACGAGTGCCCTGCGTTATCTTGCATAGCAAACTGTTCTGTTTCATGGGAAAAAGTAAGTAAATGCATGCAGAGCATTGCGCTTGCGTAAAACGCAAGTGTAAAATGAAACAAATCTAAAAAGCGCAACCTACGCAAACGTGTAGTGCAACCTTTACGCGGCGCATATGTGCGATCCATCATTTACTCAAGATTATCAAAAACATGTGTGCATAAATCATCTCTGACTGGATGTTAACGCGCATATTGATGAAAACATTACAATTTATTCAGCATGACCCAACAACGAGGGCACATAATTGACCTTTTATGATAAAAACATCCGATTCCTATATCTTGTGCCTATCCCTGCTAGTTTCTAAAGTTGAGAGAATTCACGTATACACGGAAGAATGATGAAACACAAAATACCATGTCCTCATTCCTCATTCTGTGGAATGAGAACACGATATTGACGATAATGACTTTATTGCAGAACTTTTAGTCTTTTAGTCATGTGCCAACAGTGTTAACCGGTGGGTCATTTAGTCGTTATTCTGTGCATGTTAGCGCATACAGGCGTATGTATTGCTACTAAATTCTTCAACACGTTAAATCCCTCGTTATAACATTTTCAGTTTCGATTATTTTATTTTTTTCTAATAATATCCTTGGCCAAATATTAATGTCCGATTAAATATTTTTAGTTTAATATTATTGATCTATTTAAGGGTTTACTGCCATTGCACTAAGATGGCACAATTCATTTTCGTTAAAGTGTTAAGACTGATAAATGATTTTACTATTGCCCAGAGTATATACCACTTACTGCTTTCAATTACAGGGCCTTTGATAATAGGGTGATCCACTCTAGGAAGTGGTTATCAAAAAAACTCTAGCTGTTCTATTTGGAATGTGCTCCGCAGGGAGTGCAGTTGCTGGTACTACATCACTGTAAAAAAAGTATTTCAAATACACATCGCGCTGCTATTCGGCTTACATAGTTGATAAAGCTTTTTATACCTATTGTAAATAGGTCAGTACACTTTTGGATTAAATATGAGTCACTGGAAGATGAACCACTGAGGAGCGTACCATTCGTGTCTCAAATTATTTCCAGAGTTTGCATTTCCTACATTGACTGAGCGCAGGATTATATTTTTGAAGAATATTTAATTCAAATAACGATATTGAACAACGTAACGCGCAGATTACATTTTTACATTACACTTTATCCTTTCGTCAGAATGAATTTTAGTACAATTTTCCTCCTAAAACCAAAACGGGCTTAAAAAAATATATCCATGTATGGATTTGGAGCATCTTATCAAAAACGACCATCGATGACAAAATATATACTTATCAATCTTGTGATCTCCCAAAATAAATCGCCTAATCATATAAATTAGGAGTGGCCAACAGACGGCTATTTATAAATGCCTTAATTTCGTTGGTGCGTTCTCTCGTTTTCCATAAAATTTTTAGAAAGACGAATGATGACTTTCCAGTTTTAAAGTAATGCTACCTTGACAATTTATTTTCTATATACATGATCATATTATAATAATAATTTTTGATAATGGATCAAGAATTAAGAAGTATTTTATATAAATGTAGTTAGTAAAATATTGGCCACTGATGGCCACATTAGTGGTCTATAATTTTAAAAAAGATGTGCAAGTAGTGTTTGTAACCTTAAATTTCAGGTAAAATTCTTGGAAATATTTGAATATAAAATTTAGAATATTGCGGGAGCATAATGAAAATAATTGATATTTGAGCAGGCTCATTTACTGTCGAAAAAAATTGAAAAAGGCGCAGGAAAAGAAATTTTAATGTAAACTGAATAACGTCATAAATGAATGAAAAAAGTTACTTGTCTGCAAAATCCTTTTAGCTAGATACAACTAATTTTTGGTTTTTAAGAGCTTCTATAATATATTATAACATAGAATCATTGTTTTTTAGATATATTCAAATTATTTTGCTCTCGTTTTCGATCTACTTTTATTACATATATTTAACAAATGACCCAAATACCATACAAACTAATCTGTTTGGTTTCTATTACCAACGGTGCGGTACAACTGTATTGCAAAAATCTCCAAATACCCATACCGTATATTTCAATCCTGACCTTTTTATAAAGAATAATATTGGTCGCTAAAATTTTTTAAATAGTGTTTAATAAAAAAAATTATAATTGTCCGATTCGTGTCAGTCAGAATAAATCGAAGTGTGTATTGCGGACATGTAATTAGCGGAAATCACAATACATGGACAGCTGACCGCGGGTGGATCGAAAATGATTGATCTTTTTGTCTGACTCGTGATTCTGCTAGCATATTTTTCTCTATTCCTCCTAATTTCAAGAAATGCAAGCATTTTCTCTCGGATCACAATTAATAGAGAGATTTCTTGTTCAATTTGTCTTTTCTCCCACTTTTCCTATGTGACGTATATAGCCGGAAGCCATAGAGACTCTATATAAGACTCCGATTAGGAATGAGGCAGATCACACCAAGTTATACCTTCGGAGCAAGCAGCAACAAAATTTGAAAAAATTTGTTTCCCAGAACTACGTGTAAAGGTATGTTATACAAATTTGATGCATTTACTATTATTATTACATATATGAGTATGCAGATGATTGAATTAAACTATTTATTTCAGATGAATTCTTCTATTGCAATTGCGATAACAATTTCATGTATGATTGCATATGTAGCTGGTGATTGTTTCAGACAAATTGGTTGTTCGGTCACAGAAGGAAACAATAAAGATTACAGAATCGGAAAAAGATGGAAACCAAAGTCAGATCCTTGTTATACTTGCAAATGTATAAAAACAAAGAAATTTGTGGTGAGTTATGTTTATATTTTTTTTATTTCTCATAAATCATATAATTTGTTAATAGGATGATTTGGTGTTCAATATTCATTTCATGTTTTACAGTTAGCATGTCTTGAAGCAGATGACGCAAAACCGAAATTTGCAGTGAAAAAGAGCAAATTTTCCGCAAAATTTGAATCAACTGTAAATTATGCTCCTGATGAAGATATTGAAATAACAGAAAAAGAAGCAAAAACAAAAGAATGTCCACCAACTCGAGCACCAGTCTACAACTGGGCGACCGGTACTTTTGAATCAATCACATACAAGACAGTTTATTATTATTACACAAGAAAAGAATCAAGATGTTGTAGTCGGTGAGTATTTATTTTTTAATTATTCGATTTTTGAAATATATCATCAATTCTCATTAAGGCTTTGACATAAATTTTTTATGTTTGTTGAAACAAAAGAAATTAAAACGTATTTGCCATAGTTTTATATGAATATATTTGGGGTCAAAAATAACGGACAAAATAATGAGAAGTTGGGAAATAACATTTTTGACATTTTTTCCACTTATATTACAGATTCATGAATTTTACGAACGTTCATCCTTCATGTAAAGTTGTCAAAATCAGCAAATGCAGATCAAAAGTTGTTAAAAAGTCAAATCCAAAAGAGAAATGTAACATGCCATTGTCTCTTGTTGGTTAAACACATGCTTTTTGTATAGTATCGCTCTATTTAGTATATGTCGATACACAGCATTCTGTTTTTATGTTGATGATGAACGTGCCAAATTTACATCTGATTAAATTATTCAAACATATACCATATAAACAATTTAAAAAATGATGTTTGCGATGTACGAACGGGAGATGATCTCACTTTGACGAAACCATTTATTTTTATGTCATACTTAACTTGCTATAGCTAAAATCGTTGTTTACTGATTAATTTTTTGTTCCCAAAAATATCACGAAACATTATTTATGTCTTTAATATAACTTCTATTTTTCCTATCTATGCAATATTGTTACTTTCCTGTTCTTGTTTGAAATAAACAAAAATATAATATATATATATTTATGTAAAAACAAACGCGGTTTTTCAGGTTATTTGTTTGTTGACATAGACATCGAAAGTTCAAACATTATAGTGACTGTGGGAAATTCCCTCTTGATATGGATACAGTCTTCAGATCCATCAAGTGTATTTTCACAAAAATAGCTATTTTTCTTGCTGAGTATAGTGTTGCGACTTCTATGGCCCAATGATACAGAATTGTTAGTTGTTATCTACGACCAGGGCTTGATAGAACCGAAACATTAGGAATTCAAATCTGATTCGAATATTTTTTTCGAATCGAATCGAATCATAAATTCCAAGTAAATAACAAATATCCCATTTCTACTATTGCAACTTGTCTCCATTGTGGAAATCAAGAAATTTATAATTTATAGTGTATATTTTCATTTCACATCCCATGTCTAAGAGCAACAATTTTTCATATAATAATGACAAAATATATTCGATTTTGGTCAAACTTGAATTGAAAATTGAAAATTCTAGGTCATTTAGCAATTTTGTGTTGCTATGAACGATTCACTATTGATTCGAATAAATTGCTCTTCGAATCGAACTGCCCAAGCCCCATCTACGACTCGATGCTATTTTTAAGGTATTTTATTAAACCATCAAACAGTTTTCAAAATCAACCAAGATTTTTCGAAATTCTAAATTTTACCACAATCGGTAGCATATAATCGTTGAATACTTGACGTGCCTGAACTGCGTGAAGTCGTCCATCTGTGGCTTATGCTTGACTTTCTTTGTAGACGCACGCCGTTCGGCACGCGTTATTTAATCTTCCATTTGCGACCCACTCAGCTATGCGAAGGAATTGCTATGGTTATCTTCTGAAAGAGTTATAAAGTTCTTTTAGTATTATTAGTACTTATCGCTCCCCTGTTATTCAAGAATGCGCACACAATTCAAACTAAAATGAATCATTTCAACGTACACACCTATATCAATGTTTGAATGATATACAGCCTCTTCCGTATAGTATCTATAAAAGTAACATTCTATCGGCATACAAATAGATTTTATGAACTTGATTCTGTTTTATTGCAAAAAAGTATTGAATTTTATTGTACAGCGAATATAACATTGTATACGCAGTACCACATGGGATTTGGCGTACAGCATGTCATTTTTAACTTGAAATAGTAGAATGTAGTACTATATATATTATATAGTAGTTGTAATAGAGTGTAGTGAGTGGTACCAGTGTACTATAGGGTTACAGCGTATTGTTTTTTTCATTTAAATTCGCCCTGATTAAGACCGTTAGCAGTGCCTGAGAGGAACTAGCTAACGACTACTTAATAGCGATATGGAAGATGTGGTAACGGCAACTGCACTCTTCACGAAAAACATCCCAAACAGAACTGAACCTCCACAGTAAAGTACAGTGAGTGGGATCTTCCCTGGGTGAGGTAAAACCATCTACCAGTTCTTCGCTTCCTTTTAGTCGCCTCTCACGACACGCCGGAAATACGATTACCATTTTGAAGTCCGTACCTTCAGGGCATAACGACTTCCTTATGAACTTTTAGTCGCTTCTTACAACACGCTGAAAATACGTTTACCCAATTCTCAATCCTGAACCTACAAGCAATGATAGGCAATTCCATTTGGTGGTTGGAATCGAACAAAACCAAAATTTTTGGACTGAGATAAAACAAAAAATTTCAAATTGACGATAAATTTTCAAATTTGACCGAAAAATGAAGGTATATATTTCAATACTTTCATAAATGAGCAAATATTAATGATAAAACGGGTCATTTGTTATTTATACGGACTTAACGATCCGATTCTAATCGAAAACAATATTCGAATTAGAATCGAATTCCAAAACCGCTTCCAGCCTTGAACAGAGCGAACTATTATGGAAAACAGATTCGGTTTCGTCCAGTCTTATACCTACAAAGCATGAGCTATTATGGTCTGCCTCGATTATTGACGCATGGTTTGAAAGTTGTTTCAAGGCACGCAAATTTTAGATATATTTTTGAACAAAAATAATTTTTAATCTGATCAAATGAAGTATTTACAGAAAGTATTGAAGAAATTGTCCATTCAATCAAGAATTATCATCAAAATTAATTTATTTTAATGGAATCTTGTTTTAACTTAGACGTGTTAATACTAAAAACGTTTATAAAAATTTTATATCCATATTTGGATATTCAGCATTTTATCAAAAACGACCATAGTCGCCAAAACCTACACTTATCAAGCTCATAATCTCCAAAAATAAATCTCCTAATTATATACACCAGGAGTGTCCAACAGAGGGTTATTTTTAAATTGCTCTATTTTATTTTTATCTTTTCTTGTTTCTCGATTACATTCCAACCAGATATTTTACAAAGCGTAATAAGAATCTCGTTTAGCAATTAATGAATTAATTTTTACATCGATGTAATCGTATTTCAACAGCAGCCTATAAAAAATGATTCATTTACTTCTTAACCACGAGTTAAATTATTAACCTCATTCAGAAGTACTTTTAATATATATATATTGTTGAATTGAGTTATCGCGCAAGTAAAACGGGTCTACATGTGTTTCATGCTTGACATAATATAATAATTGAAATGAACGAAAAGTGTGATTTTTATCATGAGGCGTGGACTTTGGCACATTGCGTGCAGGTTCGGAAAATTCGAATGTGAACTTATTTATGTGCTTGGTCATGCATTGTTCCACATATCTAGGAAAAACGTGACTCCCTCAGAAAAAATGATACATGCACTTGTATTTCAGCGCCAAATTGAAATACAAAAATAATGCATATGACGTCAGGATACGGATGAAATCAAAAATATAGATTAAAAAAGTACATTAAAATAACCACTAAGCTAATGAAATATTTTAATAATTGATCCAATATACATATTCAAATTTTTCGTTTTGATTTATTTTATTTTTAAAACGATATGCTTGAGAATCATTTCAACTATTACTTATTCCTCATTTTATGAAATGGTAGATGGTTTCAAAGTGGTAGACAATTTTACTATCGACCAAGGTCGATATCACTTACTACACTTCACTATGGTGAATCAATCGCCTTTGGGATATTTTTCTTTATAGAGTGCAGTTGCTGGTACTGCATTTAGTCGTAGTCTTTGTCATAGAAGCTGCCGTTAGTTAGATCCTTTCAGACGTTGCTTTCAGCCTTACAAAGAGCAAACTTCAATATCATATCAAAATGCTAAATAAAACTGATTTATTTCAATTAATTTTAG
The DNA here is from genome assembly GCA_963675895.2 of Styela plicata. Lineage (NCBI taxonomy): Eukaryota > Metazoa > Chordata > Ascidiacea > Stolidobranchia > Styelidae > Styela > Styela plicata. The sequence continues at coordinate 5,056,974 of OZ023150.1, forward strand.
AACACGTTTGCAAACGAGAATATTCAATCGAAATTTGCATTGCCGAACGGATCATTGAACCTTTTGCTAAACAACACGCCTGTTAAATATTAAACCTGTTAAATCATAAACCTAATTCTCATGAAAGTTTTACCAAAAATAGGTAATCGGCATAGTTCATTCTACAAAAAAATTATCTCATCAAAAATTTCATTTTGTCAAGTATGAGTAACTGCTGGACCGCGCCTCGGTGGCGCGGTCCAGCAGTGATTCTTACCTGACAAAACATATTCCACTCAATTTTCTTGGATAGGAACAGCCAGCAACAGGTCGAGTGAGGTCGGATTATGTATGGTGTCACGTAATTAGCGTATTGAACAACCTTGTCCTGGACACGGAAGAACGCAACGAACTTTCGACTTTCTCATCTGAAAGTGACACTTGTTTGTATTGCACCAGTCATCGTAATGAAAAAATTCTCGCGATTCACAATGAACAGAGGTATTAATTATTCTATGTGACTTTTCTCTTTATGTCTCGTATGTGACGCAGGGCCGGAAGCGGTCCGAACTGTGTATATAAATGTCCAATTCGGAGTAAAGCTGGTCATATCAAATTCAACCATTTAACGATTATTAAACTTGGGGAAATATTTGCTCGTGCCTCGTCAATTCTACCTTCAAAGGTATGTTGTATAAAGTTTATGTAACTATTTTTATTATTGCGTACATGTGTACCTCTCATATGGGCGGATCACCCTGAACATGGTCCTTGAAACTGCGACATGTTACAGACAAACAGGGTTAGTGTAGTTGGAAAGATGGAATCTACACCCTAGGTTGAGTGGTGGTCATGAATTACCGAGTGAGACTATCTGGGAATAGAACACGAGATCTTCCACCCGCAATACCAACATTATAACCACTAAACAATTTCGGTTTATTAACTTTATATATTTTTTCAGATGAATTCTTCTATTGCAATTGCGATAACAATTTTATGTATGATTGCATATGTAGCTGGTGATTGTTACAGACAAATTGGTTGTTCGGACACAGAAGGAAAGCAATAAAGATATATAGAATCGGACAAAGATGGAAACCAAAGTCAGATCCTTGTTATACTTGCAAATGTGTAGCAACAAAGAAATTTGTGGTTAGTTATATTTTAATATTTAATATATTATCGTTATTAATAAATATGATGATTTAGTATTTATTATTCATTTCTTACTTTGCAGTTGGCATGTCTCGAATCCGTCGATGAAGAATCTAAATTTCCAGTCAAAAAAAGCATAATTTCGGCAAAACTTGAATCAACTGTAAATTATGCCCCAGATGAAGATATTGAAATAACAGAAAAAGAAGCAAAAACAAAAGAATGTCCACCAACTCGAGCACCAGTTTACAACTGGGTGACCGGTACTTTTGAATCAATCACATACAAGACAGTTTATTATTATTACACAAGAAAGGAATCAAGATGTTGTAGCCGGTAAGTAAATTTTGACTTAATCAGAAAAATACAGCAGAAAATACTTTTTTTATCCTATTTTAATTTTTTGGGTAGGGGGTGGGGGGCAATTTTTATTACACAATCTTGATTTAGCGAATACATGGCAATGTAAGTATTCTGTGACACTGTGAAGACACACAATTCTGAAACATTATGAGGTTAATAAAAACAAAAACAAGAAATGACAAAATTTCGCAACAAATATAATAAATTTTTCATCTTTTTTTACAGATTCGTGAATTTTACAAACATACATCCTTCATGCAAAATTGTCAAAATCAGCAAATGCAGATCAAAAGTTATGAAAAAATCAAATCCAAAAGAAAAGTGTGACATGCCAATGTCTCTTGTGGGCTAATTTGAGTCGTTGATTATCAAAACCTATCAATATCAGTATTCTATTTTATACGGCAAACTTTATATTTTAAACCAATTTAACGTATTTATAATTTACGGAATCATAATTTGTCTTATGTCAATTCGACACTCATTTTTAAAAACGATTTATCAAGTAAAGGCTAATAATGTAGACATTATTAGCCTTTACTTGACAAATCGTTGTTAAAATTTTGTTTGGTGAACTTTTTAAATTTCCCCGTCGCAATATTACTATGTATTGCATTTATTACATTTTTATTCACTATCTATGCAATATTATATTATCCTCCTTTATGCTTTTTTAAAATATCACCATAATAAATGAAAAAAATGAATATCCGATTTATTTATTCTTCTAAAGTTTTTACAAAGCTTCGAAGGTTCGAATCGAATGTAGTAAAATAGCTTGAAAACGGGGCTCGAAAGAACGATTTAACACGTCCAAGCATCGAAACACCGGTTTTGCATTTGCACCGCGCTGTGCGGGAAGTGTAATTTTTGTATCGTCATTCTTGGTATTTAGCGACACCTGGTGTCAATAATGTATCTCCTAATTTGAGCCAAACTTTCATTTCTTTATTGCGGCCTACGCCATACATGCACTGCAGCGCATGTTACAGAAATCCTTGTCATGTCACGTTTAACCGCACCACATCGTGATTTCTTTTGAAATTCATTTTCTCTCTGCATTTTAATCACATTGCGTAAAAATTAAATGAACATATAAAAATTTTATCAAAATTTTTCACGTCGTCTAAAAATAGTACATTTTAATCGCCCAAAAAACTATTTTAATCGCCTGAAAAATAATTTTATGTTCCTAAATTAACTCTAATTTATACGCTTGTCTGTCATCAATATAAATAGCTAATCAAAAACGTCATCAGACTGGACGGCTTGTCCGTTGTTTAAGTTGCTCGGTTGATTGTTGCTAATATGGAAATCGTGATCGAAAAAGTTAAAACTCTAAATACGCGTTCCTTTTAGGCCATTGAAAAGTATATTTGCAGACAGGAGAATATCAAATTAATCAAAAATAGGGGACGAACTACATTGTAAAAAAATGCTGTAAAATTAACGCTCCTTCACAGTAATTTTATGAGGTGATTATGAAATCAAACTACCAAATCAACGTTTTTAGTTCAATTATGCGCTGTTGATGGAACGCACCTCCAAGGATGAGAATTATGTAATTACTGGGAATAAATAGTAAAGTTTCTGCACATTTGTCGCAGTGTATATATAAATACATGGAATTGTAACCTGGAAAATGCAAATTGGTTTATATTAATTTCGAGATTCGGATTCATGCGGATTCAAACACTCACTTACGTGATTCAATGTATAGTCCGACAACAACTTTTGTTATTTAATGTTTTCCGATTTTAAATTTCTTTTGAACAATTTCATTTACAAATTGACAAACGCATTCTGTCAAGTATGAGCCACTGATTGATTGGCCTAGACGACACAAGTTTTTTTATTTGGAAAAATTACAATTAACCACGTGCTGAATTTTCCGATCAATCTTCTGATTGATTCAGATTTAGAAAAATTCGATTCGAAATCATATGTTTAGAGATTGAATTCAAAATATAAATATCCGAAAGTTGAATCAGTGGCATCAACACAATTTTACCGTTTTCACTTTAAAATATCACCAATAAGTTTTACACCATTTTTTTTCCGCACTTCACCAAACTCTCTTGAACAACATTCCCGTGATTCGGTATTGGACCCCGCAACGAGCAAGAGCAGCGGAATTGAATGATACGTCTAAAAAGTTGTGTTCGAGCTTTTAAGACATGAATATATTTTTTTTCCATACGCCTCTTAATTTTGTTTGCGTATAATATGAAATTCGCTTTGTTATGGGCTAGAAAATTTATATTCTACTTACAGAGGCCCAAGGGAAGATAATTGATTTTATGCGTACCAAATGGTTGTGATAGAAAAAACGTTCTTTGATTATTTTATTCAATTTTGCAAGCGCTTTTTGAAAGTGGAAGTAAAGTAACTGATTGCTTAGTGAATTTACATAACGCCAACCAAGGAAGATATTTAATCGTTTTAAATATTCTCGTGCTCGCACTCAGTCTATCTAAGTAGAAGTATGTTTTGACATCAAGATTAAATCCTGCGTTTCAGTAGAATAATTTTTTCAATATTTTGGAATCTAATCACTTATAATATGAGGGGCACGTTTTCCTGATCGTCAACCTTGAACACCCCCCCCCCCCCCCCCCCCACCCCTCTACTTATCTATCTAACTCTTTTGTTTTATTCATAATATCAAAACTTCAATGAATCAATACTCTGTTTTCCAGTTTAGTATGAAGTTAATATTTTTAAAACATTAAAAATAAAATTATATCATTACGAAACGTATTGCATTTAGAACATTAAAAAGGAAAAAATATATTACAAATACCAAAAAATGCATTCAAAAAATCGTAACATATATCTACAAAACTTAAAATTTACTAGCGTATTTCACGTATCTTGATCACTTACAAAGTACATGAAAATGCTAGTTCATTTTACGAACAGTTTTACAGTGTTAATACAAGTTTATCAAATCTATCTCCCGAGAACATTGTATGGTTCTGTGCATAGTTCACTGGGATTGTCTTTTTGTACTATTCTCGATTTACACTCGCCAACTGGCACTGCCATACATGACTCATGTATATTGTCGTAGGAATCAAACCTGAAACATAAAAATATAAATAAATAATGGATCAACTTTACTAATATTTTTCAATTATAACATGTTTCAATATTAGATTGTTTTAACCTCAATCAGAAATCCCATTTTGCCAATCATTAGCCACAGATGAACCGTGCCTTGTCGACTTATGATTGAAAAGGAATTTTGGGCAAAATTTTCTCAATCGATAAACAAAATGGCGTACTCTTGTTGATATATTACAGATTATTCGTAACATACGAGAAAATCACAGGAGTTATAAAACTAATTTCCCAAAATATTCCGCTCTTTCAAAAAATTTGGTCTAAGCGATTCAGTCTTCTCTATGATATTTACCACGTAGAGTGTGGTTTGTGGTACTACATTTTAAAGTAGTTCAGCCATATAAGTTGTGACAGTTGGTTGACTTTTTTAGGCCCTTCTTCCAGGCCAGGCCAGGCCATGCATACAAAAAAAAATATTCTCAACAGCGTACTCTAGCGACAACAAAGAACGGACTGTTTAACCAACTTAACTTGTTACGAGTTAACTTGCAGTTTATGTTTTTTTCGTGCAGCTTCAGAAGCTTTCTTTAATGAAGTAAAATCATAGGGCATGCGCTAATTCAACTAGGTATTTATTTTAAATTAGATCATTTTTATTTTATTATAGCTTCAACTCGGAAATGCACAAAAAATACCGCGGAGATCAAGTAATTTTATCATCTTACCTGCTACAACAATGCGTTCTCTTATAAGTGAAGAAATAATAAATATTTTGATAAGTAATCGATTCTAATTCTTGAGTATCTGGGTTGTAGGTAGGCATAGGTAACGGATTGCATGTTATGTTTGCTGCTTCTTCTTCGGGAATTTCAACTTCTTCAGCCGGGATATAAGATATTCGTCCATATTCAGCTGAATATTCTGATTTTTTAATTTTTATTGTATCAGCTATTATTTGACAGCCGAGCTGAAATAGAAATGGAATTTGAAATGAAATAGTTAGTACAGACAAAACTGGCAGGGCAAGCGAAACTAACGAATTAGCAGTTCGACTCGAAGATAAGAATCGATTCGAACGTATTTTGTGGAGTAATGTTATCATTATAAAAGTGATCGGAAGAGACCATAAGTCCGATGTTATTGCCTTAGTTGTTTAAATCCAGATTGTAACACTATTGTTTCGAATTAGTTGATGATTTATAACCTTGCTCAAACATAAAATATTGATTCGTATATTCAGAAAAAAATAATGATATACGTCAGAAAATTGGGTCCAAAATCTTTTTTCAAGTATGAGGCAATGATGCATCGAGTTGACTGGAACCATGTGTGACTCGTACTTTACGAATCGTATGGATTGGAGAATTGGAATTGAGCAAGAGAGTGAAAAAAATACCAAATTTTGAATCGAGTTGAATTTGCGATTCAAAATACGATTTAAAATCAATTTATGAACTATTTTGAATCATTATTATCATTAAAAAAAACTAATTTAACTTATTTATCAAAAATTAATCCTTACCACATATTGCTTTGATTCGTAACATTTACAAGTGTAGCAAGGACTCCATTTTGGCTTCCATCTATAACCATCTTTATAAGTTTGAAGTGTTGTTGCGTCAGTACATCCCGGAAACTTGAAGCAATCTGACGATACCCCAACAGCCAGACAAGCAACAGACAAGGCAAGGAATGTCGGGATGTTCATGTTGACAATAGGAATGACGGAGAAATATATTTAAAATATTTATATAAAACTAAAATATAAATGTAAGATATATATGATGATTTATAAAAATGGATATAATGCATTTTGATTGGCTGAGCGTCTCATTTCAATCAGATATTTTACTTCGCCAAGCATGTGTCACAGATGAATCGCGCTTATTCGGCGCGATCCATCAGTGACCCATACTTACTGAAAGATGTTTGGGCAAAATTATTTGCATTGGACTCATAAGAACTCAATTGAATTGAGGCTGCGTAAGAGATTTCGCATCCACTTTGTAACAAACACAGAATCAAATTTGACTCAAATAGAATTCCACATATATTGTTTCACAATCCCCACATCTATAGTTTGATGAAGCCTTTTTTGTGACTGTGACTTTTTGGTCTTTATTTAGCGACTTTTATACTTTTTAAACAATAGCTTTCGGCAAAATTGTGTTATTCGATGTACGATCGTTATCTTAAGGTCGGGTGTGTAATATGCAACCTATTACGTCAGACGTATTTCTCTCTTGAATCAGCAAACGACCAGAAAAGATTAACTTAGCAATAATAACAATATTGACAATAAAATAGACATGTGAGCGCTAACGCGAAATCCCATTAAACAAAATATGGAATAGTAGATATATATACATATATGATTGAAAGTTTTGGAAAATTTTTAGAATACCTGTAAAAAATATCCCTTTCTCCACTAGTCCATATTTTGTTTGATATCGCATTTTTGCTAGATTATAGTTGTTAAACATTTTGTTCATGTTGTTATTGGCAGGAACAAACAATTTCGTGAGAAAACTTTTGAATAACCTCTTCAAATTTTGAACAATGTCTTACTTGAAACGTTTTTCATTAAAAAAGCGTTCGGGATAACTCATTCGTGACATGTAATATATCTGTCTCGAAACGTTAAGTTGAATGTTGTAGTCATTAGTTCGATTTGGTTGAGTTCTTTTTTGTAGCTCTCGCCATTTTCAGTACAGTAGGCATAAAAATACGTTTGTTTCGCACGTAGTTAAGGTTTTGTTTCAGCATGTAAATATTGTCTCGAGTGTTTCTCGGTATGCCGAATGAAACATGCTCAAGTCGCATCCTGTTGTTTATGCTTTTGATGACATCGCGTAAGAAATTACTTGGTTCGTTATTTTTATGTTCTTTTCCCGTCCTTGATTAGAAAGAATTTAAAAAATAAAATGAAAAAATAAAATAAGGAAGTTAATTTAGATTCAATAATCAAGGTCGATTATATAATCATATTCGTTTTTCATCTTGCAAACTCACCTGAGACGTAATGATTTACTATGCTTCACTATATAGTGGTACGGTTTTGTATAAATTTCAATTTTTTTTTTTCAATTTAGAGTGCAGTTACTGGTTTTGATGTTACACATATTTATTATATATGAGTAGTCAACATAATTTGTCACATAGTTTTAGAAGATAGGATACAACTTCATTTTTATCCTAAGTGAGAAAAAAGCTGAAAATGCGGCTTAGGTATATGGCGAACTACGACCTCACGTGCAGACATCAGTTCCGAATTCTGCAAAGGTTTTGGGCTTATCGCATTTCTCATTTTTCTGTGCATGGACTTGGATTCACCCGCCTCAAAACTCTACCTTTGTAATACATTTATGCTAAAAATAATATAACGAAAAAATATACATAATCATAATTATTTATAATGATAGTAATAAAACTTTCAACCCCAAAACGTGTATGACTTCATTAGTAGCGATATCGACGTCTCGAATGTCGCTGTCACTCCTTAGATAGAGATCAAAAAGATTTTGTGAGTCATTTTTAAATGTGGCGGAATTATATATTTATAATGTAAATTTTTATTAAAAATTCTGGGACATTTGTTTCCTATATTGCCCAAGTATGAGACACGGGCGCATGCTCAGAAAAATATTCCATTATCCCTATTTTGTCAAGCATGAGTCACTGATGGATCGCGCTTGGACAGCGCGATTCCTCAGTGACTTATACTTGACAAAACATATTTGGCTAGCATATTACTTTTACTAGTTTCATTTTTTTTTCGTAAATTCACTTCCTTTATTGAATCACGTTACAGAATATTTATTGAAAATAGCACACCGTTAAAAAGTCGTAGTCGTAAATTGGCATATAAATTTGGACATACATTAAATGTGAAAAAATTTTGAGGTTTTAGGTAATTTTTTCAAAGTTAGCCACATAATTTCTTTTACATTTTTGAAGTGTTAACTTTGACGTATAGGATAGGCTAAACAAGTAAATTTCGTGGAATGACTAGGCCTACTTATGCCAAACCGATGATATCAAGTAATATTTCTTACAAATTTTTATTTTTGAAAAATTGATATTTCAAATGCGTCAGAGAAAGCTTAATTTGCATATATAGCATGTTTTTGAAAATTCCTCAACCAAACGTATTTAAGCCCACAAAAAATATGTTTAAACGAGATTTGTCGTACATACGTCACTGATGATCCAACAGTTCTGATGCGATCCATCTGTGATTAATGCTAATCAAAAAGAAATATCAAATTCAGAAGACATGGGGATTGCCTGAATAAAGATATACTTTCAAAAATTCAACATGCTATCGTCTATGATTTAAGTATTATTTCAAAAATTGTAAGATTATTTTTGGGTTTGTTGGTGCGGTCTTTAGATTTGACTCTAACGTATTTCCTGCACATCGTGAGGAACGACTAAAAGGAAGTAACGAAGTAGTAGAGAGGATCCATCAATACCCAGGGTAAATACCACTCACTACACTTCAATATGTATAGTGGTTCCTTTCTGCATGAGATTTTTTCACGTATGGCGCAGTAATTGGTTTTACAATCCACTATATTTTACCATTCTAGTGGTTGTTGGTTAGTTATCTTTTGATATTACTTACTTCCGGCTTTTCCTAGTGTTGTCTGGAACTAATTTAAAACCAAAGCTCAAACGTATGCGTTTTTTTTCAAACATCGAGCATTGAAAGCCTTAACCAATAAACATATTTTCTCACAGACACCGCGAGCAGATTATATAAAACAAAAATGTCAGAAATAATGGAAATTGTCAAAAAATACACATTTCGGTGTTTTTTTGCGTGCCTGACGAAAATCCTAGTTTTGCAATTACGTAAAAAAATGTGCTTTTTTCGTAAAAAATTAAACGAAATCATATTTTGAAATAACTTCTAAAAACTCATGAGTGGGTTGGCTTTGAAACTATAGATGTTAAATATTTTTATATTTTGACAGTATTTGATTTAAACTGTTTTCTTTATTGTATCATCTCCCAATGTATGTGATTCACGATCTGATAAAAAATATTTTTTTAAGCATAAGTCAAAGTTGGACCGCGCCGCAGTGGCGCGATCCATCAGTGACTCATACTTAACAAAATATGATTTGATGAAATTTTGATTGGGCATTTCTATGAGGCTCATCAATAAATTTATCATTCGAATTAATCGTAAATCGATCAACGAACAAAAACTAAATAAAATGGTCGAATTTGACTAAAATGGTATTGTATTTTGTCGTCAAAAATTGAAAAAGGGGTAGTTTTTACTCTTTGGCGGACGCAGTGTGATTGGAAATACCTCGCCTTCAAATCTGTTTATGCTGATAGCAGTAATTCGCAACTATAATTTTCTTAATTTATGGTGGGGACAAAATGATTCGGGTTTGCATAGCCCTGCCTCGTACGCGATATTTTAATAGTAATTACATGAAAATGAAATTGCTTCTAAAGTTTCGATGTATTCTTGGCGTCATTAAACTGGCTAAAAGTTATCGTACAAAAATTATTTTTATCGAAAACGAAACATAAAAATCGTCATTCCATTAACATTCCACATGTTATCTGTTGTGAGCAATCTTTAACAACATTGGTGTGTTATGTACGCAATTAATAAATCTAAAATTTTTTTGTGTTATCCTTATGAAAACTGATAGCAAGTAATCGAATACTCAGTAGTAATAATTCTGAGAGGATACTTACAGAGTGGGAAGTGGCAACATAGTTTATGATTGCTGTTAAAAGGATTTAAAAATCGACTCGTGACTCGAAAATACACGACTCGACTTGGTCCAGGGCCTTGTTCAAGGTGTTTCTCGGGTCGACTTGACCTTCGACAGGACCTGGATTCGTTCGGCTTACACTGGAATTCGAAAATTTATGGCTTTGGTCGATGCATGATGTAACGGTATAAATTATAGTTAATGACGTACTTTGGTGATTGATATCTTTACCATGTTTACCTTTTTAATATGAAATTTTTACCACGTATAATATGTTGTGCAAACATAAAGTGATTAATTGCACACGCATGACTTTGTTTATTGTAAATGGTGGCGTTTTGGTGCATCGGTCTTTTTTTCAAGTTGATACAATATATAACATAACAAAAGTTGCAGAAGTTGCAAAATCGATACCACCAATGGGCATATTATACTCAATAACCATAGACATAAATGGAGATCCGACATTTATTTTTAGTTCCGCAGACGACAATAGAGGTTTTTCGTCCAATTCAAGCGAGCCTCAAAGATAGTTACCGAGATATGTTTTAAGAACAAATAATGGAAAACCACAAGTTCTATCATACATAACCTAAGCAGCATCTTCCAGCAATTGGAATATATTGTGTTTTTGGCGACAAGAAGCTCGTGGCACCAAATCTGTTAGGCGGGATAATTGAGACGATTCGGATATAGTGTGAAAGTTTTTTCAACTAGGAACCCTTAGACTCGGTAACACCAAGGCGGTACATTTAAAAGATAATTAAAACACCATGGAAATGTAAAAACACGTCAAGATTTGAAGTGAGCAGTTGAGCAGTGAGCAGAAACTTTCCGAAATCAAACAAGAGCTGTTGACAGCATACTTTTGGACCAAGTTCTAGATAGGTACTTGTCTTGAGTAAGTATCTTAGTCTGTAGGGCTGGGCAATTTACTTCGCTTCGAATCACAACTGTTTCGAATCTGTTGTCAATCGGCGATAAGATTAAAAACCTTTAAAAATGCAATGTAATTTTCATACTTTGCAGATGAAAATTTAACGAAAACATTTGTGATTTCGGCAAAACTTTTTTTTGCTGTCAAAAAGCGACTGTGAATTAAAAGCAAATTATTGCTTGCAGTTTGTCTTTATCATTATAAGTGAATTTATAGATGGATGTAGGCTTCGATTTTGTTTATAATTGAGGCAAATTATTTTGTTAAAATCCCGAAATTTGCTATTTGTAAGAATTAGCGAATCGACCCGATTCGAAAAAAATATTCGTATCATATTCGAATTCCAAACTATTCGGTTTAGCCCAGTTTTCAAATTAAAGACATCAATTTCAAATCGCAATAAGAAATTTTCGTTTGATGCGTTCGAAGTTTTTTCATGCATTAGCCACAAAAGAACTACGCCCCAGCGACCAAGGCTTAACAAAACACGCTTTTTTGACTTGTATAATATATTATATGTGTACTATCAGGTAAAATCAGAACACAAAGTTTTAGAAAGATCAGAAATATATTTAGATACTTCATTAGAATATACTTGAACACGACTTTGCATCAAAAATATCCACTTATACATAAACAAATATATTTATAATAGAACGTTGTTTATCAATTTTTAAAAGCAGACAAGGCGTTGTTTATATGTGAGAAAGTCACGTTATAACCAATACAACGGAAATCCATTGTCTAGAAATAAACAACAGATAAGCGGAAGCGATAATATTGAATTCGCATGTTTTGTTTAACCCGTTTTATCGCTATTTTAAAATGGATGTAACCATTAAAGTTGGAAAATTTCTATTTCGTGTCAGAACATTATTATTTCAATATTTTCGAATGTACATTCAATAGAGAATGTACAACTATACAATATTGATGTCTAGGAGGTTCATAATTCCGTTCTCCTTTTAACAATATCAGATTTTGGGAATTTCAACTTCTTTTTAGAAACATGTTATATTTTCAAACAAGAACATAAATTTTCGATGCACATTGGGCTATGCAAACGGAATGATATTTTTGTTGAAAGCTTTTGAAATCTTACTTCAGTCAGAATTTGGTGTTTTTTTAAATGACATTTCTACGTAGACGATTTCGCAGTCACCCAGAGCTGATACCGCTTAATAAACCTAATCAAAACGGTTAGTTCTATTTGAGATGCTTCCCGCTTGAAATAGAGTTGATAGTTTTAGGCTTCATTCTGTAGTAACGCTTTGCAATATGTCCGTTAGTTTCTTTTAGGCCCTGATCACAATCTTCTCCGTATCAAATATTTGGATTTGCAGTTTTCACGTTAGACCTTACGCATTTTATTGGCACCTATCAATTTGAGCGCACAACCACTCATAATTGCCACTCACGAATTACTCGTGATTAGCCTTATTAAGTCATAAGGCTAATATTCAAGTTTAACATCTGTCTTCAAACAAAACTTATTTGGAATTGAAAACAATCGATTTGGTCCAGTATTTTAAAACATAGTTTTCAATTAGGGGAAACTTGTGTGACGTGATCTATCTGTGGCTCATACATGGAAACAAAATTTTTTCCCTGGGGAAAGAAGATTACCAACACCATCGCCGACATCCACGAAAGCATGAGTTGATAGACATTTCACAAATCTTTTTGGCCAATACGGCGAAAGTCTTTCCAATAATAAAAATATTCAAAGCCAATCCTAAAAAATGACTAATGTTTACACAATATTGCTGACTATCTTGATTATATTTAAATTTAGCTCATCTGCGCCATGCTGTTCCAAATCAAATCACCTCTGGCTGGTACGGATTAAAAATTATTTTGAATAATCGGGACAATCGAGATATCCTGGGAAACGAAAAACGTCAATTGAAAATGAGTAAATACTCTGGAATTTAATAAAAAAAAACTTATAATTTAGTGCTCTGTGTCTTTACATGGCTCATGGATGAATCACGCTCAATTCATATTTTTATCTATAGCTCATGCTAAAGAAAAACTAGATTTTATTTATAAATTAGGTAAAATTTTTGAACGACTCGGTAAACTTAATATTAATAAGATTTACCGATCAAAAGAGTCTGATTTTCATTTTCGGACCCATTTTTTATATTTTTTCGATTCTATCGTGAAATACGCATACCTAAATATGGGAAATGATTATTATTTTAAAACATATTGTATCTCAAAATGGCAAAGAACTGGGTGATTCAATTTGATGATTCGTATCGCTTCGAAGAACAATCGCCCCGAATCAGTGGTGAATAGGGCTGGGCAAAACGGAACCATTTGGAATGTGAATTTGATTCGAATAATTTTTTTGAATCACGAATTTGATGTCAATAACAAATATCCCATTTTTACTATTACAACTTGTCTTCATTGTGAAAATCAATAAATTTATAGTTCATAGTGTATATTCAAAACACACTTCATGTCTGAGAGCAACAATTTTGGTCAAATTTGACGAAATCGATTGCGTTTTGAAGTTATAAATGAAAATTCTAGTTCATTCAATAAGTATTTGTTCTTATGAACGATTCACGATTTATTCGAATATATTGTGCTTCAAATCAATTGGGATCACCGAATCGAATTGCCCAGCCCCAGTGGTAAATCGACTAAACATTTTCGACTTACGGCTATTTTTTCTGCCCGCGATGAACAAGCGTGAATTGAAAGTACAACACATGCATAACAAAACATGTTTGATAAACATGCCCGGCTCCGTGGCTTAGTCGTTAAACGCGATCGTATTGTCCGTAAGTCAAAGGTTGGATGCTTTACCTCTTCCCCACCGAGCGTGCCCCACTTTGCGGGTAGCTCTGCCATAGAACAGATACACAGTCACCATAAAGGTCCGAGCCTAACGGACAGTAGGTTCACGCATAGGAAATAAAAAATAATACGAAAACCCTACAAAAATTATGTTTCATAAACATTGTTTCAGCTAGATTGAATCTGGAACTTCTCTGAAATGTCTTTGAACCTCATTTTATTTTATTATTATTATTTTTGAACGAGTTTGGTTATCATTCTGCATGAAAATAAAATTTGAAGAAAATATTTTGAACTATGTCAACTATTTAATATCAAGCATTAATCATACATCCAATCTAAAGTGGAATTTTTTTTAAATTATCGGAACACGATGACTAAGAAGATATCTATGAAATATACGAACCATTGCATAAAAGAATTTTAAAGAAGTTGTTATGAAACCAAATATTTGTTTAATTTATGTTATGTTTTTTTAAGCAGGATTTGGAATATACTGGAATGCAATATGAAAATGCTAAATCATTAAAAAATGTAGTACAGCAACAATGTGTTAGAATATTATAATGTAATTTTATTTTAAAAATGTTTTTGTGGGACCACATGTCTCTAGAATCTCGTTCCATCCCAGCGCGGTTCATCTGGAGACATCGCTGACAATATAAAACTTTTACTGATGGAGATATGACATATCTTAGTGCATAATTGTTGAAGTATAGGGTAAGTATAAGAATATATGATTCGATATACGTATAGAGTTGGTCCCAATATTCGATTTCCTTGATGATAGAACAGTCCTTAAGGGTATTTTTCTTTAATTGTCTTCAAATAATAAAATGAAAAGTAGTGAAAGAGTGGATACTGTGGCAATAAAAACGTTTTGGTTATATGTTTTTGTAAAAGAATTGCTACATTATTTTCCCAAAGCCCAGGGCAGATCTCACCCACTGCACTGTATTATAGCGGTTTACTTTTATTAAAAATATTTTACGCTCAAATTACAGGTGCTGGAGCTAGATTTCCAGTAGTTCCTTACCATATAAGTCCTCGCTCGTTTGTTATATTTTCGCTCCCCTTAGAGTGAATTAAAAAACAGCCGAGGATGAATCGCACAGTCCTGGACTGGTCCATTCCAAGTAGGAATTCAAGTAGGAAAAACAATCCCAAAACATTCTTTACATTTGCCTGTTTGAGTTCATTTCATTCAATTTTCCCCGTGATTTGATTCACTTTTTCTATCACTGCAAAGATCTGAATGCGATAAATATCACGGGTTTCATGACGTAAAAGAGTCGTTGCCCAAAATATCAAAGTTTATTCAATTTTATTCTTATCCCAATCAGAAATCTTATTTTGCCAAGCATGAGTCACATATGGACAGTGCCTACGCGACACGAGCCATCACGCTTAACAACACATGTCGGATGGAAATGTTTCTTACTAAGGCTCATTATGAAACACCTCTTCGCACACAATAATAAGAATTATTGCAAGCAACATTCACTACGCACTCGCACGTATGTGCATCCTTTATAGCGGCGTCATTTACAACCATATTTGGAATCGTGCTGAAGTCATAATATTCCGTTGATGGTTACTGGCAATTAATGGTTAGCCGCAGGAAATTAAAAACTTCCTTATCTGATATGAATAATAGGTAAGTTATCATATTTCAACCACTATGTCCTTTTGCGACATCAAAGATAGAGAATCTTGAGAACAATGCCTCGTAATTTCTTGTACACTTTCGCAAGCCTATTTTGAATTACAATCGAAATATACTGTGTTTTTTTCTAATTACTTTAAACTTGAAAAAAGTGACTCATCTGTTTTTCGGAAAAGCTTTTTGGATCGGTTTCAACTTAAAAAAATTGTATTGAAAAAATTCCACCAACATGTTCGGATGAACTTGATAAGTTACCTCAAAGATTTATCTATATCGAATATTGCTGCCACTAATAATCACCAAATTGGGATTATTCTTTTTAATCATGAAGATTACACAGGGAAATCAACGACAATAGTGCGAGTGAATAATTCGTGGGTCGCACTAGAGTCGCCTGTTTCAACGACTTGAAGACGCGACTCGATAAGAACTTAGCCCGAGTCTGCAATCACCTTTTGAAAAAACAAGTTGTATGTCATTACGTGACTCGCCAGAGAAAAACGCGCCTAAGGATATAAAACATGCAATGTACCCTATTGTGAAATTTGTATTCAATTACCTATACAATAATGATGATTATAATTGTGTACTTATGGAGTGAAAAGTAGCAAATCGATCTGTCGTTGCTGTTGAATAGATTGAAAAGAAATCAATTTGTGAGTTCACAACCTGTTAAAATTGTAAATACTACTATCCACGAGAAAGAAGACACCATGTCCTTCGCTAAATCTGTTATGAAGATGATATCCCACATAACCACACTGTTAATGTACTTGTGTAGGTTTATGTGAGACCGCTACGTACGCAGCCGAAAAAATAGGATAACAAATTTCAAAATTCCGTAATAGAAGTATTCTAATTCCCAGTATTCTATCTCGCACTTTTTTGTTATTATCGACACTCATTTCAAGCGCGTTAATTGGAGCAAAATGCTATAGCATGCTATCACATGGCAGGGTTGGTCGTGTTGAAAAGACGAAATTTCATCTTTATAAAATGGAATAGAATATACGGAGATGGCATATTGCAAAATACGACCTCGCATGTATATTGCAAGTCCTTCAATTTGATTGACGCTATTTATAGAAATTTGTTGACCTCGGCAACTAAATATAATATTAGAAGTTGGTTCAAATGAATTTAAATTTACTATCACGAGACGAAAGTCCACATCAAAGCTGTTGCCTTGTTGTTACCCAGTAATCACGGCACAAATAAATTTAGTAGAAACAGGCATCTGAAGATAAACTGCTTGCGAAAGTTCTTCCACGGTTGAGTAGGAAGAGTGCAATGCGTAGCAATCACCACCTCTAAAACACGTAAAAATCTGTTAATGAGCTAGAACCCTTCCACGGGCGATTTTTGTAAAAACGATCTTTATTTTGTTTCATTATGGAGGTAATCGTCACTCCAAAAACGCAGGCTATTGTAGGTAGGTCTACACATTCTTTCAGTCAAAACCCCCTAACCAATCACCCCCTCCCCAATAAAAACTCATTAATCAGCATTTAACAATACATGTAGTAACAATCTTTTCTTTTTTAATTATTTATTTTCAATTAATTATGTTTTCTGGCATATATGAAAAACATAGGGCCTTCCCCTACTCTAAAAGAACCACTTTTGACATCAATTTGCTCAGATCGAGTCAGTTTTTTTTAAGGTCGTAAAAGGACTTGATTGAGTTAATATTTTTGAACTATACTTCAAAATGTGTTGGACACATTCGATTTCCGCGTTTCGTCAGCTTTTTAATATCCAATACGTGGTATTGTAATTCAGTGGCCGAATATGGTCCAAAATCTAGGAGGATAGGTGAGCACGAGAAAAGAGAAAGTTTGAAATAAAATATATTGGAATAGGTTCCATTGATTTTCACACAATGATAATTTCATCCAAGGACGTTGAGTTCGATTGAATGGCACCCATTATGAGTTGCACCCAGCAAAATTGTACCAGCAAAATGACAACTCGTGAAAAATGAACCCAACCTAATTGCGGCACACTAAACAATTTCACTACGTTAATTTGCAACCAGTTAAATTGTGGGCTACCAAGCGGAATGGTACCCAATAAAATTGGAAGCTTGTGCTATAGTACAGTTTGTAATTCTACTGAGTGAAATTCTAACAGGCGCACTTGCAATGCTTAAAATTTCTCTAGTAGCGATTGGACGGGGTGCGATTCACAGGGCGCAATATACCAAAAATAAGATAAAACTTTCACCCACGAATTGTAACTGGTGTCTGCACGAGAGATCCCGCAGGATAAAAATAAAATCCTGTCTTAATTTATGACCTTTTGTTTTATAATAAAAATAATACCAAGTGTCTTGACTATTTCTAAACCGGGTGATATACTGCGCTTCGACTTATCGGTAATATCGAGAATCACTAATCCTTCACGTGAAAATGAAAATTATCTTGATGTTGGTGGAATCTAGAGTCTTTTTCTATATGTAAGGTCTACTAGAAGTCTCCCACAACCAAACCATTTCAGGGCTTGACCAAAAATACTTTCTGCACCCAGTTTTAAAATTGAAAAAATTTGATTTTTGTTTCCTGTTTCACAATCACTCGATTTAGTCAACGAATGAGTAAATTTTTATGCGAATTTGCCGTTTCACCTGTACACATCTCTCTACTTCGCCTACCTATCCCCCCCGTCTCGCTCTCCCCTACCTAACACCTACCCGCATGTCTCTGACTCGTCTTCCTATATTCCCAACACGTCCTCTCCAACCAACCTATTGGCTCCTGTCTCTACCCTGCCAAGTATCAAACTTTTCCACCAGTCTCAGGCTCGCTTTCCTATTCCTAACGTACCTGTGCATATCCAACCAGTCTGCATCTTCCTACTCCTTTACACTTTCCCTACACCTCTACACCAAACGCTTGGAAAATTTGAAACGACTGTATGCCAAGGTAACTTTTAAAGGTATTCAGCTCAACAGTTGTTATCTATCTTCTTTCTCTTACTATTGTTGTACTAATGTTTTGAGCTGGACAAGTTCAAAAGTCAACTTTTTGCACACTTGACATATATAAACCAGAAGCTGGATGCTGGTTGCAGACTGGATTTTGCAAGTGCGTCGCAGGGCCCTTTTAGAGAATAGGTGAATGGGTCGATGTTAATTTCAGATGGGTGGATTTGGTAGGGTAGGGCAGGTGTGAGGATGTGGATTGGGTAGGGCGGGTGAGATATGGGGAATTGGGCTTGGTAGGGTGTACGTACGGGTTAGGTAAGCGAAGGTGGGCCGGGTAGGACAGGTTAGTCATAGGAAGTGGGTTGGGTAGGACAGGTTAAAAATTTACTTTAAATACCATATGGAAGTATTTAAAGTATTGGCAAACCATCGTATCGTATTGTAAATGTTTTATATTCAATCTATGTTACGATGGCTGTATCTCAAATACCAACTCGAAATCATTATAATAATTCATATCATTAACAATAAAAAGGTAGAATCGGTGCAAACTTTTGCTGTGGCTGTTTAATTGAAGTTACCTATCTGACTCCAGTGTACTGACAAGTCCCAAAAGGTACGGTTCAGCGCGTTCCCCCAATCTCCGATTGCAATAATTTAATTACGCGACAATTATAATATTACTTCAGATGAATTTAACAAAATGTCACGCCTTGACTGGTTAGATAAAAACTGAGCAATTTTCTGTAGTTCCCAAATCCTAAATATTAAAAAATTTATGCTAATAATGTAGCCCTTTTTTGTGGACTAGCAATTAATTCACAAAACTCAGGGCTAAAAAACGCAATATTTTCGAAATTAGGAAACAATTTTATTTCCTGAACTAGAATCAAACTTTAGCTGCTGAATCAACAAAGCGCCGTTGCAAGAATGCATTTCCAGCTCAAAGTACAAGGTTTCGATCAACACAAAAAACTAAATATCTATACAGTAGTGTTATATGTATATAAATGTAGTACAAATAATTAGACAAGTGACTTTAATGCGTTTGTCAGCGGTTATTCGATCAGCTAATAATTTTGCAAACAGGAAACTCAGTAGTACAAAAACTACATTTTATATTACCAAAAGACATGGGGTAATTATCCTGTTGTAATAAATCAATACTTTATCTAAACCTTTCTTTTTCGGAGCATGCTTGATAAAATTATTTGAGTATATCATTTCTCTAGAGATTTTGTCTTTGAAAGTCTATATATCTACATCAGTATTGTAATTTGGTTGTCACAATAAATCAAGTAATTTAGGTAAGCATTTGCCACTCTTACGGTGTATTTAATTAGGCTTAAGAAATTTGGCACAAACACCGTTGTCAATCATGAAAGGCGATCCTCATCTTTCAGCAATGTTCTTCTTTTCTTTTGGGCATTTATTCCCGTTTATTTCTATTTTACTCCTCTTTTGTTTTACTTTAATTTTTTAGGACAAGATAGGAGTTTTTATCCTGCGGGAGAGGAAAGCCGAGAATACAACTTAATCATATAATTTGTATCATAGGGAACAACGACCTCTCGTGTAGATACCAGTTCCGAATCGGGGTAAGGTTTTTAGCCTTTTTTATTTCTCAGTTTTCCTGTTCATGGTTGGTGGAGGAAGTGCTCACGTGAACCACCGTGCGCCAGCGAGGCGTCCAGCATACCTATAATCATCATCCCTCACGGGATTCGAACCTTTTTCGCTTGTGTTTTTAACTTTAATTATAGTGTGAGTGTATGTGTGTTTGGAGCCTATTCATTTTATTTTTGGTGGGGGAGGGAGGTTCTGTATGCTATGTGTGGCCGAATTTAGTAATATATAATTTTGGGTAAGCATACACGTGTTACTCTCTTGAATGCTCCTTTAAAACTTATTCCCTGACACGTTTTTTAACTTTTTTTAGGTCTTGTTTGCTTTCCTGTTAACTATGTATGGCTATGCTCCTGCTTTGCAAGCTAAATATTTTGTTCCCGATTCACTCTTGCTTTTCGCTTGAACCAGTTTTCGTCTCAAACAGAACTCGATCGTTGTAGTAAAGTACAGTAATCCTGTAGTACCAATTTGCCATTAAGTGGCCATTAGTCGGTTTATACTGGAGTTACTACTGCCTTGTCTTTTCGCCAACTCTGTGCTCTCAATGAAACCAGTGGAGCGTAGAAATGTAACTCCAAAACGAACAAAACTGGGACGTGGTTTATTATTCGTAAACATTTACGCCGGTTCCGCGCTGCGCTGCGGTCGCCGTGTCCTTTCCATACGTTTTGCCATTTCTTGTCTGTAGTCAGAGTGGTAGGCTTCAAGGTTTTGAATATGGATGGCCAAGTGAGGCATTATGAATTACTAGAAAAACTACAGCTTTTGGTGAAAAGTTTGGACTTGAAAATTCAGCAGCGCCTTCCTTACGACCTCCTCGCCAACCTGGCATCAACGTTGCGAGACAGTACGATATTCACAATCGTTGACGACTTGGAAGAAATTCAGCATCTCACTGAGAAAAATTTATATACACAACGTCAAAAAATTCTAGAGGAACACAAGAACTTAAATAAAAATCTGAAAAAGAAGCACAGCGAAGAATTGCGAACTTGCAAGCCTCACAATTCAGTAATTTTGAAGAAAGAACACGAAAAACAATCGTCAGAGTTGGAAAAACGGTTAAAAGCTGAATTGCGACAATTTGACAACAAACTTCTTGTTGAAATTGATCAAAAAGTTGTTGTACAACAGGCAACATTAAAAAGTGCAGGTGTTCCAGGTTTTTTCATTACCAAAGATGAGCAGGAGATTAGGTTGCAAATGATTTTGCTAGATTTAATAAAAATGCTCAGAGTGTCTACATGATGATATGGTATCCTAAATGTGAATGTGTTTTCCATTCCTAGCGTCGTCTTGATTGGCTCGTTCATGTATGTGCATCAGCCTGCTTTTTAGGTATTTAATGCTTTACCTGCTCAGTGCTTGGTGTGCTTTCGTTTAGGTTGTTCAGTGTTATCACTAACAACCTGACCTGGTTACAGCTTCCTTCACCAACTATGTACATGACAGGAAAAATCTGTGAAGACCTCATCCCTGACACAAAACTGGTATGCACAAGAGAGAAGCTCAAATGGTGGTTCTTCATATGCAGCATGGTTAATCTGCATTCTTGGCTCTCCTCTGCTAAAGGATAAAAATGAAATCTTTCCCAATTCTAATAAATGATGGCGTAAGTAAAGCAGTATACTGGTAACATGTTAGCCGAATAAGGAAGCAATGCCTGACTGTGTTATGAGCCACTCATCAAAACATCTAGCTAATTTTTTGGGTCTAGTGAAGTTTAGTACCATATTCCCGAAGGTCGTCAAAATAAAAACTGGCAGAATATTCTCATCCTAACTGGGGGGCGCCAATGCTGCAAGTATCTGGCATTGTCTCCCGGCTTAGGATGAATCGTTTCCAACATGGCAATTTTTTATGATGATCGGATATATGGTACTAAACTTCATGAGACCCATTTTTTTGATGAATCAACTTTTTCAACATTGCAAACACTGCTTTTAAATAGCATTGTTGATAATTTCAAAGCTGTATTAGATATGCTATTTTAGATTTATAGCACGAAAATTCCCCATTCAGAATTTCTAGCATTATAATGGAAGAAAATCAAAAATTTCATGATTTTTCTATACAAAATGGTGTTAGAGTATCAGGGTTGTATTTTTCCATCAGTGTTTCTATTCCATATATGGGTTCAATCAAATAAATTTTGCAAATTTTTGTCAATATTTCATGATATATCTATGACCAGAAGAATTGAATTTTGTTAGTGTCTGTTAGTAGCCGAACTATATAAATGTTCAAGTGTTTTGTTCATCCGGAGAAAACCACATGAACATTTCAAACACTCTAAAAAAGCCTAGATTCTGCCACCCTGCTCTTAGCATTGGCATTTTTTCCCTTTTTTTATTTGTTAAGCTTTATCCACAGCTTGACAAAATATTTTTCTGAAAGATTTTTGCTGCTGCTTTTTACCATCCTAAATCTTTTCTCATATCCTATTCATGTCGTTCTTGTTAATTGTTTTATTATTTCAAGGTATTTCACTAGTAGAATATTTCTATTGTCAAAATTTGTGGAATCTTTTTCCAAATGTGACCATCTGTTTTGACTAGTAATAAATGAATAATATGTGAGCTTTAAATAATTTCCTTATTAACCAATATCGTTATTGCTGTACCTATACCGGTAACCATTTATTGATTTGAAAATCCAAGAATATCTTGAAATACACTTGTGGTTCGTGGTCTAGACATCTCATAATTATATTTCAGTTTAGATGTTGTACTGGTGATTTGAATTTAGTTTCAATTTCGCCGAGTGTGAGCTATTTTTGACTTGATCGGTGTGTGTTCAAGTACCTCTATGTGTTACGATTACCACAAAAAATTTGAATGAAAATGTAGTATTTGGTCCATCTGTGACATATTATACAATGCAAAATATAATTTTTTTCGTTGGGTAGATTATTTTAGCACCAATGAAATGCAAAATTTTGAGAAAAGATGAATAGAGAACACCCCACCGTTTGTGCTTCATAATCAGATTTTTCGGTATGACCTCCGATGGACTGTATGTGCTTGCTCTATCTACGATTAGGTCGAATATATATATTATCCATATTAATTTCTCTTGTTGGATTGGTTGGTTTGATAATACTGTTGTAAAAACATGTACATGTGTATCCACGCAAGGCAGATCATGATTTGTTACTTCTTAAAACATTGTTAAGTACGACCAAATTCAACTTTAGATATAATTTAATTGGTTGAATAAAGGCGTTGTCTCATTTCTCGACTTGTGTAAATTAGTGTGAGTAAATAATTCTTGTGGTTTGACATGACATATTAAAAAAAATGCACCTCGCATCAAATATGGTTCATTGATAAATTGTGCTGCTGAGATTGATTTCCGTCAACTCATAGCGTAATGAGTGGCCTGTCCTGAGTAAATAATTCATCGCAGGTACCAATTTATATCACTTATCACAAAACACAGTTTTTTAACCTTTGTTCATTTATATTCTTTCACTGCACCTTAACAGAGAACTAGTAGTAGTTTACCTTCACAAATGACAACAGTAAATTGATAAAATGCTACATTTGGTTATGATAAAGCTTTAAAACAATTGGAAAGATATATTGCCGTCAATGAATTCTTTTTGTTTAAACAACTCTGGAATATTGTGCAAGGAGATCACAAACCCGGAAATAAAAAAGTTTTACATTCACCTCTGACATCTTTGAATACTACAGAACCAAAGTATAACATGAGACGGAATAATAAATTTTTGATAATATTTGCTGTACTATGGTTAACTGGAACTATTTATTACATGAAATCGCCTGGATCTGACGACCAAAAAGAAATTCGGGGCTGGGTAAGATTTTTTTCAATATTTTGTGTCGCAAGAGTGTACATCTTGTCTTATTTAACATTTGAATTCCAGTGCATTTTTCCGCAATTTTTATATTTCAACCGAAATGTGGATACATTATATCAATATACCGGTATATATTATTCTGTACCGTAATTGTATAATTTCCAAGAAAAATTTATATCTGACACTAAGTAATTTGAAAATGTTAGAACAAGTTTCTCCACTTCATTAAAGTGTTATTATTCTATTAATTTCTGTAAGTCAACTTACTCGCCTGACAATTTCCTGCCAGCTTATACTTAGTTAACCCATGGGCCCTGAGGAATTTTGCTACCCAGGATGGAATTACTGTTGTTTTTGACAAAATATCTTTCTATTTTCAAGGGGGGAGATGATGACAGTCATATCAAGAGTGATGGTAATCGACAACCTCTACATTGGGAGAATGCTGATTCCCAAATAAAAGATAAAGACAACAAACTTCATTTTAATGCAATAAACTCCAATCATAATAATGATAATAATAATGGTGCTATTATGGACCGTTTGATCCAAAACAAGAACTCGAGACAAGATCCTCTCGTTAATATTTTTGAATTTGATCCCCATCAGGAATATTTGCATAAAATGCATGTAACAAAAGTGCCAGAGTCTCACCATGATCGATCTTCCTTACATGAAGGAATTCCTTGGAAAAGTTTTGATGAAGAGGCTTATATTGCTCCAAAACGTGTCAAAGCAGGAGGTGATAAATATAAGAAGAATAAATTTAATCAAGAAGCTTCAGATAATATACGGATGGATAGAAAAGTTCCTGATACAAGACATGACAAGTAAGTAGCAAACAGTATTGTTAAAAACTGTCGAATACAAACAATGTAATGTAGCAAGTGACATTTATGTTGAACATCTTCAATCAAATCTTATAATGCTCATGTTGGATATGCTGAAAGGAGGAGAATTCTTTGGGGTTTCTTGGTAATATTTATTACTGTATTAAAATGAATAATCATTTTTCTGATTCGTACCCAGTCTGCAACATTACCTTTGATTATTCGTTGTGAGTTATTAGGTGTGTACTGGTGATGGATGTACTAACGAGATGTGGATCATAGAGCAGGGCTGCATTAGTTATATTTTGTAACGACATACCGCCACCAAAATGCCGGTATTACCGGTATGCCAAGCCATTTTCTGCTATCAAAAAGCATGCTATAGCGCGCCGATCCAAAGAGCCACGTGAGGCCCGACCTAGTTTTAAAATATCAGGTGCATACCTCTAAATGCGGGCGGGTTGTTGTTTCATAACATTGCAAAAGTTCAATTGAGGCTTATCAGCAGGTGAAAGTAGGCTAAAGTCCTGTTTCATGTCGTTACTTGGCGGGATAATGCATCAATTTGTTGTGAAATAGCGGTATCACGGCAAACTGACATTGTAAAGATTAACGCGAAACAATATTCTGGAAACTTAATACCTGTATTCACCGTCTTACCAATATGCCGCCCAGCTCTAGTGGACCATCTGATATTTCTGCTTTAAAGCAAAATTGCCGTTTCTTTTTATAAAGCGAAAGAAAGAAAGTATATATTCCAAATTTTGTGTTTTTATTATTAATGTGGTAATGTGGTCTGTTGGTATCTTGCACCTAGGGTATATAACCAAATATCATAATTTTGAGTATTGCTTTTTTACTAATATATTGGTGTAGATTTTTGGATTCAATTTGAAATTCTGTTCAAACCAACTTCAACTACAAAATTTGCATCCCTACAGTTTAGATTCTAGAAATATGACTATTTTAGTTCCAATTTCAATTGCTTTTCCTCTGTATTTATGAATCAAACAAATAAAACTTTTATTGAAAATTCGCATTATGTAAGTAATCATATTTGTTTAAAAATATTCAGCCGGCAAAATTTTAATTCTGCAAACCACTTTTCACAGTTTTACTCAATTGAGGTGTAATTATGTGTGAATTAAAAACGCAGTTTCTCCTTTTAGATTATGTATTCGATTGGATTTGATTTCCGCATTATCAAAAGAAAATTTTATTGTAATTTGTTTAATTGCTATCTGTGCTAGATTTTAATAAATGAAATTGAAATAAAGATATTGCGGATTGGCAGACTTTTGTGTTTCATTCATTATTTCTGATCAAGCATGGAATGTTGATTAATCGAGCTTGAATAAAGCTTGATTCATCAATACCTCTTGCTTGGCATATGTTACCACCTGCTATGTCATAAATTTAAATAGATGCAGGAGAAAATAGCCTGGGGCAGACAACTAGAAAGTCTGACTGATTAAGTTGTATTATAATATCAAAGATACTTCTAAAGTCATACGTTGATAATCTTAAAATTTTATAGTTATTGACAACGATTAAGAGAAATTGATACACTTTTAATTAAACAGTCATAATATTGTTGATTGATGTCATTCAAAAGCATTTTTGCCGTTCTCTTTCCCCCTAATTTAAATGATAAAGTTAAGACATATGGTAATAGTCTTAGTAGATATATATTATTAGCTTTACTCCTCAAACTTTCAAACAATTATGCTCGTAAATATGTTATTTCAAATTATTCTAAATTGTAAAATATAAATTGAAAACATTAGGACACTGGTGAGCAAGACCTTATTATTAGTCGGCACCTGCTCAGCACTGCAATATATACCTTCTGGGTGTCTGAAGTTGTCGTGTCTCAAATTAAAAATTCAATTTTTTTTTGATTTTGTAGTTATCACTGCAACCTACTTAATTTTTAACATATTGATTGAAGTAAATTGAAAATGAAAGTCATAAAATGTATTTTTAGCTAATTAGTATAAATTAATGGATTATTTTGGGTTTTTAAATCATCATGTTTGATGATACAGCAGCTGTTTCTATTTCTTCCGGTTTTGCGCACCAGTGGAAACAATTAAGAAAGAATTCTCAGGTTTTATATATCTGCCAATCAGGGATCGATGGTTAATTGTGTTTTTTAGGTGCAGTTGTCTAGAGTGCTAAACTTGTTTTCCTTAACATGTCCCAAACTTTTGTAATTTTCCTTCTGGTAGATTCAAGTCTTAAATCATTTATATATATATCAATATCATTCTAATCATAAATATTATCAGAATAGCTGACATTTTTTATTGGGAGTGTAAACCAAACTCATAGATAATGATAACACAAGATTTGTTATCATAATTCAAATTACCAGTTACGGACTTTGTAACTACAGTAGTTACAGTAATGAGTTTTTGTAGTAATTTTTGTTTAATACTTTTTATTGATTACCTAATGTCCTTATCGTACCTCTTGTCGTAATCTGTTACTCATCTTATGTACGTCTGATATTCAAATTTTAACTCATTATTAAATAATAATAGGAATAATACATTATGTTACGATAACATAAATAATGACAGTGCCAGAATTTTTTCTCCATGTCAGACATAGTGTGATTTGCCATCACAAATTTTACAGGTTTTTCATGGCAACATATTTCAATTCTTAGTGCATATTAGGGAATGTGTTCCATTTACTATGGATTGTTTTCCGCAAACACATCAGATTTTTAATCATTTTTTATATTTCAGGTGTTCCAAGCAAACGTGGGATGTTTCAAAGCTTCCACAAACCAGTGTTATTATTACTTATCATAATGAAGCAAGGTCAACTCTACTTCGTACCGTTGTCAGTGTTTTGAACAATAGTCCCCCTGAACTTATTAGAGAAATTATTTTAGTGGATGATTTCAGTGATGATCGTAAGTGTAATAAATTATATTTATATGGGTAATGTTTTTTTTGTTGTATTGTATTGTTTATTTTTTTTTATTGTATTGCTGTGGGCACAATAATCTAGCGGTTATCATGTTGGCATCTAAGGTTGAAGATATCTGGTTAGAGTCCCTGGGAGGTTGGGCCGAACCGGAAAGATCATATCTTCCCGACAACACTAACCCTGTCTTATAGGTGGCCGCTAGTACAGAGCTTTGGTCAGGCTTCAAGAAGAGTGCCTATAAATGAAAAAATGATTCTATGTGCAAACTGTAGTTTTTACTTTTGATAAATAATAATAATTCATAAATAATTTATGAATAAAATTGATACCGGTGTATTATTTTGATTATTCCAAATAGGTTCGTTTTGTTGTAAAATTATGATATATGCATAACTCGTAATTTAGCTACTAAACATATAAAAAAAAGGTTACGTTAAGAGTCGTGTTTTTCATTACCGGTGAATATTATATTTGAAATTTTTTAAATTCTTGTTAAACACCCATTTTATTATACTCAACTGTATAAAAAAACAAACCTGCATGTCATAAGAGGCGACTAAAATAGCAGCATGGAGGTGGTAGATGATTTTATCACCGCCCAGAGAAGATATCATTTAATGCACTTTACGATGGCGGTGTTCAGTTCCATTTAAGATGTTTTTCATCTAGAGTGCAGTTGCTGGTACTACATCTCATAGTAGCTCTTTGCTATTAAGTGACTGTCAGTTGATTCCTTTTCGATACTGCTTCAGGCCTTGCTCAGAGTGAATTTCAATGAAAAAAAAGTTTTTTTTTTATCAGTATCATCGTGATGATGTAATATTTTCACATCTCTATGATAGTAAAGTTAGTAAAATAATTTTTTTTTTTTTTGTATAATTTATGAAACAGAATACTTGCCAGCAGCATAGTAATACATTCGAAAGCACCTGTGAATGTAGTTATGCATTTTGACTTTTTCCAAAATAAAAATATCTGTAAAAATATCTTCAAACTTAAGTGGACATCTTTGAATTTAAGATTAAGGAAAAGACTCTTTTCACTATTCAAAATGAAACATTTCAACCCGATTTGTTTCAATCACCTGTTAAGAGACTGAAGTCATTCTACGTTTGTAGCAGTGCGATTTTTACAAGCAGATTTTGTGTGTGTATAGGTACGTGGCAAAATTAATTTGTTAGTTAAATATTGTTGTGCATTTCCAAGTCATTGATGATTTTTTTAAATTATAATTGGAAGAATTAGAAGTAAACTAATTACTTTTGTTTTCAGCATCTGATGGAGATGAAATAGAAAAGATTGAAAAAGTACATGTTCTTCGCAACAAGAAGAGAGAAGGTATTATGATTTTTTTTAATTTCAATTATTTGAATCTTTTTAATGTAACGTGTTTTTTCAAACATGGACCCCTGATCCACCAATGGTTCATGCTTGAAAAATGTACACCATGGATTCATGGCCAGGGATGTCCAAAAGGGGTTGAATATTTGAATAACGTCGACATTGTACGGCATTGAATATACAGTAAGTATTACTGTAAGTAGCTTTTAAAGATTTTTCTGACTCATAGCATAAAATCTATCATGTTTTATTGAGTGTATGCCATTTATAAGTAAACTACTGAAGATGTGATTCGTGCATGGCTGATGCTTGACTAGCCTACAATTACTGTACAGTGTACACTACCTATTCCTGAGTCAAGCAAATCCCCCCACCAATCCGTGATTGATTTTCTTCAATCGAACTAAATTGAATTATAAAATTAAGTCATGGTTGTTGAAGGAAAATCGCTCATCCGTGTAATTGGATTCATTAGGATTTAACTCTTGTGTATGTTTGTCATCCTCGATTTCTATTAAATATAAGTATTTTTTCATTTCCTAGTTTTGGATTTTCAAAGTAATTGTGTAGACGGAATGGTCTTTTATACAAACTATTGCTAGCTATTATACAAACACTTAACGAGTTTCTGTAAGGAAAAACAAATTGTAATTGAAAAGAGAACATTTAACTACAGTATTCACATCTAAAGTGAAGCAAATTTGGTTGAAAATTTTGTTATTTGCATGTGTACATGTCAATGGAATGCATGAAAATTATATGGGTTTGATAAATGCCGGATCCTTCCGGCCAAAAAATGTCATTACAACTCACGGTAATGAATTGCAGCATACGCTCCTTCTGTGACCAAATTTTTAAGTTTAGTAAGAAAATGTACTTATCATATTATGTAATAGATGAAAATGACATTGGTTTATTAAATTGAAAAGCGGTAGATGGTTTTACCATCGCCCGGAGCAGATACCACTCACTGCAGGTACTTCAATCATGACAGTTCAGTTCCGTTTGGGATGTTTCAAGTTTAGAGTGCTCTAAAAGATGTAGCATCTACATCTTTTAGTAGTTCGTTGCGATTGAGTGGCTGTTGGTTGTTTCCCATCAGGAATTGCTTTCGGCCTTGCTTATTTTGCTGAATTTCAATAAACAAAAAAAAATGTCGGATCCTTGGGACCCCAAGAACATTTATTAGTATTCATGGCATTAGCTACTAATAAATTGTAGCATATGCTACCCCTGTGAGCTGTGATGGGACCAGTCCAGCTGGTCCTATTAATAATAAGCTCTCAATCACAAAAGGAGATCACTATACTGCAAAGTGGATATTGATCTCACTTAAAAAGCTTTTTCGTCTATCGATTGTTGTAAATTTGATTAGTGCAAAACAATATAATCAGTGTTTTTATAAGTAATAAAATAATACGTCATAGCCGCATAATAGATTTGAATGGTAGTCATTAATAAATATGTCAAATTCTTCAAGTATATACGTCCATACCATTGTAATTTCACAACCAATGGAAATGATCAGCTTGGCATATTTAGAGATATCGAAATTCTAACATCCCAGTATGTACTATATAAACAATTTTCAGCTTGGGGCCGACAGAATTTTTGTTTTATTTCAGGTGTATGAAATGTTCATGCCATTTATTCGGGAGAACAAAAAATCTTCAAAATCATCAACACTGCTATTTCATGCATTGTTTATACTTTTGGACCCTTTTTATATAGTTTTGCTACTACCAGAAACTCAAAAAAAGAATGTTACAGTCACAGATATATCATGCAACATTGCCCATTTGCAAGTCTGATACCAGAGATTTGTTGTGTATTGTATTTTAACATACTACACCATGTCACATACTGCCCAAAACAAATCGTATGACCAAATTTTGTTGTTATGGTTATTATACAATATTATGTTTGTACTTATTCTGATATCCATTATCAGAAATTCACAATTAACTTCATTATGCCACGTACTTTGTATTTGTGTCAAAATGTTATTACTTATTTCCGTATTTGTTATGACTAGATATTCTGGGCCTATTTACTAAGAATTTACCTATGAGGGCAATTAACTAATATAATATAAAGGAAATAATCGATCAATGTTCAATGTATAAGATATATTTATTGTGTCAACATTTCTGGTTTGATTTCCTGCTGTTTTTTATTATTAGTAGTACTGTACCAGTATTGGTCAGATTAGCACCAATGGCAGTCAAATTATGTATTCCTATAGTGAAAATTCTTTAGTAGTCAGGGCAATACAAAATCATTTCCCGAAGTCGCAATTAGGGATGTCCTATTCGAATAATTACTGCTGTTACTCTGAAGTTCTACTTGGAATTTAATTGTTCAAAATCGACTCAGTTTGTTTTAAAAATCATGATAATGCTGCTTGCTGGGGAAAGTGGCCTACTGTAAACCAGGAAGAAAAAGTTTAATGATTTAACTTCTTTTGTCTATCATGAGTAACTGATGGATAATTCTGACAAGGCTTGGGCCATCTGTGAATCATGCTTGATAAAATCTATTTTTTGTTGGGAACTTCTTATCTTTCTCCTCTATGTGTTTGTGAATTTGTGTGCATTAAATGCAAAGACGAATTAACTAGTTTTGCCTCATACATACGCAAATTTTAAGTCTGCGAAGTTTCAAATGATTCATTAATAAGGATTTCTTTAGACAAGCATTTTCGAGTTGGAGATGTATTGCGTTGATCAGATGAAACTTTATAGAATTAATTTTTTATTAGTGTGAAGCATGTCAACTCTTTAATCGAACTTATAATATACACCACCTAATATTATCAATAATAGTACCCTCTTCGGTATTTGTAAGCTCTGATAACTGTGAAAATTATACCAATAAGAGCACTGTTTTTTATATTAGTGTATTGGTGACTAATGACTGATTCATTTTTTTTCATATCACAGGTCTCATGAGATCCAGAGTCCGTGGTGCAGATTTTGCTACAGCTCCAGTTCTCACGTTTCTTGATTCTCACGTCGAATGCAACATAAATTGGCTCGAACCTTTGTTAGAAAGGATTGTAGACAATAGAAAAGCCGTCATTTGTCCGATTATTGATGTTATCAATATGGACAATTTCCAGTACATCGGTGCAAGTGCAGACTTGAAAGGAGGTGTGTTATACCGATTTAATTTTTTATTTAGTTCCTTTTATTCTACATTTTGATCTATGTTGGAATCAGAAATTTTGTTTTGTCAAGCATGAGTCACAATTGGACCATGTCTGGGTTGTGCTAGACCAAACAAAGCACTGATTGTGACTGTAAAGTTCCAAGCTATATATATATATATATATATATATATTATGTATAATATATTATGAAAAAATAACAAACTTTTTTAAAAGCTAAAAGTGTAAGTGGCAAAAGCTTGATGTCACGATTGTAGTGTAGTCGCTGTAAAAAAAAGCTAAGTCTAAGTTTGAAAATGTGTCTTAGTCTATGACTTTTGGTAGATACTCGATTGTGGATGCTAATTCCCTGGATTCTATTTCAAATATTTTAAGATATCCAATTTTAATAAATTGCATTTCTTTTTAGCAAATCCGCTTTAGAGAGAGTTCAAACTTTTTAACCCCGATTTAGTAGACCTCTAATCCGTAAATAGAAATTGGGAGTAATTTTCTGTTGCAATTCTGGCTTTTTCTCCTGAATTATTAATTCATTCATCAATTTGGCATCATTTTACTTCAATTCGTCCACTTTAATATTTTATGAGTTCATACAAATCTTGGAAGTTGGAAAAGTATGAACTTATAATTTAGGGCAAAATAACCCACTTAGGAATATTCGGAAAATCTATTCTGAAATATTTATATGCATGGGTTGGATTATATCTGTACAGTACCTAATTTATGATAGGAACCCCAAAAATTTGAATATTGGATCACATTACATGTTCTATTTTTCTATTAATACTCCAAATATTCAAAACTGTGAGGTTATTTGAGGATATCGTCTGATGCAGGCTTAAAATACTATTTTGAGGTATCTGACAACCACAAATGTAGTTTAAATTAGGTAAGGGAAATTTTTTGGCTTTTTGATAATAAAAAAAAACATGGTCTATTTTTATACTTATAACTATTAGTGTTACTGATAAAAATAGAATATGATCGGTGTTGTTGTTGTGACGTATCCATTATCAATATTACGTAAAATGTACTTTCATTATTGATCAATAATAATATCAAGCATAATAATTATAATTTTTCTCGTGTTGCAAATTCAGATACAAAAATGTTACTAAGCTAAAAAAAAAATAGTATTGTCTGATTACTCAACATGCAATTAAACATACGAAATAAATATTTATTTCGAAATTACTGCCTTTTGCTCACAGTTCTCTTTCATATGTCTAATTTTCATGTCATCTGCAGTAAAGTAGCACAGCCGACATTTCATTTGTCCGAATCTAACCAATGTGTAATTTTATCAGCCTAGAGTTGATCCAAAATATTATTTTGAATTGCATAGTTCCATCTGTGACCCCATTGGGCATGTTCTTATCGGAATTGTCAGGTTTAGATCAGGAAACATTAATTCTTTGCAATATCTGGAATCGAAAGTGGTAATTGTTATTGAGGAGGGAAATCCCACATCTGATGTTTGTCTGCCACTGAAATGTCATTAGACACATGTGCTAATATCATGATTGTATTCCAGTGTCACCTTAAGCGACGTTACCTTTGATCAGGATTTTATTCCAGTGTCACCTTGAGCGACACTAACTTTGAATGCGTGATTGTAACATGAAGTTGTCTTCGTCTGCCACGTTAGACCTTTATACAGTGTTTCAGGAAATTTCGTATTGATCCATAATAGGCTTGCAAATTCACAGGATTGCGAGTTTCTAGTAATATTGCAAGCTGCAACAAAATTGCAATGCTGCACGAATAATATGGATTATTATATATAATATTAACCTTGGTCGACATATCGATATTGGCAAGTTTTGTAGATGATGATCAACAAATGCTCAAAAGTATTTAGAGTTGTCAACAAGTGTTGGGTGCTCTCATTTTTCTTTCCAATCAATTTAATTTGTCAAGCATGAAATACAGATGGATGATGGGCGAGAAACTCGATTCATAGTCCATCCTTGACAAAACATGATTTACTTTCATTTTCATATTGGGGTTTGACTGTACCTACTTGTTTCATTCCAGCTCAATTTATTTTTTAAATAGCATTGCATTCTTTTGTTAAACTAATTATTTCTATGGCCGTTCACTTTTGACTTAGGCCATGTACTTGCAGCTGGTTCTGCCGAGCCTACCCAATTTAGTACCCGATTAACGAGCCGGACTCGGCGGGAAATGGTGAGGCTATGCAATGCTTTCATACCAAACCACAAATATGAAATTGACTGGTATATGTAGTAAATGGGAAATTCGGTATTATAACTATAGTTATTGTGTGCCGATATTTTATCAGCATTATCGGTATTTGCATGAAAAAACAATATTCATCAGAAGATATTGGCCTCAGCAATAAATGAACTATTTTATGCTAATTATTCCATTGACGAGTTGAAACATCTTGAAACCGATATCTTGATTTTCTTTTATTTGAGTAGAATAAAATGTACCGTATGAGTGAAAGTTGAAGTTTTTTTTCATTTGAAGTCGCATAATATCTAAGATATTATGAATAGATGTCTGAGTGGCGAATAATCTGATAACAAAATATATACGTTATTGTAACATAACATGTCAAAAATGAAAAAGATTCTGGTCTTATTGCTACGCTGTTTACAAAATGACACCCTGTTTTGTTTTATTTCAGGTTTTGACTGGAATCTTGTTTTCAAATGGGACTACATGACTGCAGAAGAAAGAAAAGCTAGGAGAGGAAACCCAGTATCGCCTATTGCGTAAGTTAATCATTTTTGCATTTAAATCGCTATTTCCAGTAACTGTGGTACAGTGGACTATATTCCACCCGCCTGGTACGGTAGACTATATTTTACCCATTTGTTTGAATTTGTTAAGTTTGACGAATCATTTAAGTATGGTATCTAGAAAAGATGTACCGGTATCGATTTTTTTTATTTTACAGAAAATCAAAAATATTTAATTCACCACCGTGTATGCTATAAATTAGGTAAATACAGGAATTTAATACCAGGGTTAATATTCTTTGAAAGTTCACTTGTTGGGAAGTATTCGCTGTCGGAAGTATACTACCTAGTTACCATGCCTCGGGGTTGTTTATGCCAGACTCATTATCTGCTTTCCGTCTGAGCCTTCTCTAAATGGCGTGAATTAAACCAAAAGGGAAAGCTCGATGACTCACTTAAATTTGCATCATCGACATCGATCATGAACCACAGATGGACTGTGCCTTAGCGGCACAATCCATCAACGGTTCATGTTCGATGTAGCATATTATATATAAACATATATTTTTAGACTGTGATGACATCAATTTCCATGTTAAACAGAGTGATGTTAAGCTCGTTTATTTTGTCCAATCTCCCTGTCTTTGGACATGTGAACTTTGGTATTGTTATAAAATTGATAAACAGGGGAGTGTATTCTGTAAAACGTGACAAATTTGATGATTTTTTTTGACCTGTATAAATATGTCTAATTCCACAAGCTATTCTGTAATTATATTCATTTCAGCGTTATAGAAAAGGTTGATTTCAAATCCTAACAGCCGCCAAACACAGCGATCCGCAAATTAGTGTCAAGTTTCATGATATAAGAATATTTTGAAAACCTTCTCAGAATATGAAACTTAAGTGGTTTTAAAATTTCAGTATATTATCATTTCCATGTGACCACATACTGGCAGAAGGTCAGCTACTCTGCTGCTATACAGATACCCACAGAAAGTGCATCCTAGTGGTATAAATTGTATCGAAAAAGTAATATTTTGTAATAAACTTCATACAAGGAAAATGTATGTCCAGTCAATCGTTGAGAAACATTTATTTAATTTTCTTCGGGTGACCAAAAAGCTTCAAAATCACTGCTGTTTTATAGCAGCATTGATGATTTTGAAACCTATTGTACAGTTTGGACATGCTAATTAAAAAGCATTTAATCTTCTATCAAGAGATATTTTAAGAAAATGGCCCATTTGCGCCATTTTCTTTTGATAAAAACCCTTTTCTTTAGGCATCTGAGTAGCTGACATTCTGGTGAAGAGTAAATGCGGCAATACACATTTATATAGGTTACGTTTTTTCTATGTTGATTTGATTTTACTTTTGCGTTTTAAGCTAGCACAATGATCTGCATGCTGTTTCTTACCTTTTCCAATGCAACTGATTGGTTTGTTAGGAAAGCTAACGGAGAGTGCTCCTTTCGTTTTATGTGTTACTGCTTTGTTGGCATGTGAACACGATTAACGTAAAGCAATGCAGGCGTGTGTTGCAGTTTTTATTTTTTTACAATGCATCGGTTACGATTTTGCAATGCATCAATACAACTTCATGTGTATTGCTACCTTAAGACCACAACTCTTGGAAAAATTCTCATTCAAAGGGCAAACATCAACAAGATTTATATCCTTATTAAGATGCGTATTCTCAAGAGAGCTGAATTGATAGTTATATAGACTGCGACAGTGTGTAATCTACTATGGTGTTTATTAGTAGTCAATCGTTAAACTTATGCCAATATAGTTTCTGACTATGTCTCAAAGGAATTAGACAGACACTTTAAATAAGTTTTTCATGATAGATGACATTTTAACTCCCTAATGTGTAATTGAAGTGTGTGGTCAATGTCCATCATTGCCTTATTATGGCTTAAAATGAATTTCATATTATACACAATATCTTTATTGACAAGTTGTCATAGTTATAATATGACTAATATCATCAACTTATTTGTCAGCCTTTGAACTAACCAGGACCCTCCAAAACATTCGGTAATTCTTGTTGGTTGGCATCGCTGGTTGAAGATCTCTGGTTCAAATCCGGCTCGTTAAGCCATGCCCTCCACTCACTCACCTTATGGTGTAGTAACTTGGGTAGGTGTAGCCGAATCATGCCCAACCCAATTGTATCATTATCATAGTAAATTTTTGCACTTGACTTGAAGTGTTTTTTAGAGTGGAATAACGATCATTGATGTATCCCCATTACAATCATAAAATAGGACCAAATGTGTTTTGTCAACCATGAGCCACTGGTGATTCGCACCGCTGATATGTAGCCCATCGATGTCTCATTCTTGACAAAATAGTGTGTATCATAGTAATGTTCTGAAACTGTCATCGGCTGGGTCATTGCAGTTAGAATGCTCAAATGATCCTTCTTGATATCAATAACAGAATATTAGAGAAGTTTGGCTACTGTATTCAAACAGTGATAGAGTGGGGTTGGCTAATCTTCGGTGGCCCAAAATATTTCCCGTCATTTTCTTTGAACGGACAAAAAAGCTTTAAAACCATTTCCGAGTACTTCTATTTTTTAACAGTATTCATGATTTTGAACTTTTTATACTAGATTCGGTACTCAAAAAAGGGCCATTTAAATCTTCTAGTCCCAGATACATCATCAGATTTTGCGCATTTGCTGAATTTTAGCCTGGTGGAACCCATTTTCCTGTGTGTCTGAGTAGCAGAGTAGTTGGTGTTTTGCCAGTCTGCTGTGTTGTACAGGAAAAATTGAGACATTCCAGTCTTTCGAAAGTGTCGAAAGTGATATCTTTCAAATATGTTATTAATTTGGTAACTTTCTATGGTGTGGGCACGATGGCCTAGTGGTTAACATATGGGCATCATGGTTTGAATAGCTCTGGTTTGAGTCCCGGTGAGTCCGGCTTGTTAATTCGTGCCCACCACTTAACCCAGGGTGTAATAACTTGGGTAGGCCAAGTCGAACGGGAAAGATCATATCTTTCCAACAACTTATAACTCCTTTCCGTCTGTAAGTGGCCACAAGTACAGGTTGGTCAGGGTGATCCACTTTAAGAAGTGGCTATAGAAAAAATAACACACGTTTTCATCTGAGTAGCAGACTAATAAGGTGGACACTTTTTTGGAACTATGTTTCAAAATCTACTTCCACCCTCCCTAACATTGTCTCTTTGGAATAAAAAATGTTCATGAAAAATTTACGCTTATCTAATTACCAAACCGAAATGACGTTTCTTCTATAATATGTGGATTAAAATATCTGCACTTTGGGATAAATCGAATTAAGAGACTCGATATATGGAGAATTTGAATCAATAATGTATCAAAATTGAGTTTTTTTTATTACTTATTTTAATCTAGCATGGCCCATTGATGAATCTCACCTCAAAAGTAAGATTCATCAATGGGCCATGCCAAATTGTACTGCTCAGTTGATAGAATGAATACCTGCCGATTGCAAATAACTGGGCTTGCCTGAATTTGGATGTCTTTCCAGATTTGAATTGATTAATTTTTCCAAATCGGTCCAAATATTCATATTGCGAGTGATAAAAAAAAGGCAAAGACTTATTAGCTGATGATTCACACTTACCGTATTTAAAAAAATTCAAAATTATCATTTGCTCATTTCAAACTGCTGCAGAAATCGAATTGAATGGTTTATGATTCGAATATTTTGGACAGACCTACAAGTTGTTATATATGGTCGAGCAATACAATTGTATGAATGATTCATTGATATCACACTTGACTATACATAATCACTCATTATTATTCAGATCAGAAGCTAATTTTGCAACATTGAAATTTGCTTCAGATGTAAAATTTATATCAATATAATATCAAAGTTTTCGTTTTGTTTCGATTTTATTCGCTCACCACTTAATAGGATTACCACCGATCTGACTGCTCGTAAATTAACCACTATGGCGGACAGAGAGATGAATGGAATGAACAGTCATTTATATTAAAAATTTTTTGGAGGAAAAGATTAAATAAAAAGCTTTGTTTTTTTGACTAGACTTCATTCATCCAATAATATATCGTCCAAAAACCCAAATTGTTTTAGTATTCCAGTTGATTACAATTTCCATCAACATTTTTATAATAAAGGTTTGCTACCTGAAACTAAAATTAGAGCTGCAATGAGATCAGCATGATTGAAATGATTTTCAAAGATAGAATAGTTGTCTCCATTCGAAGTTTGACTATAAATAAATGAAGTATTTGTATTGACTACATTGACTCTAACTACATTTGTTTCATAATATTTTATTATTTTTATTTAGAACTCCAATGATTGCTGGTGGATTGTTTTCAATGGAAAAAGCATATTTTGATGAACTTGGAAAATACGATCTCAAAATGGATGTCTGGGGTGGAGAGAATTTAGGTACCGTATAACACTTAATGAATGTAATATAATAATCTTTTAAAAATTGTTGTGGCCACTGTCAGTCAGATAACATGCTGAGTAAAATACATATTATGAGTGTTTGATAATGATTATGGTAAACTTGAACACAAAGACTTAAAATCATTTTTCATAGCAGTGCTGATGATTTATGGAGCTTTTTGACCCACTCAAAACCAGACAATTATGTTACCAAGAAAGACAACATAATTCTGCCACGCTGCATTGTCACAATTATATTGCCCGATAAGCTCATTATTTTGATTCATTGTAACTTGTACTACCAGTAAACATAATACATCATCCTAATGTTCTAGTTATGAACAGATTCATTAATTTTGTCGAATTTCTATTAATTATACCTTTTCAAGTGTTCAAGTGCAGCATGTTTCATTGTTCTAAAAGAGATCAAGATTTACGTTTTTTGCCAAATTTTTACAAAAAATGATAATGAGTTCTCTGCACAATAAACCAGCTTCATGAACAAGGAAAGCTGAAACAATTTCAGTTATAGTTGTTGAATTAGGTATATATAAAACTATCTTAATTCTGATTTGTCTGTGAACAATACATCGCAATACTAGAAATTCATCTTCTGTGATGTTTTGATTCAGTCTGGGACAGTTTATGTCGATATTAACATATCTCATGGGAGAATATTTTATTGTACAATAATGATAAATAATGCATAACCGTATTAGTATGTGACATATTTTGTGGTACAAGATGTTCACTGTGGCAATAGTACTTGATCAAATCTTATCGAACCAGTAAGATAAGAAAGCAGAAATACAAGTGAATGAAATGATTTGTGATAGTGCTGATGTTTAGGATGCGCCCTTTTGTTATACAGTCTGGTACATTCTATCACCGGTGTTGCAGTAATGGAATGTAAGCTTCTTCGTTACTTTATACACTTGATAAAAATGAATTCCATCGGATGAAAATTTGAAAAAAAATATGTTTTATCGAAGTCATTTTCTGGTGTTGTGGTTAGTTAACATCCAGACATTTCTTTATAGCTGTTTTGGAACTTGTATTTATGCATGTAAAAATGGAATGAAAAAATTAATTCTGGTGAGGGCTCACAGAACAGGTTCCTTCCCACTAGTTAAGGTTTAACCTACTTTATGATAGATTTGTTGATCTTTTCTTTACCTCTTTTTTTCAGAAATCTCATTCCGAGTTTGGCAATGTGGTGGGCGGCTTGAAATTATTCCATGCAGCAGAGTTGGGCATGTCTTCCGAAAACAACATCCATACACATTCCCTGGCGGCAGCGGAAATGTTTTTACAAGGTAGGAAATTTATCAGCATTTCTGTGTGGTCATGCTTGACTAAACATGGGCTGTGAGCTAATGTTCATGGTTTTGTTTAACCAAGCATGGAGGAATACTCATACTTTTATAATATAATGATAATGTAAGACCGATCCCATTTTACGTACAAAAGATATGATGGATTGTTCTATTTAAGTTTACGACCACCCTTTTTTGTAATTCATAAACTTGTAAAGTATCGTAATTAGAAGATTGATTTGTACAAGAAAACATAGAATAAGTATTTTGGTTTTTCGTTATCAAACTACCATACTGCTTGACATTTAGAAACTATATGGAATGCGAAATAACAAGTAGCGATGTTTTATGAATATATAGCTTATGGCATTTTGTTTCAATACTGTATCGCAGACTGTAGCTGTATTTAATCTTCGGGCGTGATGGTGTAGTGGTTATAATGTTGGCATAGCAGCTTAAGTTTGGCTCGTTAATCCATGTCTACAGCTCACACTCATGGCAAAATACTTTTGGTAGACTGTCTGAAAATAGCGAATTTTCGCTTCAATTGAATTGAGATCAAGACTATGGTACCCCAATCCCCACATAACCAGCACGGTATGAACAATATACTTCAATTTTGGTTTACAGTCGAACTTTGCTTTGAACTTTGCCAATGTGATTGGAAAAATTGTTTGAGAATCATTCTCTGGACCATTACTAGCTCATGCATAAACAAACTAAAATTAGTGAAAAATACTTCTTCATTCAGAAACACTCGTAGAGCAGCCGAAGTATGGATGGATGAATATAAAGAGTTTTATTATTCTGCTGTACCTTCTGCTAGAATGGTTTCTTATGGAAAGTATGTGCTTTATATATTCTATTTTAATTGATCCTGTCTGTTTATTATTGAATCATGTCATAATTTCTAATCAACTATTTCCATGGATGCGCGTTTCCTTCGTGTAAAATACTTCAAAGCAAGCATTTTGATTTAAGATTACACTCTCACACCCTAAGGGAACGTTATTAAGTCTACTTGAGGTTGAAGATATGAGAGGTTAATTTCTACTTTTTCCATGAACTAACCATTGAATTAAGTCACTAATGTCCACCGATATTGCAGAGAGATACGTCAAAGTGTAGTACCAGGTTTACTCAGGAACTAGTACCAGGAACTGTACTCTAAACAGAAAACATATACCACTAATACGCACTTTACCATGGTTAAGTTCCAATTGGTCCATACCAATTGGAACTGAACCATGGTAATGTGAGTGGTATCTGCCCTAGGCAGTGATAAAGTCATTTACTGTTTCTTATTTCCCTTTATGCGATCACCTTTTAGGACACAAAAGAATACATTAGGTCCATTCTAATAATAGGAGGAAAACTGTTTTACACAATGTCAAGCTTTGTCACCGATGGAGGATCGCGCCTTCTACGCGAGTAACATCTTTGGCTCGGGCTCGACAAAATAAGAATGTTTTTTGGATGGATTTTTCTGACATATTTCTTCCATTTTTAGCATTGATGACAGGCTAGAAATCCGAAGAAAAAATCATTGTAAACCTTTCAAATGGTATCTCGAGAATGTATATCCGGAATTGAGGTATGTTGTTTATTTACGTTGCGGTAGTTTTGTTTATATTGTTTATATGGTATTTTGCGTCATAAATTATGAATGCATCGGAACGCAAAAATTCAAAAATGTAATATGGTACAATATTGGTGATATTCATAGGGAGTCACGGATGCCAACTCAAATTATTTGTTAAGGTTTCAAAGCAAAAGGCGCATATCAGATTATTTTATTAATTTTTTTATTTTCACCTCGGTCACTCGAGGGGATCGTCCTGAGCAAGACCCTGTACTAGCGACTACTGAAGTGAATTGGAGAAGGTGTAGGTTTTTGTTAATATTAGAAGGTCTATTAAAATGAGAATCGCTGAAATAAAGTTTTCGATTTTTGAGTTTTATGCTGTCTTTTTTAAGCGCACTTGCCCCTTTTTGTGAAATCTTGATGCGCACCTAAGTTTGCGAAATAAAATTTGTAATATTTATTTATGTTTACTACAATTGAAACAATTTTAAATACTAGAAAACTTAATTGATTTTTAAAAAGGTCTTATGTTATAGAACATTCATCTTTTAGAATAGGAATTGAATCGAACTGACAAAAGGATTTTGAGGCATTATAAAATTAAATTCCAAATTATTTTCCTCAATTGAACTCCAAAAAACTCTCTGAACCACACATAGTAATCCATTCCATTTTGGTCCAT
This sequence comes from Styela plicata, assembly GCA_963675895.2. Classification (NCBI taxonomy): domain Eukaryota; kingdom Metazoa; phylum Chordata; class Ascidiacea; order Stolidobranchia; family Styelidae; genus Styela; species Styela plicata. The sequence goes on from OZ023150.1 coordinate 5,100,090, forward strand.
TTGATATTGCACAATGCCAAACAATATTAAATATTCATTACAATTTATTTCAATTTCGTTTGTCATAAATTGAATTTTTCTTTGCAATATTTCTATAATATTTTTGAAGAATAAGATTGAAAGCCATATAATGCATTCCGAGGCATTTCTGAGAGGTTCATTTTTCTCTGACTGAATTTGACTGCTGCTTCATGTCTTTGTTAGGGTCCGTATGGAATATTCGAATCAAGATTCTCTAATGACCAGTTATTTAATTTATTTTTTCCATGATTCCAAATCATGAGAACCTAACAGCCATATATATATATTTTGGCGACGTATTTGACTTATTTCTAGTGTGAGGCAACTAAAATTGACCAGTGTTACAATGAACAAAAGTCACTGTTTAAACACACTCAACGTGACAAAGTAAATTCGATAGAACATTTTCCGACCTCCCTCATTTTATTTTTAATTGGAATTTTTTAATAAAGTTGAAAGCAAATCTTATGGGAACTAATTACTAGGAAGTATTTACATGTCATTGCCGGGGCAGACTGGCAGAACGTCAGCTACTTCGCTACTCGAACACCTGAAGAAATTCCATCCATCAGAAGAAAATAGCCAATATTTCCTTAAAAACAGCAAAACTATGCTATGAAATAGCAGTGCTGATGGTTTTGAGTGCCGAAGTTAATTCGGACTGATTCGGACACCCGAAAAAAAACCATTACCTTGTTCCAAAGAATTTATAAAATTTATAAGCAGGTGACCTTTGTTCTTCATTAAATGTATACACATATTGGTATATATGCACAGGGTACCAAACAAAGAAGCTGTTGCTTTTGGTGCAATAAAACAAGAAACATCGGGATCGTTGTGTATGGATACACTCGGTAGTTTGGACGGAGGAAAAATTGGAGTTTATGAATGCCATGATTCAGGAGGCAACCAGGTATAGAAATTTGTTGTGATTAATTGTTTTTTGTATTATTCCAATATTTTTGAAAAGAAACATTTTCTGCATCCACTTCAGATACAGTGTCTGGTACTGTATTTTGTATAGCTAATCCTTTGAAATGCTTGTGGTCGTTAGCCTCTTCCTTTCAGGATATACTTCTTTCTTTGCTTAGAGTGAATTTCAATGTGAATTTCAATAACAAAAAGTAATAAATTAGTTGAATATCTAATCAAACAAGATCACTTTATATTATAGAGGGATCTTGCATTGGTATTAACACTTTCATCAATTTGTGTCACGACACACAATTTGCCGAAAAATTCCACACATTAAATCAAATTATAAATCCTTTAAATCATATTTTATTTTCGCAGGAATTCACATTGAATAAGAAGAATCAAATTATGCATTTAAATTTATGTTTTATGGCGGTCGATGGATTATCGTCTGGATCTGTCATTAAATTAATGAAGTGCAATGTAAACTCCCCATTGCAGGTAATATTCCTAATTCCTAGTAAGATCGTAGAGCAGAAAAGCGACTAATGGGAAGCAAAGAAGTGGCATATGGTTTTATCATCGCCCAGGGCAGATACCACTCACTGCACTTCACAATGGTGTTTCATTTCCGTTTGGGATGTTTTCTGTTTAGAGTACAGTTGCTCATACTACATATTTTGGTAGCTCTTTGTTATTAAGTGACCCTTAGGTGATTCCTCCTGGGCACTGCTTCCGACCTTGCTCAGAGTGAATTTCAATAAAAAAAAGTAAGTTACTCTGCTAAAAAGAAGCCCTGATGAAAATTGCTGACATACCTGAGGAAAATTACCCTTTAGGCCTATATTTTAAGATGTCCCGCTCGTCTGAAAAATCCAGGTGTCTTTTTCGTAAGAGTTACAATAGAAAAGTTGTACAATGTTATTCCATAACAGTGTTAATGATTATGAAGCCTTCTGATTATCACAAGATATTTTTATGTGAAGTCCAACACCCAAAGAATATTGAAATTTTCATAACTTGGTGTCAACAATCGCATTTTGAACTGTTTTGCCTTGCTTGAAAAACAATTTGAAGATTTTATTTTCTAATTGTATTTTTTCTAAGTTTATTGATAATGAAGGAAAGTTACCAAAAAAGTTGTGATGGAAATTTCGAAAAAATGGTAACACCAAACTTGATCACTCAGACATGTGAGGTGCACTTTATATATTCTTTCAGCTCGAATTCACAGCTAATTATTTCTGTTTATCTTTTTTTTACAGAGATTTGAAAACACAAATGGTGAAATTCGTGCAAAAGGTTTAAATTTATGTCTCGACAGTCAACATGTTGATGAAAAAGGAATAACGTTAGCAAAATGCACAAACAGAGCGACACAAAATTGGTCTTTTACAATGAACGACCTGCAAACATGATTATTTTTAATTTTAATGCGCTTATTTCGAACAACTCAGACATAAAAGATCTTCCTCTGTGTTTTGAACGTCGAATATGAGGATGCCCAGTCAATAATTTTACTTTGTCCTTCAGCTGTCACTAATGGACGGTCGGCAGCTTGATCCAACGGTGATTCAACTCAGCAAAACTTGTTTGAGTGCAAGATTTCAGATTGGGTGTTGCCTGTTGGACTAAGTTCGCCTGCGGCCCATGCTTGAAGAGAACTTTGTGATTGAAAACGTCAGTTTTTAGAGTCGGCAAAGTTTGCCAACTTTTTCACTTTACCCAAATAATGCTACGGTATTTAAATTGACATGGACGGTTCAAATATGCTTTTAAATTCTATCATATTCTGTGAGATTGTAAGAAAAAAATTGACTTCACATTGAAAGGTCGAGGAATAATTTAGAAGCAATCTTTCACTGCGTGTTACTGAAAATAGAGGAAAACCCGATCAAAAAATTTTGTGAAAGCATCTTTTGTTAAGTATGTGTCACTGATGGATCATGTCAATGAGACATGGTCCATCTGTGATGCATGCTCGAAAAAAATTAAATTTCCGATTGGTTATATGCAAATATTCGAATTTCTGTGAGGTTGGATTCCAGTACATTTTATTTATCATAAGAGCTAGAAACTATAATATCATGAATCTGCAAGCCTAGACTATCTATATATTTTCTTTTCTTTTAGTTTTCTAAAATTTATTATGAATACGTTTCAGGTCACGTTGCCACATATTTACATTTATCTGAAAATAGACAGAATGTGAAAATTGACCCTCACTGAATATCTCATAGTTGTTCGAGTAGCTGTATAATAAAAAATAATCATAATTTAGTGCATCATGCGGATCGTTCAATTGTTTAAAATACAAATTCCTAGAAAATTATGAACCTATTTTGTGAACAGCAGTCCATCTGTGGCTCATGCTTGCCTGAAAAATTTGTGATTTGATAGAATTGAAAATTCTTTGACACTAGATTGCACTATTCAGCTTCCCATGTATATCAATCCAGCACACGTTTTGCGCAACATGTTTCTGTGCATTCCTGTGCACCATCATCATTTTTTATCATGATATCAAGAACGCCATTTAAATATAGTAACGAAGTAAGATTCAAAATTCATGCGATTAACAATATTACTCCTCGTCTTACTGAGTACACCCAGTATTTCAGGTTGTGTGACATTATTCTCTAAAATAGAGTGATTAACCTGTATAAGTATGGTCCATTCACCAATAGAAGGTCTTTTTTACAATTCGTAAATTTTATAGCCATAATGCAGTTTTTTTTTCCCAACTTTTTTTCCATGATGCAGTTTAAAGATTTATGAGTAGCTAGTACAAAGTTATATTCATCGATAGAATATTTATGAATTTCTACTTTATCTATTTCTTTTCTTTTTTTTAGATGTATTCCTAAAATATTTAAGTTTCATATGTTGATTTGCGTAGATCTGATATATTAGTATTTCACAATAAGAAATTTTCTTTTGTCAAGCATGTGCCCCTGATGAACCGCGCCTTGGCGGCGCGCTTCATCAGTAACCCATACTTGACAAAATTTGTTTCGGAAATTTTTTTTTCTGATTAGTTTAAATATATATTTCAAAAAGAATGAGACTTCGTATTCCAAATTCTTAGTTCTTTTGGTTATCTATCATACTGAACAAATAAATTTACAGCAAGACGTTATGAATGTCCGTTTGAAACAGAATTAGGTCTGAAAATATTGAAAAAAATATTAAATTGGATGAAAATACTAATAACAATTGAAAAAACTGACAGAAAATTCAGAAAATTTACGCCTATTTTTGATTAAAATGTAGGAAATGAATGTAGGAATGAAAAACAGCAAACATTTTTAGAACACAACACCCAATCACGATCATGAGTTCGACGGAAATTTTTGCGATTGATATAGCGTATTTTATATCCCTCTCATTTTGATAACAAATAAATTATATAATTATAATTCAGTAAATAATATACTTTATTAGATTATATACGATCGTAATCTGCCTAATTACTCATGACAATCTGAAGATATTCTGATTGTTAGTACTTGACATGCCTGGGCCATGGATGAAAAATGCCATATATGCATGACTCATGTATGGCACATGCCTGGTAAAAGCAATTTTTACTAAATTTCACCAAGCAATTAATTGAAAAATAATATTCAATGAAAAAAAAACGTTGCTTAGTCATTAACTTGCATTTACTCGTTAATCAACATTTAGTTTTTTTTCATTTAATTTATCATCACTTGCCAAAATATGACATCTTCCTAATAATAATACATCGTTTGTTCAAGTTTTTTTATATTATGTTCGTTTGTTTATATAAGAGCCTAACTCGTATAGTTTTTGTAACATCTGCTGCCTGAAATTTTATTTTGTTAAGCATGAGCCACAGATGGGTCGCGCCTGGACGGCACGAACCATCAGTGACTCGTACTCATACAAAACATATTTGTACAATATATTCCTGACCATGGTGACAGAATATTGTTTGTCCTAAGGCATTGCGAAATGTTTGTGTCATTTTCTTCAAATTGATAAAAAAAGCAACAACGTAAAGACAAAGATGATCAAACATCTATATTTTTGTAGTATATGTCACCAGTCCTCACCTTTCATCTAGTCCTGTCATCTGGTCAGAGATAAATGTCACACATAAAATTAATTATTGATTGAATTTAATTCATTTTTGATGATGATGATAAATGAATAAGTTTGATTTGTATCCGAAATTCAAAATACCAGTGTATTGAAATTTCAATTCATGATTTTGCTACTACTACATTAAAATTATCGAGAAGAACTCATACTTATTCAATAACATCTCCACTACTTATGGCCACGGATGCCAAACTTCATTCTTTATTTGCAATATTTATACATATGTAAAATACATGATATGCTTGGATTTGTGTAATACTTTTCATCTGCAATTCTATTAATACGTTTCTTGCCTGCCCATGATTTTCATTTTGCATAAATCTGTCGGTCAAGCTTATTGTCTGCAGCAATTGTTTTTGTCTGTCACTTTTTAGCTTGACCGAATATAGATTTTTGGAAGTTTGCTTATTATTGTGCAATTATATATTTGTATATTATGAACTTTGTTAGTTGCATGTTTTAGTAAAATTTTTAATCGCTCTATGAATCTTTGTGAAATGACTTGAAAAATAATCATACTTGATCATCGCCCTACTATTTTGAGTATTTAACATAACATGGTTAATTTTTCTACAATTTTCTGCCGAAGCTAATTGCAATAGACTTTTCCTGACCTTTAACCTTTCATCCCATACCCTCCACCATAGCTTAGAATTTTGTGAAAGTAAAAATACTTTTAATCACAGTGCTAAATTTGCTCTCAATTTCATTTCTCATTCTCTTACCCACATCTACCTAATTCATAGCGAAGCTAAATTCTGAATGTGTGTGAGGAACATTCCATCATGCAAGAAATTGTCACCTTCAATTAAATAGCCTAGTAGGTAATCAGTTGAACACAGCGTTACTGCTGAATAGTTTGAAGACGAACTTTTTTATATCAGCTTAACTTAGAAACAGTCTACTTCCTTTTGAGAACTTCTGTTCTGTATAGAGTCAATCCCAATCAAACATTTTCCTTTTCAGGCATGAGCCACGGATGATTCACGCCTGGGCACTGTTATTGATCCATCAGTGATTCATACTTGGCAAAGTTCTTCTGACTGGGATGTATCAAAGTTTGATTATGACTCTTTGATAAATGATTTTACAGGGCCATTTGTGGCTCGTACATGTCGAATCGGAAAACTATTGATTGATAAGGCGGCTTTACCATTTGCTGCTTGAAATAGAATTAAGAACTAATTTGAATTTGATGTAACTTTTATACACTGTGCTTTGCAATGGAAAGCAGTACAATGAAAAATAGTTATAAATCAAATAACATTCAATGTATCGTTTGTGAAGATTTTTGCTTGCTTAATTATTTTCGATCAATTTATGATTTTATTGTTGTTGTAGGGAAGCTTATATGCTCATTGCAATTGCAGTACTGCGGAGACTATTAATAAAGACTATAACATATTCCTTTTTTGTGGGTTCGTAAAGAAAACGGATGTTTAAGTGCAATTTTACAGTGTTCAAAATAGTGTTGGTGAAATCTTCTCTTAGTCGCCAATTATATCTTCAGCAGAATACTTCTCGCCATCGCTCTGGTTGTGGTATTCCATAACATCAGGTCTCTGAGTCGGGATTTGATAAGTTTGATCGACTTGCTGTACATATCAGTTTTAGATAGCTAGATTGATTTCCGCCTTTTATTTCTTATTTCAACCGTGGAATAAGTATTATAAATAGTTGATCCACAATTGTAGTGGCACTGAAGAGGTCGGACACACGCGCCAAACCTCTTGATAAAGTTTAAAAGTGCACAAAAGCACGTGCATGCCACCCCCAGGATAGCAAGAAAACAATCAAACCTTAGACAAAAAAATAAAATAAAAAATTTTTTTTGATCTCCGATCAAACTGAAGAGGAATCAGTGAAATATAAAAGTTGACACAAAATAAATTTGCTAGCATGAAGCGTGTTTGAAACGAATTGAGCGATTGTTATATACTTCGATCTTGAGTTGTGAAGTGAAATATCTATAAGGGAAATAAAAAGAAGCCTTGACTAATTCTGTGTGGGTCATCTGTGTTAGAAACGTAAGGTTTTGGAGAATCTGTGCAATCCCATTGTGCGTCCTCTTTGGAAACCGAAAAAAAGAAGAAATGGATGAAGCCCCAAGTTTAAATGATATGTGTTCATCGCAACCAGCGGGAGTTTAACAAAACGTGTGACGCGATCGGAAATTATTGTTCGCGGCCATCTGCGTTACAAACACTACAATTACTAATCAGTCATGAGATAGAGAAACGCAACAGTGTATGTGACTGACGAATAAAGATCTTGCAGCAGCATCATTTTGTAGACTCATCGTGCTTCCAAGGCTACAAGTTTTGCAATGTGCTAGATGATCACCAAATTAGGAAATTGTTGTATGATTCCGACCCTTGAGAGCAAAGCCACATAGTTTTATCAGCACAGCGTATCATTTTTATAATTTTCAAAAATTTTTACAAAAAATGTTTCTGTGGGCCATGACAAAATACGGTCAATTTATATACCTAACTGATAGTTATAATTTTGTAAAATATGTGCTTTTGCATGAGCTTAGTTTCCTGTTATGTCGTTTAGTGTCCTTGGAATGAAAAGCTGGGACTACATTATAGCTGGGAACGAGATTTCAGGTATTAACATTGACAGCGAATGATGTCAAATCTTGATGGGTACATAAAAAGAGACTATAATATTTTCAACCAAGTTGCGCCCAGGCAGGCGAAAATATTTCAAGCTTTTTACTTGAAAGATACAACATTTTGGGGGCAAAGATAATAGAAATATGAAGAATATGTTATGAAAAGAAAACATGCCAAAAATTTCTCCACTTTTTTGCAGGGAATTCCATAATCTTGTTGGGAGGGGGTTTCCCTGCAAAATTTCATTGGGATATGTGCCCAAATTTCATTGGGGTACTAATGTCGCCAATGGGAATGTTGGGGTAACAGAGTGGATGCAGAATGTTTTCAGGGCAAAGCTCGGTTGTGCTTACGTGACCGCCTAATTTGTGTGTTATGCGAGGGCAATCACGGAATTGCACTCGCCTTTTTACAGTCGTCCAAATTACTGTCTGAATGGCGCCTTTCCGAATGCGGTAAACCACCGTTGTGACATGATTTCGAAAATGAGAACTCCGCATGAGTGCTAGAAAAGACTTGGTAAAACAGAACCGTTTAGTATCATCGATTTGGAAGTTCCGGCCATTTTAAACACTTTACAGCGTTTGCCCGACGACCTATCAGTCAAGCCTCCTGGCTACTACCCTGTAGGAGTTATTGTCTCGTACCGAATCTTTTACATAGCGTCCGGCAAAGTTACCTTTTCGGGCACTTCTGACGAAATTTTGGACCCCTTAATTGTCTCCCTACGACCAAAGGCTCGAAGTAGACATTGTCGAAAGACCACTTCCCTTCATGGCGTTCTGTTTTTATTATTTTAATTATAACGTTTCTAGAACATATTTCCATACCCAAGCTCATAACTGTATCAAAATTTCATGTTATAACGTTTTGAGCAGACTTTTGCGACCAAAGTCAAAACAACATGTTTTTAGGTGGCGCGTGGTTTAAAGGTGACCAAATTATTTTTAATTTGAAAATTAAAAAGAACCACGAAAAACCCCTTTGTTATACGATATTCTAAACTATATGTTCACCTCCGGGTGCTCAATCGGTAAAGCGTTGCGAATACGCTTCGAGTTGCGCATCTTCGTTCGTCATGACCCAGGTTTGAATCCCGTGTAGATGATAACTATATGCGAGATGTCTGCTGGACGCCTCGCTGGTGGTTCACGTAAGCACTGCTCCACCAACTGTGTCCATGCAAAATGAGAAATAAGATAAGCCAAAAAACCTTCACTCCGATTAGGAACCGGTATCTGCACGAGGGGTCGTGGTTCGCCATATGGTTAAGCTTTATTCTCGGCTTTCTTCTCCCGCAGGATAAAAATGATATCCTATCCCATCAAGAACTTGAGATCAAGATATTGGTGAAAATTGGGATTTTAGTAGAATAAATTTAAAAATTGAACGAACTGGTGCAGATTTCACCATAACATTTAGGCAACTCAGCGACTTACCAAACGTTGAAATGTATGTTGACTCATCCCGCTTTTAATGTGGGCTTCGCAAATGATTATATTTTTTCTGAATGATTGCAATTATATTGTTGGCACCTGATAAACAACCCCGATGGTGTGATATAAAATAAGAATTTAAAGACCTGTGTAAATTTAACATTCTGTGTTTTACGAAACTGGAGGGTGGAGCAAGCTATAAGAAAAGCAATCCAGAATTATTTTTTCAGAGATTGAAAATTCTGCAGAAGCAGTTTGCAGATTTAAATCCAAGTTGGAAAAAAGATTTGTTGAGAGTCTAAATCAAAATTTGCTAACTCCGACAAAAACTGGCCATTTTATTGCAGAGCATCGTGGAGATTCCACAGGTCATACTGGTCTAGGGTGGTTGTGTTTTCAGATATATTTATTTTTCAATAATGCCTTTTCCAACCAGATTCAATTTTGAAAATAATTCAATTAAGCACAGTTCAATCTGACCAAAAATAATTCAAATATGCAACATCATAACACATCCATTGAAATTTTTGTTTAAAGCAAGTGTTCAATCATATTAAAAATGAGTACTGTGTCTGAATCATCAGAGTAAGTCATAAAATCTCTAGACAGGTATATTCTATAACAGACTGAACGATATGAAATTATCACCGTAATTCCTCAAGGATATATCAAATAATTTGGAAGTATTAATAAGTTTCTAGTCCAAAGGAGAAGTTAGGTATTCAATCTCACTCAAATTATTCCAATAATTGAACTAAAAAGACGTATCAACAAGATTGCGAGTACAAGACTCCTTCCTACTAGTGCTCCACTGAGCAACTCAAATGCTTTATGATATATTGCTAATTGTTGAAGACCAATGAATTTTAACACAACTCCACTTGTTTTCAAGTGTCAAGTATCATCAAATTTTGTGTTGCCTAAGAATTTTGCAAAAAAATGTCAAGAAATTCCTTGCCACGTATTCCTAACTGATAACAAGAATCTTCAACTTTCTGCAGAGAACATTTCATGACCTCTGTTTTGCTAAGCAGCAGTTTCTTTTTTCCTGCTGTAGCTTCGATAATTGTAGAAAATGAGAGAAACATTTCATATAAAATTCGGATAAATGCGCATAGCTTAAACACTTGTTTTTTTGAAGCTTCAGTGGTAACTTTTGCAGCACAATTAATGCACAAGCGCATTACTTCACCAGTTGTATCTGCAATTCCCAATAAGTATTCTATTATTGGTATTGGTACCACCAAACATTTTTCAGTTTCACTTTGAGGGAAACATAACATTTTTTGTAATGTGTTGATATCTACCAAACAGTTTGAAAGGTTTTCAATACCAAATTTTTTTTCAGTTTTAAAATAATGTAAAAATGACATTGCTTCAATGAACTCTTGTAAACCTGGTGAGAACGCTCGAATATACGCATAAGAATCTTCATCTTGCAGTTCAATGGCAACTTGCTTCCACTTCTCACTTATATCCATACGTTTTTTCTCAGCTTCGGAAATAATTTTCAACTTCGCTTCTGTATTTGAAGACACTATATCGATGCGATGTAGATGAAATATGAGTCTTTTGCTCTCAATAGTAATGTCTCTACTTAATTTAACTATTCTTTCCCATTTGTTATGCTTTTTGTCAAGTTCTTGTTGAAATAGTTGGAATTGCTCGATAACGTTTTCCCCCATTATATGCAGAAAATTTATCATTAGCACTAATACACATCAGAGCAGCATTAAACAAAAATAGAGCATTAATATCAATGAATACCAAAGACATTGGTGGTGTTTTTATCCTTATAATTTGCCAAATATAATATCACTGAACATTGAGAAATTATACCACAATAAGCAGAAGAATTTACCACAGATGTTTAGATACATCAACCTCAAAAAGGGTGTCAAACTTGATAGACATTGTCAATTTGGAATTAAAATTTTACATCATTTAACACATAACACAAATGGATCAGTTTTGACAAAAAATTTTATAAATAACATCTCATGAATGAATATCAGAGAAACTTGTATGAACAAAGCAATTTAGCCAATTTTAAAATAAATCAGCAACCAAATACAACTCTTTGATAAGGAAAACTTTGAATGATGATACCAAATTAATAATAATATGATTAGTTTTTTTTTCAATAGCATAAATTACCACAATTTTAAAACATGAATTGACAAATTTCAAATTTAAAAATACCACAGTCTTGGTTACGGTTTCAGAAAAGTCTCCTTACATTTTGAAAATTATAGTTCTAGACATCAAGACAGAAAATTTGAGCATTGGTTGCTGTAAAACAGGTTTCAGTAGTATATAAAAATGAACCAATAATAACCAGATAACATTGTTTTAAATAAATATTTTAGAAGTTTCAATTTCAGTTTGCAATTAAACTGGATTTCGATGAACAAACGAAAATATGACAGTCTACATCATGCCAGAATCTTATAGTCTCAATGCAAAATAGTTTTTAATTTTATTTGCCATCTTTTTTCTTGTCTTTATCATCATCTTGCTGTCGATTTTGGGCAAGTTGATCCATTGCTTGTTGAATGGCTTCGCTCGATGTATCAACACCGGGTAAGTTCTGAAGAACACTTTGTAAAAATGCTGGATCAGCAATCACGTCTTCTTCATTTAAATCTTCTTCGTCGTCAACATATTCTGCCTCCATTGGAGATTCTGAAATTGTTTTAGCATCTGTATCCATTGCAGATTCAGAGCTCTCCTCTTGCATTGACATGCGCATTGCATATGCTATTTGTTCTTCTTCCGACATAGAGCTGATATCAACTGGGCGTCCACCAGGAGGAGCTGTTGAAGGTACCTGGTGAGAACGCTCGAATATACGCATAAGAATCTTCATCTTGCAGTTCAATGGCAACTTGCTTCCACTTCTCACTTATATCCATACGTTTTTTCTCAGCTTCGGAAATAATTTTCAACTTAGCTTCTGTATTTGAAGACACTATATCGATGCGATGTAGATGAAATATGAGTCTTTTGCTCTCAATAGTAATGTCTCTACCTAATTTAACTATTCTTTCCCATTTGTTATGCTTTTTGTCAAGTTCTTGTTGAAATAGTTGGAATTGCTCGATAACGTTTTCCCCCATTATATGCAGAAAATTTATCATTAGCACTAATACACATCAGAGCAGCATTAAACAAAAATAGAGCATTAATATCAATGAATACCAAAGACATTGGTGGTGTTTTTATCCTTATAATTTGCCAAATATAATATCACTGAACATTGAGAAATTATACCACAATAAGCAGAAGAATTTACCACAGATGTTTAGATACATCAACCTCAAAAAGGGTGTCAAACTTGATAGACATTGTCAATTTGGAATTAAAATTTTACATCATTTAGTTTTTAATTTTATTTGCCATCTTTTTTCTTGTCTTTATCATCATCTTGCTGTCGATTTTGGGCAAGTTGATCCATTGCTTGTTGAATGGCTTCGCTCGATGTATCATCAACACCGGGTAAGTTCTGAAGAACACTTTGTAAAAATGCTGGATCAGCAATCACGTCTTCTTCATTTAAATCTTCTTCGTCGTCAACATATTCTGCCTCCATTGGAGATTCTGAAATTGTTTTAGCATCTGTATCCATTGCAGATTCAGAGCTCTCCTCTTGCATTGACATGCGCATTGCATATGCTATTTGTTCTTCTTCCGACATAGAGCTGATATCAACTGGGCGTCCACCAGGAGGAGCTGTTGAAGGTACCTCTTGATTCATTGACATTGCAAGTGCTGCTCGTAACATATCATCTTCACCAGTACCTGTTGCCATAGCAGTTGCTGGTGCCGATTGTGTTTCTTGTACTTCACCAGCAGCTCGAGCTTCTTCTTCTTGTCGATGGCGCTGTTCTTCTAAAGACACACGTAGAGCGAGAGCCAGTTCTGGATCAGAAGCTGGATCGAATCCAAGATCAAATTCTCCTCCACCTGTGCTTGGAGCTCCACCTTCTCCAGCAATGATTGGTGAACTCATCAAAGCATTTGATAACATGGATCCTGGTGGAATATTAACAATGTTCGAGCCAGTACCATCCTTTCCATTCAATGTTTCAATAAATGGAGTCAATTTGGGAGTATTACATTCTTCTTCACCAAAGCTAATGATTTCTACGTTGACCTTTTCTTTTTTCAATTTCTTTGCCACTTGGATAATCTCTTTTTCATCATCTTCAATTGGACTTCCAACAAAAACAATAATTCGCATTCTATGATTTTTACTTTGGCGATGTTTCAATGCAAGATGTGCGACTCTGACGCCGTTCAAAAATCTTATCTTTCCTTTTGGTTGGACTAGGAGTAACTTCGAAAGTAATTTACCAGAATCGGTTGTTAATGTAACATGAACTTGAACATCAGCAAGAGAAAGTAGAGCAACGTTGTTCTCGGGGTTTGAGCGTAATTTGGTGCGACAAACCAAGTTGGCAGCATCTTGCTGAGCCTGTATTCTTGTTGGCAAATAATCACCATTTCGCATATACTCGCTGTTGTCAATACATATCACTGTACTTTCCAAAACCATTTTTGAATTCTCTTTCCACCTTCAAACACTAGGAATCTAGAATCTGAAAATAAACGACGTTACAGATACATAAAAATAACAACACCGTAACCCAACGTCAGTGGCGTAAGGCCTGTTCTGTGTTTGCCAGTCAAAAATATTACTCAGCAGATATGGGATGATGACACTGTATTTATGTTGTATGAATAAAGTGTTTTTAATCATGACGTCATGTAATCCCAACCCGCAAATATAAATTATGGTAATATTGTAAAAAAAGCTCAAATAGAAGACTAAAAAATATACAATAATAACGATATTTTGGTGTTTGGGTTCAAAACTTTGTATACCCAAAGAGTCACTCACTGGCGCCATTGTATTTCAAAATGATCGTTCCGTATTTGGCCTACCCAGTATTCCAGATCCTGTACTCTGTACTGTGCAGTGTGTGTGGTACTGCAGGCTGTTTATGCTGTGTGTATGTTATTCTTATTATCTTAAATTATTCGAAATACTTCCACTTGGCAAAAAACAAAAATATTGGCGTTACTAATCTCATGTGTTCCGTGTTTGGAAAATTATAATTGGCTCGATCAAAATAAATGAAGGAAAAAAATCCGTTTGGCATTGGGTTTTATTCGAAAAAAAGGCTGTCTATGTCCGTTCTGTTACGGTATGTGCATTTTTGCTATGTTTGCTATCGACCTGGCGCAGAAAACCTTGTTGAGCTAAAGCGTCATTCAAAGTTTTTATCCCATCCCATTTTTGCAGTGTGGTAAGCTCAGTCATTAATACAGAATAGGATTAATGATAGGATTACATTTTTATCCTACACAGTACCGGTACAGCTGACAGGAGAGGAAAGCCTAGAATTCAGCTCAAGCATATGGCGAACCACAGACCTCTCGTGCTGCGTGCTTATACCAGTTCCGAATCGGGGTGTCGGTTTGTCATATTTCTTATTTTTCTTTGGCATGCTAGTGGAGTACCGTAAGCCCTACACCTACTCTGTACTTACTGCCTAAGTGAACTTCGTTCACATTTTGTTTATTTTTATCAAGACTAGCCTTTTTGCGAGAGGTCTGCTGGAGGCCTCGCCTGTGCACTAGAAAAAATTTTGGCTTATATCAGAGACAATTTTTTTCCAAAATGGCTCACAAACAAGCCACAGACGCCTGCACCGTGGCTCACTTGCAAGCCAAGATGGCTTATTTTGAGCCAGAGTGGCTTGTATTAAAGCCATATGGTATTCAGCCTGGCTTACGTTAGAGCCATTGTCATATTTCTATGGCTGGTTTTAAGCCAGGACACAAATGACCTGGCTGGACATGAGCCAAAAACTTGAGTTTGACTCGGAGCCAAGCCGGGAAGATTTACTTTTTTTCAAGGTAAGGAAATTGAACTATATTGTGGCTTGAAATGAGCCAGTTAAGATGAACAAATACTATGAAATGGCTGACGGTAAAGCCAGAAAGAGCTTTCAAATCTGCTGACTGCAAACAAGCCATATTCTAATAATGAGCCAATATCAAAATGGAACAACCCTAGAACATTTTGGCTGCATTAGGTCTGTCTGAATGCTGGAATCAGCCCAGACATCCTGACCCCAATATTGACAGATTGATCCTGATATATGGCTCAATGCAGAAAATAGTATAAAAATTTACTCATATCAATGCCAAACATCACGAACAGGACTGAAGAGAACAGCTTTGTCTTGTAGCATTAAATTACCGGCAACATTGTCATTTCTGTTGTGATGAGATATTTTGCGAATTTTAAGTTTGATTATCCAAGATTGTTTGGTGCCACAAGTGACCCACCCACAGATCATATCCGGTTTTCTCATGGTCGATGTGTATGTTTAGCAATGGTCAAGCATGATTCTTGAATTGGATAAATTGAAATTAGAACTGTTATTTTTCAAACAATATACATTTTAGTATTCACAAATTGAATCATTTGAATATCCCTGTATGTTTAAGACTTTTTTCAATATTGGCAAATGGGACTATGGTTAAAATGAGTGTGATATTTAATGATATTCTTAAACATGCCACCGAAAGAATTGATTTGTATAGCACGGCATACTGCCTCTCAGAAAACGCAGCGACGTTCAACACACTCTCTGCAGTGCGCATGGTTCCCACTCCTGCCTTAAAAATTTTTAGCCGGGCAAAAAGTCTATTGTGACGTATATGTCAAGTGATGCTGATTGGTTGTTACGGCAGCATTGAAAAAGAGAAGAGGAAGCTCTGACATCACTTTCTACTGTTGGCAGGCGGTGTCAGTCTTTCTTTCTGGACTGTCGCGGGGTGTTGTGCTGGTTTGCATTATGGACGTCTCCAAAAAGCCAAAAATGTATGTTTTTGGTGACCCGATAATTAAACCAATGAAAGGTAATGTGTTTTTGTATTATTATATTTAAGGGATCTCAACCTGAGGTGAATAATTTTATAAGCTTTATAAAAAAGCAATAACTTTAAGTTACAATTCCGATAGTGTGAGAATAAGATTGAGAGATTTAAGTTAGGCTGTTTATTTTCATGCAATAAGATACTGTGCTAATGACTGCATTTCTGTTCCAAGCAGTTTGAAATGAGTTGAGTGCAACTTTTTACCGGTAAAATAATTGACTAAGTTAAGTTACTCCTTGTACAAGCCATTAGACATGTTTTACCCTTTCTCTCATCAAAACCTGCGCTCAGTGGCTTGAATGTTTTGCAAGAATGTTTCGTCTGACTTAAGTTAAAGCATCTTATTGGCAAACAAGGGAGTTAATTTGCACTTACCTCTTGGCTTCATACAGATTGCCAAAGGGGGAAGATGATATGTCGAATCTTACAATAGACAATATAAACTCAGAATTCTCACAGTTCAAGTTCAGATATAGAAAGAAGATTTGCAACTTTTTTGAGAAGCTTAAAGTATGCAATACTATTGTTTTGAGGAAATTCTTGTCACTAAACTTGTTAAATGTAGTAACATTTTATTCCAACAGGCTGACAGTAATTGGCATATTACAGCAAGGTTTATTTGGAAGTTTAGATCCCTTTGTGCATTTTTAGTAGTATTGAATTGAAGACTCAAATAGCGCTATGTGCAGATGTATCCAGACATGGCAGCAATGATCTCCAGAACTATTGAACAGTAGAGCATATTTGAAAAAGTACATATTCGATATTCTACATATTGAATCATTTCTTCAGAGTATATTCGAAATATTAGATTATTTGGCATTTTTCTATGGTAATTTTTTTTTCATTTTGAAACCGGCCTTATCTTCAAAATAGAGTTTGTCTTCAAAGTTTCAGCATTATCTTGGGTTCTATAATATGCATTTTCAAAAGTGTGTAGAACAACTTTGAAAATTATTAGTTGCTATATTTGCTTTAGTTTGGGTATTTTTGCGATGGAAATTTTGAATTTAGTAACAAAATAGTTGAATTGAAAAGCAGTGAAGTTGAATATCTGATACTCGAAGTCTTGACCAAAGTTGGACTTAGTTTTAGATCTAATCAAAATTCGCTCAGAGCAATGCTGGAAAACATACCTCTCTTCGCATGCTTTGGAGTGTTGATTGTTGAATATGTAAAATACTTTCTCAAAATCATGAGACTATATTGTTAGTGTAGTGTGTATGGATATCATCAATAATTACGCTATTTGGTGATTCGCGATAATATAACCATCGGGTGGCATCAAAATCCCCATGCTTTTGATTGGCGTTAAACCCGTTTCAATTGGAAAGAATATATATATTGCTGTATTTTTATTTTTATAAAACTAAACATCAATTAAAAATTGTTGTAACAGCCTGCCAAAGCAAATACAAGTGACAGAAAAAAATTCTGCAATTTATCAAGGTCCAAGACACAGGAAAACAATTTTTCTGAAACTTGTTGCTCTTTACAAATTGCATATCTTCCCAAATACTATAGCCTCCTAATTCTAACGTAATTCTAATGTAATTTTTCACAGGTCAATGAATAAAATAACGGTGAACGGGATTTGGAACCCAGCTCATCCAGCCCTGCCCACATTTAACAAGTCCATGATCTGAAGTACTGCAACGAAGATCAGGAAACAGGCGCTTTGTCTTCTCATCAGGTCCCCCAGTCAAAAGCATTCGCTGAGTTGAGAACAACTCCAACAGAACCACTAGAGACAATTGATAGTTAGGGCTGTTCAAAATATCCGATCAGATTCATGAATTCTCATGAATTATAAGATTCGATTTTCCCACTTATACGAAATCAATAGATTCTGAAAATCATGCATTTCTGAAAATTTTGTTGTTTTTAACTATTTTCTGACTTTTGATTCAATACTAAATATTTGTACTTAAATTCATTCTGAGCAAGGCCGGAGTAGTGCTAAATATTTTTGCAAATAGGTACTGGTATTATTGATTTCTGTAAGTTTCATGACATATAATTGATACATCCCTAGGTGCTTATCAGCATTTTATAGTCACTGTACATTTGCTTGATAAATTCAAAACCTGCTTGGCAGAGAATGTTTAATCTTGTATTTGATCATTTTATACCTTTCTCATTTAGTGTAAAAGCGATTTATAACATAGTTTTGTGGCTTGTCAAAATGAAAACTGTAACTAATATTGTTTATCACTCCGATAGCTTAAAAGGATTCTGGCGTCGAGAGTGGAATTTAATATTGTGGAATTTTACACTTTTATATTTTGATATACATTTCTGGGCATCGTGCAGTACTGGCCAAAGTTCATATAGATATGATTTTGTTGCCCGAGATTGTACAAAAAGCAAAAGAAATAATACTAACTCATAACTGGTCACACTATATGGATTCCTAGACGAGTTGACTTTAATTAAGAAAAATGTTGTTTTTGGCTATGTGTTGTAATTTTTGTTAGTTTTATCTGAAATTGACGGATTCAATGCTTTTCAATTGAACACTTGGTTCTTTATTTGGATTCTTGCTCTCAAAAAAATCGATGCCAGAGTTCTCTTCTATTTTTTTCATTCTAGTACAATACCGAATAACAGTCGAAAATATTTTTTTTTATTGAAATAAGATTGAAGGCTATATTGTCTGCTTGGTTTGCAGTTCCTGATTGTGATTGTGATTACCCTCAGTAGCTCTCTGCTTATCAGTTGTTGCAAGTGGTCGCTTCCCCCAAACTAAGCGATAAATGCAAATTACAGTCTACAGTACCGGTATGTTAGGCGTGATTTAACTAATTTGGTGGTATTTACAAATCTTTGTCTAACAGATTCAAAGAATTATTTGGGAAACTCTATACAGATATAGTTGTGAATGAATTTTTTAATTGACAAACTAATAAAGCTTCTTTCTGGTTTCGTCTAATCATTGTGGTTTGCTATTCTGTATTGCAGACTTTATGAGCAATGCATTGTAGATTGTATCATCATTGCAGCTCTGAATAATCTGGCTCCTCGCATGCTGCCTTTGCGGCTGGCAGAGCCAGTGAAATTTAGGCTGAATTTGGCTAGTAGCAAGCCATTATGGTAGACGGCTTAGGGCGAGCCAACTTCCCGTGGCTCATTTTTAGACCCCTTAGCTGGGAGCAAGCCATAATTGGTGGCTAGGAACAAGCCATATATATGGCTAGAAATGAGCCAGAACAAGGGGAACACTGCTGGCTAAACGGTCAGCCGCCACTGACAAATGAGCCGATGTGTTAAAGTATAGGACTTTTTTGGCTCAAGTTCGAGCCAATATTTTTACTAGTGTGTACGGTGGTTCACATAAGTTAAGTGCTGCTTACAGCTTCCTCCACCAACCAGGTCTACGCACAGGAAAATGAGAAATACGATAATCCAAAAGCCGGAAAGATATCTGCATGAGAGGTCGTGGTTGGCCATATGGTTAAGCTGTATTCTCAGCTTTCCTCTCCCGCAGGATAAAATGATATCCTATCCTTATGTTTACATTGCCCCAATGCAGAATGAAACAAGGTGCTGGGTGACCAGACAGTTTTCCAGTACTGAGTAGGGTTGACAAATTTTCATGCTGCCTGCACAGTGCATAAGCTTGAGCTACTGCATTAAAAATTATTATAAAATATTTGCTTGACTAGCCTATATATATTTTTAGGATGTATTCAAATATAATACATTGGACTCATTTCGGCCATGAATACAATTTTACAAAGTCCTATTTTACTCAATCTAACTTAGTGTTTATGTTGTGGTTGCATTCATTCATTTAGTCTGATTGCTGATTAAATTTTGACTAACTTAAAAGCTTTATTATTGGCACTTGTTTTTTTTCTTCAAAACATTCAGATTTCATTTAAACTGTAAAGTTTGAGAATGGAATACATGACTACTGATGAAGGAACAGAAAACCTGACTGCAAACACAGACACTTTAAACATTACTGACTATACTGCGACCATCAGCAGTATTGAACATTTAGGTAAAAATCCTGATCACTGGTTATTAGCATTACGGAATCTTGAACAAATTCAGAATGGGCCACGAAAACGCAAATTACTCAAGCATTTCTTTGTGCAATCAGGGAAAATTTTAGATTCTGTCGCTTTGAGACATAATCGTGCCTATGCTGTTCTTCTTGGAAAAGAAGCACTTTTTCACGGAGAAATTGATGTTGAAGACGCACGTAGCATGTTTGAAATGGCTCTGACACTTTGTCAAAAATCGTTGGTTCTTTATCTGATGTTTGCTCAATTTGAATTGGATCATGGTCGCAAAAATAAAGCAATTAAGATACTTCAACATGGAGAAGTTTGTATAGGAAATGTGCCTGAAATCACAGCAGCCAAAATAAAAGTGGAACAAGGTTGTAAAATAATAGATAGCTCCATTGCTGTGGCAAAGAAGAACTCACCAATGTCAGATATCACTAACAATCCAAAAATTGTTAATCCTCAAAATGATGCTTCCATCCTCAATTGTGAAACTCAGCAAAAGTTGTCAATGCAACCTGTGCGTGTACCATATAAACCATTATCTAACTCGTCTCTGGAATCTTCGATCATCCCTCATTCACCTGCTTATCCGAAAGTTGTAGAGCCGAATCTGCTGAAGAACAAAAAAATTAATTTTCCTGAATTTAATACTCCAGAATTGAAAGTTAACATAGATTCAAAACAAAATTCCCAAATTGAGAAGAAGAGTTTTCAAACACCACCACCACCTTTAAAAATTGATAACAATCTTACACTGAATTTAGATTTACAATCGCCTGTCTTTCCTGACACAAGTTTGACTTTAATTAGAAAGAGGCTTCCACTCTCTGGCTTGGCCACAGATAGTCTTTCTGGTATGCAACCTGTAAATTTTGATTCTGAAGTATTAGAAACAAATTCATCATCAGGCTCTACATCAATCAATTCAACTCTGTGTACTGAAGTGAATTCTTCGAAACCATGCCTGTCTACAACTGCAACATGGAGTGAGAAAAAACATTCTCCTGTTTCTAGAATGATGCCGAAAAACTGTCAAACGACCGGTAAAAAGACAGGCCGCATGCAACAACCAATGAGAGTTCCACGACGTGTTTTGATACAGAACGAAACCTCAGAAAGTAATTGTGCTGTAAATTTGGATTTTGCGGATATAAAGCTGATTGAAAAGTCACCAGAAAATATTAAAGTCAGTTCAATAGAGCATTCATCTTTATCAGACACAAAAGCCACACCTAACGAAACAGGAAATAGTCCAAGACTTTCTTCAGGTGAAAAGGAGAACCAGGAATCTAGATCATCAGATTATAAGCGAGTCTTGTTATCAAACAGTATAGCAGAAAAGCCTTCATGTCCGAGCGCTTTTCATGCATACAAAAATGAGCCCTCACATTCTCATAATTCTCAGCATGCCAACAGTGTGCCAGGTGCACAACCTGAAGTCATGGAACCATCTCCACCAAACAGATCAAACTCTAGCTCCGGACACCATTCTGTTCCTGCAAGACAAGCTCAGGTGAATATGGGTAGCCGACTTCTCTCTAATGACAAAATTCCTGGAGTACAGTTGAGTAGTGGTAATATTAATTCTCATCTTGAGTCTCACCCAATGAATCCTCCCAATTATATTCCTCAACCCTATCACCAAATGCGAGCTCAAATTCCAAGTAATGAACAGGGTCAATTTACAAGTCACCAGAATGTGGGACAACCATATTATCAGATTCAGTCATCAATACATCCAGCACATAGAATGATGCAAGAGAAGAAAATTCTAGAAATCAACGGCAAAGCCTATATTTTGCTCAAAATTCTAGGCAAAGGTGGATCAAGCAAAGTTTATCAAGTTCTTAACCCTGTTACTTGTGAAATATCTGCCATAAAGCAAGTAAATTTAGTTGGTTGCGAATATAGTGTTTTGGAGGGCTATAAAAATGAAATTCAATTTCTGAAAAAGTTGCAAGGAAGCCGCCACATAATACGACTCCATGATTACGAAATCCGTGAAAATCATCTTTATTTGATCATGGAATGTGGTTCCTTGGATCTGTCTGCATTTTTAAAAAAGCAAAAAGCAGATAAAATTGAATTGGATGTCATACAAATCTTGGCGTTTTGGAAAAATATGCTCAGAGCTGTTGAAACAATACACAAACATGGAGTAATTCACCTTGATCTGAAGCCAGCAAATTTTATGCTCGTGAACTACACATTGAAATTAATAGATTTTGGAATTGCAAATTCGATTCAAGTTGATGCAACAAGCATAATAAAAGACACGCAGTTTGGAACTCTGAATTATATGGCACCAGAAACGATTAATGACATGTCAGGTGGATGTCAAAGCACATCATCTCACACACCCAAGTTCAGAGTCGGTCCTAAGGCAGACGTATGGTCATTAGGATGTATTCTTTACTATATAATGTATGGGAAGACTCCATTTCAACATATACATCATCAAACTATGAAATTACTAGCAATCACAAATGAAAATCATCACATTGAATTTCCTGATTTTCCCACAAAGGCAGTTAATCGAAATAGTTCAGGCATGTCTGACCAGGGACACTAAGAAAAGACCTTCTGTTGATATTTTATTGAAACATCCGTTATTGAATTGATTGAATTTCGGATATCTTCTTATCTTCAGATATCTATTTTTTTATTATTTTTTTCTAATCACTGCCATCTGGTGATATTATTGAAAGATGTCTTGAAAGCATAATTTTATTATCTCATTTTAACACATTCAATATTCAATGATAATTCAATGTTAATGTCAAATATGAGCTGTTGACGGATAGCGTCAGAGTGTAATCCAGCTGTAAAATGTGCTTGATATCCAGGTGACAATCTTGTTATCTTCCTTGCTGGATGGCATAGTCTTGATTTTCTTCATGTGTCTGGACCTGGTGTCATGTAAAACAATGTAACAATGTAAAAATTATCATGAAATTGTTTTTTGACGGTTTATTAACTTCTTTGATTAGTGAATTACAAACCTGTAGAATGTTCGGATCAATCAAATCATTTTTAAACTAGAAGCTCTTTGTCAAACACATTCACCAGTAATTCATAAATTTTTAAATAGTGAAGAAACTGCAAGTTAAGTAGAATATATATGCGGTTCAATACACGACTAAGACTTTGAATTATGAAAATCATAAAATATTGAAACCAGTCAGTTCACTTGTTAACAATAAACAGAATTTATAACACATTTATCAATATAAATATTTAATAATGATGTATTAGGACAGAATGTCTACTCTGCTACTCAGCTAACCAAAGGAAATGGGTTCAATTAGAAGAAAATATGAAAATTTGAGTATTTTGTGATATAGCTTTTGCTAGATGGATAAAATGTCTTTATGAGTGTTTTGTGGTAATAGTTTTTCAAACTATAGAAAATAGTGTACTAGGTTCAAAATCATTAAAACTGCCACGAGGTAGCATTAAATGACTTTTTGTCCATCCGAAGAAAATGACCAAAGTAAAAAACATCCTTAATTGGGGTTAAGAGCAATTACTTGCATACAGAATTTTATTTTACGATGAGCATTATCTATATAGACTCTTCAGCCCCTTATTGTAAGTGCCATTGTACAGCTAAGGAGATTCACAAATATTTTTACTGGTAATAAGAGTTTGACAAACATTGAAATATTTGTCTGCAGTTAATAGCCAACAAAAAATGGTAAACTCGACTGCGTTGATATTTTTTTTGTATAAAAAGATTTTAATGACGCTCTGCAACTGCACAGACTAATACTCTGCTACTCAGACACCCAGAGAAAATGGATTCCCTTAAGGAAAATTTAGCAAACTGACAATATTTCATGTTATATCTCTGGCTAGAATATTTGAATGTCTTTTCAAGTGTTTAATGTCACTCAATCATAAAATAGCAGTGTTGGTGGTTTTGAAGCTTTTATGTCCATCCAAAGAAAATGACATAGGTATTTCAGACACCCAAAGAAAACCAAGATTGTGCCACGGCCTCTATTTTTGGATCAATATAAAATGAATATTTTAATATTATTCTTCTTAACTAATAGTACTGCATCAATTGTACGCCGTGCATTTATCTTTACTGCTATTATTGATAAAATGTTGGGGATAGCTAACCAATTTTTAATATATTTTTCATGTAAATCATATTTTCTTGTATCATCTTCTCTGATATCTAGATCAATTTTAAGCTATGCATTGATTGTCGTTTCGACTGAAATACTGCACAGGATGTGTTGGTCTGATGCCTGGAGATCGTGGAAAATGGAGTCTAATTAAGAGTCTCATGGATCTTCAATAATAGTTATCAACCACATTGGGAAAATGGCAATTGAAAGTGCATCTATTTTACCAGTGAGTGAATTCATAAAATCTAATTTTCAATTAAACTAGGTACATTTAACTAGATATATGTTGTAAGTAAACTTTATCTGATATCTTTCTGTATCTGAATAGCTGTCGTTTGCCAGTCTTGAGTATTGACACAACACAATGCCATGTATACCATGTTTTTTTCAAAAAAAGATCTAAATAGGAATCTTTTCAGTTGTCTTTTACGATTTCTGCTTGCTTTTCAGCCAACTCCGAAACCTACCAAAACATTCAAATCGTCGATAGGTGTAATTCTAACATGTCTAGGATCAGCAGTGGGTACTGGAAATATTTGGCGATATCCAAGAATTGTTGCCAATAATACAGGAGACAAAGGTAGTTGCAGAATAGTTTCATCCTTTTTAAATTTGAGCAGTCATCAGCTTGACTAAAATATCGCCGTCACAATACCGGTATTGCCAGTATATTGCCCTATTTTTTGCCCAGAAAGGTTTTTAGTTCATCACGTCCTAATTATAATAGCATGCTGTGCATGTTAAACGATATTGTTACTCACGTCTCATGGCAGACATAAATGATCACCGGAGCCAAACGAGATATTGTGCTTTCACTTTTCATTCACTGCCTCACATCATCGCCGATAGGCCGAAGCAGCCAGGTCCGCGTGGTTGCTGTTACGTCACAAAGCACTAGTTGATAAAAAATTTTTTGTTTGTTTATTGTATGACTTCTGATTTCAATGTTCGATTCGGATTCGGAAAAATTATTCGATTAGAGTCTGAAACCAAAAGATATTCGATTCTGGCCACCCCTACAATCAACTAAGGTTTTAAGCATTATGCCGTAAATACCGACTTTGCGACACATCGGTATTGCTATTATTAATGCGGCAAAGTATTTCAGAAAGCAAGATGCCAGTATTCGCCGTTCCATAGGTGTGTCGCCCAGCTCTAATATTTGAATCGAATAATTTACCCGAAAGCAATATTCGAATCAGAAGTCATCTAGAAAACAAAAAAAGACATTCTTTTATTGGCTTATTATTTATTTTATTATTCTTACTAAATTTTGAATAAAAATTCAAAATTATCATTTTGTCGATATATATATATATAATTGTTGAGAAATCAAATGATTGATTTATGATTCAAATTTCACGGATCGAATATTTTTGACAGCCCCGGTCACTAACCTTAATGGAAATTCATTGAAATTTTGCTTTGTCCAGCAACCATCACAAATACGGTACAAGATTAAGCCCATTTCATACTATTTCCTTGAGATGAACAAAACGTTTTAAGCCCCTTGTATTTATATATATTGCATTGTAAAGTCTTTTAAGAAGAATTCTGTATATTCACCAGTAGTGTTTTAACAAAATTTTTCATCTAGTTGTTGACTCCTTGTCACTATCAAAATCGTAACATTACATTGTATTTAGTTATCTATATTAAACGCTAACAAATTCTATTAGGTAGCTAATTTTGCAAAAAACTTTTTCAGGAGCATTGGCATTTCTTTTAGTCTGGGTTGTATTCTTATTTACTTGGTCAATTCCTGTGCTTTTGATTGAATATGGAACTGGAAGATTCAGTAAATCAGCATCAATTCTTTCATTCAAGAAACTGGGTGGCAAATATACAATGTGGTGTGGAGCTTTTATTGGATTTGTAACAATGTGTATCGCGTAAGTTGCATTTGATCACTTGACAGAATAGTATTATTTGCTCAACTTGCTATCACGGTGCTAAATACCATCATGGGTGATGGTATGGACTAGAAAATTCCTATATTATTTATAATAATACTTCTTTATTTCACAGAGCATACTATGCAGTTATATGTGGATGGTGTCTGTATCATGTATTTTATTATATTGTCAACCCATTACCAGAAAGCATTGACGGAAGTAAACTAGTTTTTGATGTATTCACGAATCAAACTTTATGGCCGGTGTTTTTACAAGCAATTGTCATCATATTGGGAGGAATCACAGTTTTTGCAGGTAAATATGCATTATCAAAACTATTTTTTTTTATATCCATGGGCATCATGATCATTCCTTCACTATATTAATTAAATCTTTTAAACCTTTAAATACATTTGTTCTGACATTACCTTTTGCTATTTCATTTGCAAATGTTAAATGATTAAACCCATTTAATTTTTTCTTGGAAATGTTTTGTTACCACATATTGTAATATCTATCGTGACATGTTTTTTATGAGGTGAAAAGTTAAACTTGAACCATATCGATATTATACTAACATATGCATCTGATTCTGTTGCAGGGGTCCGATCCATCGAGCCAGTGATGTTGGGAATGGTTCCAATATTATTATTTCTTATGATAAGTTCGTTCATATATTCACTAACCTTACCCAATGCTTGGCTGGGAATCAGACATCTCTTTTCCATGGACTGGTGTAAGATTTAATTTTTACTTTTTTTCATAAATCTGAGATTTTCATCGGTAACTGGTGCTTAATAACAAAAATGTATTCACTTTTAATGTTTTTGAACTTATAACGAATATCTTGCTTTTTACCAATGTAGTGAAAATAATACCAATTTTTCCAAACTTCTCATTAGTCCAGTAGAATCAAATTACGGTAGAAAAGTTTTTATTTGAAAATATCTGTTGATCTGAGATTTGATTCAAAAATAGATCTGTGAATGACATCAAATAATGTTAGTATGGTCTTAATAATAATTTGCCCTCATTTATTATTGTATATATTGATAACTACACATTGGTAACATGAATTGTGAATCATCTGAACTCGTTATATCATAATATGCTTATTGTCGTGAAAAAATGATGTTTCACCTTCTTCTTTGAGGTTTATTACAAGAGTATTTAGTTATTCTATAAAACGGAATTGAGCTTTTTCGTTTTCATTATCACTGGATTTTTGAATTTTAAATGTTCCAATCAATGTCGCGTAAAATATGATCTGCCAAATTTTGTGAACATAGTATGTAAATTCTGATTTCGTTGTTAAACGACCAAATATTTTAACAAGCTCTAATGTTGATTGTTTAATTAATGGTGGCAAAAGTTATTTATCTTTTTACCGAATATAATTGAATAAATTTGCGAATTCTTATATTGCGATATTCAAATCATAGACCTATAATAGATAAACAAAGACATATTTCTTGAAATTTGTAAAATTAATCAAAATTTACTGTTGATTTCGAGTCATTGGAAAAATTAATTCAGATGTTCTGGACAGCTCTTATTAAAATCTTATTAATAATAAAGCATAATTGTGATAAAATGAATTCATTTTGATCTATTCACCTTGTCAACGTTCCTTTTTCTTACTTCAGCTGTTTTTGCAAGTCCTAGAACATGGATTGAAGCAATGACACAAAATGCATGGGATACGGGGGCAGCCGGAGGAACATTACTTGTTTATGCTTCTTATATGGGAAGAGAGCATGGGGTAGTGAGGTGTGTTAAGAAATGCTTCTGACATGTATCATGTACGACATTATATAGTTACCGTATTTCATTTAACATTGATGATAAGTTACTATAATTTAGGCATATGCGTCACATGTGTCACAGGTCGATGGTTTCATAAAGGAAAGATAATAATATCAATAAAACATGTAAATATGTATCAATTCTGCTCCAATTTTTTTCTCCAGAGATACGAAAATGGGATTTTATAATTTGAGTTTTTAGAATGCATTTGAATTCATTCAATTCAATCATTTCATATAGCTTATACCCTTTTGATTCATTGAAAATACCTATTGGTAAATGTTATTCCTTTTTTATAGCCACTTCTTATTTTGAAATCTCCTATTCTATGTGTACAAAATATTCTAAGTAGTTATCCTGTTTGAAAAATTCTATTAACTTTTATGTTCTAGGTATGCAACTTCGATACCTGCCATAAATAATTTCATGAGTCTTCTTATGGCAATCACCATTTTTTCTACTGTGTTTTCTGTACAGGTATGTAATTTGTATTTTATGGTAATGTTGCAATAACCCATGTTTAGAGTAGTTGTATTTGAAATTAGTGTACTTAAGTGAGCTTTTTGGCGAATTTTGTCTTCTACTATTATCTTCAACTTACCATATTCAACTTACATAGTGAAAATCCTCAAAGTCCTGTTGGATGAAAGGAATAGTAGCCGAATAACTTTATAGAATTAAAAGTTCTCGAATAAGCCAGTTCGATTTATCGGTTTTGAAACCTAATGAATCTGTCTCATCAACCCATGCACACCACCATTCAAAACAGAGCATTATATAATTAATACCTTTGGTAAGCCTGCATAAACAGGGAGGCATTAATAAGTTGAATGTTTTTGAATCATACCTGAGTTTGATTTAGTGAAAAAATATGTCGAAAATTCAAAAAGTGATAACATTTTTTTATCAAATTGGCTAGAGATTTTAAAAATAAAGGTCAAGGTAAATTGATAATGAATGAGAGACGTAAAATTTGTTCCAAATCCGTTATAACACCAAATCAAAGAAATTGTTATAAAATGAATAATCTGTTTGATTAGTCCCTACTTTTTTTCTATGGAATTTATATCAAAACTGTATTTAGGAATATTTTTTTGAATACCTTAAGATTAAGATCGTCTTGTCCTTCAATCATTATTTATTTTTTATAGTGGAGTTATCAGTTCAGTTCTTACAAAGATGTTTTGCACTTGGAATGAATATTACTTTCTGGTACTACATTTTGTACCAGCTTTTTGTCGCTTCAGTGGCGTTATCGGTGCTGCTTTTGGCCTTGGAGCGCATTTCAATAAAAAAAAAGTACGGTACTGTGTCACCCTTATTAGACCATTAATAAATAATATTCTCCTTTTCAGGTTTCTCTTCATCCAGACTATACTATTTTAACTATATTGGAAACATTTCAATATAATGGTCCTGCTAATACTGGCCTCACATTTATATGGTGAGTTTTTTATCCAGATAATCAATTTTTGCATAATCTTGATTTATTCAAAAACAAAATAATTTTTTTCTGAATACAACAAAAAATCCAAAATTTGGACCTGTCTATATTTGTATGAGAAAATCTTCTAACGGCTGAAGTATCAATCTAGAATTTGTGATTTATTCAATTAATAATTTATGCAAATGCTAGGCGTAAATATTAGCTCGGAGTTGTTTTATTGGAAAAAAATGATAAATGATTTCTTTATTTCATAATATCAGCTCATACTTGAAGAGAATGGCAACCATTCAATTAAAGAAATTTTATCTATACCATTCACCAAGGCTTATTCCACCCTAGTGCAATAAATTTCTATTTTTTCTCCTTTTTCTATTTCAATAATAATTTTCTTTATTGGAAATCATTACCAGGATCCCAATTCTGTATTCCAATCTGTCAGCAGGACGTGGTTTCGTTGTTATATTTTTCTTTTGTTTATTTATTGCTGGTTTTTCATCACAAATTGCAATGATTGAAACTGCTGCTCACCAGTTGGAAGATCTGAAAGGTAATTGTCTCTAATTCATTGTTCACATTTGCTTATCATACATTATTGTATTCAAATATATAGTAGGGTCTTTGATCTCCTGTTGGTTTGAAAAAAAAGAAATCTGGGAAAAAACAGGAATTTTAAATGAGAAGAAAACATCAAATCATTATGTAAAGAGGCAATGATCAAGCTTGCAAAGTGATATTGTGAATAGACCATACCCCGTTTAAAACATCCCCAACTTTTCTTAATTAACTTTTGCCTTTTGTATCACCTGCCATGATAGGCTCAATTCATTCACAGGAAGAGATTAACAAGAGAAGTTTTTATATCATCACAGTTTCTATATAAATTATGTTATAATAATATGTTTAAAGATTTTACCAACCGGGAATTTGCTGATGAAACTTGGAAAGAGAATTTAAGTTAAAATTGTACAAGTTCCTGAAACCTGGGATCCCCGTTATCAAACTCCAGTGTATAGTGAAACTCACAAAACCAACCTTGAGTAAAATTCGGCATAAATGGACAAAATATGTTCGAATATCAATTTCCGGTTATCTGAAGTTTCGCAACATTTATGATCTATCTAATTATGTATTTGAATTCCCTGAAACCCTGTGTCGAATTATTACACTTTCTGATTTTTTTATCGAAAATTGACGTAATTATCGAATTCCTATTTATATGCAAGTCTATATTCGATTACAGTTTCTCGGAAAATAGGTGTACCATGCATCTGCGTGTTTCTCATACTACTCGGACTGGGAAGTTCTCTGAATATAAACTTTCTCGTAAATCAAGATTATGTTTGGGGTTCTGCTATATTGATAAGTGGAGGGATGTTTGTCTTTCTCATGATCAGGTAAGATTATAATTCATTATAACGATCATGAATACCACTTTTAGATCAAAGATTTTAATATATTCAGTGACACATGCGATTCGAGTAAAATTTGTTTAATAATAATTATTGTCAAATTTCATTATATGACCCATTATGCACTTAGCAATATTTACATCCTCAGTCATTGTTTTTTTAAGGGTGCAATAACACACGAGTGCCTTACTCTGTCAGTACCAGCACGAACGCCTTTACGAGAGTCTTCAAATATTCTCGTAAATGGGAATTTTTCTATATGTTTAGGATTTGTTCATAAATTTCTTCTACATTTTTGTAAAACATTCTTGACGACCTTCAATGAACTGAACTTCAATTACCAATTAAAATGGAAATATTTTTATACGAAACTGCAGAGATTAATTTTTCAAATACTCGTAGAGAAAAACATGAGAGTATGCCTTATTCTTGTACACCAATTCCTATTTGCACTGCTGTTATTTCACTACACACAGAGGTAAATTAATGTACAAAAGAACTATACTATCCTGATCTGAATGGGGCTAATTTTTAACACAATATTCGGTCTGCAAGTATAGAAAATTATCATTCCCAATTTTGTGTTGTATTTGCTTATGTCGGTATTCGAATTGTCATCAATGCTAGAATTCCAATTAAAAGCAATGTGGTTTTTCTGTTATACCTAAACTATTAATTTTGCAGTGGAATCATGATATATGCCAAATTTTACGTTGTGATAAATCATGACTTTGCTGCAAAATGGGAAAGATATCAAATATCTACAGTTTTGTTCATCTGAAATGTTGAAGAATTATTCACAACCTTGTATTTTATTATTCAAAGTTTCTATTTTCATTTACAGATTCGGAGTCTCCAAATTTCGAACAGAGGTCGTCAATGATTATGGTGATGGTTCAGATTGGAAATTACCAAAAATCTGGGATTTTATGATTTACATTATAATTCCGCTTGAATTATTATTTCTACTCATTTGGTGGATAATATCATCAGCTCAAGATAAAGAAAATCCATGGTATTTGCTGACTGGTGAAAGCATGATGGGGGCTGTATTTCAGGTACCTATTTCTTTCGTATTTCTATCCACTAGACTATTTTTAATTTTGGTGTTAGTAGTGGTAGGATGAACGTCACATTTAATGAGAGATGTGGACTCGACCCCAGAAAAGTATGGTCAAGATGGATGAACGAAAATGATTTCAATACGCAGTACATGCGGTGTGTTTCTGGGTGAGGCACGGTGTCCTTGGGACGATGCTCAGTAACCTTACCAGTTTCCCATTAGTTTCACACAGATGCAATGGCGAAATACGCCACGAGTCTCATCTCATAGCTAGATAAAATTCTAAACTTTGTTTAATGCATATGCATACTGAGAAATAAAGTTTCATTTCGTTTTAAGGAATTTTTTGAACATGAAGGTTAAAGATAAAAATCCTGGGTAATCGTAGGAACCCCTAAAATCAAAATTTTCTTGTAAATTCAATTTGCCAAGTTTTTCAGTCGTTGACAATACTGCAAATTAAAAGCCATGTTAGTATAAGGAAGCAAAAAAGCAATATGTGTGGTCATCACCCAGGGCAAATACCACTCTGGACTTCAAAAGGTTTTCACACTGTTTTCATTGATATTACAATTGAAAAACAGTATAAAGTGATCTTTAACGAATATATTTATATTTGTCTTCACTGCACTGGCAGAAGTTTATCTGGAAAAACAGATTTTGCTGCCTAATAGGAAAATTTTTTCGAAAAGTAAACTATTTCAATAATATGAAAACTTACAAAAAGTTAAACTATCTACTCAACTCCAAATTTTGTATTGTGAACCGTTTAAACAAAATACTTAACCAAAATCTCTGCTTAGTATTAACATTTTTTAATTACAGTGGAGTATTACAATCATCGTACTTGTTGTCATCAATCTTCTATATGTGCGTTATGCGCCAATATTTCTCCATAAATCAAGTCACATATTTCATGACGAAGATATTGATTACGGAGCAACCGATACCGCTAGAGAAGATGTTTGCAGCTCAGAAACAATATCAACAGGTAAACATGAAGAATTTGAAAGAAAAAATTGATTTGTAAAGCATGAGCCAACAATGGACTACACTTCACAGCGTTATCCACCAGCGCGCACACTTTAATGTTACAAAGAAATTACAACGTTTTTGTTTCCTAATACTGCTTCTCAACATATAATTCGAAAAACTTACTTTTTCCATGTATTATAGAAGATAACGTTATTCTGCCAATCAGAATGCTCAAAGTTTAAAATCCAAACTTGTTTTTTGTTATGTAAATTACAAACCATGTCTTTCTTTTGTATTTCACAGGCTGAGCATACAGGCATCTATTATAACTATGAGTTCAAATCGTAAATTTTACAAATAGAGCTCTGGATGACTCTTTTGAATCATTGTTATGTCAGATTTTGTTAATTACCACTGCATCAAAAAATTATGAAATGTTTTTTATTGGAATTCGCTCTAAGCAAAGCCAGAAGCAATGCCTTAAATCAACTAACGGTCACTTTGGTGGCAAAGAGTTTACAAAATGAGGCCAGGCCCGTAACTGCACTCTAAAGGAAAAACATACTAGAGAGGACCACTATTATAAAGTGCACACCCTCAATAAAGTAATGAGGCCATACTCAACAGAATGAGATCAATCCAAAAAAGGGCTATCGGATTTACGTCATACCGTATATTATATTTGAGCTGGTCGCCATCATGGTAAATGTCGGTATTGAGTGTTCCAAAATACCGTATCGCCTTGATCTTTGCAATGCCGGTTCGGCGTGATGTCAGGATTTTGTGGCATACCGTTAAAATGTTTAAATCTTGATACGTTATCGCAACAAGTGACAACAAAAAAGGGGGTTTGGCTCACTTCCAGCTGGTTTTGACTTTCACATATTCATGAAACAGCAACCCGTAAACATTTAGAGAGTTCGCACATGTTTTTTAAGAAGGGCGTGCTTTGCGCGTCTCTTTGAGACGGTGCAATAGTGGACTTTTTTTTTATGGCAGTAAATAGCGTGACATATCAGTAATACCAGCATTTTGGTGGTGGTATACCGGTAGATAATATAACCAAGGCCGCCCAGCTTTATTCCCAATGCCTTTGAATCTTTATTCGATAATAAACTGCTTTGTGTTTAACAATCTGTACATTTTCTTCTCAGGGGAAACAAATGATGGACTAGAGCTGGCAGACTTTGGTATCCCAGAACCTTTACATCAAAACCAAAACAATCGAAAACAAAATTTGTTAATGGAGCCAACACCAGCTCTTTCTTACACTCAACAGTCTTTAAAAGGAGCGTATTGAGGCTTTTATTGTTTTTTCTAGTTTTTAGAAATTGTAAAATTTAGTGAAAATATATCAACTTGATACTACCTTCATTATTTTATTTTTTGTAATTATATTAGTGTTACCTTCATGTTCACTTTTTATCACCTAGATTAAGATTGTTCTTATAGTTTAATGTTTTAATATTTTGGATAAACAAGATTGATAATATTTTACCATTTTTTGTTGATTTTGCAGCAAAGTTATGATTTTCTAAACAGGTTCAAAATCTTGTTTCACAAAGTCTTGCGTTTCGTGTGGCAATTTTAAAAATTTGACATATATCTTGATTTTGCTGCAAAATAAATCAATTTGAGTGGAATCGACAACATAAATGCTCTTAATCAGAAATCTTGAATACCTGATTATTTGGACAAGAACAACATTCCTAATTATCATCTATGAAATGAAACATCTATGGTCTCATGCCTGCAAAGAGCTAAATAATTGCACAAGGACGGCATCTGGAAATTTTGATGGGTGGCATTCACTTTTTTTTATTTTTATCATGTCTTTATTATATTATTCGAGCATATATCCATTTACCTATTTTATCAAACGTATTGCGTTTTCTATCATCATTACTAATCAAATTTCTCCTATTTTTTGGTGTTTTTAGCATACCTTGTTCATTGAAGCATAATACATTGGTGAGATGTAATGCCCTAGTACTGGTCAGTTTAGTAGATGCCTTGATCAGTACGATCCCCTTAAAATGAGTTATTTTTTATTTCCGTCAAATTCAGCATAAAACAAGATTTTAATGTGGAATGATGAAATTTGCTTTTTACTTATATTCCAGAAAATCCAACATTACTTTCTCTGATCATGTGACATTCTTATCACTTTTATTACTAATATGACACATTCCTGTTTAATAATGAAACTATCTATAGATTTCTCAGACCATGGTGACAGAATCTTGTCAGGAAATGTTCATGTCAATTTTCAGATGTACAAAAAAAACTGGAAAATCACCAACACCGCTATTTCATGACAGTATTGATGATTTTGAATTTTTTTACACAGTTTGGTTGTTACCAGACATGTGAATAGGGGCATGGATATTTGAGTAGCAAATTAGCTGACATTCTGCCAGTCTGTCCCAGACTATATTATACCATTCCAAGCCCCATACTGATAAATATTTTCTTGGGATTTTAAACACTCGGTTATCGACTTCATTAACTTAGGGCCTGGCGCCTTGGGCAGAATTGGATAAAGAGTTATATCCTTGATACAAATATTATACTTCATATTAAGAATCCAATATACCAGTACTGTCCTATTTTTAATAAACAATCGATTTTAACTCATTTTTATTGTCATTATTAATATTGCTCAATTCAGAATCAAGTTTACTTACCTACTGTTAAAAATTGCACTGAAACATTATTACACAATATGCATAGCAAAATCCATGTTTCTTGCGTATCGACAATCAGCAGCACTTCAATGCTCTTTATTGTTTTTATTTTTTTCCTGCACTTCTTAATACATTTTTCTGTGAAGTTTTGTATTAGCCTAATTTTGTTTGTTCAACAAGTATGGGTCACAGATTGGAGGCGCCCTAACGGCGCGATCCATCAGTGACGCATACTGGACAAAACATTTATACCCATTTGTCTTTTTCTAGTCATGGTCGATGTTAACCAAAACATGAGTCACAGATATTCCACTCCACAGAGGTGTTGTTCATATTTGACTCGTAGTTGTCAAATCAAATGTTTTGACTCTCCGTGTCTTAAATCTTTGAATTTGGGAGTGATGTTCCCATCTAGTGCAAGTTATCTGTTCATCTGGAATACTGACCAATTTCTAAATTGAAATCAATTTTTTGGTAAAATTGAATCTGTAAATGTCAAAATAGTCAATTTGGAATTACTAAAACGGAGATTGAAACAAAGAGAGGCTCCTATATTACAAAAAGTGGGTGACACTTTCTCTGGTTGTTTTGTAATTTAATTTGGTTGCCCTTTATTTACTTAGATGGCATGGACGGTTTTTCTTGAGATCCACTCTTAAGCATGGTCAGAAGCAACCACAGGCTTGTTGATGGCAAAGTGCTATTACAAGATGTAGTACCAGCAAATGCGCTCTAAACATAACTAAACTTCCATGGTAAGATGCAGTGAGTGGTATTTGCCCTGGAGGATGGTAAAGAAATCTACCGCTCCTTTTGATTCCCTGGTTACGTCGGGACTATTCCAAAGATATTATCTACATGGCTAATGGTTGAGAATACTGAAGCATTACAAATTTAACCTTTGATCATTTCTGTGTCACTAATACTTTGGTTGATATGTACTAAAATACCATTACTCTTCTGTGGTTTGCGAAAGGGATGCAATAGGGTGAAAGATCCTGAAATTTGTTCACATTAAAGGTCCCAACAGTACCATCGAATAATAATTGCCGTTTGTTTGATGCTTTATTTTATTTAAAATGTTTCGTACTTGTTTCAGAATATAAACTGTGCAATCTTGTATATATCACCTTATACACTTTTGTGAGAACTTTTTGTGTTTGGCAATCTGTCTATTTTGTGCGCAGCAAGAAAAATTCAGCCAGTTATTGTTTTGTCTGGCATGGTTCAATGATGGTGATGGTGCAATCCATCATTGGCTCTTGCTTAACAAGATGGGGAAATATTAGTGTATGCATGGGTGTCAATTACTAGATGCCTCGCTGGCGGAGAGTGGTTCTTGCAAGATGAGTCCGAGGTTAGATGGTTCGACTTCGCTATCGAAAGCAAGTTTATGTTCAATCAAGTAGTAGATACTTGCGTCCTATCAGTCGCTCGTGCTTGGCAAATGAATTTTCTGATTAGGTGCATCTAGTAATACCTGGATTGGAAAAATTAAGCTCGTTCTTTGCGGACTTTAAAATAAGAAGAAAACTGTTAAATTCTCCTTGTTCGACAACGAAGGCGTTTATATTGAGTGGAATTTAAAAGGACATTGACTCCATTCACAATGTTTCGGTTGACACTTTAACAACATGAGTGTGTACCATCACGTCTTTGTTACTATTGGATTGGAATAAGTAGATCAATGTGGATTTCAGATTTTTACTTGACCGGATGGCAGGTTCAATATTTGATTTAACCACTTGGACGCAAATGATGATGAAAAGCAGAGTTTCGTCTAGATTAAAGTGCACCACTGAATATGATGAAAATACAGGCGTGCATAGTTTTTAACATTAAGGGTGAGGACCTATTCAACCAGAACGGCTGCATTTCGACTGTTTTTATGAAACGAGAAACACCTATAATATAAACAATATTATAATAATATAAATACAAAATGAATAAATAATAATATTTAAAAAAAATAAATATAATAATATAAACAAATCTATAATCATAAAATTATTTGATGCCATGTAGAGGAGGAATGGCTAAAGGGTGGTTCGTGATTGGAAAAATGCCAATCTCTTCATTTATGGTTCTCAGCACTGTGCATGATTTTTCAGCTCTCAATACATAAAAAAGCATTGAAAATAATTTGCCACAACACTGTTATATTGTGTAATATGAAATTATATTTTTTATTTGTGTTTTTCTTTTTATCGTGCTTAATTAAATTTGACAAAAAAAGAAACGAGAAACATACGAACTGTGGATAAAATATTAGACTTGAACTGCAAGAAAATGTTTTGACTTCAATGACCGGTTGCGAATTTGATGAACTGTTTTAGTAATCTGCACTCTGCACAATTTGTTTTTGTTGTTATTCACTGCCACAATTCGATCACAAAACGTTGGTGGTTTTAATTTGGTATGTACATTAACGCAGACATGTAAATTGTCCGAACGCGGCATATGAGAGGGCGTACGAAATAATTTAAAAATTAACAATGCCTAATACTACGCCCAAGAACGTTTCATGATTTTTCGTGTTTTTATTTCTTTTTGACAATTTGCTTTTTTTTGGTGAGCATGCGCGTATTTTTACGTTTAAAGCTTTATTTAAGGCTTGTGTGCTTTCCGGGTGACTCTGTTTCAAGTGTGTATTGTTGTGATCTGTAGTTCATGTTACCGCCAGAGTTCCGAAATTAATTGTATGTATTGTGTGTCAATGCCAGAGTGGATGTAGAGTTCGATGGTTGCCAGTCTATTCGTTACCCAAAAATAGTACATCTCAGTTCGTAACCTGGTGGAATTTTCAATTGAAGGACTGCGAAAAGTCGGAAATGGCTGATTTAACCCATTGGATATAATCCAACACGTACCCGTAGGAGAAGGTATTTTAGTTCAGATCGGATAAGGACCGGATTTCAAGTGCCTATTAACGATGTAATGACTATCGTGTTTATAATAACCATTTACTTCAAGCCACAGATTACAAAATTTACGGGATTTCGAGCAGCGTGACTATTTTCGTGAATTCTTATTTGATCCTCTTGCTGTTACTACACTGCTACCTTAAAATTCATAAACAGATAAATTCCCGCGAACATTTGGCAACGGTTCGAATTGACCAACGGCGATTTTTCATGGTACAAATTGAGCAATCGCTCTTAATAGTGTTATATACTGGTACGAATTGACCGCCACGCGGATGGGATTATTTCATAGAATAGGATAAGAATTCATATTCATCCTACGGGAGAGGAAAGCCGAGAATGAGGCTTAACCACAAAACAAACCACGACATCTCGTGCATACACCAGCTCCAAAGCCCGACTGAAGGTTTTGGCTGTGGTACGGACATAGTTGGTGGAGGAAACCCGTAAGCAGCGCTTACATGGGCCACCGGTAGGGCGTTCAGCTGACTTTTTCCATGTAATCATTCCTAATGGGTTTCGAACCCAGGACGCGTATTCCTAACGCCTTTACCGACTGGGCTACCCGGACACGACACTTGTTTCAAGTTCGGGAATAAAGGTTATGGCCTAATTGATCGATAGTGTTGAGTTCTTGGTTGGTGGAGGAAGAAGTAACCATCAACGGCTATGTGGACCACCCTGCACCTATGACCTTCGCCATACATAACCTTCACCGCTGGACTCGCGCCCACTGCACGGGTGGCGTAGATCTAGTGAAATCATAACGCCTCGCAGGCTGGGCTAATCAGTCGAGCAAAATATAAAAAAATATAATAATAGGCATAGTTTATTTTAAAATCTCTCTCAGCAGAAAATTGATTACAAATAAATATATCATCTGACAGAGTTTGAGGTAAACAAACGAAACCCAACTCAAAGTTTAAAACTTGCCATTTTTAAATGAGTTAAAAATAATTTTAGATTTCCAAATGCTATCAACGTAAAATGCATTGGTCGATTTATCACATCGTACCATGATTATAACACTGTCGCCACGTTCAGTGAATAAATTCATGAATATTCGTTCTACTAAAATTCATTTATGTCGCTGAATAACACGAAAAATGTCGTCCATATCGACGTTGCCCCCACAAATCAATATGACAATGTTTTTACCAAGGTACTCGTCTTGAACCTTGATGAAACTACTTAGGGCGACGGCAGCTGCTCCTTCGACGACCTGATAATGAAAAAATGAGTGTTAAACAAAAAAAAATTTCGAGACGTCTCTATATTTCCAATAATAATATTTGAAAATCAACAATGAAATGCCATATACGTGAATAAAATTTAGGCAAATTATGTACTAGTCTAAAGGTTGAATTTGAATATAGATTGACATTGACTATCATGGCGAATACCTAAAATGCAAATTATAATTCTCCCAACAAGGTCAAACCCAGGTCATTACCTCAACTGTAAATTTATAAAGTGCAAACTTCGTACTGGCGTACTTGGAAAATAAAATACTTTCAACTTGAGATGCCAAATAGAGTAGACCCCCCTATTGACGATTATACACACTTATACGGCCCAGAGTACAAAAAGTCATCAAAAGGCGTCGGGCATTAGATAAAAAAATATACAAAAAAAAAGAAAAACTTCCAAGTTTTACAAACTACCTTGTGATGTACATCCAGCATGGTGTACATAGCCTTTGCAATTTCATTTTCCGTCACATTAATCCATCTATCGACATTTTGTTGGCAGATGGAAAACGTAATGCTGTCCAGACCGATGTTGCCTGCTTGGAAGAAAAAAGTAGGAATAATAGGATTTCACTCAAGTAGGACAGGGCAATTAAATTCTGAAATATATATATATATATATATATACTAACCACAAGTTATTCGAATTCGTCCTGAATGGGTATGGAAACAACATATTTAAAATGACGGGCAATCCTCATATTTCAACGACAAAATACAACCAAAATATTTTGAGGTTTTAGTTCAGTTTTAGTTTAGTTGTGCCTTTACGGTTGAAAAGTGGGTTGGAAGTAAAGTGGACCACGCATTGTCCTCAGAGTTTATGTGCATACAGTTATTAGCATAAATTCGTGGCTAAATGTTTTTGTTTCGATAACAAGGCAAATTGAAGAGGCAAAAATAAGAATTTGTTGTTTTTATATAGAATTGGTGATTCGTTTCGAAAACTAACCGAATCAAATTCGAAATCAAAAATATTCGATTTTGTCCAAGCCATCATCCAAGTCAGAAAAATATAAAAACCTTGTGCTTGACAAAAATTTTGTGATTGGAATAACCGCACAATTGTTTGTCAACTTTGTTATTATTTACTTGCTACCCGCAAGATGACCTTTTTCACAGCCACTCATTTGAGTGAATCACCCGAACAAGGCCCTGTTCAAGGTTAGTGTTGGACAAATGATTGAAACATGACTCAAACTAGGCCATCGTCTTCTGTGAGAAATACTATAGCAACACAGAAGACTACAGATCATAGTGGTCTATACTTTTACAGTATTTTAGCGTCCGCTGCAAAACTCATGCTTTCCCCAATACAAAAATTCAAAATCGGTAACAAAAAATATTATGTAATGTAAGACATCGCTTATTAAAAAACTACCTTAACATGAAAAGTGAGAGCTGGAATTTTTGTTTCTTACCCCCATCAGAAAATTTATTTGTCAAGCATTGGACGCAATCATTCGACGACATTTGCTTGCCAGAAAGCTTTTGACACAAAATGTCTGCCTGACTGGATGATTAATTACGGCGTATAAATACCATTTTAGATCAATTCTCTTTGCTTCTATAATTTTTAAGCAAAATAACATTATAGAAAAATCAATATTACGTATCATAATAGTCTGTTGGAAAACATACCGTAAAGTCCATCGGCCAGGGTATGTTGACTTATAATGTCTATTGGTTTGCCATGCTCTATAGATTGCTCCATACAGTTTGATCTAGCAGTGCTACATCCAACAATCTGTGTTTAAACGTGAACAAGATTTGAGCTCAAAAATCAAAATATTCATCGTACATGAAGTATTTTATTAAGTATGAGCCACAGATGACCGCGCCTTGTCGGCGGGATCCATCAGTGTCCCATGCTTAACAAAAGGATTTTCATCAAACTTTTTCGAGTGAATAGTAATAAAAATTTAAAAAATGAGCTTTCAAATTTTAACGAACAAAAATCTATAGATTTCAATATGTCGATAATTACGCAAAAACCAATGGTAAAAACGGGGAACTTGTTATTTAGGCGGAATGCGATCAATCCGATTCGAAAAAAAAATTATCCGAACCAGATTCCACCTTTTTTTTAAAACATTTCCTAAGGGATTATCGACTAACGTAATTTCGAATCGGTTCTTTTCCATCTCAAAAAGTAACGGTAAGATTTTATTATATTGGTCAAAAATCTTGAAATGGACTTATAACCACAGTATGTACACTAAAGTGTTTGTTCAAACAATTCAGAAATATCTTTTTCACACTTGCTTTGGTATATCTTATGGATCCCTGATGGAATGCGTGATAGACGCAAGGCCTATTTGTGTCTCAGAAGCGCAGCCTCATCTGTGCCTGCGCTCGACAAAGTAAGATATTTGATTCGAAAAAACCTTGTAGAATCATATCGAATAACAGAAATAGGAATACATTAAAATAAGTGTGCCTTAGGCTCCCAAAATTTCAGGATATGGAAAAAGAGAAAAGAGCTAAAACTGACTGTGATAACGTTTTCGAATACCAAAATTATAATAAGGTAGAAAAAGTAAAGAGAAAAATTTTTTTTTAGAATATATCCGATGACAATCATCTTTCCGATGACAAGCTTCAAAAACGCTATTTCAGTTGCAACTTTTGGATAGTTGAACTGACCCGCGCCAAGAAGGTTTGGGGCCATTCAATTAAAAATAATGCATTTCTACTAGAAAAGTTAAAAACTCCCGCCTATTAAAATTTTAACCTTTATAATGATAATAGATGATGCTATATTTACCTGAGTATTTGGACTAACTTGCTTTATGTAACTTGATATTCCGCCTATCAATCCACCACTACCAACGGATACGAAAATAGCATGGACCTGTTTTAAATCCTGGAGAATTTCAAGCCTGTTAAATTGGTAATATGTTAAGCATGGCAGCCTGATTTTGTGTATACATGTTTTGTTAAGCATAATTCACAGATGCCGGTACGCCGCGGTCCATCTTTGACTTATGCTTGACAAAATACCATTTCTGATTAGGAACTGGCAAAATCTTATTTACGCTTACCCGACTGTTCCTTGTCCAGCAATAACAACGGGATCTATAGCTGATGAAGCATATATACCATCTCGATTCTGTAGAAATTGCAAATAAGCTTGAAATGACAGCTTGACATTCAAGCATTTTATAGAGAGTATGTGAGGAATAGAAATCATTTTGAAGACCCAAAATATAGTGTTGGAAGTATATCTCGTTTACCCAGTTTATTTTCAAATACTTCCACCTAGTTTCACGGAAATCTGATTTACATCGGATTTAAAGTTTGCTTATAAATTTACTATGGCAAATAGATAAATTTGGCTAATCTACTTTTTTTAACAATGTACCTGATATAAAAATAGGTAAATCATATGTTGATTATGAAATAAGCTTGAAATATTTTATTTTAAGATTGTAGCCTGCAAAGATATTGAAATTATCTTTAACAAAGCCAAACGAGCCTAGTCTTCCCAATTCCAATCAGGGTACTACATATAGTTTTGTAAGTGACACTGGGTTACCTAGTAATACTTAACCTAGTTTTGCGGTGAATTCATTTCACTATATCTAGTTAAAGAAACATCTAGTTTGCCACCACTAGCCCAAGTATTAGAGTTCTAGAAAGGACCGCGGACGTTTCAAATTCGCTGATTTTATTGATTTAGCATTAGCTTGTTGCGCACATCCGATTCGATTTTGTATGTGCCAATTCACATTTTGTTTGACAAGTCGGATATCCCTAGATAAGACAGAGATATAAGAGGAATAGGAAACTAGGTGAAGTAAAACAAATTTAAAATAAAACTAGGTAAACTATATGTGGTCGTCGTTTGGCTGCATTTAAGGTAATTTAATAGAACTGAAAGATTTACCCATTTTTTACACTAAGTTAAACTAGGTAGGTCCTATATATTCTTGAAATCATGTAAAAGTGCATTGAAAATAAAATTGGTAAAAAAAGAATATTAGGTAAACTCCGTACCTCTACCTTAAATGGTCATGATGGATAAATGTTTGCTGTAATGGTAATTAGAGTACATTCGGAAAGCTCGCAACCAGGAATTATATTTTGTAAATTATGAGCCACTGATGGATCACGCTTTAGCAGCGCGATCCATCATGACTCTTGCTTAACGAGACATAATTTGTGGAAATGTTGCTGACTACAGATAATGAAATAAACTCACAATGGATTCATTTTTAGCAAATTTCTCAGTATCTTCGATGTCTTGTCCATGAATGTGGATATTTGCTCCGAGTAGTTTCAAATATTCAACTTTACTGCTTTTCGCGTGTATTGGAAGATAAATTTTTCCTTTCTGTCCTGTAATCTTTAGTGCGTGTGTCTGAAAGAAAATAGATATTCATTATCCCTAGTTCTGACTTATTCCTCGTTTCTTACAAAATTTTTAAACTCATTGCATAAATTTCGTTCTGCCCATCTATCAAGATACTACTAAGATATGGGTTGGATC
This sequence comes from Styela plicata, assembly GCA_963675895.2. Lineage (NCBI taxonomy): Eukaryota > Metazoa > Chordata > Ascidiacea > Stolidobranchia > Styelidae > Styela > Styela plicata. Next base: position 5,144,271 of record OZ023150.1, read on the forward strand.
CGTCTTTCCTAGCGTATTCAAAAAGAAAACGCATCACAAATTGAAAATTTCCGCTCTTTCTATGGGCGCTGCTTCCGAATTTTAATAAAAAATCAAATAAATAAACAAAATAAAGTATATTTTTAAGCAAAAAGTTGCACCATGCATCCTTTATTTTCAGTCAAATATTTATTCCATAATTCTTTGCCAAGTTCAGGATGCTTTTCAACATCTTTAGCAAACGCATTGTAAAATCAGGTTAACTAAGAATGAAACCACTCACTGCACTTTACTATAACGGCTCAGTCCTGCGTGGGATGCTTTTTTATAGAAATTCACTCTGGGCTAGGCCGGAAGCAGTGCCGAAAAGCAACCCACTAACAGCCCATTAATAGCAAAGAGATACAGCAAGATCTAGTAACAGCAACTGCACTCTAATAAGTGGAAAACATTCTAAACGAGACTGAAATACTATGATAAAGTGCCATGAACGGCATCTGCCCGCACCGATGGTAAAACCATCTACCACTTTCAGTTAAGAGTGCAGTTGTTGGTTATTTGTCTACTTTTAAACGCTCTTCTCATCCTTATTTTTATAGCCACTCATTAGGACAGAGCACTCTGAACAGAGCCTTGTACCACCGGCATCTTGTCTTGATTAACAAATTTGAAGAAGACTTTTTCCTTTGAGTATATGGAAATGTTTGCCCAACAGTCTCATCTTGTCTGATAAGCTAATCGCTAATCTCTCTCTACCTGGACCTGTGGACAAACTTCCAATATAAAATGCTTACCATAGCCAATGCATGATTCCCGCATGATGGTACGTGAAATTCCACATCTTTGCCAAAAAAGTCAGCATCTTCAATGGTTTTCAACACTTTATTGAATGCTCCTCTTGCTTTGTTGGATCCAGTTATTTGTTCACTTTCTAAAATTATTCATAACATGGAATTCCAGAACAATTACAGTTACAGAAGATTTTCCCCTATAATATCGTTTTAAATATCAATTTTTTTTTACAAACATCATAAATTCTAGATGAACCGCGCCCACATGATTTATCATAATATATATATGACTGGATATTGCTGATAAAACATCCGTCTGGACTTTATTATAGCTAGCGTGGATTTCTGCGATAGGGTTGTTAACGTGGACACAACCGCAGCATTACTTGTACACATTCGCAACCGACGATTTCTCACTGTCTTTCCGGGAATTTTGTAAAGTTTCCAGGAATTTTTAAGGACCCGAGAATAATGGGAATTTTCGAATGCTTGATTTTTCAGATTTCAATCACCATAAAAGATATTTTAAATCGTTATTAAAATGTTATACTTTACTAACGAAACAGCAATTGTAGGTTTCAAACTATGAATAGTTAGTCAACCTAGAACAAGTTCCCTATAACTTTATCACAAGTAAGGCTGGGTGATTTGGTTCGGTGATTTGAATCGATAAGAAGCATAAATTATTCGAATTAATCATGAAATATTCATAGAAACAAAAGCTCGCAAAATGAAGAGAATTTTTATTTCCAATGACAAAACACAAATAACTTTGGTCAAAGATAAGTCAAAATCGAATGTATCCTGTCGCTCAAATATGGGACTTTTTTCTCTTTGGCTTGAGGTGTGAATTGAAAATACACTTCCTTCCTAATTCCTCAGGTTAATATTAGTAATTCATTACTATCTATTTTAGGAATTTCATAAGAGATAATAATAGGTAATTTGTAATAGTAAAAATGGTATATTTGTTATTTATACAGAGGTGTAAGTTTGATCAGATTCGAAAAAAATATCCGAGTTCGGTTAGAATTCGAGAGGATTCAGTTTTGCTCAGCCCTAATCACAAGTTAACAGATGAATGAAAAATCAACCCAAGTTGATATCAATAAAGCAAGCGATGAAGTCGTCATCCGCTCATCGGAGTAGATGCCAAACCAGTAGAGATTTTCTCGAAATATGCTTGAACCTAGAACAGTCTTGTGAATTTTTTCCAGACGTGTTTCGTTCTATTTTCTAACTTTGTGCTACTTTATCTTTTATCATTGATTACTGTATTTTCATTTCCGGGGCTATTATACACGAAAAAATACACCATAATGCCATGATACATGCGACTTGTGTTGCGTGTACTTGTGTTGTAATATCAAATGCCAGGCCAAAGCGTCAATACAAAAAGGAAGCCCTATTGGTTTAATTCAATGAATTATCGAAAGTTCCTGAAATTCCCAGAGTTTCGTTAATTCCAGATTTTTTCCAAAATTTCCTATGGGAAATTACCTCCCATAAAATTTCTCGAAATTTTATTACCCTAAATCGAAGTATTCATTTCGCCGGACCATTTTGTCAAGTTTGAGTCACTGATGGTTCGCTTCGATGAGACGCGGTCATGCTTGGCAAAAATCTTTTATGATTGAAAAACTCATTTACATTCGGCTGTTTCTAAATAAAACAAATTCGGTTTAAGAATATCCTACCTAGTTTTAGGTAAACGTTGCACCCTGTCTTCTGTGAGAAATATATCGAATGTTCTAGAGGAGTTCTTCTTATGTGTTTATTGATCCGTTTATATGCTTCTTCCACACGTATATAAATACTTTTATTGCTTCCAAGATCCATGGCGGACTACAATAACTAACTGAATTGACAAAAAACAACATTATTTTTAAAACTTTGGCAAGTACTTAGGAGTGGACCTGAGGCTTTTTATTACGAAAATTTACTCTTCTGAAACAACAACACGCAATAGGCTAAAAGATCACAGGAAATGGAATACCGTATGCACACACATACATGCAAAGACTAGCTGCTATAAAATAGCATTCCACGTACAATGCAACACACCTACTATACTTTAGTTTTTATTTTTTCCAGCGTTATTGCACTTGGTGCACAAAACATAGAGTAGCTTTTTTCAACCAATTTCAATTGAAAAAGTCTGAATATTGCCACTGTAAGATCCAAACCGCCCACTGACTTTTTATCAAATGGTGGCCTGCCTGAATTCTTAGCTGAAATAAGCGATCCGCGCCTGGTGCTCTATTCTTCTGAATTCAATATGCGCACACAATACAGACACACCTCACACAAAACCAGTGGTTAAAAAGTTTATATTGAAAACAACAGAACACTGGTATGTGCTCACACGGCCTTACCGGCCGGAGCGTCAGCCAAGGGCCAAGCATGACAGCCACAAAACCGCTACAAGCGGTCAAGTGCCAAACAAGCCCAGACCATGCCTGACTCTGTGGTAATATCCTAATGGAAATAGAATCAAGTCTAACCCATAAAATAGGTTAAATACAGCTATATATGACATAACCCGCACGGTCAAAGCAAGCAAGAGTAGTCGATAATACAACTAACAGCTCTTGTTTCGCCAAGAGTAATCATGGATCGTGCGTTATAAACAAACGTGAAAAAGTCACTAGCATTTTGCTACTGTCTAAAAGAATACATTAGACCAAATTAAGCAACTACGTAACTTGGGCAGTCAGGGACATGTTTTAGATTCATATTACAAATACAAGTCACCTAAACTAAATTCAACCATTTTCCTAACATCGAATAACCAACATAAAACACCTCAAAAGACCACCTACACTTTAACGCTGCCGACTTGAGTCAAACACAGAAGTGTACTATGGGTCGAAAATTTAACGTGACGAATTCTCTCGTCTCGTGGCACCTTTTACCAATACGGTCACCACGCAAACTAACCAATTTCGAAATGCGCACCACCAATAACGAACAAAACACCTCGAATAGTTGAGTTAGAAGATTTTAGTCGGAGGACGATTAAATTGTAAACATGATTTCAGACAGGCCAAATATAACAGGCACAATTTACTATTGTAACTGATGTGAGCTTTACTTAAAACATATCAGTAGATTAGTAGTAAAAACATCAAATGAATTATTCGGAAAAAGTGGATATGCTTATAAATCTTAACTTAAGATTTAATTCGCTGTGTCTGTGTGCCTTCTTACTTAAAGCAGGTGGCCTGTTCTATCCACGAATACAATTAAAAATACTTCAAACTAAGAAAATTTGGTCTTTTCTAATAATAAACTCGCAAACAAATTTCCACCGCGACAATAAAGCAACGAAAAACTTTGAATAAGCTGGTTGTTAATTAGTAGTAAAGTTGGCCTAGTTCAATAATTTGACTTCTGTGTCTTCAAAAGCAGGAATTCGAGTAAAGACTCGGTTGAAAGTTTTATCAGGTCGTAAACTCTTGAATGAATACTGTTACATCGCCGATGTATGAAAAACGAGGCCTCGATCAGTATTTGTCCCTGAAGAGGACATACGCTTAACTTATTTAAAGTCGATACCAGCGGAGCCAACTGACAATCAATGAAGATAATCAATCAAAAATTTTTTTTATTGAGGTTCAGTGTCAGCAAGGCAGGAAGCAGCGTCCAAACTAAACCGACTTACGGCCACTTCGATATTAAAAAGAGTTACTACAAGATGTAGCACCATCAACTGCACTCTAAGCAGAAAACATTACAAACGGAACTGAACTGCCATGGTAAAGTGAAGTGAGTGATTATCTGCGCTAGGCAATCATAAAACCAACAACCATTCCTTATTCAATAATAAAAGATAACATGAGGCCCCAAAAAAGAATGTCCAAAGGCCAGTTTTTTCTATTTTTTTATATCCACTTCTTAGAGTGGATCACCCTTTAAAAAGTTTTTCTGGTTTTGCATTAGATTCATGGAATGTACTTTCTTTTTTTCGAAAAACAGACTCATTCTCCCATCAATCCACGCTTAGACAGCATATACATACATACATACATACATACACGAAACCTTACTTCCTTTTTACTTAATGATTGCAATATACTTCCACAAATAGGAAGCTGTTTGATTGATTGCGATTCGATAATTAAGTACTCAATTTTGAGCCTGCGTTTAGGGCTTTTGTTGGAGATATAAAAGCATTGTCAATTTTTTTTCGTGGGTCGTAAACTTACATTCTTCCGAGTAATACTCCCGGCTAATAGTAAACATGAACAAGAAACAAAGATGTGAAATTCCAGATTATCTTAAGCTGTTATTGTCCAGGGTAGTTGAGACCAACTACGTATCCTTTTCTCTGCCTTTATGAATCGAATTTGTTAATTGAATAAATCACTAAATAGACAAATTCAGAGTTTTGCTTCACACTGGTGGTGGCAACTCAGTTTTTATTCAAACTAGGTCAAGTGAAACGAATTTACCGGAAAACTATTAAACCTAGTTTCACTTCCAAGCTAGATAGTATCCAGATTAAAAAACAGGTAACTAGGTAAGTACTTTAGGTAGGCCGTTTTGCTGCATTTAGGGCATTTTTGATTGATTAGAAGATTGGATTCAAGGAATTGACTGTTTCAAAAACATTTTCACAATGACTATACGTTTTAACTACTTTTTTATACTATGTACCTTCTCTTTTGAACCAGTTATCTAGTTAATTTTTGAAATACCTAGTTAAAATTTAGGTAAATTTACATACTTTCCCTAAATAATTAACAAGGTAAAACTTCAAACTACAAAACTCGGTAAATCCGATAATATATGTGAAAATAGGTAAAAGTACCATGGCAATGAACTCGGTTAAATAGAATTGCCAACACTACTTTACAATTAAATAAATTCTATTTCTGTAACGCTTCGTCTGACCAAATTCAAACTTTTCCAGACAAGCGATTCAAAAAATGTGACAAAAAAGATTACATGCACGTTTCAAGCAAACGTTTCGCTAAAGCGCGCGAAAATGTCACCAATTGTACAAGTCTGGGGCCAGGCAACACCGAATAATTTAGACTTCAAATTTGATTCGAATATTTTTTTCGAATCGGATCGAATCACTAATTCCACGTAAAAACCATTTTGCCCATTTCCAATATTACAAATTGTTTCCATTGTGAAAATCAAGAAAATTTCTGGTTCATTGTCACAATACAAGTTTATAGGCAACAATTTTCATATCTTACCGACAAAATATAATCGATTTTGGTCAAGTTTGAGTCCAAAATGGAGTGTTGTAATTTATACAGACTTCACCAACATACCAAAAATTATCGATCCGTTCTTGTCGCTGACAAAGACATGAGTGCGATACATTCAAAGTAGGTACCGGCGGAACAATCTGACAATTAATAATGTTTACATAGGAATAAAACATAATATCTGCCGGCCAAAAAGGAGATTGAAGGCAAAGGATCAGATTTTTTAGAAAAGTTCTTGTTTGTGAATGAATTTGATTCATGAAATGTACTTTCTTGATTTCGAAAAACCGACTCATTCCTCCATCCATGCACTGACAACATATACAGGGAAGCACATATCGCATAAATTCTTAGCAATAACAGTACAAGAACATGTGTGTTATCACGACGGCACTACGGTATTTTTTTGCATTTGAAATTACTGAGCAAGCGTCTGTTTGATGCAAATAGGTCTGTGGTATTCCCCAGATTATTCAAAAGATGGACTACCGTGACCATCACTTAAGTATGAATAATAACGCTAACAAACATTCGCATGCCATATCAGAGCGCCTTTATTTGGCTCAATCATTTATTGCGCTATATCCGTGCAATCATCGACCAAATGCAAATTAGATATTGAGTAAATACATATTCAAGCATTGAGTGAGAAATATTAAAATTAAGTTTCTGATAGATTGCTCGTCAGGACACGGACCTATTCTGAGTTGCCTGACAAAATAAAATTTCTGATTTTCTCAATCGCAGCCGAAAACTGTATTGTCGATTTGACCCTGAAATCTTTCCAAGCTACGGAAGTCTTGAACCGTTTGCCGATAAAGTTTATCAAGCTACATGGCATAGAACGGAAAATAATTTGATCAAAAGTTTAAACCACCCTTTCATATAAAATATAATGGATGGAAGAGTCAAGTAAAAAGTTTCGTATTTGTGTGTGGCATAAATTTCTATCATTTGAGTGCCAAAAACAATTAATTAAAATATATTTTTAATGCAGTGTAAATTTTTACTTGAACTGCGCCACGTTACCATACTTTCATATGTAAGGGATTGAAAAGAAATATTTTGACCACTTGCAATATTGTTCTACTCAAAAATTGCCACGCCCTCGTGCGATTTTTGTACAGTTTTCTACAGTTTTCATAGATGGGGCAACATATCAATGATAGAACGTTACTCGGAAAAGAAATCAAGAACGATTTATCGCTGGAATCTTGTGTTGCTATTGCTGTCGGTCTCACCCCCAGCCGAGTTGTCAGAGTATGTCGAATTATGCGCAAATGTGGTAAAAATAAAACTTTAAATATACTACCGAGTATATTATTGTACTCGTAACTTTACCAGGCGGTTTACTAGGCGGAGTCGATTTCATAATGGGGTATCTGTTGGCAACATCGACGTAAAATGTCAAGTCACTCTAGCACATGCCTAGTAGAATATTCTTTACTTGCTTTCCATAACGCGAATAATTTTCTTAAAGTCGCAGAGCTAGTGGATCGCCCTTACCAGCTGACAAATACTTTCCATAATGTCGCCACTGACCAACACTCCATATAGTAAAGTGATGCGAATGGAGTCTGTTGAATCATAATGTCAGGCTTTTTTCGCACTTACTTTCTAATGAGGGCAATATACTTTCAAAAATAGAATGTTTTTTGGTTGAGTTCTATTCAACAATTTCGTGTCTGCATTTAGAGTTTTTGTAGGAGATATGGAAAAAATTTATTCGGTTTTGTTCGGCACATCCGAAATGAAATTATTTGTCTAACTACGGTTCGATGAGTATTAGTCACTGATAGATCGAGTCACCAAGACGCGGTCCATCTGTGTGTTTTGCTTGACCAAATGGAATTTCTAAGTTGCAAAGAAAATACGAAAGAAACAAAACTACACAAACGACAATAAAACAGACAACAAAGAGCTTTAAAACAGAAGATTCTAATTGAAAATAAATTTACTCCTTGAGGTAAATTAAATTAACCTTGAGGGTTAAAAAGGAAGGATAAATTTAAATAAAACCTCAGTTGAATTTTTTATTGGGTCGTAAACGTTCGCTTGACTTGGCAGTGCGTTGCAGCTTGCGAGAATGAAAGGAAGACAATCAGTAAGCGACTAAAAAGGAAACGAAGAAGCGGTAGATGGTTTTATAATCGCCCAGGCTAGATACCACTTACTGCACTTCGGTGGTCAGTTCGGTATTTTTTATAGCCACATCTTGGAGTGGATCACCCTGACTAATGACTTATACTACCGGCCACTTATAAAAGGAAAGGGTCAGAGTCGTTCGGAAGATTTGATCTATCCTGGCTTAGCCTACCAAAGTTATTACACCCTGGGTTGAGTGGTGAAAATGGATTAACGAACCGGACTAGAACCCGAGATATTCAACCTGCAATGCCAACATGCTAACCACAAGGCCCGCTTAAAGTGTAGTTTCTGGTACTTTATCTTGAAGTAGCTCTTTGTCAGACCTTAAGAGCTGAGGATCTCAGAGATTAAGACAGTAAAAATAAATCATTTGGAAGTTATAACTTTTAAAGAATCTTCCATAAAGCCTCACTTTTGTAGTGATTGCCTAGGCTATATATCATGTGTTGCAGGCAGCTATCCGTACATAGTGCCTTACCGGCCTGGTAATGAAACGGTCAAAATCGAAACATGGCTCTTCCGGCAATATCATCGCGCGACGACTGAGCCACCGAATCGGGCAGGGCAAACGTGTTATTTTATTTAAAAGCAATGCTCAGATTTTAAATTTGAGGTTGGAGTCCCGGTTAATCCGATTAAAAAGCCTGTGCCCAACCCTCAACCCTGAGTGTAATAACTTGGGCAGGCTCGACCGAACCAACAGCTCATGACTTCCAACGATATTGGGAAAACTGTTTTCTTAAAAGTGGCCGCTCGTATAAGGTGCTTGCCCAAAATGTTCCTAGGTGACTAGGTGGTATTGAAATAAAACAACAAAACTCTCTTTTTGGCCAATTATGGGATGCTGATAGAACGCAGAGCCGAGGCGAGGTCCATAAGCAGCCTGTATATAATTATTTCATCGAAAAAGCTGTTTTGAAATTTTGAAAATTTTAAAATGTGGATTTCCTCTATAAAGTTTTTATATTTTAGACGTTTTGTCAATTGGATTGTTAAAATTGAATTGTTGGATTGCAAAATTGTTATTTGTTATAGGTGTAACACATTGATACTTTTCACAATTCAACTCGGGTAAGATTATATAAAGGTTTACTACCTGATATCGGTGGACACGAGTAAAAAACCTGCGTTTATAACATGAAAAGTTGGTTAGCTATTCGGCATTTTTTTGGTGGTCCGGGTTCTGCAATAGCATTTTATAGTAGTAATGGTGTGATCCAGTAGTGTCTACTTGATTCGATGAATGGTTTAGCAGGAGTTTGTTGATAAGATCAACATGTTAGGCGCAAAGTCCCTTCTTGAAATTCTTTGTGAAGAAATCATCTGCATCATTTACTTAAGGCTCCTCTCATTTCTGCCATTAAAATCTTTTGTGATTTCCGCGTCTCACCGACGCTATTCATCTTCGACGTATACTTTAAATGTATCGACGTATGTTTTAAAAAAAATTTTCACGATTGGGATCTTCTTTGGAATTAGGCTATTTTAACATATATAATTCCTCATGATTCATTGTTTGACATTTGCCAATATAATGGCAAAGACCGAATATAATCTATACTGGGTCTAGATACTAAAGACTAGATACATTATATAGGCCTTAAGAGTTTTAGAAGGGCACTGACCACATACATTGTTTCATTCACATAAGTTGTTTTATTCCCTTATTTTGTGGTTATGAAATTTATTCCGAATAATGCTTGTCCGGTGACGCCAACGGTAGTGTATTTAACATTTCGCATCTCTTTGGATGTGAGATATAAAAGAAGGTACAGATATTAGGGTTTAGTATACTAACGATTTTTCGTGGTAAAAACGGGACATTTGTCGTTTATATAGAAATAGCGATTCGACCCGATTTCAAAAAAAAAATATAAATCAGAAACGAATGCGAATATTAAATGATTCGGTTTACCCAGGCCCTATCTACAATGCTCCAGCAACAATGCTAAAGATGATCAATAAACGCACTATTTATTAGTGTTGGGCAAACTTTATTGAAGACTTGGAAAAGGCCTGCTTTTACGAGAGCAGTCATAGCTTTCAAGAGCGTGATCAACTAGAGGGCATTTCCGACAGTTGAAATGGAGATTCGTTCAATGATTTGCTGAACATTTTTTACAACATCATGGAGATTTTAAATATTTTTTGGCGAGAATGAAATGTGGGCGGACTGAAGTATCTTATTGGGTTTCTAATTATCCGTGAACGTATTGAAGTCGAACTTTTTTCATAGGGGAGATGCATCTCTCTAACCCTAACTAGCTTATAGTTGATGTTAAGAAGTTTTAATGCTTCAAAATTGCCCAAACTGCACTTATTATTACGTTTTTGAACCCTAAAATATTGTTTCACTGAAAAATTGGGTTCCTTCGGCACGATTTTCGATATTCATCGACGCGATCCATCAGTAACTCAAACTTAATAAAAATGTTTTGATAAAAAAATTCGATTGCAATATTCAAAAGTAGAAATTTGTCGAGTTTTTTCAACACTACACCAATGTACATACCCCTGCAGACAAACACTATTTTAAAAGAACATATTTATGAGGAAGATGGTTGACAGCGCTATTGTTCAAAGGCCTTTTAAAATACCGATAAATTTCCATGAAGATGCATTTTCTATACTAGTTTTCTCTCCACTGAATAATTAATAGTGTGCAAATTTTACCATAGAATACTTTATTTTTATCAACAACAAAACCCAATTAGATATAAATATATAATAATACACAAAGAATTATTAACGAATCTTATTATATTATATATCAGGTTAAGCTTGTCCCAAATTTATAATTCCTCAGCTGAAATTTACCTAATTAAAAATTCTATTTTTTCAAGCTTGAGTCACAGATCGACCGCGCCGCCTATCTATGGCTCACGCCTAACAAAACATGTTTGGTCGAAATATATGAGGAAGGGCAGGTGTTCGACAATGCGAACAGCAATGAAATATGTTTATACTAAAATATTGCACGTAGTAGATTTGACATTTGCACCGACGATGTTTGACTGCCAACATAAACAAGTTAAGTCAGACTATGGGCTCTTCTGTAAATCCTTATGTCGTGCAACTACTTCCATTAGATCATCTACATTGACGCTACTCCCACAAATTAACACTACGACGTTTTGACCAATATAGTCTTCTTTCACTTTCAGAAAACTACTCAGAGCAACAGCAGCGGCACCTTCTATAACCTAAAAGAAACGGCAAATGGTTTTACCATCGACTGGGTAACATACCATTGCTTGCATTTTATTTCGTGGGCGATATGGCCTATTGTGGTTATCATTAGTGCTGGGCAAAACCGAACAACTTTTCATATTTCAACAACGGAATATAATCGATTTTGGCCAAATTTGACCACTTAACAAGTTTTTGCTAATATGAACGATTCACGATTGATTCGAAGAAATTGTGCTTCGAATCATCGAATCGAATTCCCCAGCCCCTAGTTAACATCACGTTGAAGATATCACACGTCAGGGTGTAATAACTTGAATAGGCTTGGTCGGACCGAGACGTTCATATCGTTTCAACAACGCTAATCCTGTTCGCCAAAAAGAAGTCGTTGGTACAGGGCCTTGCTTGATGGATTGCTCAGTGGGATTCACTTAAATGAGTGACTATAAAAATCATAATGTAATGTCTTGGTTTTTTACGCAAAAGGTGTAGTTACTAGCATTATATTCGCCAAAAGCTCTTTGTCATTAAAGTAATCGTTAGTTGGGTTCTTTTAAGTGCTAAGTCCTGCCTTTGTTTGAAGTAATTTTAGCCACGTAGGTACGGGCTTTAGAATAGTCCTAATGTATTTCCTGCCTGTCGGAAAATGCGATTCAAATGAAGCAAATAAGTGGTAGAAGGTTCCGCCATCATTTGAGTAATGTAGCTTTTTGATATCCCAATAAATCATTTTGTAATAATCACAACTTAGCGTTGCCAAAATTACTTTTAAATTAACAAATATTTGTTAGCCATAAAGTGATGGCACCATGATTACTCCTCACCAATTTAAAAACCATCAGAGGCGTAAGATCTCGTACCATATTATGTAAATTCGGTATTTTTACCCAAAATTGCTAACACTAATTCGGACAATACCTTGTGATGCACATCGAGCATTATATACATGGCTTCGGTAATCTCGTCTTCTGTAACATTGATCCATCTATCTACGTTCCGTTGACAAACAGGAAACGTTATGCTATTCAACCCGATATTTCCTGAATTGAATTGGTTAAGAGCATCATCAAATATACGGTTGGATGACCTAATGACCTGCTATACTGTGATTCAAATATTTCTAGTGCTAGTTCATTTGAGGAAAAGGCTCAGTTTTATGAAATGACTTCTTTGCCATTTGTTAAGTTGGCAAGTCTGATATCACAACTAAATATTCGAATCGATTCGTGATTCACGAGTCATAAATTGTACGATTACTTTGATTCGATCCGATATTCGATTTTGGCCAAGTTCTAGTCACAACCAGTAATCAGCGATATTTTGGTGCTGTTTCAAGATTACTTACATATAAATTGGTTGTCATTTGAAAAAAAGCAAAAAAAACGTATATAAAAAGCAATATCGTGCCGAAAGCGCGCGATTAATTAAAACGAATTTTTAAAACATTATCGAAAATCTTGGACGTGGGAGGAATGTTCCCCTTCTCAAAACACGTAAAAGGGAAGGTAAGGCGGTATCAAACATGATGCCTTTTTTCATATTTTTAGAAGTTATTTTTGAGAGTCGCTTTAGTAATATGGGCTACACTGGCTATATCACACAAGTTGTATTCCTGTAGCGTGAAATATGATGCTTAACTAACCAACCAGTCCATCTGCGAATGTATCTTCACTTACGATATTGATTGGTTTTCCGCATTTGACAGATTGTTCCATGCAATTCGACTTGATTGTGCTGCATCCAATTACCTAAATGGTTATTTTTAAACTGTGACAAAAGTTTAGTAAATTTACTGGTCATTTGCTGTGATTGTATATTAGGAATGTTTGAAACCACCTCCCCGAAGATATTTTGACCCATTATACGCAGTTTATGGAACGCACCGATAGTTTGGAAAGTGAAACTACGTTATCTAGTAATATTTTACCTAGTTTCAAGTAAAATTCGTCATGCCCTATCTAGTTTAAGAAAAACAAAATTAAGTTGTCATCCACTAATCGCGACCGATTTGCACATTTGAAGGAAACTGACTTGAAATTTATTTTTTTACTTTCAACACAATTGATTTCGATTCGAATACCGAATTGGGTCATTTCGAATTGAATCCTTCTAAATCTATTTCCAAATGAAAAAAATTAATAGCAAATGTAATAAATTGCCAATATTCGCCACTATATAAATGGAAATTTTCGAAACACATAATAAGATTGCCACGCCAATATTTTAAAAGGGGTACAGTCTCCCCAACAGTTTTGAATGTTAACAAAAATAACTGTGAAATAAGCGCCTTCGGTGCGGAATCGCGTAATATATAGAGTCGTCGGTCTAGCTACCAAGATGGTGTATCTTTTCACCAAAAAGGTCAAAAATATTAAAGTCGAGTTGACTCTGACCAGTGCGTTTTTGTTATTTTTCAGGCATCAAATATCGTCAGATAAGTTCTACCGGTATCTGAGAATCTATTTAACAACACTTCGATCAGATGAATTTATTGTAGATTACCTGGGTACTTGGACTAATATGCTTTATATAGGCTGATATTCCGCCTATCAATCCCCCACCACCTACAGACACAAAAATTGCGTCGATATTCTCTAAGTCCTTCAAAACTTCCAAGCTGTAAAAAACGTAAGCAAGAACTTTAGTTTTTATATTTGTCTTAGTTATACCCATACTATTAATATACTCGTTTTAAATTACTCGACTCACGACTACGAGTTACTGTGGAAGCTGTTTGAGTGTGAGATTAAAATTGATAATATTATCATTTGTGCATGCCAAAATGTGCGTGAGGAAGATGCCCAAAAATTACCATATAGGATTACCCAAAATATTCAACATTACTCTTTACCGGAGCAAGGCCCACTAATGAAGAACGATTGCACAAAAAATTGATTAAAATGTCGAGTATGAGTCACTGATGGATTGCGCAGCTGAGGTGCAGTCCATCTGTGGCTCATTCTTGGCAGAATAAACGCTTGATTGCGAACTAGCGTAAATTTTTAGCATGAAATCGTTTTCAAATGCTGGCGGTATATCCACCAGGCAGATTTTGCGTTCTAAAAATTTTGTAAAAGATGAAGAATCGCTTGAATCAGCACCGCCAATTAGGTTATTGTACGATTTGGGAAATAAAGTTTATCCGCCCCAATCAGGAATATTTGATACATAATATTGATACATTAATATTGTATTTTGCAAAGTATGAACTCAAGACGAGCACTCCAGCTGTAGCTCAGGCTGGACAAAAGAAAATTTCTGATTGAGTTGTGCAAAATACGTTTTGGGATATGCTGACCTATCTTTCTATGGTCAAACCCGACACTTGTACTAAAAAAGAACTGGCAGCCACTGACACTGATTTTCTCACCAAAATTATCGGCTCCCAGAGCCTGGCTCAGGATAACCCCTTAGGAGCGGTTGTGAAAATTGAAATTAAAGTAAATATTATTAGAATAACACCTTTGAATCTTAAGGTTCGATACTTGATTTTTGATAGAACTTAAATCATAAAAATACGACTTGTAAATATGACTTACCCGATGGTGCCTTGTCCAGCAATCACCTCTGTATCTCCAAATGCAGAAACATATACGCCGCCCTCTATCTGCTCGTGAAATGGACAAACATGTTAGTAAAAAAGGAGTCGTTTAAAACACGAAAATTTGTGTGCCCGGCTCGTTGACTCACTCGGTCCAGCGCTATCTTATTGGCCGAAACTACGGTGTTTAACTTAATAAAGAATCTGGTTGGGATCTAAAAGGTTTGCAGTTCCCATGTTCAATTAGTTCAACATAAAAATGTATGAAATAAATATAAAATTTCCATATGTTTGAAGGAATTTTTGTAAAAACTTCTGTCGATTTACAGACGTCATTATTTCAATGAACTGAATGCGAATCGATTATCAAATGATTGTGGCACTCTCGCACGAGTGGATCAACTATGGTGATAATTGCAAGAAATAGATTAAAAATATATACTATTGCCCAATCTTAATTTTTATTTTATTAAGCATGAGTCACAAATTGACCGCGTCTGATCGACGCGATCCATCAGTGACACATACTTAAAAAGATGTTTTCCGACTGGGCGGATTCGAATTGCAATGTGGCTGTATAATTAACGATGCAGATTTTGAAAACTGATAGTATTATGGATGTGCTGAATAAGGGAATGTTCATTTATTTAAATTAAGTATATGCTAAGAGAAGGGGTTAAATTCATTCATTCAATAGTTTTTAATTTACCTTAGCTGTTTTTCTTGCAAAAATCTCAGTATCGTCCATATCTTGACCACGAATTTTAACATTTGCGCCGAGAAATTCAAGATACTCAATCTTATCTTTCTTTGCATGAATGGGCAGAAATATATCTGCCTTTTGTCCGATTTTATTCAGTGCATGTATCTGAAATATATGAATGAATGAATTGTTAGTAAATGGTTGATGGTTTTATCATCGATGGCTTTCTTACATGCCTACGGCTTATACCGCTCACTGCACTGAGTTCTGTATGGGATGTTTACTGCCTAGAATGCAGTTGCTGGTACTACATCTTGTAGCAGCTCTCTGTTGTTTGAGTTAACGTAATTGGTGGTTTTCAGGCACCGCTCTCGGCCTTGATTGAAGCGTTTCTGAATTGAATGCGTGTTACCTCTTACAGTTATTAATGAATGCACGGCTGTATATTTCTTTGATTTTGTTGATGAGCGGGGCTGGGCAAACTATGTTGTTTAATATGGAAAGCCTAATTCAATTCGATTCGGGAAAATTACACGGAAAAGATTCGAATTCTAAATCAATCTATGTTGCCCAGCCCCATGCTGTGGTACTTTGAGTAATTTCCCATCCTTGCAGTGATCCCATCATGATGTTTTTGTGGGCCTTTTTTGTATTTGAACAAATAACGTGCTACAATCATTGGCAATTGGCATCTTTGTTATGAACGAGTCTTACCATTGCTATTGCATGGTTTCCACAAGATGGTACATAGAATTTCAAATCCTTTCCTAAATAATCTGGATCTTGGAGAGTTTTCAGTACTTTATTGTATGCTCCTCTTGCCTTATTAGATCCAGAAATCTGCTCGCTTTCTGCGGTAATAGAACATTATGTTGTAATTACATTTTCATTTTCAGATATATTTTTTCGAATCAGCAAGGACTTAGTGGTTATCTTGTTGGCAACGCAGATTGAAGATCTCGGGTTCGAGTCCCAGTGAGCACGAATCGTTAATACATGCCCACACTCAACCCAAGGTGCAATAACTTGGGTTGGTTAAGCCGAACCAGTAAGATCATATGTCTAATCATGTCCTTCTATAAGCGGCCACTGGCACAGGGCCTTGGTCAGGGTGATCCACTCCAAGGAGTGGCGCCTATAAAAATGAAGGAAAGGTTAATTAATGGCTCAAAATATATGGTAATATTAAATATATGGTAATATTAGAAAATATCTGACCAAATATGTTTTATTGAGTATGGGCTACTGTTGGATCGTGCCGCTGAGGCACGGTCTATCAGTGGCTCATGCTTAGTAAAATAAAATTTCTTATTAGGATGTACTAGTTAAAAATATTGCATAGGTTGGATTTTTGTTCAGAATATAGTCCAGCCTTTTCACCCGTTATGACCTGTCATCCCAATTAGAAAAAGATTGACAAAGTATCCAAGATCCAATTAGAAAGATTGACAAAGTAACTTTTGTTAAGTATGCTTGGCGAAATAAAATTCATGCTTGGAATACACTGTATCCTTGTTGCGATATATTCCAGACACAGACTGAAAGCTCGCAGCAAATGTTACGTATTTTTGTCATTAGAATTTGATCCCGTTATGAAAATGAAAAATTTTGTAGCTACAAATTTACTTCAACCTGAAATTTTTTGTCAAGCATGACCCACAGATGAAGCGTACCTCGGCGGCGGGAGCCATCAGTGACTTATGCGTGAAAACAATTTTTTGGGCAGATTTCTCTTCCCGGCAGTATTGTTGGATATAAATGAACTGTTAAAGACGTGCTATTTTTAATTCGCACTTCTTTTTCTGAGGGCACAAATGAGTTTGACAAAAAGGGACAATTTTTTATTTCTATTTTGCCATTATAAGGTTCATTCAACAATTTTTTATTAGTATGATACATTCACAACTGATTCGAATAATTCGTACTTCGAATCGATTTACCAAATTCAATTGTGCAGCGCTAATCGTTCGGCTATTCACTTTCTCCAACAGTTTATTGCTGACTACTTACCTAGCTTGAGGTAGATATTACATCCCGTTTTCTTAGATAAATATACAGAATGTTCCATAGGCGTGTGTCTTATGTGTTCACTGATACGTTTATACGCTGCCACGATGCCCAAATAAATACTTTTATTGCTATTAAGATCCATGATTCACTGGAAAAATGGATGCAGATAAACCTAGGTACCAAACATCGAACTATCGGTCTTCAAGGCAAAACGATACCGATTTAAACGTCCCAACCAACGAGTGGAGTATTCGGCTCTATATCATTTTGAAAAAATTGATAAGCCAACATCACTTGTTTTACATTGTACGGTGGAAATGAGAATTTTTATGCTTTCTCATAATAACATCACAATTTACAAATATATTCAAATTGTGTCAATGATCATATTTTACTAGTTTTTTTAGCCCTTGCTCCTTCCATTAAAACTGTGACCATCGATACTAGAGGCGACAATCTCCACTGTAGCTGTAAAGAAAATGCCGTCGTTGTTTCTGTGACTTGCGGGGAAACTGGTACGCCGGAGATCAATCAGCTAACATTCGGAAGCAAGGGTCTCGTTTATTTTGGGTTAAACATAAATAAGATGAAAACAAGGCTACTTAATTATTCTTTTTGGTTCAAGTTACCGAAACAGGATATCGTTGATGGCGTTAAAATAAGGCATGTTTTCCGGCCAATCAGCACGATTAAATGATTTGTGTTCAGTTTGACAGCGCGCAAATCTTTTTTAAAGGCAAAGAAACGAGTGGCATTCATCCTATGGAATCGTATTTGACAATTGATTTCTAAAACAACAAAAAAATCTTATATCAATACATGATCAATGTATTCAAAATTAATGAGATGCCTTAAAATAACGTTTACAGACACCTCTTGTTGAAACAGTTTATAAATATAACGATTCACCATTTTCGGCCAGGCGCTCGTATTCTTAAGTAATTGCTTTCGAGTTTTTTACAAGAATAGCGAATCGCGTTTAAGGTTTTTACGAAAAAATCTACACGTGGAGTCTGATATAACATGTGCTCTGTCAAAAACGTCTACTCGTATGGATAAGCTTTGCAATGGAAAGTATCCAACAGTTTAAGCAGACGAGTCTGGTTAAAACTTTCCGGACTATCGAGCAACACCTTGACAAATATACAACAAGAATAGCGAGAAGAGAGATTATTCTTTTATTTCCTTTGCTAAATACAACAATGGAAAAATGACACAAGACGAGTGTTGAGAAATTATTACGATATTATTAAAATTTGGCCCAATCATACCCAACGAATATATGGACAAAATTTCGCTAAGGATTGATAACACAGTCAGAAATTCAGGAGTATTGAGAAATTATTAAAGAGTATTAATCTCATTTTCAATGGGCACATGTGGACCGCGGCTTAGTGATGTCAAAAACTAGTCGTCATTTCCACATCACGTTACTGGAATCAGTAGAGTTATGGTCCTTTCGAATCGCGTTTTGACTGCCAAATTTGATTGGGATCAAACCCTGCGTTGCAAATGATAAAATTCTTCAAACGACAATTCCCCATAGTTAATCCAAAAAGAATGAATGGATTTGGAAAATTTGAAATAGACTCATTACAGAAAAAATACAATGTATGCACTCAAACCACCTAAGTGTATCTAATTTTGCAAACATTTTAATCAATAAGTCGACCATCACAATCATACTTGATAGAAACCCAATACATAGAAAATATAATATTAAAATACTTCAGAGGTTAATCGTTACACTCCCAAGTTGGAATTTTTATATATTTTATAGAGAAACATAATGAATGGGCTCAAAACTGAGGATATTCAAAAATAACTGTGTAAAATGGACAATTTCATAGTATTACAAATTACTTCAGATAATAGAAAAAATGTAAATACTATTACATTATTTCCCCAATAGCTTTTAATTTCATAGCAATAAAAATAATAATAATAAGGTGGAACTATTGGGCATCAGTTGAGATCGCATTATCAGATCCCTAATTCAAATACATGTACGGACAACTTAGTTCTGTAATGGTATTTTTTTCAAGATTGTATTATGTCAGATTCGCAGTGATTTCATCCTTTTAATCACAAACCTGTCAAGTTTATTCTGAAAACATGAGCAACTAATGGCTGCGCCATATGGACGGCACGATCAATCAGTAGCTTATACTTCACAAGACATTTTTTTTTATTTCAAGGGGACAATTCGGCCCCCTGTTACTGAATTTGTCAATCCATTTTTGTGAGAGGATCAGAATCAATTCGAAATGTTTTGAATCAGTTTGAAAACGAGTGTGCATCTGAAAATGGCAGCCCCAGTGTTAAACATCTCATTGTCTCAGGATTGTGTCAGTAGCATATTCAAAGCCGAAAGACACATATATGAAAGCATATTCTCCAACACCGAATAGTTAAATGTGTGCAGTCAACGTTAAACATAGCTCAATATATATAAGTTGCCAGTGTAAAATACCTTTATGGCATTATTCTCCTCCATAAATAGAATAACGTTACAGGGTTCCAAATAAAGCAAGATATAAATTCTGTCTATGATGGAAAATCGTTAGCTAGCTGATAGACATAATGAAATTTTAATCCAAGTCTAATACAACCGAATACTTTTGCTCTTAACTTATTCTATTTCTATATTTCATATAAAAAAATTGTTATGAATCGCAGCGCCCAGAATGTGCATTAGAACTTCTCTAAAAATCACAAACTTGTCTTTTTTTTTTTATTTATAAGCAATATTTATACTTGGGGTGAAAAATCAAAAAATTATTTTTCAATCATGATTTCAGCGCATATTATATCAATCAAGCAGTATTTAGTAAAATATGTGAGCGCAAACTCAACAAAAATTATGTGAACCAAGCACGTACCACAGATGAACTGCACAGACAATGTGCAATTCATTTATGGAACATGCTCGACAAAATTATTTTTAAAACAGATTGATGATGGTAAGAGAGTAATAATGATGGCGGTATATAAGTATCGAATATATAAGTAAGAAAAGAGTACATTCCATTGACACGCATAATGGTTAAAATCGAGGAACGGCACAAAAGATAAGACAAACAAAATTATCCTAACATACAAAAAAAAAATTGGAAAAAATTTAAAGATTCATTTTTCTGTTAACAGTCATGTTCGTGAGATATAGATCATTGGTGCAAATCTTGATATTCAGCAAAATCGCAGCCAAATTATATTATTAACTTTGGTCAAACACAGATATTCTAAACAGATTGCTCGACAAGAAAGAAATTTTGTGGAGCAAAACATGAATAAAACGTCAATTTTAAGCTGCAAGCCTTCAAACATGTCATTTATGTGGAAATGTTTATCCATATAACCTGCTATCCAAATGCCCGAAAATGTGATCATTTTAGTGAAGGTCATAAACCTTGTATTGTTCCAGCGAAATGAGCAGGCCATGCCATGCATTCTTCTATAGACAATTGTATCACAAATTTTGGAAAACATTTTCTGAACACTTCTTCACAGCATTTTTACATAGGTCAATGCTTAAGATGAATGATGTAGATTTATTGTCAACTATAAAAATTTTGAGCAGATTTTAATTTTTTTAAGTGAAGTAGTCATTGAAATGGTCACAAACGCAACAAGCGAGTACAGTGTATAATGTCGAAAAAGAACAATTTTAATTTTTCTTGACTATACTTTTGCTAAAATACTGAGTATGTTATTGGGTATACTAATTCATATAAAGCCCTCCCAATGGAAAATAGTTTAATTTGGTGTAACAACTCAATAAAACATGGATGGTTCAAAACCTTGAATTCGGTTAACCGCAACAGAATGGTGATGAAATGCGCTCGAATTCTCAATAAAACAGCAGCTTACCATAGCAAAAACTTAACATTCTGAACTATGTCTGTATTTTGAGTTTTTTCAACGGTAAGCAGCACATGTTATGTCAAAACTGACTCAGTTTGTATTGTTGAGTCAAGTTTGTTCAGTATTCGAAGAATACTTTACGCCAAAAAAATATTGCATTAACTTTTGAAATAATCAAATCCTCTTTAGTGATTTGTCAACGATCCATATTTTATTGAGTTTAAGTAAACGAATAACAAAAAAGGAATATCACATTGGCTTCACAATTGGACGCCTGCCGGGTTGGGGCAGTGTCAAGTCACATGGTCATCATTTCATAGTTATACAATATAATTACCATTATATTATTATTTTGACAAGATGAAGGCCGCGCAAAGATGCGACAATATCATTCATCGATTTGACATCTCTTGTCGTATAGCTGAAAAATAAAAAATAACTTTGGTATGTGTTTGTATATATATATGTAGGCCTGTATAGGGCTTGTTCACCAACGTCATAATCTGAATGAGAACAATAAACCTTGGAAGATCAAAAAGCATATTTTCACAATTGTAAAAAAAAATATAGTCAGAGTTGATTTTTGGCAAACATTTTGGTCAGTTTAGTGGTAGCATGTTGTGGTCCTAGAGTCCCTATATATTATTTGAACATTTAATCAAGCTGAAAAGTTACACCATTACCGAATGGATTTTTATGAAATTATTTATTTTTTATTTAGTCCAGCACAAATGCCGTACACAAACGCCTCACAGGCTTGCTTTATAAATAGAATGGCTTTGTTTACTGCCACGGATAAGTACCAAATATATTGGCAAACCTATGCATCAATTTGTACTACAAATCAACATGGGGTGAATAGGTAGAGGAAGCCAAAAAAACAGATTACTGGTGCAGCAATTTTGCTCTCTGGACATGGGACGTTATGATGTTATGTGCTTGAGCCCTATAACAAGAAACCCTTGTTAAACGTGCTCATATATATCTACATTCTATACTAGTGGTTAGAGCACATTCGCAGCCCTTGACATCACATTCAGCTCACAACAGTACATCGTGTGGCCGGTACAAACTTTAAAAAAGTATTAATATATGAGCAAAATTGAAGGTTTTTCGTTATATTTCATTAAATTTTCAGATTTAAGATTTGAATCGATTCGGATACATGCATAATTTGGATGATTCAAATTCTTATTTCTGTAATTAATATATTTCTTAAAAGTTCCAAGCAAGGCCGAAAAGCAGTGCCTAAAGGGAACCAGCTAACTTAACTGCCACTTTAAATGACAAAGAAAATATTACAAGATGAAGTGCCAAATGCATTTTAAGCAGAAAACATCCCATACAGAACTAAACAACTATGGTAAAGTTCAGTATATTCCAGTCATTTGATTTCTCTTACCTGCTAAAATTTCCTCCTTAATTTTCTGCATTTCTTTTCGAACTTCATTGATAATTTCCTGAAAGGGGGATGAAATGATCAATAGACATATAAAAATGGGCTTAAATACAATAGATTCATTACATCCATTATGTAGAAGCTCAGTAAAATAGCAAAATCTTGATTTTTTTTAAGTAAGTGAAAATTTCATATTGAGGTAATTCTCTTCAGATAACTCTTAACTACGAACAATTTACACAATGCTATCACACGGCATGCAGTGACCAACCCAAACAGAACGTTTACTTTGTCAAGCGTGAGCCACAGATGGATCGCGTCTTGCCGACGCGATCTATCAGTGACTCAGACTTAACGAAAAAGATGTTAGTCTTGATTTTTCTAATTGGGGAAAACTTTTGTATCGTTTTTATTACCATCAGACAGTTAACATACTGAATGAAATTTTTTCTCAGAGTCAAAAATATTTATAGACATATACGTTTGGGTTCAAACTAGAGAAAAGAAAAGAGAGAATCACAATCAGAAACCATATTTTATTTTGTCAAGCAAGGGTCAAAGATTGACCGTGTCTGCTTGGCGCAATCTGACTCATACCTAACAAAATATGTTTTGGTTAAAACTTTCCAGTCGGAAGACACCCAAGCAGAAAATGTTATTCAAATTAAAATATGTAACGTTACTGGCAATAGCTAGTCATGATTCTCTCCAAATCGCATCAATATGCTAGAAAATTACGGCATTTACACGTTGAAAGATTTTCGAAACCATCTTGCAACTTTTATTAAAGTGACTAAATAAACTTCAGGAATCAAGCATGCTGAAATTTGAGAGTACTTTTATTGAATAAGCTACAAACCCATTTACCTGCTTAACGGAATCCAAATCACCAGAACTACTATTCGTTGTTGAAGCATTTCGACTGAACAAATAAAAATATCATTGTTAAATTTGAAATATGCAAATAACAACAGGATAGGGTACGACTTGGTAAAACCGAGCAAGAATATAGTTTATCATAAGGTGAACAAGAGCTTCTCATGCAAATACCAGATCCAAGTCGGTCATTCTAACCTATAAACGTTTCCCTTTCCATGGATATGGTTGGCGGACAAAGCCACCAATCCTCTAACAAATAAATATTTCCGACTGACACAAATTGGATATACAGTATGTATAAATACAGTACACAGTATCGCTAAGTATGACTGTATTGTTGCCCATTCCTTTTTCTATATCTAGCAGAATTTTAAAGAGTAGAAAAAAAATTCCCCAATTCAATGAATATCTGAAAAAAACAAGGTAGAACCATACCCCCTGCAAGCAACTGTTTGTGTTTTTGATGCTAAATCAACACACTATTCCAAATTTGAAAAAGGCTGTGGAAAAACAGCCATTCAAACTAGTAATTTAAATTTGCTCATTTTATAATTATTTATATCTTAAAATGTCAAGTGTATCATTTTATATTCAAATATATAGCATATGCTTCTACAACATTTTATTTGCACTCTTTGAACAAATTTATTTTGGGAATCTGAGTGAGAATTCCTTTTATTATCACCTATCGGGTTCTTTCAATTTTTTTTTCAGGAAAAAAATTCTTGAGTTTAAAATCACAAACAGAGCCTGGCGTTAGAAAAATATCTTCTAAAGATTTCAAACAATGGACCAATTTTTTTTTTTTTTAAACACATAGTGCTTCAGCAGCTATATTTTTCCTACAAAGACTTTCAGGCCTTATCTTGGGAGAAATCTAGTAAAAGTCTTAATAAAAATTGATGAAAAAAATAATGTCATTAAGATTTTTTGTGTCGTCTAAATCATGCTGTCGTTTCACAAAAAATCTTTCATACGAGGACCTCAAAATTTATAGAATAATCTCGATGAAAATGAAATTTATTTCACATAAATTTTCTTTAATTTAACCATGCACAGCTGATGAGTGAAACTTGTTGGATATTAAAAATTATCTAAGATAGAAAACTTTGGAGCGGACTGGGAACTACTCTGCTACTCGGACACCCAAAGAACTTCGGTTCCTTCAGAAGAAAATTTATCAAATGGACAATATCTCATGATTCAACTGTTGCTAGGAAATTTAAATGTTTTTGAATGTCCGATAACAATCAAATTGAATAAAAAGGTTCAAAATCATCAACACTGCTATGAAATAGCAGTGTTGATGGTTTTATAGCTTTATTAGTAAACTGAAAAAATGACATGAATGTTTTTAGACTCCCAGAGAAAAATAGGATTCTGACACTGTGCGAGGGAGTATCATAACCAGTAGTCTTTCAAATGACATTTTTGAAATGTTTTCGAAAACTTTAATTCAGTATGAAATAGCACATTTAGAGCTACCAAAAAAAAAAAATGTAAAGGTAGATCTCTGTTTTATGTTTTCTCTACCGTTTATGGTATAAACCATCTCAATTCATTCTTACGATGTAATTCAGTGAAATTTATGCAGTCTATACAATTTTGATTTTAGTTTAGAAAAAAAAATATTTGTTGTCATCAATAAGACATAAAAAAATGGCCGCAACCGTATAATCAAATAATATTATCTGTTGCTGATACTATAAACCACTCGAAAGTATTTATCAATGGACCTTTTTTTTAAATGCATGTCTGTAATATTATTCAGTCAGAATATTTAGACAATCAAAAAAGAAAATTAACCAAGGACTAATCTTCAGAAAAAAAACTATTGTACAGAAAAAAGTATCGATGAAAACCAATATAAAGGACTACACAAAAATATATATAAATACTTTACTATAAAATAAAGAACACATATATGTAAATTAATGAAGGGCAATCAATGTTTGACAGATGACCCTAAGATGGTGCAATATGGAACAAAAATTACTGAAAATATTCTCAATTTTTGATGCTGAGACTGACATGGCACATGTTTGAGAGACTTTGGCAAATCTACATCTTATGGGCACTTTACACACAATTGAGATATTTTTATAATTTACAATATAGTCGACTGATAAACGCACCTTTAAGACTGTCTATCAGTGACTTAAACATGAAAGATCAAAATTCCTAAGCTCGAGTAAAACATACTTTGTAAGACATATCTTTCATTTTGTGATAAATTCCGCTTCTAAATATTTTGAAGCAATGAATGTATGCCAATCAATGATTCTGATGCATCAGAGCTTGATTCAAAAACTCTTGAAATACATGCACCAAACAAGTATAGTAAATGAAATGAACTTAAAAAACAAGACTTTTCTCAAAAAATCATTCCTTGAATGCATACTATACTCACTTTGCACCAGCACCAAACTTTTTAGCAACGGGGGAACTTTTGTTGTTTGAAGCAATCGGTTGCCTGGCGGCAAAATTATTTCATATACATTGCTAAATTTATCTTTTTAATTTGATTCACTACTGTAAATTTCAACCTCAATAAAATTTTGTTAAATAATATTGAAAGAGAACCAAAAGACTAATCAAACGCAGTATATTGGAAGATGTCATAGGAATTTTTTATCATAGTTTAGACTAATTTTGTTCAGTTACAGTTTAGTTCGAAATTCACTATATAAATAAAACGTTTCAACATTATCTTCTAGTTATGCGAGGCGGTAGAAAGGAAATAAATAAGTGGTAAATGGTTTCAGCTTTATCAGCCTTCGCTTTCAAATACATATTTTAAGGTTGAATCTCAAATCATAAACTTTCAATTTATTTATGGTACAAGATAAGTAAATACACAATTTTTTTTAATAAATATACCTGTAGTGGAAACTTTTTTTGGCAATGAAAGATTTAAACATATCCGATAAATTTTTATCGACACCTATTATCAACTCATACTAAATCAGATAATTGAGCCCAATATTTGAATGATCCGAGTCCTAGATGTTCAGATTTCTGATTGAAATGAATCACAGTGGTTCCTTGCAGGTGCTGCCTGCAATCTGACTGGCAGAATGCCAGGTTTCCTGCTACTCAGAAATTGGAATCGAAATAAAATTACGAGAGCAAATTAGCAGCATTTCATGATGTTTCTTGCTATAAAAATTAAATGCTTTTTTAGTCTCTTTTAGCCACCAAACTGTCGAAAAAGGTTCAAAATCATCAACGCTGCTATGAAATAGCAGGGTTGATGATTTCGAATCTTTTTTGTATGTTCGAAGAAATTGACATCAAAATTTCGGAGACGCAAAAAGCAAAATTCAACCTGGTGTATAACATAACAGTATCGCACAACATCTGTTTAATACTCATCCAGTTAAATAGGATGAAATCTATTTGGTCAGGAAATACATCAAAATTCAATACATCATAAACCAAAACTTACCCAAGAGTAGCAGAGCCTGATATGTTATTCTTTTGCCATGGTGGCCTCTTATTTTCTGAAAAAAAGGAAACAAAACATAATTATTGAAAATATAAACAATGATTGCAAGAAATCGATATAATTTGTGTTTCTATATTTGTAAGATTCAAACACATTCTATCGAAAGCAGTGAATTTCCTATATTGTTCTCCCTGAATTTATTAAATTTTTTCCATCTCTGAACTATGGTATCCCCATATCAAGCATTCACCAATTTGTAGTAATGCTGATTACATTAGTGATTATTCTCAATCTAATATCGCAGTGACTGCGTAGCGTATGACAGCCGAGCTTTATGAATAAAAAAATAACATCATCAATTCGGTCAATGATGAATTCAGTGTGAAATTGCAGCTGTGAAAAAATTCACAAACTGTTTTAAAAAGGGTGAGGTCTTTATTTAGGAAAACAAGTTTTCCATTGTTTTTTCATTGCATTGCACATCGGGTTTTAAGAGTTGCATTACTCAATCCAAGTATTCTGTAATCACAAGTTACACACACACACTACCACCGCTTACCTGACGGCTTCATTGTCTGGGCAATTGGAGCAGAATTTGTGACTGGCTTGGGTGCAGCGGATGATGAATCCTAAGTATAAAACAAAACATTTACCAGATTAATACAAAGTTTATGAAAGTCTGTTATTTGCAGTGTGAAGAATTCCGTGGAATCAAGCTGGCAGAATTTCAGCTGCTCTGCTACTCAGGTCCCCCTCCCCCCAAAAAATGAGTTGCATCAGAAGAAAATTCAGCAAATGTGCAATATTTTTTATTATATTCCTTACTAGACGATAAAAATCTCTTTTTTATTTCATCTGGTAGTAAAAATAGTGTTCATGAAGTAGCATCAGGAGAAAAACGATGCTGTCAACATGCCTGCGAATTACTATTGGCATATTTAGGATAGTTTTTTGGAGATGGAAATAATCAATAGCAAGAGTACAAGACTGACGAAATGTCAAGGTATGACCGTCCTATAGGTTCAGGCTTCGGAATAAGTCTAACGTACTTCCTGCATGCCTTAAGAGGCTACTAAAAGGATGGTATGTTTTCGCAGAAAGTGCATTTACTGGTAGTATCATGCTACATCCTGTATTAGATACCTGTCATCCAACCGGCCATTAGTTGACACCCTTTAAGCACTGCTTTCGGCCTGGCTTACTGAACTTAAAAGAAAAAATCTCCCAAAAATTAAGGTTTGCAAAAATAATTTATATTAATCCTTATTATACTGCAAATAAGTTTAAAATGATGTGAAATTTTAATAAAGGAAGTAGATATGCCCACCGCCCATGGTAGATACCATTTTACTGCAAGGGGTCGGTTAGATGTTAAATGTTTACCTAGCGGTTTGACACTCTTTGCAAATGAAAGTATACAAAAAATAGGCATAAATAAAACAAAAAATACCTCGGTTTTGTTAGCTCTCTTAGCCGCCCTGAAATGAGATAAACATTCATTATGATAATTATTAACAACATTCACCATTATGTTGAACAGATGACAAGAAAAAGCACCACTGCATCATGATATACGGAAATATAAACATTAAAAATTTGTTAAACAATAGGTCAAGTGTTACTACAACAGTAGCATATGGTTGTAACCAGGTAAATCCAGGGCATTTACATGTATTTGTCAAGATAGATAAATCAATATCAACCAGTCACCAGACAATAAAGAAAAGCTGATACGACTCACGTCCGTGCCAAGATTTGAATCTACAGGAACATGGGTGATTCGACTATGACATGCGTAGGGCTAGACAATTCAATTCTGTGATTCGAAGTTACTGGAATCGAGAACTGCCATACCAGAAATTTTATATTCTCAAACATGATAGCACAGATGGCGAAAGATTCAAGTTTTATGGTAAAATAATATAAACCAGTTGTTATTTATATAGATTTAGTGATTCGTTCCAATTCGAAAAAATTATCCGAATCAGATTCGAATTCCAAATGATTCGATTCTGCCCATCCCTACGTATATGTGGTTACATTTTGACTATATGATTCAGCAAACGTTTTTATCAGTAAAGATGTAATTCTGTCGACAATGGGGCACGAATGGACCATACCTCTGTGACTCAATCTTGACTAGAACATGAAAAACCAAAAACAGGAAATAAAAAAAATGGTAGATGGTTTTACAATCAATTGGGGCAGTTTACCATATCCGTTCAGTTACGTTTGGAATTTTTTGTCGCTTAAAAGAGTGCAGTTGCAGGTACAAAAGCTTGCAGTATCTCATTGCTAATAAGAGGCCGTTAGTTGATAGGAGTCAATTTTAATAAAAAAATAGAAAAAAATAAAATTAAAAAAACCCATAGAATTGAAAAAATTTGCCATCATATAATCTTCCCATTTTCAAACAGAGTCCGATTTGATAAGATTTTATTATACTTCAGATGACGCAATATTCGATTTGAATAAAATGTATCTAAAATTGGCAATCTTACACATCAAGTTTCCAAGGTTTTCAAAACCAGAGTCGAATAAAACTTGTCATTTTTGAACGATCATATCTTTCCAGTAATTGTAACCCTGTCCGTCTACAAGTGGCCGCTGTTAAAGGGCCTTGGACAGGGTGATCCACTCTAAGAAGTGGCTATAAAAAAAAAAAAAAAAAACTAATGATGCCTCAATCGTTTCAAATACCCCTACTCTTCTGTAATTTAGTATTTTGATTAAATTTCAAGTCTGATTTCAAAATCATCAAAAATTCTGATAAAAACTTGATTTTGTTTGTTTATTCTCATTTCGAAATATGTAAACTTACATGCGCTTTTGCAATTCTCCGAGGAAATCACCACCACCTCCACCTCCTCCTCCACCCCCACCGGCTGGTTTTTCTTCAACAGGCTGTTAAAACAAAGAAAAATGGAAATTCATTTTCATCATTAAATTGTGTTATTCAAAGTAGTGATGTAAATTATGTGAATATAAATATTCCAAAGCAGTACATTCAAATTCTTGCTACTGGTATTTTTGCGGTTGAGTGATGATTGATGGCAAATTTTACAAGTATAATTTGGCATTTATCATGATTTTATTGCAAAATAAACAACTTGATTTTTATACTGAAATCGTTTAGAGATTCCAAAACTGGCACTGTTTTAATCGTAAAAAAATCGTAAAGTTTTAATCATAAAAGAATTAATGTGATGGCTTAAGCATAGATTTAAAGAGTAAAACGACAGTTGTTTAGAGCTAAACACATCTTTATTTTAATAGCATAGTGTCGAAAAACCTCAATACTTTGCGCCTGCCTAATTGTATTTGTTGATATGTCGCAATTTATGTCTTCGGAAGCGTCACAACAAAAAAGTTTAGAGAAACATTCGTCTTACGTTGTAGGCATATGGAACTTGAAGTGAGTATCAATTTTAAAAAAATGCACTGGATGTTTCACACCATAAAACAATAATCAACTCACCTCTGCTTTCTTCAACTTTACTGCAGACAATGCGGATGCCATATCCATCATGCCTCCGCCGCCGCCGCCGCCACCACCTCCTCCCCCTCCTGCTGAGGGGGCTGGGGGTGCAGGAGGAGCCGCAGGTGGTGCTGGCGGAGCAGGGGGTGCAGGTGGAGCTGGTGGCGCCGGAGGTGCAGGTGGTGGTGGAGGGGCATTTGGGGCTGAAGGCGGGGCAGCTGAAAAAAATAAATATGAAAGTTTATTGTAGAAATCAAATATTGTCAATTTGGAATATGAATCAAATACCATAGCTCATTGTACAAATATATGTTCTCATTTTTGTAAATGATTAACTACAATTTTAGAAGATGTAAGAAATGGACAAATAAAATGGTGGTACACATAAAAATGCCATTCACATAAGCAGCCAAAAAGGTGCTCCAAAAAACTTTCATAGTAGTATTGATGATTTTGAAACCTTTTGTACAGTTTGGAAGCTACCAGACAACTAATAAAAGCATTTTGATTCTCTAATGAGAGAAAATCATAAATATTGCCATCCATGATCAATGTTTTTCTCATTGATTAATTGGTTCCTTCCAGGTGTTACTACCAGTACTTACCCACAAGTTGTGGAGTCTAACCAGATATGTGAAAAAAAAACCTATACTTGATATTGAGACCGACTTTACACGATTAGGGGCAGGGACGCAGCCAGGGGGTGTGTTGGGGTCGAAAACCCCCTTTTAAAGTTTAAAAAAAAATTAATAATGATAGTGCTTCTAACCACGAAACTAACACTACATCCCAGATAACGTTTTTGTCCTGCAAGGACCACAAAATACCAATCTTTTTCTACTCTCTGCATGATGTACCTATTCAATTAAGCATATCATCAGCTACAGATAATTGTATGTATATTGGAGTCAGAGAGTCGAATCTTCGTTTTGATGACAGCCTAAAACTTGCATTTGAGCATTCTAAGGAATGCGTTCAATCACCTATTATCCCACAGTTCGAAGAACATGCCAAGCACATGAATCAATGCAGTTTCGCACTGGGCACATTTATTACTTGTGTGCGGCTTTGTTACTGTCGATTTGGAAACGATTCGTGATTGAGCTGTAATGCTATTTCAGGATGGTGCAACAACCATCCTTTTTTAGCCAGGTCGGTTGTATTTAAATAAATAAATCCCACAGTGTCAAAAATAAAACAAAAATGTTCTTTTACTGGCACGTTTTTTTTTTTTTACTGAGAAATAATTTCATTACCCACGGTACGTAGATTAAAATAGCATTCCAATAAATTTAAACTTGACAAGAAGATTGGGCAGATCTACTCAGCACTTTTATTAAAAACCCAGACCATCAATGTAAAGTAAAATCATAACTTTAAAAAAGTAAATCAGAAATATTTTCATCTTATAATTTTCTTTTTTTTTTCATTTTGTCGCTTTCTGCAGCATTTTAAAAGGCAAGGACGATTGTGGGAAAGTTAAGGCAACTAAAATCAGTGAGCAGAAAGTATGTCTGGGTTGAACCTAGACCATGACATCTACCATTTCTTTGCTTCCTTCTGGTCGCCTCTGCTATGCACTACATGTAGAGAATACCTTACAGTAATTCTAATGCAGGGACCTACAGGACATTGGAAAATTAGCAACGGTTGCTTTTTTGGAACCTCATCAACCTTCCCCCGCCCCCCTTTAAAAAGCCCTGGCTGTGCCCCTGTAAGCAGTCCAATCAAGCTTTTAAAATATGCAAAAAATTTGAATAAAAGATTCTTCGAAAAAAATCTGCAAAGCATACAAGTTTTAAAAATCGGAAAAATCTCACCTGATGCTGCTCTTTCTCTTGCTTGCCTTTCTCTCTCTTGTCTCTCTCGTTCCTGTCTTTCTCTCTCCCGTCGTTCTTCTTCTATTCTTTGTTGTTCCCTCCTGAGATTCACCAATTGATCAGATGAAAAATAAAATTATATATTGTCAATGACTGTTTTTTTTCCGGAACAAAAACATATATATATAACAATTTAAATTTGAATAAAAGAATTAAATAACACGAATGTTTATGATAATTGGTCCAGGCTGGCATCATGTCAAATTGTCAGCTATTCAGACACCCAGAAAAAAATCAGACCAAAACAAAAGTCATCAAAATGACAATTATATTACTTGCAAAAAGAGGGAAAATATTTCCACGAAGCATCTGATGATTAGGGATGGCCAAAATCAAATATCTTTTCGTTTCTGAATCAATTTTCTGAATTCAATCGATATTTGGAACAGAAGTCAAATAATAAACAAACATAGAAACGTTTTTGTCAACTTGTAACTCAAATAAAAATTCATAGCTACGGTACTTTTGTGAAAAAAAAATTCGAAATTTTGTTGATTTCGAATTGTTGCTGAAATCGAATCAAATTATTTATGACTCGAACATTGCAAATCAAATTGAATATTTTGGACAGTCCTACTGACGGTAATAACTTTTTTTACTATAATTTTTGAATTACAAAAATGAAATGAATGTTTCAAATGCCTGAACCAAGATGAACCAGAATTCTTTAGATCTATCGAGCCATATACCACAAACATTTTTACGTCAATCCAAAATTGGCATTGCACATATCTAATATTTACCGTATTGGAACTTTGATCAAAATGAAAGAAGTATCTCATCTCATAATAGTCATTAGTTGATTATATATAGAATATTCCAAGTCACTAACATGTTTTTGAATGATACAGTTCAAATTTCGAATTCAATGTAAAAATTGTAAATAAAACACAATAATACTAATTTCTTTCAAGTCAATAAATTCATACTTTGTAGGTAATCATAGTCTAATCCAATCTAGATTCATGGGAATATTAATTAAACTTTTGAGATCTCACCTTTTTGCTTCAAGTTCAGCTTGAGAAGGGCCTGAGGGTTCACTAGCTGCAAAAATAAAAAATTAATCAGTGAGGCAGTCAAAAATATTTCATACACTGATATTTTCATGAACAAGACGATTTTTATGCTTTGCTATTCCGTTAAATCAATGTTTTTCAGGTACCGGTTTTCGAAGATTAAGTTAAATCTTACTAAAGTAGCAAAATATTGGTTTTCTTCGGGTGTCCAAATTGTTTTTGTCATTTTCTTTGGATGCACCAAAAACAGTGCTGATGGTGGTTTTTTAAGCTGTTTCTAGAGTTTGGTTACTGCCTGACACTCATTGTCTAGTAACACATCAAATTGGTACAAAATATGGGAGATTTTCAACGAGTTTCACATAAGATAAAAAATATCGGTCATCGGTGATCGAAAATGTCAAATATCGGTATCGATATTGTTTGCAAAAAAGCGAAAGGAATGTGCTTCGAGCTACGCATCACTAACATCCTGAGTTTGAATCCTGTGTGAGAGTATTATAAGATGCTTGCTTTACATATAAACAATGCAGGGTGGTTCACGTAACTGCTTCCTCCACCAAACATGTCTGCTCATGTACAGGAAAATCCAAACAAGCAAAAACTTGAACCTCGATTTGGAACTGATATCTGAACGAAAGGTCATGGTTCGCCACATGGCTACGTTGTATTCACTGCTCTTTTTTCCTGTAGGATAAAAATTTAATGCTATCCTATCCCCATGTGTTTCCAGTAAGTTACTCTGACAAATAGAAGTGCATTGTACTATTATCAACATTCATTTATATTGACATGTTAGTGAAATAAAATACTTACCACCAGATGACAGTTCTTTTATAGAAACGTCCATTCCATCAGAAAATGTAGCAGCCTCATCTGGCGTCCTAAAATTCAATCCATATACAGTTCTTGCATCCCTCCATTGATGAAAAGTAGCTGTGGCTTTATTGTATTTTAAATTTTTTGTAATGCTACAGTTGATGACAACCTATAATATAAAAATTGTACAATATAGTTTATACAAATATAAAACTTGATGCATTTATAGCATATATCATATTCCGAGGGTCCCAAGGCAAAAGACCAAATCTTGAAATTTCGAAAAAAATTTTATTGAAAAAAATTACAGAATTAAACATGAACTTTCAAATGGACAATTAATCATCACTGTAGTTATGTTATTTCCTGAGATGAATTTTGCAATGAGGGCGAATGGTATGACTCTATACCTGGTAAAAGGGCAATAATTGAGATTCGCCTTTTTGCGAAAAAGTTTACTATTAGCTGAAAAATTTTCAATATTCGCCTTCTCACTATAACTTCTCAACTGTTCATGAGGAAAATATACTGAATTATACTGAATATACTGAAACTGAATTTTCATGCCCAACTGGAGTCAAATACAAAAACGTTTCTGACACTGTAATGATTCTAATGTCAGCGTAACACAATTGGCTTCATTGTTAAACAACATTCTAATATAAATGCCCTGGCACTTAGCTTCAACAAGTAAAATATCACTAGCATAACTCAACAATAAAAACAATTAAACGAAACAACTCTCAAAGAAATTAACTTAGTCAAATGTCCTCAACTAAATTTCACTTAGTTCATAGTGAAGTGAGCCTTCACTTCAATCCTCACTTAAATCTTCAATTTCATTCTCATCATCACTTGCGTCACCTCTTTCTCTGCTACATAGGTTTAGGTAAAAATGGTGATGTCACTTGGGTATAACTCTTTGCTCACATAGTGACATTAAGTCTTGATATTTCTTTTGGGAATTGGTATGGGTGAAGTATATGCTATTCACAAATCTAGGAGCATACTTGATGCTTTATCAAACCTTTTGATTGCTAAAATCTTTTTGAATGGCTCTGCAATTAAATAGGAGTCATGTTTGCAAAAAATAGTATGCATGTGGCTCTTTTCACATTTTAACCATGTCATTCCAGCCATGCTTTTGGTAACTGATTTCCAATCTACAACAATATTTTGTTCAATATGTGTTACATCATACGGTTTCACTTTAACATCAGGTATGAAAATAAGATTGGGCGAGCGAAGAGATTGAGAGAGCGCTATCCCAGATCTCTCCTTGTGCTAGAGAATCCATGAGTGCTCATGATTATTAAGGAATTAG
This sequence comes from Styela plicata, assembly GCA_963675895.2. Lineage (NCBI taxonomy): Eukaryota > Metazoa > Chordata > Ascidiacea > Stolidobranchia > Styelidae > Styela > Styela plicata. Next base: position 5,179,964 of record OZ023150.1, read on the forward strand.
CATCCATAAAAGGTATTATTTATTGATGCGAGTTTTAAGCCAACGTATATCAAAATGATCAGGAACGCAGTGTGCGAGCAACAGATTCCAAAGTTTGAAAGTTCATGGAAAAAAATATCTCTAATAAGTTGTTTTGCGACATCGAGGAACTCCTATGGCCAATAAATACGGTATAATTCAGAAACCAAATACTTTTTGATAGGATTTTGTCCTTCATAATACCACATCAAAATACTTCCTGCTCATATATTGGATGCTGAGTAGTCTATGTCAAGGGTGGCAGTACGGTACGGTACGAAATTTTTATCGTACTTCGAACCCGCAAAATAATTTCGTACCGAACTTCGTACCGTACCTTTCGAAAATTTTTCGTACCAGTACGAAATGAAGTTTGATTAATATTTTTCATTTATCGTACTAAATTTCGCACCAGTACGAAAACAGGTACGATTCGCTGGGCAGCAATTTCGTACCGTACCAAGTACCAATGTCCAAATCAGCTGTATTTGTAAGCTATGGCCACCGCAAGAAACGTCACCAACATCTTATATCAAAGTGATCCAGTTTTATGATATCTGGTTTAAAATCCAGGACAGAAAAACATGCCCCTAATTAAGCATATGTCACCCCAATATCATTGTTCACATTGCATATAATATAAGAATGGTAGACCGGTGGTGATAAATGGTGGTAGGATGAGTACAGTTTTCGCGAAAAAATCTGGCATTAAGCAATATTTAGCATATTAGCAGCATTGTGTCGTCACAAGAAATTCTCTCTCGACAAAAGAATGTACGTTGTGCACCATACATGCGTTTCGTGCGGCCTCATTCGAAGGCATGGTTATAAGAGCATTGTCATTGTGCATTTTTGCATCTGGTATTCCTGGTGCATTTTACGTTCTCTTCGCATTACTGAATAATGCTATTTATTTTTTCATACCACAAAGACGTATTCTCGACATGCCTCGTTGTCTATATTGTGACATGGCTGTTTTTTTTTTTTGCAAAATATATCTTCTATTTAAGATGAGCATCAGCTAACATTCAACTCAAAACAGCCTAAATATATCTTTATATTCTGATGTTTCTTCTGCTCTGATAATATACTTCTGCCTGTCAGAGTACAAACAAAACGTAATAGCGGTGGTTACTGGTTAGCTTAGTTGCATAGTTGGTCAGGGGAAGAGAGTTTTTAATTTAATTTTCACAAAATTTTCGCGCGCCTGCGTTGCGCAATATTTTCTGTGATTAATTTCGTATATTTCGTGGCATTTAGCCTTTGAAGTGAGAATTTTTATTCAATTTTGACAAAAATTTCAGCGGGCTTCCGGTGCGCGGATGCATTTTCCTGTCTGGCAATGTTTATTTCACTCTTAAAACATGTATTTTTGTTTAGTTCTCAATAAAATTTTGCGCGCCTCCGGCACCTTAATCTTTTTGTAAATTTGAAAGCCTTAGTTTGCATGTTCTAAAAATGTGCCTTAATTGGTATATTCGGGCACCGTGATTTTTAGTATTATGAATGCTGCTTATCTTGCCAATTTGAATTGGGCTATCACAACTTTCGTTATTACAGGAAAATGCATTCAGATTAAGACGTCATAAATCAGTGGCCTATATGTATTTCCACGCAATCACAAAGTTTTACGCCACTGCAGTAAAACCGATATACATAGCTCATCTCATCAGCTCAAGTGAATCAGTTGCATTTTTATTACCATACCTGCGCCGCTTTTTATCATTTTAAAATTGCCCTTTAGTCTAAAAATTCGTTGATCGACACAATTCATATTACCAGAGCCCCGTTATGAAACGGCATAGATGTTAAATGAAATAATTTTTTTGAATTCGTTTTAGAAGAATAAAGTCTAATGCGAAGGTACGAAAAACAGTACGGTACGGTACGAAATAAATACCGAACTTCGTACCGTACCGTACCAAGTACGAAAATTGAAAAATGAATCGTACCGTACTACCGTACCGGAAAATTCAATCGTACCGTACCGAACTTCGTACCGTACCGTACTGCCAGTCTTGGTCTCCGTTTTATAATTCCTTAAAACATACATCCCTCTAAAAAAAGTTCCATACTCACTTCATGATCTGCTTCTTTTCTTCCTACAACTCTGTATGAAGGTGACGGACCTTCTCTTTTGTATATACATACACGAGCCATACCCTGCGACGATCCAGCAGGCTTCCATTTTTTCATTTGTTCATCATATATCATGACAGATGCCCATGCTTGACATGTGCTCTTTTCACTGAACAAATATGAATTTGATCTTTAGAAAATAACAATATAGTTAGGAATGCCATTTTTGGAATCAAGATCAAAATCAATTCGTACAAATGTCATATTCTGATGATTTCAACAATCATTTCTGTGACTTGGGATGCTGTGATTCAACAAAGTTTTGAGCTAATTGTGATCAGATGAGTTAAAAGTTTTTACATTAATTTCGCGACCATTTATAAGAAGCAGGCCATTAATTGACATTGTCCATAACCCAGAATGATACGATTCGAGATTCGATTTGTAAATAAATGTACAGCAATCTGAAAGCGACAATCCTAAATATAGTATCACTGAATAGAGTCCTTGACTCTGCGGTCAAGATGTGTTTCTAAAGGTGTGGGTCGGAATTTCAAACTCATGTACTCAGATGTCATCATCTAATCAGAAAATTTTAATCAAAACATCTTTTGTTAAGTAGGTGTCACTGATGGATCACGATCCATCTGCAGTACATGCTTGACATAATAAAATTCCAATTTCTCTTTGGGTAACCGACAGGGTAGAAGATTGTTTCATAGATATTCCACTTATTCAGTATTTGCTAGTGATGTATTGTGGCATAGAAGCGCGTAGAGTCAGATGATGGTTGTGCAAAATCAGTGGTTATCACGTTATACAGACTGCTGAGCGTTTCATTGGACCACTTTGACAGAATCGGTACACCTGACTGTTTGAAGTTGAGCATATAATCAAGTCTATTGGCACTCTAACATAACAAATAGGACACTGCTGCTATCTATGGTACACAATTTGATGCTTCTACAGCATAATCGTTAATGAGGTGAAGTACAAAACAAAAGCAGAAGTTCATTTTGTCAAGTATATAAAGCTGCATTTAAACCACACCTATAAATTTGAAGAAACGTACTATATTAATAATAGTATTTTGAAAATTTTTGTGAATTTTGGTTGCTAGTGAATTTTTATTGTTTCAGTTTTTTTTTTATTTCAAGTAAGAAGAATCATCAACTTTTTGACTGGATTTGTTTTTGAACAATGGGTTGAATCACAACCAAATGTTCAGAGGTATACATTTTTCATTTTGCTTTCAAATTTATTAAAGCTTCTATAATATTTGTTTTAAAAATTTCCACAGCAATATCATAGAAACAATAGTTCATGATGTGATGATACAGTCAGTCTACTTCCTTGTCAATATTATATACCGGTTACCACTATCATGCATGGTGTTAAAAAAACTCTTGATACAAAGTCAATTTGGGGAAAATCAACAATAAACAGCCCTTGGTGTCAATGCTATTCAGTCTGAATTGATGTAATAATCCGTAATGAAGTAATAATTATATATTATTGAGTTGATTCTGCAGTGAAATCATGATATATACCAAATGTGTTGAGTTTTGGGTTACTGATAAACTGTCACATATCATGTGGTTCAGATGCATTTATGTGGATGTCCAATTTCGATGATTTGAATACCCATTTCTCGAAGTTTGAGTGCAAATAAGATATGCTGAGATTTAAGATTTACGGTACTTAAATATTCAGCAATCCTAAATATAAATACAATGCAATTAGGAGAGCTCTTTAGGTCATCCCAAGACAGATATCATACCCTAGTTTTTCAATTTGGTGCTTACTACATATTTCCAATCTGACACTGCTTTCATCCTCACTTGAAAAAGCTCCCTGTACCAGCGAGAATTTTTATTTAGTCAAGAATGAGTAAGGATGGAATGCCATCAGTGACCAAAGCTCAACAAAATCTGTTTTATCAATATTTCTCAGACTGGGATACAACTACGGTTATCAATATGATACAGGACAGTTTGATAATGCATGTACGGTATCGGGAAATCTGAAGAGTGAATCTCAAAGATTTTGCATTAAATATATTAAAACTATTATAAACACACTGGTGAAGACAAGTAGCAACATGTGACAGATCTGTTGAATGGAAGCAACCAGTATAAGGCTTCAATGTACCATAGATTTATGTCATTTCCTCAACGAACTTTACAATACAAGAAACTGAAATATTACAGCATCAATCATATCATTCAAGAGTCAAAAGTGTCATCGATCAGTAATTCATTTTGTTGAGCAGGTTGGCAGAATCTTGCTTTCTTTGATAATCTAACTCGTGTCATTCTCTTCAGTTGAACAAAAAAGCTGGAAAACCAGTGCTATTTTGATGATTTTGGAACCCTTTTCTATAGTTCGGTTGCTACAAAATACTGTGTAGGGGGCATTTTAGTCTTCAGGCATGAGATTTATCATAAAATATCGACCATTTGCTCAATTTTCTTCCGATGGTATCCATTTATTTTGGGTGGCATAGTGATTAATTCAAAATACTTTTGTTGCATTTTTAAGAATTACCAGGAAACAATATTTTCAATACAACTTAGCAAAACAAATAGTTAATTAAATATGTCCTTGGTACGAATTCAAAAGAAAAATGCATGGTTTTCCCAAATCAGAAATTTTATTTTGTGAAGCACGTTCCATCAGTGACCCATACTTAACAAAATATGTTATTCCAGGATTTTCCAACTTGGGTCTCTCAAACCCAATTAAGTTTTAATTGATCTTCATTCACATTTCAGAAGGGACTATTTTTCAATAAAAATGGCTGATGCGTTGGCTGATAGCTGACAACGATTGAATATTCCAAAAGTTACTTTCTGATATTACATATCGTACCTTTCGCATTCTTTTAATTTCGAATTACTAGAAAAATTGAATAGAATCCTCGGAAATCTTGTCAAAATCAATAATTGTATCGAATATTTTGGACAGCCCTACGATGAACAATTAAATTGGAATTCCCAATAAATTTTAAAACAAAGGGAATCCCACAAGATCAAACCTACTGGTGAGGGACATTCCTAGATGCAAATTATGTTTATCCCATGACAATGTGGATGATTTCTATTTTTTCACCCATTAAATGAAAACTACATAACAAATATTTCGACCTGAAAACAAGATTAAGCCTACGGCGTCCAGATTTTGTTATAAAATAGATCAAAAATATTCGTAAAAGAAAAACGCTACAATGTAATATTATTGATACGGTAATAAACTTTTAATCAATTTGTAAATATTTACTGTATAATTATAAAATACTTACCCCATATCGATAGTTTGTTGGTAATGCTGATTTCACCTTATTGAGTTACCAGGTATATTCCTGATATGAATTCTTTAAAATTTGTTGTATAATAACTTTAAATCATCAGGCTAGGAAAACATCAGAATATATTGCCCTATGATAACATTATAATTGAAATCTGTAGATATATTGTGATTGAGTTATTAATTAATTCAGACCTGAAATTTTAAAGGAAATTACGATTGCAGTAAACCCAGAAAGTCGGGCACTATGCTCAACAGACATCCAATGACGATGACTTCCATCATAAAAAAATAAACTCGTTTTGTGATTCTCCACACATAGGTAAAATAATAAAAATACCAGTTTATCAAATTGATATTGTATGTCAAAAAGAATTCAAGATTCAAAACTTGACTATCAAATACTTGCATCTCTTCTGTGGGCATAACTATTCAGATTTGAGCCGAATCATTTAGAACTCGAATCTGATTCTGATAATTTTTTCGAATTGGATTGAATTACTAACTTCATGTAAATAACAAATATCCTACTTTTAGTATTACAACTTGTCTCCATTGTGAAAATCAAGACATTTATAGTTTATAGTGTATATTTTCAAATATTATGACTCCATCTCTAAGAGTAACAATTTTCATATTTTAACGACAAAATGCAATCGATTTTGGTCAAATTCGAGCAAAATCGATTGCATTTTATCGTTAAAAATGGAAATTCCAATTCATCTGGCAAATTTTTGTTTCTAGGAAGGATTCATGATTGATTCAAATAGCGTATGCTCCGAATCACCGAATCGAATTGTCCAGCCCTATTCAAACTGAGGAAATTTTTGAATCGGGATCGGATAAGAGGAATGTATTTTTTGAATGCCATTTCTTATTTGCCATTCTAAAAATATTCAGATAATTTTGTTCATTTCACAGCAACAAGATTTTAACATAAATTAACTTAATTAAGTAAATAACTTAATAATGATTTATCTTCAATTGAAGTAATTTTGTCAGTTATAAACTCTACAAACAAATTAATTTATGATGAATCAAAATTTATTCCTGAAGCACTTCAGAAACACCCGAACATTCCGAAGTATGAAATTTTTGCTGTGCCTCAAAGGGTTATCCACATTTTATGCAAATACTCATCTGCATTTGAGTTCGATCTTTCACAAGTTTTTTTTTTATTTCGCAGCTAAATTTCGATATATTGTAACATTTTGTGATAACCCATTTCAACATTAATCATGACACCGTCGCATCCTGATTCAAACTAATGAATTTGAAGCTTCAAACTAAAGTCATACAACACATTAAATTAATATCTTGAAACAATAATGCTAGAAGTAATTCCAATAATATTGGCAACTGACGAGGATTTGAACTCTATATTCTCAAAGAATACAGTAAAACTTGAACCAGACTTTAATAAATAATTAATTTGAACCTGGTGCTACCCCCCGAGTCGATTACACTTATTCCCAATCGGAAAGATTTCGTTAAAATATTTTTTCTTGAGTATGAGTCACTGATGGATTGCAACGGTGAGACTCGATCCATTTGTGACTTATGCTTGAGAAATTAAATTAATAGAGTTAAAACAGCATTTTCAATCGCTCAATTAAAGGTACCAGTATAGCACTAATATTCAAAATGTTTTTTTTTTTCCAGACTAACACCTGTATGAAATTCTGTATTAACTTTGAAGCAGCATTAGCAGACGAGTCATACAATCATATTTTTATGAAAAAGGTGGATGCAACTATAACCTAGCTTGCGAGTAAAACAAACAATACATAGATAATATACATGTCAAACTCTAGCCTTGAATTCTAGTAACAAGCTTTTGCTCTGCCAAATTAATCATTGTCATAAATAACTGATGTGACTCACGTTGTGCAATATCCTGTTATACGCATTCTAGATTACTGACCTGACTATTAATAAAAGGTTTATCCTTCCTTGTGTAAAACAATGAATTAAGATATATATAATGATACAGAAATATATATTATATCAAAAAGTTGAAATCAGAGTTTCCCAATTTTACTAAGATATATTCCCTATTTTTATTTGTCCAACGACTACACAATCCATCAACGACCTATACTGTATACATCACAAAAAATGTTTGGTTAAAATATTCTGACTTCCTACCAGTATATCTGTCTACTCAAATAACATTATTGGAATACCGATGCTGGTATTTAATTTTTGTTTTTAAGTTTCATGCCAATCAAAAATCTCCATGTTCAGAAATATTTTGTCAAGTATGAGCCACAGCGCGATCCATTAGTAAATCTCTCATTGGGATGTAGGTTTGATGCACATAATTTAAATAAATCATAAACTTTTCTTTTTAAAAAATTAGTTAGCGGCAAAACAGTCAAATCGACCAGTCAAATATAAGTATTTATAACAGTACTATTTATTATTCAAGTGATTAGTATTCCTCATTCAAGTGATGATCCTGAGCAAGAATGGTGTGATTCTCAAGGCTTGCAGATAAAAAGGGATAATGTTGATAGAAGTACATACTTATCCTGTCCTATTCTGCCAAACTTTTCATCTCCATTATGTACACCCCGGTTTAGTGTTAAGTAAGGCTTTCCAAAATATTCGTTTGTAATTCGAGAATCATAAATTATTTTATTTTTGATACGATTCAAAATCAACAGAATCAAAAAGTATATATTTTCAAAAAAAAAAAAAAATGTAATTTTGGTGGGTTTTTCAAATTACATTTTTAGCGATAGAGTCAGACCGATAAATCACTAAACCGATTATATGGTTATCCGATATATCGGCCTAATTTTGCTGTTTAACGATATATATCGGCCATCCGAAATAGACTTATGAAAATGCACAATACCTCTAAAATAATGTGTTTTTGTTCAAATGGCAAAATTACAAAAGTTACTTGGGGTGACATCCCCAGCAGATGTTATTTTCATGAGATGAAATTTTACTCCTTACGCAAAAATTGTCCAGTAACCCATCAAATTGTGAGAAAAATGGCAGATTTTTCAATGAGTTACACATAGAATAAAAAAACGGTTATCGATTGGTTGTAAAAAAGCTATATCGTTCGCTTAAACAATCCGGGATGATTGTTCATAATTTCGGTTCTGTTTTTGCCACATACAGCAGTCTCACAAAGGAACCACAGGACTTTTCAAACACATAAATACTGTCAAACAGGGATGTCAATAAAAGTTCTAAATTAAAATTGAAATAATGCTGAATCAATATTTGTAGGAAAATCCATGAATACGGTAGTTTGAAAATATTTGCATGTGTACACACATGAAGAATTTTCACCTAAAAATAAAAAACAATGAAAATAAAATAAGACGACAGGAAGATGTGTGTTGAAGTTAAATAATTATTCTTTGGCTTCTCCCCAGTGAGTTGTATTCAGATTGGAAGTTTTCGATACAGCCATTCTATCGTCTACAGCATTTTTTGATCATTCGTTTGAATGGATCATGTTGAGCAAACATATACACCAGAAACACCTTATAGCTATATAGTCTAACACAGTGTAGTGGAGAACTCATGACACGAAACAAATTTTTATCAATATGTTTTAATACTTTCGCACAAACTTTTCACAGCTCTCAAAATTATAGCGTTTTGTGGCGGGTGAGGTGTATTGATACTTTGCGGCGTAATTACCACGCCGAATATTGCTCTGTACGGCATAGTGAGAAAACTTTGCGCAATGTTCTGCAAAACTTAAAATATCGATTGATTGAACTGATTGACATTAACTAACGACTTCGGTAAAAAGTCCGAAATGTAACCACACTATTTGGTAGATACTGGGCTTATAAGCGCATCCCACTTCAGCCAGACAAGCGTAATTGCAAACATCTGAGGACTTCACAGAAATGCTTGGGAAAGCTTCTAATTTTTGTTGAAAAGTACATCACTTCGGCGGCAAACACTACAAGATATTGTATAAGAAGTGAGAAGACGAGAGAAAATTACGCCTATTTTGCAAACCAACAAAAAAAAATCACTCTATAGCCTACTAAAAAAAACAATGGAGATGTTAGCACGTTTTGTCTCCTTAAAAAACTTGAGAGTGCCACTCTTTTTCACAAAAAAACCTTGGAGGGGAAAGACAGTACTCCTCGCAAGAATTTGGAATTTTAACAAAAAAATGTCCAAAGTAGGCAAAAATTTATGCGTGTTTTCAGCATGCAATCACATGTTATATTGAGTCTTTAAGTTTTATCTCCAAAAATAGTGTATTTCCTCAAAAAAATCAAAAATTATTTTCCAACAAAAAATTTTAATATTCTTTTTATGACCCTCTACCCTAGATTTCACACCACTGATAAAACCTATATTTTTATACCAGTCACTAGTTGATATTTGTTATGTTTATTTTTTTTTATTATGAATGAAACAATGTCAATTTTCTGCAACCTGTCTGGTAGCTTTATGCAGCTAAAATGGGTCAGAAGCCTCGATGACATCACACGATTTTGCATACTAACTCATACCTAATGTTAAAACTATGGACGGGTGGACTATGCCTCCCCAACATACATAACTGGTAATCTAAGATTGAAAATATCTGTTATTCATTTCTCTATCTATTTATTGAATGTTATACTGTATTAAATGTTCGAAACAGTGGCTTCTGAACTTCAAAGGGGGGGGGGGGGGGGGGAGAGGAGGAGAAGACAAAATTCCAATGTCAAATTATGACTAGGGCTGTCAGAAATATTCGATCCAGAATATTTGAATCAAAAATTTTTCGGTTTGATTTTTACGATTCGAAATTAACAAAATGATGGTTTTTGAAAAAATAAAACCGGTAAAAAGATGTCTTTGTTTTTATGCGACTTCAGATTCAAATATTTGATTCAGGGAAATTGTTTGATTTTATTTTTATGAGAATCGGATATATGGTACTAAACTTCATGAGACCCACGACGGGTCTCATGAAGTTTAGTACCATATATCCGATTATCATAAACTTTCCCCATGTTGCAAGCGACTCATCCTAACCCGGGAGACAATGCCAGATGCTTGCAGCACTGGCGCCCCCTAGTTAGGATGAGAATATTCTGCCAGTTTTTATTTTAATGATATTCGGGAATATGGTACTAAACTTCACTAGACCCGCAACGACTAACGTTAGCACACCTTACCTAACAAACCCTTTTTCTGTTTTTATTATTTTCGAAAAAATCCAATGACAATCCGGAATTTTTTTATAGACCTACCATGCAGCAGGGATGGTACGGTATACCGTTCAGCGTTACAGGTTAACGTTAAGTTATAACTTAACAAACTCTGAACTAATCCATCCACAGTCCATTCACTGTTCAGCATTGTTTTGTCCAAAGTCCAGATTTCCAGTTTCACGGTGACATATGCACCATAGCATATAGTTTATACACGAAAAACAAAATTTTACTAGTTAGATACCGTAACTAATACTGTAACAAATATCCCGGGACGCGCTACACTGATTTGCGCTAAAATACACAGGATCGTTTCCGCTAGAAATCTGCCAGGCTTCGCACCGGACAGTTCCGTGCCAAGATGGTCTGAAGCGCCACCTAGCGGAGGATCAGATTTAGTCGCACCCACGAACTGTATGCACGAACCGCGATGAAATTTATGTCGGACAAAACTCGAAAAAAGAAGTCAATTAGCCCAGTCAACTCAAGCTTTAAAGCGTTGAGAAAAAGAGAGAGTGATATTCGAGCTTCCGATTATTGTCAGATATATAAAACATTTCAATTCGTATGTCTTTTCAACTACTGGTCATGATTGGTTTGGCCAATTACAGATAGAAAGTTATCACCTTAACAGTTATTCCTCTGGCTAAATCACATTTTGGATATAATAATTATCTTAACTTCTGTTGTTACCTTTTGTTTATTATCTGTTTGTGACCTTGTGGAACCTCCGCAGTGAATTGCAAATAGCAAATTAGCGGGCAGGTAATTAATATATATCAAAAAAGTAGGTCAAGAATCGATCACTGAGACCCACCGGATGAAATGGCATAAGTTCCTGAGCGTCGGCCGTCTAAAACAACGGTAATCTGGCGATTGAATGGGATAACCGCGACAAAATTGGATAATGAAGATTTGACAATTGGAAAATTTTCTACCAGAAATCCATGTGATTGAATTTTCTGCAATGGACCCTGGCGTCGAGCGCTTTGGAAATGTCCAGGGCAAACGACTTTACCACGACGATCAAGAGCACGAAATATCCGTTCTGTTATTATTGTCAACAAGTCGGTCGCCACACTTTTTGAATGCCGGCACAATGGTTGCACATTTTCATGTATCGGATAAGCTGCATTTTTTGATACATCTATTAAATAGTTTGGCCAAAATAGCCGGCAATTCAGGTGCGTTCTATATTCAAAATCGAAGATGGAATGCAACCGGGACCAGGAGATATGTTCAATTCGAGTTGGGAAATCATTCTAGCAATAAAGAGCGGAGTTACTGACATGTTTTGCAATGTTTTGAATGGATCAAAGCTGGATCAGGTATTAGAAAACAATTTTGCTAATTACTTCGCTTTGATTCTAGAAGAAGGGCCATTATAAGAGAATGAATACTTAACTTGCCTCTGTTCTTTGCATTATATATTATTTCTAAAAAATCTTTATTACCCAATTTTTTTCTGAAATTTTAAATTTGGCCAATTACGTGTATCATCCTTTGGCAACTCTGAATTTTTTGCAGTTGTTCCGGGCCTCTTTTCAAAATCATCTACTATCGCTGTTGGAATGTTGACTGTAGCAGTGGAAGCGATGATTTCTGGCGCTGAAATGATTTCGATACCTAATAAATTTATCGATCCCAAGTCGTATCCACTCAATTTAAACCGCACAATCATCAGCACGCACCAAAAAATATCACGGCACATCACGAATAAAGTCAAGTCCCAGTCAACGCACTTTTAATTGTAAGAAGTATGGTGAAAAGAGGCTCTTTACTCGTGGGAATCGGAGTTTTGTATTTCTTTCAGAAGTACCAAGTCGGGACTGGGGAACCAGGGGTAATACATCACATGAATCCGAAGCAAAAAAAGATTCAGCCGTGAAGGATTGTCGGTGACTTAATATAGGCAAAATTATAAGTTTTAATTCCGGCTAAGTCAGTTGCAGCTGAATTTAACCAGGTATGGGCATTAAAATCTGTCACCACAAAAAAATTTGCAGATGAACAAGACATCGGCATTTACTCCATCTGCAAAGAAATATCATCCAGGGAACAAAACAATCTTGGGTTAAAGGGGAACGGTATACAAAGAGCAGAAACGACGTCAAAGTCAGAAGCGATATTCGCAAGTGCAAATACGATAGTGATGAAACCACGCTCTACGTTATATCGATTATATGTCACTGGTCCGAGTCACAAAGTTTATTCTCCACTAATATTATCCAAGTTGCAGTATTGCAACGTGTAGCCAGGTATTCGCTAACATAAGGAAACAAAACAAGTCATGCCATCGATGTAGGTTTGCAATGACCCGAACTTTCCATTTTTCGTACAAGATGAGGTTCTCCTCAAATTATATATGAATGTATGCTTCCATGACAACCCCTTCAGAAAATTAAATTCCTGTCAAGCTTAAGCCAAAGACGAACAGCGCCTCGGTCGATCCATCAGTGACTCATATTTAACAAAATATGCGCACTCAAAATTTTTCTTACTGGAAAGTGTCATATGTTGAATCCATTCGAGTTCCCAGTATCCAAAGGTTTTTATCCCTCTCTTAAAAATCTCGAACTTTATTGCTGAATCGGATGGTTAAGAGTAACCTAACAAATTTGTAAACAATTCCATAATATCTTTCATTATTTGTCTTGGTAAATAACGAAAATATAAGCATTTTCCATATGGACACGAGCGATTTGTTCCGAAATTTGAATTGAGTATGAAGGGAAATGCACCTTCTATAAGTTACAAAAGCAGGTGAAAATGCAAGTGTCATACTCGAGTTTTCTTACTATTGGCTCAAGCTCACAGCTGGTTTAGTTACAGGTAGTCATGTACTGTTTGCTTCGTTTTATAGAGTGTATTTCAGTAAAAAAGTACTACTATTTGAGGGGAATTATAGAAAAGAACACGAATGTCGACCGCGGAATTTTACATTGTGAAATCCCAATTGTAGTCTAAAAGGAGGAATGAATGAGACCTGTACTTTAATTCCTTTTAGAACATTCTTTTTGTATTGAATTTTCGATCACCTACATAAAGGCGTATGAAGGGGGGCTTAAAATGTAACTGGGACTTAAAAGGTTTTTTAAGCAACTGTTGGCGGAGGCGTGTGGATTCTTTGTGTCTGTTTTGCTTAGAAAATACACCGTCTCAGGGGCAAAAAAGTATGCAGAAAATGCTGTTGCGCGCCTAACGCGCACAAAAACTGTACCTATTTTGAATATTTTCCGTAATATAGTAAGAACTGTTCCTACCTTAATAAAACTTAAAGGAAGCATGTCCCGTGGTTCCGCCACCAGTGTATCGAGAATTCTCATCGATATTCAAATATTCCAAAACAACGCGTGGATTCTGCTGTGATTTATGTATATTTTATTATTACAAAGTAAGCTATTCGAGATGAAGTTCTGAATTTCTCTATTTTTCGAAAATCTGGTGGGCAAAATGGCTGCGCCGGCAGACTACTGATGCTACCAACGGCTCCCTAACCAAGGCTGGCAGTACGGTACGGTACGGTACGAAGTTCGGTACGGTACGATTGAATTTTCCGGTACGATAGTACGGTACGATTCATTTTTCAATTTTCGTACTTGGTACGGTACGGTACGAAGTTCGGTATTTATTTCGTACCGTACCGTACTGTTTTTCGTACCTTCGCATTACACTTTATTCTTCTCAAATGAATTCAAAAAGTTATTTCATTTAACATCTATGCCGTTTCATAACAGGATGCAACTGATTCACTTAAGCTGATGAGATGAGCTATGTATATCGGTTTTACTGCAGTGGCGTAAAACTTTGTGATTGCGTGGAAATACATATAGGCCACTGATTTATGACGTCTTAATCTGAATGCATTTTTCTGTAATAACGAAAGTTGTGATAGCCCAATTCAAATTGGCAAGATAAGCAGCATTCATAATACTAAAAATTACGGTGCCCGAATATACCAATTACAATCGCGGATCCAGAAAAAAAAAATTAGGGGGAGGGGCACATTTTTAGAACATGCAAACTAAGGCTTTCAAATTTACAAAAAGATTAGGGTGCCGGAGGCGCGCAAAATTTTATTGAGAACTAAACAAAAATACATGTTTTAAGAGTGAAATAAACATTGCCAGACAGGAAAATGTATCTGCGTGCCGGAAGCCCGCTGAAATTTTTGTAAAAATTGAATAAAAATTCTCACTTCAAAGGCTAAATGCTACGAAATATACGAATTTAATCACGGAAAATATTGCGCAACGCAGGCGCGCGAAAATTTTGTGAAAATTAAATTAAAAACTCTCTCCCCCTGACCAACTATGCAACTAAGCTAACCAGTAACCACCGCTATTACGTTTTGTTTGTACTCTGACACTCAGAAGTATATTATCAGAGCAGAAACATCAGAATATAAAGATATATTTAGGCTGTTTTGAGTTGAATGTTAGCTGATGCTCATCTTAAATAGAAGATATATTTTGTAAAATAAACAGCCATGTCACAATATAGACAAAGAGGCATGTCGGGAATACGTCTGTGTGGTATGAAAAAATAAATAGCATTATTCAGTAATGTGAAGAGAACGTAAATTGCACCAGGAATACCAGATGCAAAAATGCACAATTACAATGCTCTTATAACCATGCCTTCGAATGAGACCGCACGAAACGCATGTGTGGTGCACAACGAACATTCTTTTGTCGAGAGAGAATTTCTTGTGACGACACAATGCTGCTAATATGCTAAATATTGCTTAATGCCAGATTTTTTCGCGAAAACTGTACTCATCCTACCACCATTTATCACCACCGGTCTACCATTCTTATATTATATGCAATGTGAACAATGATATTGGGGTGACATATGCTTAATTACGCGCATGTTTTTCTGTCCTGGATTTTAAACCAGATATCATAAAACTGGATCACTTTGATGTAAGATGTTGGTGACGTTTCTTGCGGTGGCCATATCTTACAAATACAGCTGATTTGGACATTGGTACTTGGTACGGTACGAAATTTCTGCCCAGCGAATCGTACCTGTTTTCGTACTGGTACGAAATTTAGTACGATATTCCAAAAAAATATTAATCGAACTTCATTTCGTACTGGTACGAAGTTCGGTACGATGTACGAAAAAAATAATATCGTACGGTACGGTACGAAAAATTTTCGAAAGGTACGGTACGAAGTTCGGTACGAAATTATTTTGCGGGTTCGAAGTACGATAAAAATTTCGTACCGTACCGTACTGCCACCGTTGTCCCTAACCCTGTATCTAATAACGGTGTTTGTTTGCGGTGTAAGTTGTTACATAGATTTACCAATGTATTGATACTTATACACGACATCAAACAGACTGGTCGATCCGTGGGTTCTAAACACCAAGCCTTTGTGTATAGTATTTTCATTAGCCTACAGAGACAGACGACAATTATGATCACCTCACGCAATCCGATCAACGATCCAGCGCGTAAAAATGCATAAATATCGATAAACCGATATCACTTTTTTACCGACGCCAACCGATACTCATCACAAATGCCTTCAAATATGCTCAAAGTACATCCTTGAAAATATTTTTTTATTTCAGTAAAATTCTCTGTAAAAGAACCAATGGCCAAGATACACACCCATAGTGGATGAAATGTACTGGAAGCAACAACACAAGAAATTGAAAAACAAACAAAGAATATTGGAGAATTTCATACAAATAGAAATATTCAAACACAACATCCAAACTTAACGTCAGCATTAAGGCACCTAACGAAAAACAACATTTAATCAAATTGCCAAATCACAAAAACTATTATATATTAATTTATTTGATTTTTTTTAAGTATATTTGAGTAATTCTAAAGTCTATATTCCGAAATTCATAGCTCGAATCTGAGAATTATATCCCTAGTAGTGGTGATAATTTTTTTCTGTGATTAGAATTAAAGACCCGAAGGACGTAAGAAAGGAACATTAGTTTAACAATCCATACCAAGTTTAACAATTCATCCCCAAGTCAGCTACTGATCCACTTCATTACATAATGTTTGATATATCGAGGACTGTGCGGCGCCGACTGATGCTTCCTCTTTTGTAGCAGCTTATTGTCAACCAAGTCACCGTCAGACCGGAATTCCAAACATTTAAAAGGTATTGGCGGTATCGGCTATTTTGCTGCCCATGCCGATACTCCCAAAATCGCCGATACTCACCGATACCGATACATCACTAATAAATATATTTAGTGTTCCCGGAACCTCCATTCACTAAAACCGCCTGTAATATCACGAAACGAACGTAGTTTGATCATAAAGCAGCTAATAAAATAGTTGGTTTAAAGTAGAGATGGGCCGATACCAAACTTTTCGCCGATACTGATACAAGTACCGATACCACCTTGAGGTTGAGTGCAAATGTCCGTGGTTACACAACTAACGTGACACCTAAAGACCACAATATACGTGAAGTTGTCTCGCGGATGCGTTGCATTACGTTTCAAGCAATAAAATAAAAACGGCAAAACACACCTGCATTGATTTGCGTTAATCGTGCGTACAAAGCATCATGCGTACAAAGCACAAGCGTAAAAAAAGAAACACGCACTTTGCGGTAGATTTCATAGCAAACCGTTCTGTTTTATTGAAAAACGTAAGGAGATGCATGCAGAGCATTGCGCTTGCGTAAAACGCAAGGGTAAAATAAGACAAACCATGAAAAAACGCAAACCTAAGCAAACGTGTAGTGCGACCTTAACACCTTTTAGTGCATCAAAAAGAGCATATAGTCAGTGGATTGATTGGTTTTATTGTTTAATAAAACCCAAAGTGTAAACAAAATTGTTCACGCGAGGCATGCCCCGTTTTAATTGTTCATCAGATCAGTGGAATGCGCGGTCTTTCCATTTATTTTCAGTAAATAAAGCGTATTCGTACGCTCAGTTGTGAAGACGTATCCGGTATCGGTATCGGTTTTAGTATCAGCGGTATCGGTGATGAAATTTTCGGATACCAGTACCGATACATCGGCCCATCTCTAATTTAAAGCACCAAATAAACAAATCCCTGTTTATCTATGGTTATTTGATCCAGGTTTACCGCGGTAGATTATTGTTTTCAAAAGGACAGTTTAGAAAGCGAGTGCTGAAAATCGAAAATAGGCTATACCATAATGACATTGCTTATTACTTACTCGTTTAGGATGAGCTATCTGTAACATGAGAATTTTTCATGTCATTTGGGAATAAAGACTAAGGTGTGTGAACGGATTTGAAGAAGCTTACGAATTTAGAGTCCTTATATAGACAATCCAAAAAATCAAACATAACAAAAGCATGTTCAAGACTAATCCCCTTCCAATTTGCTCGCTCTAATCCATTGTGGGGTATCATGTTGGAAGTATTGCTCAGAGCTTGATCAACACATTAATTTCGACTGAAACAAGACATGGGTGATGCATTTTTTCATATTCGTTAATGAAAAAAGATAATTTTGGGGTTGATCGGGTCGCGTCGTCTCACATGTTGAAAATACTCGGCAAAATTGAATCTATCGGATGGTTGTTAGGACAAGAAGAATCGATGAAAGTCCACTCTTATGCTGTACGAACTGCTGCATGCTGCATTTCAGGTTTGTTTTGTTCTATGAGGTACGTTTCGGTGACGCCTAAAAATGGTTCTGTTTGAGTCATTTCCATTCCCTAGGAAGCAGCATAATTTTAATCTGGTGCGGATATGATTTGATCACGGATAATCCTGGATATGTATCCGACATTTTGTGACTAAGGTGACCGGGATTTATTTCCCATTTTTTGATTTATATAAGAAAGGATCCCACCGTATTCTCACATTCAGGATTCTGTAAAGACTGTGTATTGGAAGAAAACACAAAATTATCGAATCGTACGATGACGCCACAAATGAAACGTTGCATTTTTGTTGTTGTGTTTTGTTGCATGTCGATGCGAACGAAAGCGGGAGATCCACCGCCAACCGTGGTAAGTACAATATTACTCGCTACAAGGTAATTTATTTATTTATTTTTTTAAATTCGCTCAGAGCAAAACTACAAATCATACTTGAAAATTCTCCTGAAGTCACTAAAGTGCAAAGAGCTACATGAAATGCAGGAACAGGAGGAACTAAGGGGCCCCCATCCCCGATAGATGTCTAACGTTGCGGCGATGTGAAAAACTTTTTTATATAAATCAATTAACTTTCAAAACTTGGTAGTACCTAGGTTAAAATCCAGGTAAACTAGGTAATTGCCGTTTAACTGCATTTAAGTCATATTTAATAGATTTTAAGAATAAAATCTTCAAATAGTCTATTTTGGAAGTTTGTTGATGAAAATATAATCCACCTAGTTTTATACATGGTACTTGATATTGACCCTTGACCGCCGCTTTGAGATTCATGCTATGATGCACCAATATATCAGTAACTCAAGCTTAATGAAGCATATCGGTATTTGCACAACATAATTTTGACCGGCTTCAGCAATATTTCATTCGTTATGTTGATATTCAGGTATATCCCAATATAATGAAAAATTTGTTGGGTTATTAATTATTCCCATCATGTTTTTCAACAAAGTCATATTTGAAGATATTGGATTCAAAATGATGTGGTTCGGTGAGAATCACTAGCGTATTTAGAGAGGACACGATGTCGACTGAAAAAATAGCAGAATATCATTTTACGTGCTTTAAAACGTTAAGAAAACCCAGATTTTTTGCGCGCCTTTGGCGAACAATAATTATTATCCTTATTTATAGCTAATATAAGGACTTAAACCCCGTTTTCAAAACAGGTATTGGACAAGAAATTTCTGATTGTAATATACTGAAATTTTATACGCGAATCAGAGAATTGAAACGGTAATTTTGTGACAGTAAAAGTAAAATCCGACGAACGAACGCATCGTAGCGCTGATTACTCACACATACGCTCGACTTCAATTCACTTTCTACTATCTAATTTTCTAGCAGTGTAGACTACCCAGTCTCCACTTTAATGACATCATCCGAGCGGAGGCGTTGAAGGCAACGCAAAAATATTTTATTGAAAATCCAAATCCGGGCTCAGGTGAAATTACACGAGACATGGAAGCATACGAATTATTTGAGGCACAATATGGAAATGAAACCTCGTCGGCAGGGTGAGTAAAATTAGATCGTGATCGGAAAGACATAAACATTATGGGTGCTAAAGGTATTAACTCTGGCCAAAAGCTCATTATAATCCTATAATCTCACAAATATCAGGGCTTGGCAATTTCATTCCATGATATGACTTGATCCGAAGCACAAATTATTTTGGAATCGGCTAGGAACAAAAAATCTGAATATTCATGTTTTAGCGACAACATTACGACCTAAATGTTCTATTTGCGCCCTCAAACTTAGAGCTGGGCAAAAGGAATCATTTTGAAATCGCATATGATTAGTATAATATTTTCGTATCGGATCGAATCACCAATTCTACATAAATATCAAATATCCCGTTTTTACCATTGTCTTTTTCTTACAAATTTGACCAAAATCGATTCCATTTTGTCGTTAAAAATGAAAATTCCATCAATTTCGCAAGTTTTTGTTTAAGCGATTACGATTGATCACCGAACATGAAAGTATATTGCCTACAGTAGTTTGTGAGTGCGAATTGAAAGTACATGGCCTAAAATACGATAGTTAGGGGTATATCCTTATTAGTAAATCCTCAGTTGCAGTTGCATTCTTTTAAGTTTTATCATGAAAGCAAATTGAAATCACGGAAGAAGAGCATTAGAAGGACAAGTAAATAAAATGTCTGAATATCGGTAATACGATTTGGCTTTTATGTACAGGTTCACAGCAGCTCTACTCGACTTGGACTTGAAACCGTTTGAGAGGTACACATTTGCAGACTGCATTCAGTTTATTCTTGGCGGAGGATATCACGAAGCAAGAATTGCATTTTCTGCCGACCTTCAGTCGAAGTTTTCTAGTATTCTTGACGATAACGGGTTCATTTGTGGAGAAGATGAAGAACGTGTTGGAACGACCGCAAGCAATGGATTTTCATCTATTGCTAAATTAATCAGTGAGTATATTGCTATTCCTTACACAAAGACCTACATGAAAAGATAAAAGAAGCAACTACATTTTGAGCAAATAAATCTCGTAAAAACCTTATCCCTAGACTCGCTGGAAGTGGAAGGAATGACTATCCTAGCGATAGCAAAGCCATGTGCTGCTTCTAAACTTCCTTTTATTCACTTCACTTTAAACTAACATGCTAGGGAAGCCCAACATTTTCCACCAGCATTTATAAAGGAAAGGAAAATTTCCTCACTGGCAGGGCTGAGCAAAACCGAATCATTGGGAATTCGAATCTGATTAGAATCACTAATTCTATGTAAATATTAAATATTCCATTTTTACTATTATAATATGTCCCCATCGTGAAAATGAAGAAATTCATAGTTTATAGTGTATTTTCAATTCAGACTAAGAGCCCCGGTTTTCATATTTTAACGACGAAATATTATCGATTTTGGTCAAATTTGACCACAATCGATTGCATTTCCTGGTTAAAAATGAAAATCTTAGTTCATTCAACAAGTTTTTGTTCCTATGAACGATTTACGATTGATTCGAATAAATAGTACTTCGAATCAACAAATCGAATTGCACAGCCCCACTCACTGGCCCCTTCTGCTTTAAACGTAGAATTGATAAATTTTATTGGAATATTTTTAGCTAAAGAGCGATATGTTTTGTTCTTGAATCTGAGAGTAGGAAGTCGTTTGTCGATTGTTATTGATACGACTGGAAGTATGGGTACAGAAATCAATGCTGTTAAATCCGCTGTATTCAAAGTGATTGACTCAACTACAGGAACTATAGATGAACCACTTGAATATGTACTGATGCCTTACAATGATCCAGGTAAGTTTTAATCAGAGAATAAAAATTACATATTAGTACTATGTTACGTTAAAAGTAGAGATGCAACTTTTTAGTTCTAGATTCGATTTGATTCGGATATACATTCGATTTGGGATAATTCAAATACTTATTTATGTAATTCGGTAGAATAAGATTTATATTTTACAGAATCTTCAAATTTCACACACACTTTTTAAAATATTTAGCCAAAAATTTGCATCAGAAAAATTCCAATTTTTTGTTTTCAGAAAAAATTCATCGAATGATCGATACTGTTGATTTCATATTATATTAAAAATTTTGACCATTTGATGAACTTTTCTCATTAATTTCAAAATTAGAATTAGATTCGGAATTTACGATTGAAAAGAATCCAATTAAAATTAAAAAAAATATAGTTCGATTCGGAATCTACGATTGAAAAGAATGCGACTCCCTATTTGATTAAAAACAATGAATCAGAGTGTGGCAACACTATTTGGAAAAAATAACTTCAGAAGAACAAGGGTGGCTGAGTTGATCAACCTCTTTAATGTCCAGGTCCCGGATATTCAGTTTTGAATTCCAATAAAAAATTTTGTTTCGTCAAGCATGAGTAACAAATGGACCGTTTTTCGTCGAACATGCTAAGACAATTTTTTTGACTGGAAGTGGACTAGATGTGCGACAAAATTGCGATAAATGCAATTAAATGCTTCAATTTTAACTTTTTTGCATAACGGGTCAAATAGGAGGTAAAATAATTTTTCCGGTGTTTTAAAATCCTGTAGAATATCTTTCCCAGAAACATTGAATATCGCATATCTTGTACTCTGAACTTTTTGTACTCTGTACTTTTTGGCTGTGCTCAACTCAATCAAGTATCTTTTACGTTTAGGTACTGGTCCTCTTACAAAAACAAGAAATCCTGGAACAATGAAAATGGCGGTCAATAGATTGAGTAATGGAGCAGGCGGAGACTTTCCGGAAAAAGCTATGATTGGATTAATTGTAGCTGGACACAACAGTGGATACGGGTAACAATTTTTTATTGTTGTTCGCTGTATACAAAACCGGAAGTAGCGCAATGGAATCAGCCAATGACCACTTATCTAAGCAGAAACATACCAACCAGAACCGAACCGCTATAGTAAAGTACAGTGAGTGGTTTATTCCCTGGTCAATAGAAGAACCATGCTCGTCCGATTAATAGCAAATGATGATTAATTGCGAATATATTACTAACCAATAATACAAGGACAAGAAGAGAATGATAGATAGAAATGAGTGTTTATTAATTTTTGCTTATTTTCTGTCTTTGTATTATCGGATTGATAAAGTTTCCATGAATAGGTATTCAAAACAGTTTTCAGAACGGTTAACAATTCTAATCGAATATAAAATTACTGGAATCGATTCATTTTGCTAACCGCCTCATTATAAATTTTGTCATTTGCGCGAGAAAAAGAAGTGTTGTATTCAGTTGATTATGCCTCCGGCATTAATTGTTCAGAAAGAATTTGAATGAAAATAATTTATTATACAATAGCTATATATTTTTGTTGTTTTTGTAACAGATCTCATCTGTTCCTATTTACTGATGCAACAGAAAAATTTATAAATCTTCGCAGTCATGCTCTGGCTATTCTAATGATGAAGAAAATCAGGGTTTGTATTAATGATATATTAATGTCGATTATGGATGGGCAAAATCGAATAGTATTCGATTTCAGAATCGAAACGTATCGAATAATTTCTTTTATTCGAATTGATCATTCAAATTAGAGGTATCATAACGAACATATATTGCCCAAAGAGTTATTTATGTTGAATATACCAGAATTAAAATAATTTATTTTTTTAAAAATATATAATTTCGAGATTTTTGCATTTAGAATTTCTGAAAATAGAAAATAGAATCGAATGATTTCAGATTTATAGAATTTCGAAGTGTTTTGAACAGCCCTATGTCGACAAAATAGATATTGTAAATTAGGGTGGGACAAAACCGATTCATCTGGAATATAATTCGGATAACTTTCTCGGATGAGATCGATTTACTTATGCATATTCCCAGTCTATCTTCAACCGTTAACATAAACAAGAAATCTAGGTAAAAACTTATTTTAATTATGTGAAAATATCAAACGCAATATGTCAGGCACGTCTTTCATTCCGCATCACATTTATAATGACGCGGACGCGTTTCACCAAAATCGGAAACATTTCAATTGCATTTTTGGAAAAAAAAAATTGATGACTCGATCTGTCGATTATTCATATTTCGTTGGCGATTTTTACCGATTGGGTATATTTTTGTATTTTTCCTTATCAGAAATTTTATTTTGTCAAGCATGCGTCACGGATGGATCGCTCTTAACGGTGCGAATCATTAGCGATCCGTACAGCTTATGTAGAGTTTTTTGATTGGGATATTCCTATATAGCCTTAGACTAATGTATTTATTGTATTTTTTACTTAAGGTATCTTTTTTAATCACCCCCGGCCAGTCAGATCAAACTAATGTGTTTAAATCATACGATCCGTTTGCTCGACTCACTGGTGGGGAAGTAATAAGATATCACGAATCAGAAATTGCTCACAGTCACAAGATGATTACTTCAATGACAGTCCAGGGAATGGTAAGTTAAATCATGTATATTTAAAAAAAAATTACAAAAATCAAAAGTGTTTTGCTGTATATTGCCGTAAAAAATGCCATTTCATTTCACAAGTTTAACTTCGTTTTATTCGAATAACTTTAAATCGCCGAATCGAGCTGTCCAGTACTGCGTGATTGATTATGACGTCATAGTCCGCGACGTCCAAACATAATAGACACTTTGTATTTATGAATTTTTTTTTTATTATCATTTTTTTGCATCACATAACCTTTTTATTCTTCTTATCCAGGTACTCTTGAAATCATTAACGGAAAGTGGAAACGCGGGTCTGTCTGTTAAAACAGACGAAAGTGTTAAAAATTTACTGGTTCAATTTTCAACAAAAGAGAATGGATCGCCAAAGCCTGGTGTTGATCTCGTTTCAGGTTAGTCTTTCCGTTTTGTTGACCGTTTTGTTGATGAGTTTAATGCCAAGTATGTTCTATTGATGAGCGCACTTTTGTGGTGCGTTCCATTGACAGTCTATAATTGGCTGAAGAAGTCGATTTTGTAGATTCATTTCAATATTAACTAGTTAAATTACTGTCAAAGACCGGTAATTTTACTGCACTTTTATTGCAGTGAAGTGCAGTGAATTTTCAGAGTGGAAGCACTCAAAAAATTGTTGATAAACAATACGTTTACGTTGGAATAAAAAATATGGCGTTTTTCTCAAAAAAATTTCTGTTATTAAAATTGAACAAGTGGCTGATTTGTTTCGTCCACGAAACTTTGGGGATCTTGCCAGTAAATATGCATTCATTTTAGTTATTTAAGTAACTAGTTATTAGTGATTAAGCTAGTTAAACTAACTAGTGAATTGGTTATTTAATCGAATCATTTTTAAACGAATATTTCCGATTCCTATTTTATTTTACAAATCGATGGGAAGATTTATCATTGGTCAATTTCAACCTATTATTGGTGA
Source organism: Styela plicata (assembly GCA_963675895.2). NCBI lineage: Eukaryota > Metazoa > Chordata > Ascidiacea > Stolidobranchia > Styelidae > Styela > Styela plicata. The sequence goes on from OZ023150.1 coordinate 5,205,048, forward strand.
AAAATACACTTAAAATCACGACACATAAAATGGGATTTTGCTCAAAAACTTAGAAATCTTTTGTGGTCGCATGTTTTTGTTCAGCATGAGTCACTGATGAATCCAGCCGCCTGCTTTACGAAATGATATTTCTAATTAAAAATACCTTTTTTCGAGTCCTACTGAGTTACACAAATATGTATTCTAATCTGGCATATGCATTATGCATCGACCTTTTCTGCAATTGAAACAAATATAGTTTTATCCATAAGCAGTTGTGTTGGTGGATTCAGATGCGTTAAACAGTAGCAAAGGAATTAACGAATCAGATTCTTTCACACAATCACGTTGTAGTTGTTTTTTCAAAATGTCAAACTTTGATCAGATAAATTGTTGATGAGAAATAAATTTTCCTAAGTGTGAAGCAAGACTTTGGTTTTTTTAAGCCTACCATTTCAATGTGTGCGTACATCTTTTTATATATAGGTCCGGAACCTGCGTCTGTATTGGAGGACCTGAAACAAAACTCTCTGTTGTACGCAGCAAAAGGAATCTCGCCATCTCAATATAATATTGATCTCTCGCCATCAACAAGCTATAGGTCAGTATTAAAAGTAGTGAAGCTAGAAGTTGAAATTTTCTCAAGCTGCACCAATGCACTTTATTGATTGCTCCACGAAGGCGAGGCGGTATCTGGGATTACGTTGTTGCGCATGCGCAAAATAAGTGAAATCAGGAATGGGTCTGTCCCAAACTAAAACTAACTCAAACGGATCTTTCAAATATTTTGCAGTCTCAAAGTCTGGGGAAAAAGTACACTTGGTTTTTATGGTAAACTAAAACAAGAGAAAAATGGAATGTTTGCAACACCTGAACAACTGCAGACTGGTAAGTTTCAAAACATTTATTATATTACTCAAACATGACAATGGACAAGTAAATTTTAGTTTTATACCTTCTATCATTATCAAAATTTCCATCACCTTTGGTTTTGGATGGACTTATCGTGGAGGTGCCCGGTTAGACCAATCAGCGAAGCGTTTGGAATACGCTTCGAGCTACGCATCATTTACTTTGCATTGGGAAGTAATTATATGCGAGAGGCCTGCTGGACATCTCGCCAGTGCACGGTGGCGCACGGTGGTTCACATATGCGTTGCTTAAGGCTTCCTCCAACAACATTTTCACGGGAGAAACGCGTAAAACGTTAAGCCAATAACCTTCACTCCCCCGATTCCAAACTGGTGTCTGCACGAAAGGTCGTGGTTCCTGCATGATGGAAATGAGACGCTATCCTATCCTGATGTCGCGATGACCAATTACATGATGTAAAATTCGATTTGAATATTTCAGATATCACCTATGAATATTAATGTTTTGTCGATTATAGACTGGGTTGTACTAATTCTTTCCGTTTAGGCCATATTCGTTTCCTGGAACTTCTGATAGTTTCAAACAAAATGTGACAACTGACTACGACAAAATTCGGTATATCAGTTCTACTATGATTGCGAGTGTGTACGTTTGGACATGTAAAAATTTTTGAAAACAAAAGTGATCTACGCGCGTGTCATAAGCAGTGGCTTGGAGTAAGCAACAAGTCAGTGCTGTTTGGGATTGTTTTCTTGTTAGAAGAGCTCAATCAGAAACTTTGACTTGTTAAGCAGGCATGTGACACAGTTATCATCGGTGATTCACACTCACCTAAATATGCCTCAATGAAATTTTTCCAACAGTTGTTGGACCTATATTCGTTGAGACTTGTTAACGCATAAGTGACGTTAAGCACTGTCTCCAGTCTAGCTCGGAGTGAATTTGAATTAAAAAAATTATTGTTCTAACCGAAACCTTGTCTCACATCATACAGGAGTACCAACTAAAGCTGAATTCACTGTCTTCGGTGACAGCAACACTGTTAAATTCAACAAATTCCAGGTAGTATCTCGGCAAGGAAATGTTCTTATTGAGAAAGATTTAAAAGGAGGACCAACTAATTACTTTGTCACCGAATCAATACTGCTTCCAAACGAGCCCACGCGTATGGTGAGAAGGATTAGCAATATTATCATATTTATCAAATTGTTAAACAACTATCTTTAGGTAGTTTGAATCGGAAATGACATCCAAATCTGAAAAAAATTGTGCCTCCAATATGTTTTGTTATGTGTAAGTCGCCGAGGAATCCGTTTCGTCGAATATAGAAAATAGATACGTTGTACATTAGTACATTGCAATTCAATAAATCAGGCTTCTATAGACCCCTTTTTTGCTGCTTTCACCTAGGGCAGGGTAACACCGAATATTTTTAATTGGAATCTGATTCGAATATTTTTTTCGAATCGCTAATTCTATAAAAATACCGAATATCCCATTTTTATGTTTACTATTACTGATTCCATTATAGTAATTAAATTAAATTATATTTATAGTTACAATTCACAAATTTCAGCGAATCACAAATATCGACATTTTTAATTATACTCCAGTCTGAGAGCGAACATTTTCTGTTTTAACAAGAAAATACAATTGATTTTAGTCAAATTTGACCAAAATCGATTGCATTTTGTCGTTAAAAATGAAAAATTCCATTTCATTTGGCAAATTTTTGTTTCTATAGCCGATTAACGATTGATCAAATAATGTGCGCTTTGAATCGATCCGAATCCAATTGCCTAGCCCTATTTCCACCTCAAATTGTAAAAATGACAATTATCCATTTTGAATATTAGGCACATTTTGTCGAAGTATTTCAATGCGTTCATATTGACGTAATAAGATGTGCACAAAACTCCCCTTCCACTTATTTTCCAATTAATTGAACGGGTCATTTCTTAAGCTGCATTGGTTTCATTTACCAGAAACTAGTCGGTGTAAACATCAATGGCGAAGAAGTGGAACGAATTGATCCATGTGTTGTTCAACCTTATGCGTTGTCTTCTTACATAGACGATATTGAAGATACGGTCGTTGAAATTGGGAAGATAAAAACGGTGAGTACGTAAGACGGCATGAATACTGTGTAGGACTGGAAAATTTATAGATCATATAAATACGAATATGAATCGGTTAATTTATTCAAATGCGATAGGGCAAATCTCTACTTAACTGACCCGTTTTTACCAGTACAATTTGTACAGCTATCAAAATCAAGAAATCTATAGTTGCGAAATAACTGGTAATGATTTAAACGAACTGTGAGAGACAATATACTTTTATTTCACAGTTCATCTCAAGACAGAACTAAATTTGAATAAAAAATGGTTTCATTATTATATCGTTAAAATTCGATATTTCGCTTCATGTACCAGTGAACCGTGACCAGGACCGGGTGATCGCGAATATTTGAGAATTTGGATCTGATTCGAACATTTTTCAAATTGGATCGAATCACCAATTTCACATAGATAAATAACGTTCCGCTTGTATCATTCTAATCAATAAAATGGAGAAATTTATACACAGTAACAAAAAATGCAACAGAATAACTAGTCTTTGACAGTAATTTTACCTGACGGTTTCGAAAAGCATTCAAGAATAAGATTGACTTTTTTGGCCAAATATAAATTATTTTGGGCATATATCTCAGCAACATGGCGCTTTTTAACTTTGAAAATATATAATTACTGCAAAGGATCAGTAAATTCACTGTACTTTTGTTACAGTGTAGTTAAGAATCAGCTAATATTTATTTAAACAAACTATTAGATATTAGAAAACTAGGAGCAATATGGCAGCATTTCATATTTCAGCATCAGGAGTTCAGTGTTCTGGAATGTGCTATGTTTATTTGTCTCAATAATTTACTTCAGAATTTTCAGTTTCAAATTTTGCTGAATCTAGCTGGTTTTTTCGGAGTCTCGAATAAATTGAGATTGTTTAATTAATCTCGTTTCAAATTCAGTGATATCCGAAAAGTCAAGTATTCAAGAATTCTAATTAAAAGTAATTTTGTTTATCGATTATTAATAAATTGATTCATTTGCAGCGAAATCATGATTTTACGTTGTATTTTACGTTGTAAAATTTGACATAAATAATGATTTTGCTGCAAAATATGACTAAATATCAGCCATTTTGTTGATCTAAAAGGTTGAAACACTATTTCTTTTAAATAATACGAATATAGTTTGAACTAAATGACAAGGAAACCCTTATTTCAGCTTCAAAGATATCGAAAAAGTTTATTTCGTATTTTTTAGCTCAAAATCAACTTTAATAATGTGAATGAAGTAGGAAGGTTTTATATCGGCCAATCGGATTCTGAGGGTTTTGTTAAACCATACGGATACGAGTAAGTAGATATTTTTTAAATATTCAACCTCAAGACTACCTAGGGCTAGGCAAAACCGAACCATTTTTCGAATTCGAATATGATTTGGACAAGTTTTTTGAATCGGGTAGAATCACTAATTTCATAAAAATAACAAAGATTCCGCATTTACTTATACAGCTTGTCTCCATTATAAAAAAAACAAGAAATTTATATTTCCGAATTCCTGAAATTAGCATAAATAGAGTCAAAGTCAACGTATTTTCAATCCCACTCCATGTCCAAGGCCGAATGTACTCGTATCTTAACAACAAAATACAATCGATTTCTGTCAAAATTGACCGAAGTCGATTGCATTTTATCGTTAAAGATGAAAATTCCACTTCATTAAACAAATTTTCGTTCCTATGAACGATACATGAATTATTGGAATATTTTGTTCTTGGATTTGATTCGAATCATGTTGCCTAGCTAAGAGCACATTCCTCTGTTATTATTATACAATTAAACAGACAAATGATTACTTTCCCACTATAAAATTCCAGCAACTAGTCGCATTTCCAGCAAAAAGAAACGAAGTTGCGCTAGCACATTTTCGTTGACGAAGCTTGTATATAATATGGTCACGCTTGACAAAATAGCATTTCTGATCGAGTGTGCACGTACTTTACAATAACACGGGGTCAAAGATGTGCACCTCAATCTGTTACATTTAAAATTTACAGTGTATTCCAGACATCTCCGAATAACACAATAGAAATAAATGTCCCGATTAAAGTTCCTGGTTATGTGAAACATGGAATTGTCAGTCGAGTTCTTGTTTCTGTTGGTGGACCGTCAAGTCACTATGTTGTCACATATAAATCTTTCAACGTTCGGATTGTAGATGGAAAACCCAGGGTAGATATGTTTTTATTTTTTTATAAAATGTCTAAAGTGTCTAAAAGGAACTACCGCACACCCAGTAACAGAGAGCTACTTACAGATGTAGTACCAGTAACTGCACTCAGAGCGGAAAAAAACTCAGGCAAAACCCAACCGCTATGGTAAAGTACAGGGAGCGGTATCTGCTCTGGGTGATGGCAAAACCATTTACCATTTCTTTTTCCTTTTAATCGCCTGTTACGTCACGCAGGAAATACGTTAGTGCTTCTAAAGAACGCACCTACAGGGCAATCACTGATATGACAAAATTTTAACAATTTCGTATCATATACTTTCCTTTAGTTTTCAAGGTAGTACATTCAAAAAAACAATCAATTTCGACCATAGGTGGAGAGCGTTACGGATTACCTTAATCAGAAGTTTTTTTTTGTCAAGCATGTGCCTCAGATGGACCGCGTCTCATCGACGCGATCCATCTGTGACACATACTCAACAAAACATGATTTTACAAATTTTTACCGGTTGGGATTTTTTGGGAATCATTTGGGAATTTTCTTGAAAAACAGCGAATATTATGTTCTTATATCCCAAGTGTAAAACGAAATGACTCGTTTTAAGATCACAATCTCACATCACAAGAAAAGTTATCTCTTAAGCATTTTTGTATGTTTTTTTCCGCCTCAATTTTTCCCTTTTATTGTAAATTTCATTTTATTTATTTCAGTGCCCCAATCCATCAAACCCAATCGGAGGAATATATACATGCGATGCTGCCGATAGTGAACTGGGTGATAAATGTCGACTGTCTTGCATTGGATCGTACACTCTGAAGGGTTCTGCTGAAATTAATTGCACTGGAAATGGAACATGGGACACGGAGTCGACCTGCGTAGCAGGCATGTTAATAAACGACCAGAGTATCACGATACACTGTAAAAAAATGCAGTGAAATCGCCTTTCTTTAACAGCAATCTTAACTTGAAATAAAGCCAAAAAATCGACTTCGTCGCCAACTACGGGCTATAGAATGAAAGCATCGTCGAGGTGCATACCATCAATAATCCATATGTGACATGAATCCCATTAATAAAACGATTTCTAACTTTGAAACTATACAATAACTGTAAAACAACATTAAATGTACTGCACTTTTGTAACAGTAAATTTTGAAGTGTTTATAAGTTTCTTTAATGCGCTGATGTAGTTATCCCACATAAAATTTACAAATAAGCCTAACGTTTTTGAACTGTCGCTTGTGTGGACATTATCCCTCGGAAATCTTTAGACAAATTAATAATGTAAATGTCTTGCTTATTTTTAGCCAATTCTCAAAAACCCATTCTAACTCTGCCAGAAATATTTTTTTCCGAAGAAGATTTGTTAAGCATGAGTAACTAACTGATGTATCGCGCTGCCTAGCCTCGTTTCCCGATTTTTGAAATGACTCACTGATGCCAGTACCTTGATTAATGTAATATACGTAATAGCTAATCCGAAACAGAAAAATGATCAAAGCACGCTTTGTCAAGCATGAGTTATTGATGGGTCGCGCCGTCTAGCTTGGCTTGTGCTTGACAAAATATGCTTTCCGATTTAAACTTCATACCCCTTTTTTTGTATTTATAGAAAAACAATAATTCAGCATCTTTCCAAAAACACATTGGTTAAATATAGTTTCATTTAATGTTTTAGAGCCTGGAACGTTTCAATTGTATGGTGGTTCTCATTACAAAACATTAGACGGGGTTAACTTCAATTTGAATGGAAATTGTCTTCACAAAATAATCGAAACCAAACCTGGTTTGGGACTTCCAAGTATCACAATATTGGTAAGTGAATTGAAATAATGAAATGACGAATGAAAAACTTGTAGTAGGAAATGTAAAAATGAGCGAAATACATATTGATTCAAGCGAAAGATGCATTAAAAATATTAAGATAGAGGAAGCATAATGGTCTAGTAGCTAACGCCTTGATATCGAGTGCTAAACATCTCGGGTTCAAGTCACGGCGGCCTAGGCTTGTTTATCACGCCTACCACCGGTCATCATGCCTTGGTGGCCATAAACAATAGATATAGAGAGTCAAATGAGGGGGAGGGCTGAAGAAGACAGACTCATTTATGCGGCGTAAAATGAAAATAAATAAAAATCGATTACAACTATATTTTCAGGCTAGAAACGGTGGTCTCTATCAATTTGACGAAGCATCATTTTTTGAACAAGCTGTTGTAATAATTGAAGAAACTGAAATAATGTTTTTGAGGCAAAAAGTGATTTTGGTGAGTATTGGTAAAAATGTTTGATTCAATTTTGTAGGAGAGTCATTCAATTGCAATGCTGGTTCCCATCTAACCAAACACTGGCATTAGATACAAAAATGTGTGATGCGTCTAATGTTTATTATTTCAAACAGTAAAATCTGTTAAAAAAAGGTTAGGGTGAAAAATCGGCCCAGGAGTGTCCTACTCTCAGTCAAAGTGGCGGAATATTGGTTTTCTTCAGGTGTCCGAAATGTTCATGTAATTTTCAAAATGAATCGACGAACGGCCACTTCAATAATATAAAGAACTCATACAAGATGTAGTACCAACGACTACACTCTAGGTGAAAAACATTTCAAATAGAAATGACCGGCTATAATAAACTACAGTGAGTGAAATCTGCCCCGGGAAAAAGTAAACCGTTTTAGTATCATTTTAGTCTCTTCTTACGACACTCAACGAAAGTTTAGAAGAATTCCAAAGCCGCGCCTCAAGGGCCTAACCTAGTCGAGTTTGAGGTAGATGGTTATACCATCGTCCAAGGCGGATGCCACTCACCTCACTTTAATATATCGGTTCAGTTTCGTTTGGAATGTTTTTCGTTTAGAGTGCAGTTGCTGGTACTACATCTTGTAGCTCCTTGCTATTAAATGGGCGCTAGTTTGTGCCTTTTAGCCACTGCCTCTTGCCTTGCTTGGAGTGAATTTCAATGAAAAAAATAGAGATTGAGATGCCTACTTTCATCGAATAGTTGTTACAGCTGTTATTATTATATATCCACAATTAGGGCTGGGCAAAACCGAATCATTTGGAATTCGAATCTGATTGGGATATTTTTTTAGAATCTGATCGAGTGCTGGTTTCATATAAATAACAAAAATCCCATTTTCACCATTACTGTTTCCATGATGATAATTAAGAAATTTACAGTTACGAATTATAAATATTAGCTAAACAGATTTCCAAGTGACGTATTACACTTGTCAATTACACTACACTTATCAATTACACTCCAGTCCAAGAGCGAAACATTTTATTTTAACGACAATATACAATCGATTGCATTTTGTCGTTACAAATGATTCGAATAAGCTGTACTTCGAATCGATTCAAATCACCGAATCGAATTGCCCAGCCTTATCCACAATTCTTGTTGTTCATTATCCAACAATGTGACAAATTATGAAAACAACTGGTTTCAGGTGAACGGACTAAGACAAAATTTACCAATTTCAATATCTGGAAAAATAGAAATTAGATTGGATGCTTCATACATTCTATTATCGACATCGTTTGGATTAAATATACGTTATGATGGATGGCATGACTTTACAGTTTCTCTTCCCGCGATGTTTAGGGACGGTGTTACTGGTAAAAAATAGTTTTTTATTATAATTTTTATTTAGAAGTATGTCTATTAAATGTTTATTATAAGAATTTTAACAAATACGTTTTTATACCTGTTTTCTAGTCAACTTTTATCAGTAAATGCTTTTTAAGACAACCCTGTTGACGGAATCCGGGAGAATTATGTTATATTCGTTCAGAGCCGGAATTACACGATTTTTAAAATTTTATCTGATCTAAACCACTAAATAAAATTTATATGATAGGCAACAAAAAGTTGATTACAATGTAATAAAAATGCAGTAAAATCAACGTCATTTCGACATAAATTATGTTTGTTGATATTCAAATATAAAATAAAATCGTTTTAGGCAATTAAAGGCTGTTGGTGGAACTTACCGCCGAGGTGCGTTATATCAACCCCCTGTACTTGTCGTAAACATCACCAACAAAGATCTTTCATATTTCGGAAATGAGCAATCACTATTACTGTTGAAAACCAGTACATGCACAGTACATCCGTCACAGTGTATGCGATTCTCTCGAAAACAAATCATTTCATCTGCTCTTGGAACACAAATTAAACCCTCACTTTATTGATAATTAAAGCACTTTTTATTACAGGTCTTGCAGGGAACTTTAATTACAATAAAACCGATGAGTTGACTGTCGGAAATACTATCTTTGCCAATTGGACTGCATTTGCAGAAAATTTCATAGTTGCAGATCAATCGGATGTTGGGTAAAGTTTTAATATTTTTAGAAAACAAATGGTTCGATGGTGAAATGGTCCAGCATCGAACAAGCATTCTTCGGCACAATACGACGCGTTTAACCGACTGAGCCACCTAGATGAATTATCATGCACTGCTGAATAGTCAATTACTGACCCCTGATGGATTGCGCTACCCAGGTGCGATCCATCTGTAACCCGTACTTGACAAAGAAATAGTCAGTCTCCTATTTGAATACAATATATCGTAATAACAATTAACTCATTTTTTTTATTTAAATCAGATGTTTATCGGCTAATAACGATGAAGATAGTTGTACAAATTCAGAACTGAATCGTAAACAATTTGAAACTCAATGTATTTTCCTGAAAACTTGCTTCGCACAATGCGGAACAGCAGAAGACAGAACAATTGCATTAGGGGTTTGTATATATATAGCTTTTGATATTTTGTTCAAACTATTAATTTGAATTTCAAAGGCACTCGATTATATGGCTAGAAAGATTCGCTGATGTCAGAATGTTGCAATCGGAGGTTGGAGATTCAGGTTCGACTCCCGGTTCGTTAATACATGCCCACCACTATAACCAGCGTCAATAATTAATTGGGTAGGCTAACCATACCTGAAAAGTTCACAACAACTCTAACCCTGTCTATCCAAAAGTTGCCGCTGGTACAGGTTCGGTCCATTCCAAGGAGTTTTCCATTTTTTTGTCGATGTCTATTTTCCAAAATGCTTGATACAAATTACATTAAAATTAGATGCCCAATACCAAAATTACTGACAAATGTTACGTACAAAATGAATGGCCAATACCTGCTAACTTCTGCTCCCGGGCGATCAAAACTAAAATGCAAAATAGAACTTGATTTAAACGGGCTTCCACAATCACCGGAGCATTTTTAATAGGTGCCTCTTTCTTCCTAGCGCAGTTTAAATATAAAATTTTCTTCCTAGAATTGTGTTTTGGATATGTGTAAAACAAATGGAAGTAAACAAGTTCTTGAAGATACTTTCTCAATATTATCGGAAATATGCAGCTTGAATGGAGAAAATTTTTGTGACTGGAGAACTGAATTGAACATGCGTAAGTCCACGTTTTTGTGCCGGGAATGAGTTTTCACGTTAGATATTCAAAATCTTAGGTTAAATATTATTGAGTAAAAACCGAAGAAAATATACGAGTGAACCAAATTTTCTAAATTTAAATATGTCATACAGTGCCTAGTACATCTTATGGATTTCCATAATACTGTCGGATTTACATGTGACTAACTACTCGTCCTTCTAAAATGCCTTTGCTACGGCGGATTCGTATGCTCTACGCAAGGATGCTATAGAAAACTATAAACTACGAGACGAGTTCAGGAGTCATTCAGTCAGAAAGACTCTTGAACCGGTGCCCGGTTAGCTCAATCGGTAAAGAGTTTGGAATACGCTTCGAGCTACGCATCTCTGATCGTCGTGACGCAGGTTCGAATCCCTTAAGGGAAGATGATTATATGCGAGAGGTCTGCTGGACGCCTCGCCGGTGCACGGTGGTTCACGTAAGCGCTGCTTACGACTTCCTCCATCAACCAGGTCCATGAACAGGAAAAATGAGGAATACGATAATCCAAAAAAATCACCCAAATTCGGAACTGTTATTTGCACGAGAGGTCGTGGTTCGTCATATGATTAAGCTGTATTATCGGCTTTCCTCTCCCGCAGGATAAAAATGATATTTACCTCCTGCCAGGGTTTTTTTTATAATCAAAAAATAGGAAAGTCGCATCTTCAAATAATTTATAATATTTGATGTAAATATTGCAAAACACAAAAAATTCATTCTTATTTTAACAATAATGATGGTATTTTATTAACATCAATTTATTTTATTTCAGCTAAATTTTGTCCACCCAACAGTAAATATCAAGCAAACAGTGCGCGATGCCACAATACGTGTTTTGATACTGAGGCCGTTGATAACTGCGAAGGGAGTCTAATCGGAGAAGGTTAGTGCCGTTGAGACATGTTTGTTAAAACAGGTCATTTTCATTCTGGGGCGGGGGAGTCTTCTCATACCTAACATATCTTTTCTAATTTCTATTGTTGAATGTTAGGTTGAAATTTTTTCATTTTTGGGAAGTTTTTCTCCTTTATTGTAGTTTAAAAAGTATGTGTTGACATTATCCAAGTCAGGATTTTAATTTTGTCAAGCATGAGCCATAGATGGACGGCGCCTCGGCGGCGCGATCCATCAATTACTCACACTTAGCAAACGTTGTAAACTACCATGATATCAATCTAATCAATTATTTATCATATTATTCTAGCTTGTGTTTGTAAACCTGGATATGTTCGTTCCGGACGTGATTGTATTCCGACTGCAGAATGTGGATGCATCGACTCTAACGGATACTATCGCAAGGTGAGTAACTAACCATACACTGTAAAAAAGGCAGTAATACCTTCGCTCTTTGACAGTATTTATACTTGGTCATATTGAGATAAAACTATAGCCTAGACTTTTCCGGCCAATTATGCGCTGTTGATGGACCGAATAGCTGAGGTAGGATCCATCACTAGACCATATTTGCATAAATTTCATTAGCAAGGCGGTTTTGAATTTTGAAGATACACAATCAAAGCAAATTAACCGTATAGTACTGTACTCTTATCATAGTGTAGAGTAAGAGCGACGGAATTTGAAGAGGATTAAATAGAAATTTGTTTCAGGGCATTGTGTTAATGCGAGATAATGTTTTATATTAGTGCCTCGACTGTTAAAATGTACATTAAATTTTACCTTCCATTTACACTAATAGTTTATTTCCAAAATTCGAAACAATCTTACCGATGAGATTTGTCAAGTATGTACTGTTGATAGATCGCACCTCGGCGGTGCGTTCAATTCTTAGCGCTTGATTGGCTGAAAACGAAGTGTTTGAAGTTTATGCAGTTTCACTACATAAAATTACTGTCAAAAACGGCGAATTTGTTGACTTTTTTCCAATATTTGAACCAATCAGTACAAAAGTCACGATTTTAAAACGAAAAATATGGATTCAGCGTTATAAAACGTCCCAAATTACTAGTATGAACATTGAACAATGCTAAATTGATACCAGGCTGATGATGAATGGTATGCAGATACGAAATGTTCAGAATATTGTAAATGCTCAAACGGAAATACTGAATGTTCATTTCTACCTTGCAACGGGACAGGAAAAGCATGCACCGCCGTGATTCCGGGAGTTTACTCTTGTATAGAAGAACGTAAGTATTTTTTAACCAGATTAATATTAGTCAAGGGTGAAAGTAGGTACCTCAAAACGCTAAGCAGTCGCCAATACGACAACGGCTCGAATAAAAGTATCCTGAAGGACCTGAAACACCATCGCAGAGTGAAGCGAATGATAGCTGCCATCCGTAGATTCTTCCTGGTTATCATTCTGTGATAGCAAAACTGTCTGTCATTTTTGGTACCATCGCCATGGGAAATCTATCAAAGCAGGCTTTGTTTAGTTTGCCAACTGATACGCTGCGCTGCTGAAGCAGGAAACTCCAGTAGCCAGCATTGACAAACTTCAATACTCATCACATATTTTTTGCAGAACCTGCCGGATGCTCTCTCACCGGTGGGTCAAACTACAAAACTTTTGACGGGTACAACTACAGATTCAAGAGTGATTGTCGTTACGTTATGTACTTCAATGGTGACGTCATGATATCGGTGCAACTTGAAATGTCACAATTTGAAGGATTGACGTCAATAAAAACTGTTTATATTGAAATTGGACATGATGAAATAGCATTCTATTCTGATATGCATATTGCTGTAAGTTAGAATAATTTTCATTCACTGGGCAGAAATTGTGTTTGTTTCGTCAAGCATGAGCCACAGATGGACTGCGCTTGACCAGCGCAATCCATCAGTGGCGCAGACGTGACCAAACATGCATGTTCGAGAAAAATATTCTGGCCGGGATAAGCCAAAATACAATGACACTTGTGGGGAAAAGTTTCAAAATACCTTCTCGTAGATTATGTTGACCAACGGAAAATAAATTGTCGCGCTAAAAATGATATGAAATACGTTTAAAAAAAAAAAAAGTCAAGTAATCATCACATCTCAAATAAAAAACATGTTTAGATTTACTCCAAAACGAGGAAACGTAACGAAGTGGTTTCTAGGATTATAGTTTTGCTAACGCAGGTAATTGTGACAGAAAATGAACTACTGGAAAATAGGGGGTACCAGCTACCAGCAATCTAAGTGAAATACTACCCAAACAAAATTTAATAAATATAATAAATTAATAGATAATATGAAAGACTGTAGTGGGTGGTATCTGCCCTGGGTAATGGCAAAATTATCCGCTACTACGTAATTTCCTTCAAATGGCCCCCAACGGCTCACAGAAGAGACACGACTCTGTAATAATGGGTGTACACTGCGGTGCACACAATAATTGTAGGCTTGTAGGCCTGGCTTTGGAATATCCTAACGTGTTTTCCGCGTGTCGTAAGAGTAGACTAAAAGGAAAAAAAAAGTGGTAGATGGTTTTACTATCGCCCAGGATACATACCCTCCACAACTACATGGTGCAGGAGCTCTTTGCTATTGGGACCGTTAGTTGGTTCCTTTTGGGCATTGCTTCCAGCCTTGCTTAAAGTGAATTTTAATAACACAAATGATAGAAGTATTCTATATTACTTTTTATGCATCTATATATAGATCAAGATTGATGACAACATCGTGCAAGGACAATTTTTAGAAAAATATGATATGGAGGAAGGTCGATTCTGGATTCAACAAATTGGATCAATATTGAAATTTGTTGATACAAAGGGTGTCACTGTTGATTTCGATGGAACGAATTTTTTTATTCAAGTTGACGAAATTTTTAAAAATAACCAAATGGTAAATAATATAATATTAATCAGCTTTTACCGATTTACTAGGCATGAAGAATGTTCATTGGATATTATCGTGTATCATGATTTTCCCACATTTCACCGTTTTCGAAAACTCCTCCGCCTATATGAAGTAGACCAGGGAATCTGAGCATAACTTCAACAAAGTAAACGTATTGAATATTTAAGAATTAAAATAAACTGTGGAAAAGGTTTCTGTGATTTGTAATAAGCTCACAGCAGGCTTTATTTTTTACTTAAATTTATTAGAACAGTTTCACAGTTTTTGCAAAATACACGTTTCAAAAAGGAAAATGACAATTCGAGAGTAAGGAGCACTTATGGTTCCGAGCTATCGCAAAGTAAACTAAAAAATCTTCATTCATCATTTAATTCTCTATTTATTTACAAAGGCAACTGGACTCTGTGGATCTTACAGTGATGATATTGACGACGACTTGCTTGGTAAAACAATCGATGCTTTTGCAAGCTACAACGTTTATCACAGAATGTGTGATAAACGAACCGAGAACGTATTCGAATGTCCGGTCGCGAACCGTACAAAGTGGTGAGACTCAACATAATTTTGATATAGTTAGCAACTTGAATGAGGAATATATAAATAAACTTTGAAATTGAAAAAATTCATCAATAGGGCATGTGATTCTTAGGTTATTGTATCAATTCAGTCATCAAGGTTTTCCGTTTTCGATGTAGTCGTTTTCCCACATTTTATGAGTTGACCATTTGTACATCAACAGCCATTAGTTGGCTTCTTTTGGGTGCTACTTATGATCTTGTTTGTAATGAATTTTAATAAGGAGTAGACAGAAATCCCAATTTACAAAGCTAACTTGACTGAATCTTTCTATTAGTCTAAACGTGGGAATAATAATTTTCATTACAGCTGACTTCAATATTTATAATTAAAATGGCAATAAATTTATTTTTATTTCTTCAATATACAGGGAAAGTTTAAACCAATGTGGAATGATAACGGATAAACAAGGACCATTTGCATCCTGTCATGCCTCTGTTGCCTCAAACTGGTATTTTGAAAACTGCGTCGACAGTATGTGTGCTTCTGAGGGAGACATGGCCGTCTTATTTGCGGTAAGAATATTAAATTTAGTCATAGTTATGCCCTATTCATGTTAAGAAATGAGGATGAAAAGAATCTTATGCACAAATTTTGGACTCTGATTAGCTTTATATTATCAGTATATATTTGCGTACAGAATTTATTGTGTATGGCATTTTTGTGTACACTACACTGTAGAATCAGTTGACTTATCAATCTGTTTAGTTAATACATTAATCAACTTTTTCAGGCAATATCCGCTTACGAAAGAGCTTGCTTGGATATGAAAGTAAACGAAGTATGCGACTGGACCAAAAAAACGAATCTTGAACCTGAATGTCCCTCAAACTCCTACTATGACGGATGTGCATCTATTTGTACCGATACTTGTCAAGATGATTATGCAGTTCTAAAGTAAGAATATATCCATCTATTATTTTTTGGCAGTGATACAGAGGTGCGACTTCCAGCGAACCGACTTCCAGAGATAGAAAAAAAAGTATGTGTCACAGATGGACCTCGTTTCTGAGGCGCGCTCCATCTGTGACTCGTGCTTGACCAAATAAAAGTTTGTAATTGAGTATTTACAAATCCTAAGAGCAAATGTAGCAACAGCAACTGCGCCCTTAATAAAAAATCCTCCACAGAACTGAACCACTACAGTTCAGTGCAGTAGGTGCATCTACCCTAGTGATCTGATCGGAACAAAGCAAATAAAATAGACCACAACATATGGACATTGATTTAAAATATACTAATTCAACCTTTGATTACAGAAACATAATTAAAAAAAAATATATATATATATATTTATATTTTCAGCTGTAACTACCCACAAAAACTTGGAAGATGTATATGTGACTACGGTTTTCTGATGTCAAATGGTGAATGTGTACCTAACGCAGAGTGTGGATGCACAGTCGAAAATCAATACTTCAAGATTGGTGAAACACACATGGGTGTCAATTGCACACATACAGACACATGTATGTCCACACATACAACTTTAAGAAAGCATTATCCAACCAATGCATGTAGCGATACTGACATGTGCGTAGAAGAAAATGGATTATACAGCTGTGAGGTAACGATTGACTTTGAATTGTAACTAGGGTTAACAACGGGCTCACACATTTATTTGAATCATATCAGCATTTGAATCAAATCTGATCGTATTCCAAAAAGTAAAAAGGGGAATCCAATAAGCCAATAAGTTTTGTTTCAATATATCAGTAAATATTTGCTCAATTTGTACATAGCATTCAATGAATTTGTTATCTATCTGTGTCGAATAACAGATATGGATATTCAAATCGAACATAAACTGAGGCAAAAAATGCAGTAAAAGCACTACGTTTTCAAAGAAATTCCACTCCGTGGTATTGAAATAAAACTATAAAATGAACCTTAGCCTTTAGGTAGGCCAAATGCTTAACCTTAGGCAGCGCACCGCCGCTTAGGTGCGGTCCATCAACAGCCCGGACTTGGCATAAATCTCATCAAAATGCCAACATTTGTATTTCTGGTAATACAATTACTGCAAATGAACAGTAAATTCACTGCACTTTTGTTACATTGTATATTATTTGGCCGAACATATTGTAATATAATAGTACAAACATTTTATGGATTCATATTGTGTATGGGTTTTCATGTATTTTCTGATCGGGGGCGATCGATGACCAGATAGATCAATTCTCCGCCAATCCAATCATCATCACTGAAATGTGAGATCGTGCTCATTGCCATACTTCACAATATGGCGGAAGATGTAATTGCACTTTATCGTAGCGATTCAGTCGTCTTTGGTATTTTTTCCGCTTAAAGTGCAGTGTACTAGTAATGGATAGTTCTGAAGTGGCCAATCGTCGATTTCTTTCAGGCGCTTCATCTGGGCTTCATTGGAATTCATTATTTTCCAATTAAGAATAGCAAATAAAATATTTTATTCAATAAAGTGAACAACCCTTTGTTAAGAAAATAACATTATTTAATTTATTTTAGCCAAATCCTGCATGTGAAGAAGTCGACATATTAGAGAGATAAAAAACAGAACACGTATTAAATATTTGAATATTACATTATTTATATTTATCTGTGATGATTTTATAATTGTATACAGTTTATTACCCCGGAATAATAAAAGAAATTTAGAACATGAAAGTGTCCAACTGTTTTTGAAAATAGGAAACACCATTCAGGGCTTGTTGAAATACCACATATAAATACGTGCAGACTATGTATAGACATTGATGCTGAAGGCGCGAATTAGCAGTGGGCCTCTAGACTTTAAAACGAGTTATAAGGAGTTTTTCAAGATTTAGTTGCATTCTTCTCCATATTCATTCATAGTGTTGGTGTTGTAAAAAATTCCAAAGTGGGTGATCTTATTGTGCTCGCTTTTTTCCCAAAAACCTCGATTTCTTTTCGCTGTTTATCTCAAAACGTAGGCCGACTTACCGTTAAGAGAAACAGGCCAAAAATCAACGCTATCTATGCTCGCCTACCCCTTACCCCGGCCTACCTTAACCATCGCTGTACAGCCCACCCTAATCCCGCCCACCCCGGTGCCGCACCACCACCTCTCCGCCTGATAGTGGCTCACCTGTTTCTTCCTCCCTACCCCAAAGCCCTCTGCCCGAATCTATAACCCTACCCATATGTTTGGAGTCCTAAAAAATAGCAGTTTTTGGTGAGATAGAGCAAAATTTAGCGGGAAATATTTTACGGGAATATTTATTTAGTAAATGAAAATCGTTACCAGCATAAAAAGGTTTTGCTCTGTATCAGCCGTGAAATGAGACGGGAATTGACTTTCTTGAAAGTAAATGTAAAATTTCAGCAGAGCACGATCCCTCAGTGAACTGTGCTCAACAGAATCAAGTTTCACAAATAATTATGGACCCTTAAATTTCTAATATCATAGTTGCAAAATCAACTGATCTTTTATATATCAGATTCATGGTTTTTTATATTACTAATCATTGAAATGCGAATTTACAATGAGCAATGTTAAATGATATGGCAAATTTTAATACAATGATTATCAAAAAATGGAGAAGTTCAAAATCATTTTGATTTCTAAACGAATTTAAGTTTTATTGCAGTGCTTCTCAACCTCATTTTGTCGATACTCAAATCTTAAAATGTTATTAGGATCTAACTAATGATCCAATTTTTTAGATAACTAAATCCATGTAAAATTATATAAGGTATGTTTTGAAAAATGAAGTTTGATAACAAAGCATTTTCGGACATATTCCAACATTAGAAAAATGAAGTGCACTGGCACAGAAGCGTTCGCAAGCCGCCATTTCTTGCTGCGGGATTCTAAACTCGGCGCAACTCGGCGCAACTCCCTTGGGGCGATGACTCGGATGGTTGAGAAGTAACGTAACGTTCCGTGACCAATCCATGTTAATTTTTTATGTGTACTTGGGAAATTTTTTTATTGGCTAACCTGGGTTATAATTTTTCGGCATGAAACTATATACCCATTTATTGACAAATGTTAAGAATTATATCTGCATATTATGTCTTTGTTCATGAATCTTATTTTTATTCAAATACATCTAGAAGAATAGTGCTTATGAAAAGTAGTAATTTGGATGCAATGGTGATTTTATTCTTGATATGGTGCGTGCCGATTTTCAAGCACGGTGTGGTGTAGTGGGTGTATTGTTCCACCGTGACTACTGATTGGGTTGTGCAACTTTGGGTGCCGAGAGCAAGTATAGATGCAGTTGTGCTGTACGAGTGTGGGTGTCTTGTGACAGCGTGACTACTGATTGTGATGTGCAACTTTGGATGCCGAGAGCTAGTGTACATGCAGTTGTTCTGTACGAGTGTGGGTGTCTTGTGCAAATGTGGATTCTGGGTGTGGATGTGGATGCAGTGTGAATATTTGGGTATGGCCATATGAGGTTTGGTTGAGGTGTTTTTGTGTTCACGAATGTGGAGTCTTGCGTGCCATTGTGTATGTGTTGTGCGAAGCGGAGTGGATGCAAGTGTGTATGCTACGAGTGTGAATTTGCAAGTATGATTTCGATGTGCAAGCATGGGTGCGGAAAGCAAGTGTTTGGTGGGTGGCGAGTGCTTGTTTTACGCCTGTAGGTGCCATGTGAGAGAGTGGCTTCAAGCTTGGGTGACGGGTGAGGTTTTAAAAGAGTTGTTGCAGGTGTACGAGTACTGGTTGTACAAGTGTGGATGCTGTAGGAGTGGGGCTTGGTGTGGGGCGAGCTGTTGAGGCTGCAGTGTGAATACTTAGTGCGAGTGCGGTGTGGCTGGGTGGGGTAAGTGTGTGGTGGAAGAGTGTGGTACGCGCCATTGGGGCTGGATGGGGTAAGAGTTTGGTACGTGCGAGTGTGGCTGGATGGGGGGAGAGTGGTGTGAGAGAGTGTGGCTGGGTGGAGAAAGAGTGTGGTGTGCAGGAGTGTGGCTGAGTAGGGTAAGTAAGTGTGTTGAGGGTGAGTAGATTTGGGTGTGGGGTACGGTTTTCGGGAGTGTGCAAATGTGGGTGTGAGCTGCAGTTTGCAGGTGTGTGCAAATGTGGGTATGGGTTTTGTTAACGCGGGTGAGGTGTGTGAGTGCGTTCGTGTGTTTTAAAGGGGGCGTGAGTGCGGGGTAGAGGATATTGGGTGTGTGTTAGGTTGGGTGAGAGTGATGGGTGTGTGAGTGGGTGGTGTCTGATGGGTGAGTGTGCGGTTTACGGGAGTGCTGTGTGTCAGTGTAAGTTGGGTGCTAGTTGTGTTAGATCCTGTGTTAGTGTGAGGTTTGCGTGAGAATATTGGGTACCAGTGTGTGTTCGATGGGGTATGTGAGTGGATGAGGAGTGTAATTGCAGAGTGGATGTTGGATTTGCGAGTGGATTTTGGTTGTGGGTGTGCGAGGTATGTATGTCGGTGTGTTTGAGCGTGGGTGAGGTATGTTTGTCGGTTGTAGGCGTGCAAGTATAGGTTGTGTGAGTGCTTGGGGCCAGTTTGCGAAAGTGTTGAATGCAGTTTGCGGGTTGCTGGTTGGTTGTCTTGACTGTAGGCTAGATGTCGGTTGTGTGAAAGCAAAGATGGTGCTATTTGTGCGAGTGCTGGGTGATAGTGGTCTGAGCATGGGTGAAAATGTGGGTGTGAGTAAAGTTTGAGAATGTGGTGTGTATGCGAAGTGCAACAAATATTACATTGTGATGTCACACTCTGTCATTTCAGTTTAGGCATTTGCGCATCCCAAAAAATTTATTGATTGTACCAGATAATTTCTAGATACAGCAGTTATTTATCATAATGGTTATAAAAAAATGCGTATCGACTGGAGCGCGTTATTCGAAGGGTCATGCGTTAATTTTGAGAAGGTTTGGTAGTTTTGTCCGGCAAGTCAGCTTCGGCCAAACTTTTAGCCTTTATAAACCACACTAAAAAAAGTGAAATTTCCGACTAGAATAAAACTAAAAAAATGACTTCTCTCTTCATGTAAAAACAAACTCGTTTAAGTCCTCGTAATGGATTGTTATGATGAAAACAATGAAATATTCTCGTAAAATTCCAATACTACGAAGATCTCATATTATCATATCTCACGGGGAATAAGTCATGACATCAATTAAAGAGGTTTAGATCTAGATAAGGGAATAATAATTCATTTTTTCTATTTCATCAAATGAAAAAAAAAAAAGAAAATTTTTTTCTACGAGTCTTGCAAAAAACGAAATGAACTGTATAATCGTGAACATAGATATAAACTATAATATATCAAGTTTGGCATGGTATTGATTATTTGTTTTCTTGGTTAAAAGTTATCGGAATTAGCCAAAATTGGCGAATATAGGCTACATTCAAAATTTGCATTGTTAGTTTTTGTACATATCAGGCAAAAATATCCTAAAATTGGCTACTTTTATAAAAGTTGATTCGAACTGATTGGTTGAACTCAGCAAAAAATTAAAATACATTTGGGGAAATCTATTAGGATATATTTAACAAAATGGGAAAAATTTTCCTTATAAGCTCAAATTTGGGTCGAGTACGTTGAAGTTGCTAAGTTATAAAGATTTAAAAACGTATTTAAAATCCTAAATTTGGATATCCGTAAGTCTAGTCCACCGGCGGTAGGAGATGGGAAAACATGCCACTTCCCAAGATTTTGTAAAAGGAGGGACAGTCTCCCGAAGATTTGGGGATTTTAAAAATATCTTTAAAATTAGCAAAAACTTTTTAACGTTTTTTTATACAGAATCTTCTAGTTTTTAACTAAAAATAGTATATATTTTTTCAACAAAATGGTCATATATCTTTCGTGCGGCTTCGGCGCACAAGTTTTGTTACAAACAATTTAGCTTTTAATTTGTATGCATTAGTCCCCCAAAATATTATAACTACCGCCACCATTTGGCCAAACAATATACCAACGACTAATAACAGTTTATTTCTTTTCAACAACATCTCCGAACAAAATTTTCAACCGGTTCCTTTGATTCCCATCTTTTCACTATGAAGGTTCCACAATTTCACAAGCATCTATGCTAGAAGTTTTTTTTCTGGAATCTCAAAACTTTGGAAATCCTTGCCTTCTCACTGCTGTCCTGAACGTGTTGATCTGCATGGCTTTAAAACTCGCGTCAATAGACATTTGTCAGGGACGGTGATTCCTTAGTACTCATTCCTGCTATTCATATAGCTCTATGCATTTTGGTGGTTTCGAGAAACTTTTCAAATATGTTAGGTCTCCAGCAGCTTTGCACTGAGCGAAAAAAATGCCGAAAAAAAATTCAAAACGAAGTTTTAGACCAGAAATTTCCAAAACTCATCCTGCATAAATCCCTGATATTATTCGTCTGGCTCAGAATGGACGTGCATGTTTGCAAGTAACACCTCCTAAATACTCAAAAATAGAACAAATCAACTATCCTGGAGAATTATGGAATTTCTTAATCAACGTATTCCATATTTATTAATAGCCAAACACATGACCGATTGACCGAACAACGGTGAAATATTCTTTTAAAAATGGTAAATTTTCTTTTATTGACCTATTGGTAGATGACGACAGTAAACGCTTTCATTCATTCCCATGGGCCTCGAATGAATTTTTAATTCAACGTTTAAAAGAAGTTTCGCAGTCTATATTTATCGATGGATTAAAAAAAAGTATCAATAATTCAGATTCGAAACGGCCTAGATACATATCTTATTTGGAAAATTTCAAATACTCATTTGTATGATTTCATAAATAATCTAATAAAATATTGCAACTAACATCCTAAAATATTCCAAAGGAAAATAAATTAATATATTCAAAAAGCAACAAAGAAATAAGATTTAAGATTCGATTTGAAAATGAATAAATTTCGAAGAGGCAACTCCAGACCAAACAGTACTAATAGATTTCATATTGCTTTACAATACGATGATCATTATTGACCATTTATCATGATACAGCGAGCCTTCACCCATATATGATAGTAACGCTGCAAATAAATTTCCTCTAAACAATTAGGCGCTTCGAACATTTAGATGAGCAAAATGGTTAAAAGTAAATAAATGCATAAATATCCTCCGTAGAAATAGCAGCAGGATGTAACAATAAAATTCAAGTAACGTGCTTTAGTTTATCACGTTACCAATTCCTCTCTAACTGCCAATGGTACTGATCAACACAGGTCCAAATCAAATATTTTTGGCCCAAAATTTGCGCGATTCGTAGAATCGAAGACTAGTACCAAAATGTTAGCAGTATGTTAGCTGTACGAGTGTGGGTGTCTTGTGCAAATGTGGATTCTGGGTGTGGAAGTTGGTACAGTGTGAATACTTGGGTATGGTCATATGATGAGGTTTGGTTGAGGTGTTTTTGAGTTCACGAGTGTAGAGTCTTGCGTGCCATTGTGGATGTGTTGTGCGAAGCGGAGTGGATGCGAGTGTGTATGCTACGAGTGTGATTTTGCAAGTATGATTTCGGTTGGCAAGCATGGGTGCGGAAAGCATGTGTTTGGTGGGTGGCGAGTGCTTGTTTTACGCGTGTGGGTGCCATGTGAGAGAGTGGCTCTGAGCTTGGGTGACGGGTGAGGTTTTATGACGGTTGTAGCAGGTGTGCGAGTACTGGTTGTACAAGTGTGGAAGCTGTAGGAGTGGGGCTTGGTGCGGGGCGAACTGTTGAGGCTGCAGTGTGAATACTTAGTGCAAGTGTGGTGTGGCTAGGTGGGGTAAGTGTGTGGTGTAAGAGTGTGGTAAGCGCTAATGGGGCTGGATGGGGTAAGAGTTTGTTACGTGCGAGTGTGGTTGGGTGGGGTGATGGTGGTGTGAGAGAGTGTGGCTGGGTGGAGAAAGAGTGTGGTGTGCAGGAGTGTGGCTGAGTGGGGTAAGTAAGTGTGTTGAGAGTGAGTAGATGTGGGTGTGGGGTACGGTTTTCGGGAGTGTGCAAATGTGGGTGTGGGCTGCAGTTTGCAGGTGTGTGCAAATGTGGGTATGGGTTTTGTTAACGCGGCTGGAATGTGTTAGTGCGTTCGTGGGTTTTAAGGGTGCGTGAGTGCGGGGTAGATGATATTGGGTGTGTGTTAGTTTGGGTGAGAGTGATGGGTGTGTGAGTGGGTGGTGTCTGATGGGTGAGTGTGCGGTTTACGGGAGTGCTGTGTGTCAGTGTAAGTTGGGTGCGAGTGTGTATTTTGGGTGCTGGTTGTGTTAGAGCGTCTATTAATGTGAGGTTTGCTTGAGAATATTGGGTACCAGTGTGTGTTCGGTGGGGTATGTGAGTGGATGAGGAGTGAAATTGAAGAGTGGATGTTGGGTGTGCGAGTGGATGTTGGTTGTAGGTGTGCGTGCGAGGTATGTATGTCGGTGTGTTTGAGAGCGTGGGTGAGGTATGTTTGTCGGTTGTAGGCGTGCAAGTATAGGTTGTGTGAGTGCTTGGGGCCAGTTTGCGAAAGTGTTGAATGCAGTTTGCGGGTTGCTGGTTGGTTTTCTTGTGTGTAGGCTAGGTGCTGGTTGTGTGAAAGCAAGATGGTGCTATTTGAGAGAGTGCTGGGTGCTAGTGGTGTGAGCATGGGGGAAAATGTGGGTGTGAGTAAAGTTTGAGAATGTGGTGTGGATGCGAAGTGCAACGAAAATTACAATGTGATGTCACACTATGTCATTTCAGTTTAGGCGTTTGTGCATCCCAAAAAATTTATTGATTTTACCAGATAATTTCTAGATACAGCAGTTATTAATCATAATGGTTATAAAAAAATGCGTATCGATTGGAGCTCGTTATTTGAAGGGTCATGCGTTAATTTTGGGAAAGTTTGGTATTTTTGTCCGGCAAGTCAGCTTCGGGAAAACTTTTGGGCTTTATAAACCACACTAAACAAAGTAAAATTTCTGACTGGAATAAAACTAAAAAAATTACTACTCCCTTCATGTAAAAACAAACTCGTTTGAATCCTCGTAATGGATTGTTATGATGAAAACAATGAAATATTCTCGTAAAATTCCAATACTGCGAAGATCTCAAATTATCATATCTCACGGGGAATAAGTCATGAGATCAATTAAAGAGGTTTAGATCTAGATAAGAGAATAATAATTCATTTTTTCTATTTTATCAAATGAAAAAAAGAAAATAAAATTTTTATCATTCCTGCTTTTCAAATAGTTCTTTGCACTTTGGTGGTTTCGAGAACTTTTTCAAGCATGATATGTCTCCAACAGCCTTGCACTGAGCAAAAAAATGCCAAAAAATATTCAAAACGAAGTTTTAGACCAGAAATTTTAAAATTCATCCTGCATAAACCACTGGTATTATTTTGTATGGCTCAGAATGGACGTACATGTTAGCAAGTAACATCCTCAACATACTCAACATCCTCAACATACTCAAAAAATTGGACAATGCAACTATCCTGGGGAATTATGGAATTTTCTCAATCAAAGTATTTCACATTTATTAATTGTCAAACACATGACCGATTGACCGAACATCGATGAAATATTCTTTTAAAAAATGGTAAATTTTCTTTTAATGACCTATTGGTAGATGACGACAGTAAACGCTTTCATCCATTCCCATGGGCCTCGAATGAATTTTTAATTCAACGTTTTAAAAAAGTTTCGCATCCTACATTTATGGATGGATTAAAAAAATTGTTAATAATTCAGATTCGAAACGGCCTTGATACATATCTGATTAAAAAAATATGAATACTCATTTGTATGATTTCATAAATGATCTGATCAAATTTTGCAACTAATATCCTAAAATATTCCAAAGGAAAATAAATTAATATATTCAAAAAGCAACAAAGAAATAAGATTTAAGATTCGATTTGAAAATGAATACATTTTGAAGAGGCAACTCCAAACCAAACTATACTAACAGGATTCATGTTGTTTTACAATACGATGATCATTATTGACCATTTATCATAATACAGCGAGCCTTCACCCATATATGATAGTAACACTGCAAATAAATTTCCTCTAAACAATTAGGCGCTTCGAACATTTAGATGAGCAAATTAATTAAAAGTAATTAAATGCATAAATATCCTACGTAGAAATATCAGCAGAATGTAACAATAAAATTCAAGTAACGTGCTTTAGTTTATCACGTTACCAATTCCTCTCTAACTGCCAATGGTACTGATCAACACAGGTCCAAATCAAATATTTTTGGCCCAAAACTCGCGCGATTCGAAGAATCCAAGATTAGTACCAAAATGTTAGCAAATGCATTGTTACGTAATTTTAGGCTTCTCCTATAATTCAACCCATGATTCATTCTATATTCAGTACAATCCGAACGTCCGTCCACAGAGTTACGCGAAAAAGTCCACTCAACATAGATCGATAATGATTTTATCAGAAAAGAAAATATTCAAATCTGATTTTGAGAGTCTAATTCTCATCAAACACTGTTTTATATACATGCATATCTCTAGACGAATATAATAATATGAATCTACGCCACCCACGGGACGTACTATCAATATAAAACTGGCCTAAGTGCACATTATAAAAGTGCGAAGTGCTTTGAAACAGAATAAATCTATGGCAAGACCCGCAGGCACAACAGAGCTAGTTTGTTGATAACGAGTAGCCCTACTATTCGGCGTGGCTGGAATTTTTTGGGGACTAAATCGTATAAATTTATTATGGTTGATGAAATTTTAAGTAAATGTAGTTATAGAATGTTACAGTTGTAGTTGATTAGATTGTCAATATTTTTCAGTATCGAAAGTGTCATTGAAAAATCTATTTACACTACAAAGTGTGGGGATGAGCATCTCAATTCGGTGATTTGAAGCACAAATTATTATTGAATGTGTTGTTTAGACGTTATCAGCGAAATTCCAAATGATTCTGTTTTGCGCATCCCTGCATAGGAGATTGTCAGTTAAAATTTGCATCTTTACTACACGGAAGTGAAGCCTGTGCGAAGCGATTTTAACCGGATTATTAGCTTGGACGACGTATAAGTTTCTTCTGACCATATTGGAATCATGCAAACTATACTAGTCTGCTTGTGACTACTAAAAATCCGAAATCAAAAACTGCCATGTCCAATTAATAATTGCTTCATTTTATTTTTCTGATATAAAGTGAATTCTCACTGGAGAAAATATTTGCTAATAAATGGATTGTGGACACACTTTGTCCCTGAAAAGACCTGACTATTTTGTCTTAAACAAACTTCTAACTTTTCGTGAAAGCGCGATCCCACTCAGCCAAAAAATATTTTATGCACGCATATTTTCATTTTGTTTGAGAAACTGGTGATGTCGTTGCAGCGGCGTGGGCCATCTGCGCCTCATGCTTGACTAAATGAAATTTCTAATTGGATAGTCAGAATTTGTAAATTGTTGGATAGGAGATCGAGTCATGTGAATCAATGAGGTAAAATAATGTTCAAAATTTCAAACCTTCAAAAACAGAAATGTTAAAAGAATTTGACTTTGCTTACAATGGCCCACCAAAGAAACATGTTTCTAAAAAGGAGTTACAAATAGTCGATTTATATAACCCAGTCAGCTCTTTATTTTATCTAGAACGTTTTTGACATTCGGTATTGCATACAGATTTATGCCACTTTTTACCCTCACAATTATCTATTTTTCTTGTAAGGGTAAAAGAATATTGACTTTTCGTCAAATTGGAGCTTTTCTTCTAATTTTTCTCAAATGACCCATCGAGTCTAATATCTTAATTTTAAAAATCTTTGAGGAACTATGTTATTTTTAACTGAATAAGGGGGAATAAAATACAGGGCGCAGAATTTTTCCTAGTTGTACTATTCAAATGTCAGTATTTTCGACAAAAGAAAAACAGAAATATATTAAAAGCTGATAGGAGCATATATGGATATCGTGAATAATATCCAGTGCTTATTAGAGCATAATTTAGAGACCTGATATGTGATTTCTTTTTTAAAGTAAAATTTTTTAACGTTCATTTAAGAGAAGAAAAAGGTGAAAAATGCACGCATTTCTTCAACTAGTTTTTATTTTTGCATTTGTTGCAATTGAAATAGACTGCTTTCCTTATTTGACTCCACCTACGACTGGTAAGTTATTAGTTTCGTTGTCGTTGAAAAAAAAATATATATGGCGGTGCCCGATATTACACAGAACCCAGTTTTTGAATAGAACGACTGAAGACTAAGGGCAATCGCTTCTTTCTACCCCTTTTTGGAGGCAAAAATGTCAATTTTCAGAAGCACAATTAGCACAAAATTTTCAGGAAACCAAATAATTTTTAATAATTTTTATCCGAATCATAGCTAATATTATATTACCCAGAAAAAGCAGTTTTTGCATTTTCATGTCGCATGTGAAATTTTTGAACTTCTTTCGATGCCATTGAAGTAAGTACTTCAATGATATTTGAAAAAAAAAATTAACGATCTCTTCCAACAACATTATGTTTTTTAAAGCCTGTAATTTTGTGTGAGGAGATCAAGCTGTTTATATTCTTGAATTTGATGCTCGTTCAATCTCATTCAAGCATGCTTGTGGCAACAGGCACATACTGATCCGAAGTCGCAAGTAAACACGAAAGAAGGTTTTACAGTTTACCAAACGATACCTCATAATTTCAATCTATTTTTTCCGTCTTTATATGAACATTGGAAAATAATTTCAAATATTTTTCAGAAGCAACAATGGAAATACGAGCAAGGGCAGTAGCACGATTAGACAGGGCACTGAATAAAAAAAATCGAAATTGTAGGAAATACTATTTCACATTATCTTACGCAATGTGGAAGCAGGCATGCAGTAAGTTAACAAGGTTTTAAGACCACTGATAATGTTGCTTGAATTTCAAGGATAATCTTGAATCTGCATTTAAAAAAAATCGGACATAAATTTGCTACGAATATAAAATTCAATATTCAAAACTTATGCGTCAGAGGCAAGATAGAAATTATTGTTTACAATAAAATATTTACTACTTCAGAACGAAAAATAAAAATCGAAATCAGGCTTTTTGCTTGCTTTAATGCTTTTAATATAACTATAATCTTTAACCGACTGCATCCTAAGTAGAAAACATTCCATGTATGATTGAATCACTATATAGGCAATATTAAAACCGGTACCTGATGGGCAAAAAGTTTCGTATAGAGTGGGGTGTTTATAACCTGAAAATGGCAAGGAGAGGCAATAATTAAAATCTACCATTATATGATGTCATAGTCGTAGCCACAAGCAACAAAATCATAAAAATAGTTCTTTTATCGTACATCACAATGAAAGAGTCTATAAACTGCGCCGCAGGTACCAAAACGTTTTAAAAGTGGGATTTCAGGCCCTTGAATTGGATAAATAAATGTGATAAGTACTACTAAGAAATTTTCTACATTTTGAAGCAATTAAATGTCATAATCCATTTCGGGCGGGAACCCTTAAATTCGCTATAATGCTCTCATACTTCAAGTTATCAAATATTCGGTTTGCCAAACGTGTTCGATTTGACTTCAATAAACAAAATATTTGAAAATGTTCAGATCTTTAGTTGCACAACTTCAAAATGCGTTTGATTGAATTTTAATGTAATTATTTCAGGAGCACAAACTGGACACGAATTCAAGAGAGAATACTATAGTGCTCCCGTACCAGCCCAGTCGCCACCAGTGGTACCAGAATACGACTCAAAGAGATCTGAAGATTACAGCAGTTATTCCAGCAACAACTGGGATGATTATATGCTTCTTCGCGCTATGGTTCTCGATTATAACCCACCAAGTTATGATCTCGTTGAGTCTGCGACGAAATAAAATTCTTGACAAAGATATTGCTTTCAAACTTCGAAGATATTTAAATTGATTAATTTCTTGCATTCGAAACAGTTGTATATCATTAATAAATAAATAGATCAAGTATATGCTGCAACAAAAATGGAGTTTTTAAGCGAGATTAAAAGAATAAGGAGGCATATGCCACCAAGGTCGTTAACAGGCTACATCAAAATTTAAATGGACTATCCCTGAATATATAGGGCATACATTTTTATACTGCTAATGTTGGCTCGCGGGAAAATCTGATCAAATAATTTAGGAATTCGCAAATCGCAAATTTTGGACAACCCTAGAAACAACCAAACATTTTCGATTTGGCGTATTTATACCACAAGATGGTGTTGTGAGTCAGAAATACGACGAGATTGCCAAAGTATGACTGTATTGTATTGACGACCACCAGCGGATTTGCAGGGAAATAATATTGACCGTCCTTTATCCCAACGTCTTACAGCGTCTTACCAGAAAAAACAACTCGAATGTGGTTGTAAATACCTCATTCGTAAAAGGAATGATTTTGATTTTGATTTAACCAGTCAGAATTACCAGCCAATAAGTATTCTGACATGTTTCCTACTTCTTCTAGATCAGCATTTCATTGCCTGACATGAAAGCCTGTGCTACACTTTAATAAAAATGCAGTATAATCGCCGCTTTTTGTAGATACTTTTGCTCCGTAATATCAAAATAAAACTGTTGAAGGAACGCGCTGCCATCAATGAAGCAGTTTTCAATTTTGATAATAATCTATCTTTACAATCATCGTACCTAACACGGCTCTGTCACAGCGGCCACCATGAGTTGGTGTTGTTGAAAAGTCACGGTTTCTACGACCCTAGCCAACGCCATGTGTTTAGTGGTGGGCATGGATTAACGAACCCGACTTGCCGGACTGCAAAGTGACTGTAAATTTACTTTCCTTTTGTCACAGTGCATGGGATAAGAACCATAGAAAATATGAGTCTACCACGTGAAGGCAAAAGTCGTTGCCCATTTTTGTAAATGATATCCGGTGAAATCATTTAAAAGCTGCTTTTAACAGTCAGACGGCAGGCAGTCAAAATAATATTCAAAATTGTGACAAATCCGACATAATTGTTTATAATTTCATAATAAACTCATAATGATATTTAACCATGGTTGATTGAACGTATTTGGGCAGATAATAAATATGACATATGAATACTTAGATTGGTGCAGTTAGTTTGGACCACCCGAAGTTCGGGAAAAACGTCACTTTGGGGTCACTCTGTATTCCTAAAAAATAATCTCACAGTATAGCTTGTCATAATCGCATAGTAAATGACGTTTAATAATTAAAAAACTTGTCGTTCGAGGATTGTCTAGATGCGAGGCTTAAAAAAACAATATGTTTATTGCTCATGCTTGAACAATGGAAATTGTACATTCACACATTTTTGATTTCGAGAATACAATAAAATGACGGTTAAAATACACCATTTTATTATAGTATACAAAACGTACAAACGGCGCCCGACGAGACCATTGTTTTGAAGTGCATGCAAGCGAACTCGATTGTATTCCTCGGTTCAATTACTTTTGAACATAAACATCAATGGAGTTGTCTTTAAAGTGGATCCAACTAGTTAACCAGATATTTTATTTTGTCAAGCATGGCCCACAGATGTACCGCGTCTGATCGACGCGGTCCATCAGTGGCTCACACTTAACAAAAGATATTTTGGCAAAATTTTCTCGATTGGGATAGATGTCTGCTTGAATCATATGCTCTTCACCCCATCATATTTAAATGTAACAACCCGTGTGATTTTATGATACTTTCTCACGAGCGTTGGTCAAAATCGTGCCATTGAAGTCAAATCGTTTACAAATGCTTGCACGCGTATCATGAAATCACTCAAAAAATGTTTTGTCATTTCTTTGTTTCTTTCGTTGTTGTTTTTTACTGCAATTGTTATTACTATTGTACTTTTATTTTCTTTATGCAAAATTTGGCAACTTCTGAAGGTAACATCTAGTGAGATGACAGAGATCTAGGTAGGATAAAAATCCAGTAACAAGAATTGTCCGAACTCGCTCCATGTGCGTCGTAAAAGGCGAAGCGAAGAATTGTTAGATCTTATATCATCCCCTATAGGCAGTGGGCTCGATGGTTATCATGTTGACATTGAAGGTTGAAGATCTCGGGTTCCAGTCCCGACGAATCCGTCTCGTTAATCCATTCCCACTACTCAACCCATGGTGTAATAAGTTAGGTAGGCGGAGCCTTAGTTAAGGTGATCCATTCCAATGAGTGGCTATAAAAAATATCACTTACTGCACTTTAATATAGCTGTTCATTTTTGTTCAAGATGTTTTCCGCTTAGAGTGCAGTTGCTGACACTACATTTCGCACTAGCTCTTTGCTATATTAGTTGTCGTCAATTGCCTTGCCTGCCCGTCTATAGGTGGCCGCTGTTACAGAGCCTTGGGCAGAGCGATCCACTCTAAGAAGTGGCTATGAAAAATGGATTTCTGATATGAGTTGCTTCTGGCCCTGTTTAGAGTAAATTTTGCCGGAAGTGATGGTGCCAGCATTCTTTTTTTGCTTGCTTTTAGTGGTTACGCGATCTGAAATGGCCATTCATGATTTGCTAATTATGAGCGTAAGATGGCCCTTGTCTCATAGGCAAAGGAGCCAGGTTATTTTCTATTCCCTGTAGATTGTTGATTCACCAAAATGAAAATTTTGAAAATGAAAAACAAATCAAACATCATAATGATTTATAAAACAGGGACAAAGTACAATGAAAATGATAGCTTTACGTAAGATAACATAGCTTTTTGGAATTTTTATGAAATTTTCCCAGCTGAACATTCGCAACGCCTAGAGGATTGATATCAATGTTTTATTATGTTATCAGAATGTTACATCATCATTTGTTAAAAATATGACGTCCTCGTTAAAAAATTTTAACAATATTTTATGACTTGGTAAAATCTCTATGGAGAAACAAGAGAATCTACGGAAAAGAGAAAATTCTTTCCATAATTCAATTGCCAAATATGAAATAATAGTAAAGCAATGACTTTTTTTTACAAAATTCAAACAAAGTCACAACATCAACTAAAAGGACTATCCACAAATGATCACTGAAATCACAGAGCAATTTGAATTTCGAAGTCTGCTGCAAGACGATGTGCAGATTAAAAATCATTATAGTAAACCCAATGCCCGTGAAATCTGCTTCCGGTTATTAGCCCCTGTCACTTTTTACTACTTATAATATCAAATTACCAGTCATTCACAAAAATAAACGTCTGCGGTGCCGCATTTCTTATAAAAAAAAAAGAAAAATGTGAAATATTCGAGTTAAATAAATTCTCAAATTCTTTCATTATATATACTTTTATTTATAGTCTAGTGAATTTTTGTAATGTAATGGGCATATGGGTGTTTGGATTGCAATAATTACAGCTTCGACACTTTTGTCTGCTTATAATTTGTCCAGATTATGAATAAAAGAGTGAGGCTTTAAAATATGCTAAAATCTCTTTTTCAGATTTGATGACCGAAGAAAAAAATCATCGATGCAATTTGTAATTTTTTTTATTGAAATTCACTCTGAGCAAGTTTGGAAGCATTTTCCAACGGAAATCAACCAACAGTCACTCAATAGAATAGAGCTACTAATAGATGTAGTACCAGCAACTGCACTCTAAACGGAAAACATCCCAAACAGAAATAAACCATCATGGCAAAGTGCAGTGAGTGGTATCTGCCCTGGGCGATTGTAAACCATCTACTTCTTCTTCGCTTCCTTTTAGTCGCCTTTTAACACGCAGGAAATAAGTTAGGACTATTCTAAAGCCCATACCCACAGGGCAGGTAGATGTTTCATTCATTCGGCAAAAATTTCAATTTGGTCTAAAGTTTTCCACTTGTGGCGCACGTTCTTCCTTCTGAATATTTCTGGTTCAGCTACTTGTTCTGTCTGTTCTGTGTGTGTATGTGAGAGAGCCATGTGGAAATACTGTGTGCCGTATAAATATTGTTAATTATGAGTCAACGATGAAATTGTGCCGTACTTGGCTCATGCTTGTTAAAATATAATATCTGATTGGAAAGCTTGATGAGTCGACAACAATTGTACCTTCTGTTATGTAAATGAAATATACATTTAACCGGCCAATGGATTTTTGCGTTATTTTTTTCATTTCGTGTATTTTCAAATTGCTAAACCTTGTTAAATTGGCATATATTTTACGCAATGTTTTGTCTGAGCTGCTGGTCTGGCCATCAAACACTCCGTGAGTCAGCAATATCGCCCATCAGTCAGCTTATCGAATGTTTGACATAAATAAATGTATTAACGTAAGAAAAAGGCACCTGCTGTCGCATTTTTTCTGGTCTTTTTAACGGGGTGATTCTCTAAATAAGATGAGAAAATTAGAGATGTAGTCAGTAAGTATAAGCATAGCCCAATGTAGTGGTTGATAGAGCAAGCCTTTGCAAAAATTGGGTCCAGCATGTAGGTGTAGCTCGCATCATTTTTTTTTGAGATTTTTTTTATGTTTTCGAAAGAAATGTTGTTATCCAACAAAAACCATAGACAGTCAGCGTCTTTTAGGTATGATCCACCATTCATGATGTGGTTCGTCTCCATCAGAAATTTTATTTTGTCAAGCATGCGACACAGATGGACCGCGCCTTGTCGGCGCGATCCATCAGTGACATGTACATTTCCATCAGTAACACGTTACATTTCCGACTGGGGTCTCCAACAGAGTAAAAACAACTAGATATTGCTGGGATATTGAACTTTCATCATGAATATTTTCAAAATTAATCTATTGACCAACTGAAAAACAAATTATTTTATCGTTACCACAACCTCTTATCCCAATCAAAAATATTTTGTTCAAAAGTACTTTACCAAGCATGAGTCACTAATACACTACGTCGCCAAAGCACTAGCATTTATGCTGGCTCATTTTTTAGAAAAAGGGAATTAGGTTGTTCGAATAACAAAATGATCCTGACTTGGCACAAAACAGCTATTTTAACCAAGTTTTGGGGATGCCATTTTCATTCTACGAAAAATACATCAATAGCTTCTAGAAAAACTCATACACTTAATTTGTAACACTGAGTACCTAATTTTAGATTCATTCAAATATGGGATTTTGATATAACTTCAGTTATTATGGAACAACAATCTTCATTATTTTTCTTATCTTTAGACCAATACCACACCAATTTGACAGGGTATTTTTAGCAGCTATATATCTTGGCAGTCAGACTGACTATATACCATCACGATATGATAGATAACCCACTATCGTATTACCAGTCACATCGTCGTAACCGATCCGAGATAATATCGGATAAAAATTGAGCGACGTTACTACTTAAAACGACTAAAAATTGATATATTTTGTTGCAAAATATTTGTAAAATATTACCGGATATCAAATTTATATTACGCCTGGTATCAGTTGTCACAAAATTTTGCTGGCTAAAAATATGAGAATTTTTTAAGGATGAAATGGTGCACACGGCGTTGCGATTTGTCTGGCAAGGCCAGAGTGGGCATATTTATAGTGTGGGACCGCGAGTGCGGAAATTTATAGTTTAGTCAAAAATTGACAAAAATTTTATACTTCAATTTAAAACAAATCAGAGACATCGGCAATGTCGAATCGAATCTTCCGATATTTAAAAAAAGGTTTGCAAACAATGGGCGGTTTAGATCTATTCCAAGATTTTTGGTTGCATCTAGGCACTTCTGTCAGCTTTGCTTAGAGCGAATTTCAATAAAAAAATTACGATGCAGGATTTATCAGGAATCATTTCTTGGCTAAATACTATTTTCCATCAAAATTTCTTTCTTGATAATTGAAAAATATTGGAATAGTCTCGACCCCTATTTAGAACCGCAACTTCATTTTCATGCAGTGTTGTCGAATACGTTTCACAATGTTCGATTGATTATTTTCACAAATATGGCGAATCGAGAGTTTGTTTTGTGTTTACTGTTCGCCACCTTTTTCGTCTTAATGAGGTTTGATAGGTCGGCGCGAAATCTCGTTATATTTTCGCGGCTTTTCAGTGAATCATCGTTATGGCGTTACATTAGTAAATATTGGTGTATAACATTAGCATATAATAGGCTAATTGTGATGATGTAACAGGCTGAACAGTTAGGTATAGGCTCAGGCTAGCTATAGAAAATTGCGTGCGCATGTTTTGTTGAGCATGAGACACTGATGGATTGCCCCGACAAGGCGCAGTCCATCTGTGCCTTATGCTCAACATAAATAAAATACTTCCTTGGGACATTATCGAAGTTAATAAAGTTTGATTGTGAACGGTTGAACAATTTGGATACGTAGATATGCGAGTAATTTTCAGGAAATTTTCATTATCTTCTGCGCACGCATTAAAGCTAGTTCAGTATCAGCTGCAAATCTATGTAATTCATGTTTGTAGCCAAAATTGATTCTTTCAATTTCCAAATGTTTTGCGCGCTTCGGGTCTGTATGCATTTTCATTTCGAAGAGATTTGTTCTGCCGACGCTCATCTTGTAATAATTCTGAACATTGCTATCGACTTACCCATTCAATTTTTTTAGTCGATTACATATGTTTTAATTATATAGTTGGAAATGTGCGCACGGCACAAATGTTCAATTTCATAATTTTTTCAAGTACTTTTGGGTTACGTTGAAAATACGTTTTTGAGCAATATCATATTATTTCCGATAAGGCCTTTTCTCTTACTGGAATATAATATTATCCAATCTGAATTTTGGTTTTCTCAAACATGAACCATACATAGCATTTACATCTGTGATACATGTTTGACAAAATTTTATTAGATAATATATGCTTATTGAGACAGATCACATGAGAAACAATCTTGCTTTGTGCTTTTTAAATAAGTAAAGACCAACACCAAGCAGCATTTAAATTTAGACTTCGGATACAAACGATGAGTGCTCGCCGATAACGAAAGAGGTAGGCTATAGCCCATCATTACTAAGTGGAATGTCAAAATTGAGCGTCATTCTGGGATTAGTAGAGATTTGTCGGTGGTTAGGATTAACTTATATCTCTTAAGTTGGCAATACAAGACAAGGTAAATAGTATACAACTTCAAACTGCGCATATTAGTTTATACGTGTTAGAGTCCGCCAGACAGTTCAACTGGTAGGCTACACAACAAAGGATAGGCTATAGCTTATAAAAAAGGGTTATGGAGATGCGAAAAGGATTTGAAGATAGGATATTATGTTGAATAGTTTTCTAGTCTTGTTCATAAAAAAGTTGTTTCTAAATATATTATACTAAGTATATTTAGGGCAAATTCAGTGTTCAGAAACTTTAGAAAATTATTCTCAGCAGAAGAATGTTCTGTGTGAAATGATGAGTTTTCGAAAATGTTTTGATTTGGATATATAGTAAGAAATTAGCTGACTTGAATATTATATATTTGAACATGTACTAGTTGTTAACTATGTTGCCATCCTTGATAAATCTGTTTGATACGTTGTTGCTGTATCGCAATTGTGTTTTGATTCTTGGAGTAATACGGTATTCATAAGCCTCCTGAAAGGTGGTCTTTGAGACATTAGTCAGTGAAAACGTATGTTAAATGAAAATTTTGTCAAAATTAGGATCTATGTTATAGATTTTCCATAATTTCTCTCCTAATTTCTCGTAGCAAGTTGCATTAAATGGGATCCCTATCATATTGGAGATCATATTAGGTAAGCAAGCACGTAAGGACGAAAGTGAGTCTTTATTGAAACATATAAAAAACACCTCAGAACGAGTGGTTTATAAATGCTCAATGGCCCAAGGCAGAATCCTTTCAGTGTACCTTATGATACCGCGTCGGTCTTATGGGTTCATTCCTCTGCGATGTGTTTTCAGTATGAAGCACTGTTGCCAGTTTTCGAGTCCAATTTCTCGTTAACTCAATAGAACCTTACCTTCAACCTACCTTTTTCAAAAGTGACAGCGTGGGTTGACACATCATAACGCTCTAAGTAACCTCCAAAATCCTGAATTATATTCTTGCAAATTCCTATTTGTTGCAGTTCAGTTCTGCGGAGCCATGGCCAAAACTGTAATATTACTGCTACAATTATATATGGTTACAGTCCGATATGAGGCAGATAAAATTATACCGCGTCAGATATTTTACGTTATTCAACAAGAACTACAGATGGACCGTACGAATCAGTGGCCCGTGCATAACAAACCGTATATCTCTATTTATTTACGAACATTTACAGATAGAAAGGTTGTTAATCAAAATCGTCGCTAGAAGTTTTGGATTTCAGGAATACGACAAATTTACGGCCGTTACTCCTGATATTCGGAGGTGTTTTGTGGTGGACTATTTACATATTGCCGGGAGCATTTGACAAAATGTAAACAGGGAAAAGAACACGGGTATAATCTGCTTCAATAAAAAGAAATTGTCGGGCGTATCGCAATATTTACACACGGATATTTTGATTGACAGGAAATTTAGAATCTAGTAACGTTGCCAAATCAGTGTGGTGTTATGTATTGAAACGTCTTCTTTATACGAGATGCTGGTGTAGAACTTGCAATACTTTAAGCAAAAATAGAAAAATCAATTCAGTGATCGTGTAGACTTAGACCAGATGCAGACTGAAGAAGGCTGGGTAAGGAGATTTTATTTCCTATGTAGAAGAGAAAAGATAGGAGATAGCAAAGTAGTCGAATGACTTTCTGAGTGAGACGCTTTTTCGGCTTTCAATCGCTTCTCCGAATTTTTAATGGATAATCTGGCTCACTATTTCTGAACTTGATGTCATCTTTTGTCTTGATAGTGCCGTTTCACCCTCTGTCGATCCAAAGAATTGCGGAATGCGCTTTTAAATTCTTTTAAATAAAACGTAATGAATCTTGACAATATTTGCGCGATTCCGGGGCGCAGTGAATACTTTAATTATCCAGCCTCAAGCTCCGAAATCTTATTTTGCGCATCTCCGGTGACAATTTCTAGCTGTTTTATCCTGATATGCGATAAAAATGATAGTACATTAAGACATTAATTTTACGTATTTTGCCCTTCCTCACTTTTTGAGGATTTAAATACAAGACTGTGTACAACAAAGCATAAACTACGAAAACCGAGCGAACCTATTTTGTGGTTCCGAGTTATCTTTATACCCCACTTGTTTATCCATCTTTCATGACATAATGATCTACAATTTGCACATACTCCTTGTTTTTATTGCAAAATTTTCGTCCCTTTTTCAAATGTATATAAGTTTATAAACACGCCCTTGTATTGGTTTGAAGTAATAGACCAAGTAGTGTGGAATGTTTTCTTTTAAATTATGGTGTTTTGACTAAGATAAGAAATTATTATTAGAATGCATTTGATGTTTCCCGTTTTGAGAACTGTTGTAAAATTTCGGTAATGTTACTTTTCGAAGTTAATAATTGTGAAAGTAATACTCGATTTAGAATATCTTAAATTTAGATCTGATTTTGATGGAATAAAATTTAGTCTTTGTTGCTATTTGATTCATTAGTGGCGTATTTTTTATTTATAATAAAATGGTACCGCTTTCCGGTACGATCGAGCCTTGTGTAGAGTGGTGACAAGAATTTATAAAGACAAATGTTATTTAGAATCATAAAATATTTGCAATTGAATAAGTCACTGTTAAATGTATGTTAATTTTCCTGTATTTGTTTTATGGAAAACACGTATTTTCCCTTTTCTCCTTTTCCGTGTATTTGATGTAACTTTTCACCGCAATAGTTCAAACATGTCACTGAAGTTTCAGTACAGAATATGACAGTAACCCAGTCCGAAATATTTCCACCAAACATGTTTTGTTAAGTATGTGCTACTGATGGAGCGCGCCGACCAGGCGCGGTCTTTCTGTGGTTCATGTTTGGAAAAATTCTGATATTTGAGATATTATCTTAGAATATGAAATCATTGTTTGGAGAATATTGAGAAATAAGAATGCTGCTTTCATTTATTAGTATTTCATTCATGTATAATTTTCATGTTTCAATATTTTTCAGTGGTTTAAATAGTCACATAACAAAAATATCATAAAAATTCAGTTTTCTGGACTCGAGGGGAAAATATAGTGTTGTGTTATCGACAGAGAAGGGATTAGTTTTATTTAAAGACCCATGATATCTTTAAGAGAAGCTAACTTTAATTACTAGAACCAGTTAACGCACAAAATGAAAGGAAAATATTAGTGAACTTTCAAGTTTTCATATATATGATCCGGAATTGAGCGGGAAATGTGGATTTTAGAGAAGTCACAACGCTGAACGCAGGTAACAACATTTTATTAAAAACTATTCTTTACCCAGAAGTGAGAATAAAATATTCATGATGACATCAAGCACTTTGTTCCCAGCGAGAAGCATGTTTTTAGATCGTCATCAACAACCATTAAAATTGCTCTTGACAAGTTAAAGAAGAGAATCAGAAACTAACTTCCTCTAAGCAAAAAGAAATTTTGTTGTAAAATGAACTGAGAGGGCATGGTAGAGTATCACGGGTCGTAGCTGCCTCCCTTTTAAATCACAAAAAAAAAATTGACATTTTTGTTACAAGATCAGAATAAACTTTTAATATTGCTTGAAGCATCTACAGTCTTACCAAGCATGGACAGGTGATGTAGCGTGAAGTTTAGGCACGGTCCATTACCAGTCTATGTCCGGCAAATCCATCAAGACCCGTTAAAGATATATAAATATTACAGAATTGACTACTAAGTTCATATTTATTTTAAAAAGAACACATTAGGCGGTGGAAGTTACTGTAAAACATCAAAGACTATGCACAACTTATATCAGTAGTAGAACATAGCTGGCGGTGCTTTTCATTTTATGATATTAATTAAAATAATATTCAATGAGTCATATTATAAATTATATGTACGCATGCTTTATGACGTATATATACGTAATATAGTGGTTAGGCATGTCTGTAAGCTTTATAAACTATATAGTTCCAATCATTACAAAGTAGTAATATGACCACGGTTTGATTTTTTTCTTTTGTAGATATAGGCCTGTTTTTAATTAAGTGCCCCTGTTTGTAACATTTTATGCATTATTTTAATACTTTGGAACGAATTCTTCGCAATATGTAAAATTTATTTTTCTTGCTTGTTGAAATATACCATTTTTGGTATTCTCTTTGTATCTTTAGGGTTATGCGGCGCCTTTGACGTAGAATGCATTTATTATGCCAAAAATGTTTAAAGCATAACAAAGTTTTTGTGAGTCTTTCCAATAGCATATTTTGTTCGAAACAAAGATAACGCACGATTAACGTTTCACTGGATAGCTTTTTGCATGCAATAGTAAACTTAAGGATATTTCATCAATATCTTCGAGTGAAAAAAATTATAAGCCACATACGCGAAACAAAGCATCCTTGGCGAAATTTTTCTGGGTGCTCGTATTTTTTTTGTATTTCGTCTTCAATATTCTTTTTTCAATTTTTCCATCCTTTTTGAACATTTGAACATAATTCAGCATTTTTTTGTGTGACATTAAAATATTCAATTATTTATACGCATTTTTACAATGTTTTCGCAGTCATCTTTCGTCAAAAGGTTGTAATAACTTGTCATAATTCCTATCTCTAACACCATCTGTATGTCATTTCCACGCGGTCTTGTAATTATGTCTAGATTCTTAGATAAATTCGACAACGTAAAACAAACAACGTTTATTCACATGCCACACTTGGTCTGTTGAGATTGTTGCAACAATACAAGAATGGGCAGCGTATATAGTGAAAAAGTTTAGCATTTATCATTTTCGTGCTGAATCGTCGTTCCTGGCTACGGCAAAGCATGTGCAGTTGACAGATCGCGTCCAAAGGCGCGCTCTAGCAACAGTCTATGCTTGGCCCACAAGTGTGTGTACATTTTTGTTCAATTTTAGCATAAAATTTTACGTATTGATTGTTGTGAAATTTTGTTATGCATAATTGATTTAGTTCACGAAATATTGCAAGTTCACTAGTTCAAGGCAGTGA
Source organism: Styela plicata (assembly GCA_963675895.2). Taxonomy (NCBI): domain Eukaryota; kingdom Metazoa; phylum Chordata; class Ascidiacea; order Stolidobranchia; family Styelidae; genus Styela; species Styela plicata. The sequence continues at coordinate 5,246,798 of OZ023150.1, forward strand.
TGAAAAAGGCGACCTCTATTCTGCTTCGCAATGATTTGAGGATCCTTTTGGCATTTTTTTTTCATTGTACCATCAGGATTGAGATAGTCGCAAAAGGATTTGTTGTGATAGGAAAAAACAAGGGGAACCTTTTATCGGAAAATCGAAAATTCGTATGAAATAATTTTATATAATCATGATTGTCTATTCCGATAAGAAAATATCACATTGCGCTCTACCAAATGTGGGACATTGCTATACACTATCGTTTATGTGTGGCTTATGATTAATATCCCATTTTTCTGATTTGCTGCAATGCAGAGAAATAATGCTTATCCGTTATTATTCACGATCTGTCAGTGCTACCCACCAAGTAAAAAATATTTTTACATATATTTTTAGACTGAGTAGGAGGGAGTATCACGCTGCCTGTTTTGATGGGTTTTTGCTTCCGATGTAGCCTACTTAACTAATCGGACGAATTGTTTGGGTGCATCACCCTGCCAGCTAGCCTGAAGCATATGCCTATACCGACACATATCGAAATTCAATGAACTAGTTATTTGCAGTGGACCAAGTTTAAGTCAATAGCAATACGGTATATCGTTACCTATCTCTCAAAAAGACCCGCCCCCAGCCAATACAAATATTGTCGCGTGACCACAACATAAGTCACTCATAATTTGAACCGGTAGCCTACAGTATTAAAGAGGCAGACCACAATAAGAACTACAATATTGTTGAACATAATGAAAAAATTAAATGATATTACAATAATATTTTTAAAAATGTTATCACATATTGACCAATTGACTTTTTTATTTATTTAAACAATTTTAATTCTTGCTACTGCTATTATGCTTGAGTACACATGTTTTGGTTATGGCTTTAGGTTGCTAAGTAATAATGATATGCTTGACTAATCATCACAAGCAAAACTACTTGTTCTGAGGATTGTGGATTTATGTAAACAATATTTAAGTAAACAATAAAATAGACCACCATTGAAAAAAAATAATAATTTTTATTGCCGATTTTAAGGTTTTTAAGTTGGAAAGTGATTGATCACAACCAACTATAATAATATAGTGTTTATTGCGGACAGAAGGTAGAGTTTTTCGAGCAAGTTTTTTGAAATGCGTGGGTAACAAATGAACCCATGATTTATAAAACCTTTGATGGTTGCATATTGCTTTATATTGTCACATTATCACGAAGGTCACATAAAAGCTTTTTAGTTTGTCTATATTAGGGGCAGTAACAAAGTTTTCGCGCCATTTCAGTACGTGTTTTGAAATATGGCCTTTCCCTTTGGTTAAGGAACCTATAAGTAAGGATTGTTGAAATTTTTTTCTCTCTAATCAAGGCTGAAAAAAGCGCTTAAAAAAAAACAATTACCTGGCACTTAAGTGTCAATGAGCTATTTCAATATGTAGTAGCCTACCTTGAACTGCACTCTGGGGGAATAACATCCAGGAGATTACTTGGCCGCGTTATAATAAAGCGCAGGGAGTAGTATCAGTCACGGACAATGCATTATTATCAGTTTGTGCTATTTGTCGTTTAACACCAAAATTTATAATTTTTTTCTGAACTAAAAATAGGGAAACGTGATGTGGCATAATAAAAATATTATTTTGTACCCATGTCACTTCTAACATATTTGCGGGATTTGGAACGAATATACATCGGTTTTGAAGTCGAGTACGCGTATTATAAACAAGTGAAAATATTAAATAAATATAATATTGCAGAAAAAACAATGCGGCCTTAAACTACTTTGTTTTGAACTCGATTCAAACCCAAGTTCATGATCTTGTCAAGAAAAGTTAGGATAACCCAATTCCAAGTTTAATTCTGTCATTCAAGCGTAAGCCATTGATGGTCGACAACCTGGCGGAGCGGCCCATCAGTGACCCCTAGTCAACAAAACAAATTAGGCAAATATTTTTGCACTGGAATACGTTCAAAGTGAGAGATGTTTTGAATTGCGGTGCACTCAATCTCAAAATCGAAATCCAGTCAATCCGAACTTCTCACGATGTCAGGACTTGGGCGTACTTTGTGCTAGGTATGTATATTTGAAGGCGGAAAACTGTTTTAAAATATATTTTGCCATAGACGTGATTAGTTACAACAAATATAAATAAATAAATGCTCGCAGTATGGTCAATATTTATCTCAAACAAAAATTTAATTTTGTCAAGCATGAGCCCCAGATGGATCGCGTCTAGGCGACGCGATCCATCAGTGACTCATACTTAATAAATGAGGTTTCGATTTTCCCGATCGGTAGTACCGCCGAAGACCTTGCAGTTCATATTCCTTTCAAAGGTGGAATGATTTAGTTATTCAAACGGATTTAATATATAACGCATTGTACGCGCAAAAGTTAGGCTACTTTCTGTGATAAAATTAAAGATATTAAAAAGTGGCAATATTATCAAAATCCAACAGCATGGTTGACGCAACTTTTTTATCATATTTTTTTCATAACTTTGTTAAACTGGGTAAACTTAATTTTCAGAATGCTTCCTCGTTTTTCATTCTTGACATAAAATTTTAATTTTAGTCAGTAATTAGAGATATTTTAACACAGATGAGATTTTAACGCGTTCCTTCTCCGTGGGGGTAAAAAATTTGTCTTAATTTGTCTCGACGTACCATGATTATATGCGACCACCCGCGGCGTTCACAATATTTTATTCATATTATTTTGAAACATGGAAATGTTGTGTAAAGATTAAAATTTGTGCTTATTATTTCACCTGAATTTCTATCAGCAGCAGAATTTGGTCAAGATTGAGCCATGGATGAATGAAAGGTCCACTCTTTACTTGCGAAACGGTTCAGTGTCGGCAATTTTAGGTGTTAGGTCTACAATCTTGTTTTGAAAGTAGTACACAGTTTTGTGATAAATCTGTTCTACTTTAATTCTAGTTAGCCTGTTTTTTTTTTTTTTTTTTATTTTAGTTGAAGAAAAAACTAGGTTGCCAACACGAATTGCCACCTTCGTGGTCATTTACTTTTCGATCGAATTTTTATTGAAAGAATTCCAAATTTAAAACTTTTTGAATTCGATTTCATATCAGAAACTATTCGTGAAATGGACTAAACATCAAGTCAAATGTTTGCTCGAATATTCCGCAAGTATTATTATGTACACATGTTCTCAAGTTTGGGTCACTGCCCTAACTAATCGGAAAAAAACTCATTAATACAAGTGCTTTGTTAAGTATGTGTCACTGATGGATCGCGTCGATTAGACGCGGTCCATCTGTGACGCATGCTCAACAAATAAAAATTTCTATGCCGCATATATCAAACTTTGGATTCGCGTTTTTCGCGGGACCTTTTTAACAGCATATTCAAAAAGTTTTCAGTCCATTCTTTATGTCCAGATAATAATTGATGCAAATTCCGAAATAGCAAATTATTTCATGGGTATTTTAAACGGATATTTTTAGACTAGACGAGGTGAACAAATCGCAGGTAAACCAGAAAAAGTTTTTTATTTAAATACACTATTAAAATTTATGCTATTACAATTCAAAAAGTTATATTTATCCATGAAGTGCTAAATTTATTGTGAGAATCCTGTATATTTGATTTACACGCAATATTATTAAATTATCTTATTTTCCCATTAATTTCTGTCAGAACAAAATTTAAAAAAAATAGTAAATTATCTGGAATTTCACGATCAATATATGCCATTTTTCCAAAATGCGGTTGTATTTTAGTATACTTTATCAAGTATGAGCTTTTCATGAAGTATGGCGTTCAGGCACGGTTCATCCTTAGCCCATGCTCGATTGGTATTATGTAGCTATACCAAAAGAGTGCGTTGAAGTTTTTCACATCATTTATCAAATTACATACTCACATATCAAAATTAATAAATTTTATAAGTTTTTTTTTATAGTGTGTCATTATGTTATGGAAGATTTACTAAGTTATGGCATCAAATGGGAATATTCATAAGCCCGTGACAAGACCCCAACTAAACGATATAATATTTTTGGCGTGACATAATAATAATAAGCTTTATTGTTAGTAAATTGTTGCCAAGATATGCGAGGTTGAACTTTGACGGAATACGGAACATTATAGTAAAAGCGGGTATTTACGAAGGAGACAGAGGTTATCTTGGATCCTCAACGCTCGCGTTATTGAACTAATAAAAGGCATATTCTAAAGAAGTGCGAAGAAGTGTGCGATTTTTTAGAATAAATTAAAGTTATTATCGAAATATTGGGAGAAACCAATCATCGAGTTTTGATGAAAGTAGAAATCACAGTCTAAATTTCGAGTGTACGACCCAGGCGCCCTTGCAGCGGGCAGGAGAGAGAGGGAAAAAAGCATTTAGTATTGAAATGGACGGTCAAATTCAATATCAAATGAAAAAAAATATTATTGATTTTTACAGTTAAGATGTGCTAAATTTTGAATCGTCTCTGGACGTAGGCTACTTGATGTAATTTTATATTTATGTAAATATTGAGAAAAACCATAAAGTTACAAATAATTTATCGAGCATTTTGAGGTATAGTCGTAGTTATTTTTTGTTCAAAAAGAAAAAAATGTTTGTCCTTTTTCCGAGTCCGACAGTATCTATAAGTTTTATGATACATTTAAACAATTAGTTCATATCGTATTTCAAAAAATAGAAAGAGAGCAAGTAATAGAGAAAGAGAGGGGGATCGAGAGAGATTATTTTAACAGGAATAACGAATTATAGCGGGTATAACCGTGTGTCCTGTTAGCTCGATCGGTAAAGCGTTGGGAATACGCTTCGAGCTACGCATCTCTCTCTCTCTCTCTGACTATCAAAAGACGTTCGTAACGCATTCTATAACAAGTTCGAATCCCGTGGGGGTGATGACTGTGTGCGAGAGGTCCGCTGGACGGCCCGATTTGGAACTGGTATCTTGCACGAGAGGCCGTGGTTCGCCAAATAATTGAGCCGTATTCTCGGTTTTCCTCTCTTGAGGGATAAAATGAAATCCCATTCCATCCTTTTAACCTTGGCGCAATTTGTATCCTTTCAGCCGCATTCTCCGTTTTGTTATACATACGAATATGATGACCCTTCGGTGAGGGTTTCAAATTACAACATCAAATTTTGTTTGTAATTGAAGAAGGCATTCTTTAAAAGTTCATAACACCGATCAAAAGGCTAAAAGTTGTGTTTAGAATTATTGAAAAGAGTTTTGTATGTTTATTTAAGGTATTATGCATAAGCTATGGATTATTATTTATCCCTTGTTAGCACAAGTTGCCCGTTTGGAAATTCGTCATCGAGTTGATATCGTTTTTCCAAACATGGGGTGGGAATAGATCGCACTTTATACGCGCGATCCAATCCCACCCCAAGTTTGGAAAAGGAGGGTGAAACGTTAGGGGTAAACTGTGTGGGACCTTTTTGACCCCTATAGTGCTTCCGCGATTTGTCTAAAGCACTGCTCTTCTCAAAGTTCGATTAAGATGTATCGATAGATTTTATGCTTTTTCGGCACCTTTTGCGCATTTCCATCACACTTATGACATCCCAAGGTGCAATGTTGGTTTTTGAAAGCCCATGAAACACAAACACAGACATGTAGAACAAATATCTTTCATTAAGCATGTTCAAAAATTTTTGGGGGTGTTACTTTTTCATAATTTTTGGGACAATTCGCGGTTGTGCTAGAAATTTTGTTTCAATTTTGTGGTATGGGTTGCTAATACATCATTTATGATACATCATATAGAGCTATTTTCTCCGGAATTGGTAAAGTAAGAAAAACATGACTTTTTGGTGGAATTTATATAAATTGAGTTGTTTTAGACTCTAGATTATAGAATGGACCAAGAAATTGTGAAAATTTTAAATTTAGTTTTATTGTTATGTATTTTTCCTAATGCATGGTACTGTTTAAAATACAAGGTTTTGTGTGACAAAATTATTATGAATAGAAAAATATCTACCGACGTTTTATATATCTAGTGTTTAAACCCATATATTTTAAAAAGGAGCTTACAACTTTTTGCGTTGCCTTTTATTTTTAGGAAGGCAAAAAAGCATTTTGTGACGTTCTTATTTTTATTCGATCTATTTCCTATCTTTTTCACCCAGTTAAAAAATTCTAGTTACGCCAATTCAGATTTAGGCCGTTTAGGCAACAAACGGTGTTGCTAGATAGTACCTTGTAAACGAACAGAAAATACTTGCCTTATATTGTAGAATTCCACAAGGTATTTTGGGGGGATCTATTTAAACTAGTCCATAAGAATATAATTTTTGTTCTACAGAAAATATATACAAATTATAAAATTGTTGGAACTCCTTGATCAAATATTTTTGTTGTGTTTATGGATTATTGACTTCAATTTTATGGTCAAGAAATCGGAATTTTTGGAGCATATTTTTAGAAGAAATTTTTTGGATATTTTACGGATTTAAAATTCAACAATTCATCATGACTGATGGAGTAAAATGGCGTTCAACCTGGTTATACGTCATTTTCTATTTGTTCAGGTGCGTTTTTAATTCTTTACTTTAACAACTTTAACAGCCTTGGACAAACATGGGCATTATGTAAAGCGCGTCTTAACGACGCACTTTATATAAGGCTTATGTCTGGCCAAATTTGTGGACTAATTAATGAGTTAAATTTTAGAGTATGGGGATATTAAATGAGGTGTTTCGTAAACAAAAATCTGCAATATTTTGGTAAAAAATATAAATCAATCTTTGTAAAAGTGTTCAGCTTTTAGATCAGATCATATTTTTTGACCTCTATTTTTGTTTTAAAGTGACATATCTGTTCAAATTATCTTGTTTTTATGATTTATTTTAATCTTCTATTACTTGCGTATTTACTTACTTAATAACTGTACAGGAAGCCGAAGAAGTTGCTGTATTTAGGTTTCATCAATTGTTTATCATAAAGTTGGCATAACTCTTCTTTGTTTTTTTGTGATGCTTTGGGGCTGTTTACTCGAAGCTAATGTTGTTTAAATACAATTTAACAGAGATGATTCCATATTATTTACTTCAATCACTAAAATGTAAGGTTTTAGGATTGCAAGAATGCAATTCAATCAAATGATCGAAATGCGTGCGCATGAGTTCGCACCCAGCACTCAAATAATGCACTCAATAATCAGGCCTTCCAACAACTACACTGCAGCCACTTAAATCAAACTAGACACTTTTATTTTATATGGTTGCACCGAATGTTTAGTTAAGAAGTGTTTCATTATAAACACCCGAAAGAGTCCAGAAAATGTCTCTGATTAGGCTTTTAATTTTTTAGAGTTATAATTCCTCTTGTCACCCGAATAGGTTCTGTTAGAGGGACCTTTAACAACCTGCACATGATTTGGTCGAATGTTTGGTTGTAAGAAGTAGCAGTCCATGCACACGTTTTACACTCACAATATAGACGTTTTCACAGTAGACTCAAATTTTTGTAAACGGAGGTCCTATACTTGTTTGGCTCAGAAAGAAAGCGGAACATGTGGGGAAATATGTCGCTATTTTACAACTCACCTTCATCTGAAATTTTGGGGTCTATTAGCGATCCATACTTAACAAAAAATGTGCTATGAAAGATTTCCTCCCAGTGGTATACATTTATGCAGTTTATGAATTTTACGATTGTTTAGAAAAAAATCACTTTTTTCACTGGCCGAATTTAAGTTTCGCAACATTGAAATTTTGGCATATAATTGTGGACATATTTTGCCAAAATATCAATGTACAAAACAATATATAATATTTCAAAACAACGTTAATATTGCTTTTTTTGTAAAAATACTACGTCACAGAATAATGGAAATATGAAAGTTGGAAATTCTAGCCTACCAAACGACAAGTCGACAGGTATTTCATTTAGCACCCCACATACGCCCAAACTTCTGCAATATTTTTGTTAATGAGCTCAGTATTCGTGGGAAAAAATTAAAAGGTAAAACCAATAAAAAAATAAATGCTACCAAATTTCAATCAGCCAAAAAATAACGCACAAACTCGAAAATGTATTGAAATCACAGAAAAAAATCACCGTTACACCTTGTTAAACCCAACAATAACGTTTCACATATTCCTATACTTCTTTTTCTTTGTCAGTAAATTTATATCTTTTGTTTAACGAATGCTTTCTTATCTATTCACGTCATCTATTCACAAATGCAATCATCCCCCCATCGATATGTTTTTATCTGCTATTGGAAATAGTAACCCAAACTATTATTTTAAAACAAGTGAAAACAAATGAAATTTTAAGAAATGAAAATTTAGTATGTGAGTTAGAACGATCAAAATGCTTTCTCAAGACGCACAAATAAGTCATTCAGTATCAAACGCTCTAAAACCAAGGTCAACTCAGATGAATGTCTTCAAATGCGTGTTTTTAATATTGTTTTGTTACAAAACAAAACCATACGACCTCTACCAGTCATAACAAATGTGCCGATACGCAAGACTATTCACATTTGTATTTGATAACAAATAGCAGGTGCCTGTAAAATGTCAAAGAAAAATTGCATCATCAAAGTTTAAGTTCATTTACAAAATACGACGACACAAAAAATTTGTGACACACTCTACGTAAAAGTCAATAATATTTTTTCAGTCACAAAACCGCCTTTTTGAAAGTTGTGTCCATGGGTCACTGATGGATTGGCCGACTAGACGCGGTGCATTCTGTAACGTGTGCGTAGTAAAACAAAATAGACTTTTTCATCGCACAATAAGAAGCATTATTAAAGTTACATTCTCCATTCCATTCAATCACAAACTTGGAGTCAATCTGTTATTCTTGGCCGAATTACACACATCAAATGTTCCCTCCCACTTGGTATTAATTCATCTCATTGGCTCTGCTGTTTGCCATACCTCCAAAGTGATGGAAACAAGTCACTTCACTTCGAGTCTTTCTCAACTCAAGTCAAGTCGAACAACAAAATATAAATTCAGAGTCTCAAGTCATGTCGAGTCAATGTACTTTCAAGTCGCAAGTCAGGTCATACATTTATGAGTCGCAAATCGATTTATGAATCTATTCAACAGTGATGACAGATTACTTTGTCACTTCTGACTTTGTAAGTACCCACTTACAATCACCGCCGATCATTATTGGGTAGCAACAGCAGGGTACGTTGCATGTTTTACATCCTTCTGGAAACCGCGTTTTCTACTCTGATGAGTCACCTACGGCAGAAAACGTGATTTTTCAAAAGGTGATCGCAGACTCGGGCTAAACTTTTATCAAGTCCCCAGTCGAGTCGCGTCTGCTTTCTGTCAAGTCGAATACGAGTCGAGTTACTTAACCGTGACAACTTGAGTCAAGTAAAATCATTGAAAAGGGAGATTCGAGTCGAGTCATTTACTCGAATCTCCCCAACACTGATTGTGGGAAATTCGGTAAGGTTTATCACATTTTTTCATTGTTCAATTGGCTTTGAGCTTGCAAATACATTTTTCAGCTAAGCAAACGTCACTCGGTAGTCACCAACTAGTTTTAAATGTTTTTTGTTTTGTTTTCAAAGCATTGCGGTAGTGGAGGTAAAAAGGAATATGGGTAAAGACGCGCCGGCGCGTTCTTTCTATCAGTGACCTATACTTAACTATGTGGGATCATAAATTTCCTAACTGTGGAGATCCGTTAAAAAGTGTAGTGAAAAAATTGTTCAAATTTGTCTTTTATATGTTTGAAAGAAAGCACTGAAGCACTTTAGAATACCAAAATAGACCAAAATTTGTCATTTGTGGCATCCTCATTAAAATTTCCTCAATTCAATAAGTAGGCGTTACTTAACCCCAAAAAACATTGTAATAATAACTCTTAAACTAGTTTTCCGAAATCTTAAAACAAAAAAATTTGAAAGACCTTTACATGACGTCATTTTGCATATTTTGTTGTTGATAAGATGGGAATATGACAGCTCACGAACTCTTTTCCTTCATTTACCTTGATTGATTTGCGTGCGTAGCCTTAATCCCGTAAATGGCTGCTTTCTGGATCCATTATTTCTCGGCTTATTTGCCACCATCGGTCTTAATCAATGTTGGTGCGATGACTAGAAACAAGACACGGATTTTGGTTGATATTGTTTTGAACACATTAGAAACATGTCGGCCACGTGTTGCGCTCTGTTTTCCATTTTGTTTTTAATAAAATGCATTCTCGTCTTTTACAAGTCCGATAAGTATTTATGTAAAAATTAGCATATGCATTTATTATACTACTTAGTAAATCAATCCATAATACACTAAAAGCGAAAAGATTACCTAAATATTTTACTGGGAATATTTCTATGAAAAATTTCTTCGAACACTTTCTCCATGCAAAACGGACAGCTACACTGTGGGTCGCCATCTGGTATAGCGTGATGCTCCACGATTTAAACCGAAATAAAAACCTGTATAAATTTTTCAAGAGACTCAGCCTAAATGATATTTTAACAAGCAAACACTGGACTTTGGATGCCGACCTCTCCGAGTCAGAAATATTCAAATATCATGACATATGGTTAGCAGTCTATTCTAGTGTATGCTGTTGTTAGCTGAGTACCAAGAATGCTTTGTGCACCCAGTACGAGTGTCATGTTTCCGAAGAATTGTAAACCTGGCTTTGCCGATATCTAGTTAAATTTTACCTCATTTGTCTCTTTACCGTTTTCCCCTCTTGCACATGCAAGATAGATTAGAATAGACTATGTATATTATAAATCTAATATAATATAAATTATGAAATACAGTTACAAAAATACGGTGTATCAAATGTGATGGAAATTAAGGCACATTCATATGATTTTAATTTATGGTCCGGAAATACTGGTGACGTTTTTATAATATTTCAATATTTAAAAGTTTAAGCTGGACGTCGGATGTCAGATTATATATAAATCATTGTTTTGACTGAACCGAAATAAAAATAGTACCAGTTTAAACTTTTTTGCAACGTAGCAAAACCAAATGATTTATGGGTTATTTGTAGTGACCATTGCCCAGTTCAAGCATTAAAAACTCAACTAATAAAGGACATAAATATACGTCGTCGTCGAGATTCAATCCGTCATTGTTCTAAGCATGTATTCCCTTTATCTTTGTTGTAACTTGGGGCAGTTAGTTATCTTTTGCTTACCAACTATATGTATCAATTTGTTATCTATAATCTGTAAAAACACTTTTTGGTTGTACGATATATGAATGTAAGCTACTGCAAATGACATTTTTAATACATATATTTCGATCACGGTATGTGCTGAACAATGACCATTTGATAATCCAATTACATTTATCTCAGTCAGAAAAGTAGACCAATCACCTTTTGTTGTTAAGTGTGAGTCACTGATAAATCGCGCCGGGTCGGAACCTTCCTCTAATTCCAAGTATTAGGGGGTCCAACCCCCCAAAATCAGCAAAACGTAAGATAAATTGCAGAAAATCGCAAATTTTTCGAGCGCTTTCGGCGCCAATTTCCTTTTCCCTGCGTTTTGTGAACAAATTATATCATCAGAATATGTTTTTCAACTAAAATTTCGATTTTTGTGCTTTGTTCGTCTGCGAGTCGAAACCCCCACATGTCGGAGATTTTCCATCGACGCTGGAAGTAAATCTTCCAACTTACTTTAGAAAAATAATTCAGCGTCAAAAATCGCAATTGTAATTCTTATATAACCAATCAGAAATTATATTTTGTCAAGTATGTGTCACATATGAACCATCCATTCATCGATCTATCAATCAGTGGTCAGGTCTCAATAAAGCTTGCTTGGTCGATATATTTTAACAGGTTATATAAAAGTCTATTTGTTTCCTCATAATGAGCAGCCTATCCAACGATTTAATGATAAAATTGACAAAATTGACAAAATTGGCAAAATTGGCAGTTACAATTTGTAAAATAGATGAATGTATTTAGTTTCTTAAACCTGATAATTAAATGTATCAACTCAATGTATTTCAAGAGTAATTATCCAACACACTTACTCAGAGACGTTAAATTGCGGCAGCTAATGAAACCACACACGTGCCAGACTGACATTTGAACGTGTTTTGTCATGTTTCTGCAATTTAGTTGACGACACGGAATGCGTTTAATTATAGGACATTCTGTACTTCGGGAAGTGCATATTTTCTGTTCGTATGACATTTTGGTCCTTAATTAAGTGGGCAATTAATTAATTATTCTTTAAATAGTTTATAAAATTATACGATTATAAACTAATACAATTTTCAGATTACTTTTTGATTTCTTGTTGTTGGGGTTTGAAAATAGTCGCCATAACCTGACAAATGTTCTTTCGATACATTGCTAACTTGAAAAAGAATGTAGGAAAATAACATTTTCGAATTTAAATATCGTCATCATGTGGGATGAGGGGAACCCAGTCAGAAATATTTTACCGAAGCATCTATTGTTATGTATGAATCACTGATGGATCCGCCGCAAAGGCGCGGCCCGTCTGTGGCTTATGCTTGAGAGAATTAAATGTCTCATTGGCAAGTAATTTGGAGATAAAATATTCATAAAGTAAAAAATAGACAAAATGCATGCTTGATGCCTGATGGGACGTTTAAATTTTCGTTTAGTTATATGTTTTGTCCAAAGAAAGGATAAAAAGGATGCGAGCAAACACGTTTTTAGAACTCTTTAATAATCCTGGGGTTTGTGGGAAATCAGATGCGATATGACTCCAAGCTCTCAACGAAACACAACACGTCTTTTTGTTTTAAATCGGAGATATAGGCACATGTAAAGTTCCTGAGATTTGATTGTAACTTGAATCTTGAGCGACAGACAATTTCACTCTGAATTTCTTTGTGTTTTGAAAGTGAGTCATTATCTGGCCGCATTGTCGAACCATAGCATGTCTAAAGCAAACCTATCAATATACATATTAGGCAAAATGTTCAATGCTATCACAAATATATCAAACCGAAATGGATAATCCGGATTGAATTAATAAATCTGGTTACAACCGCAGTCAAATCCGGAAACAAAAAATGCTCATCTCGTTTTTTAACATTTCACTTAAATTTTTTCGTTTAAAAGCATTGCAATTTTAACCTACCCCTTAGTGTGTGGCCTTATGTAGTACACAAAATTTGCGGATAGCATAAAATCCTCTAAGTGCGTTAGTGGTTAATTTCGCATTTTAATGTGTATTTTCATATAAAATATATTAACCGTACCCCCGTGCTAGGAGAGACTGTGGGTCGAGTATATGACGTCACGCACCGGTAGCATTTACTTTTATGTGTACCAATTGATATATGTTTCGTAAACTATAGTGACATTTCATAAATATTGCGCCAAACTGCGATGGAATTTTTAGCTTTCACAACTGTGTGTAGATAGGCGTCGTCCAGCCAAGATCTATACGTTGAGTTACGTTATAGTACATATAAGGTATATAGTATCAATATATCTCACTTCATCCATCGAAAAAGGGCAATAATATGAGTTTTGGAAAGCATGGCCTATCGATGGACCGCGACGTCTCCGTCAGCAACTCATGCTTGGCAAAATAAATTTTCAATCAATGCGTATAACGTAATTGTTCATACTATAAACTCTATTATTAAACTATGCCAAACACAGAGACTATATAGCCTAATAGTTCTATCTACAGACCATTTATGATAAAATACTTGTTTTATGGAAGCTCATCAAAAGATCTGACCGCAATGCGTCCATAAGTGACTTGTGTACCCACGCCACATTTTGAAAGCTTTATGGTGTTATTAATAACATTTCATTTTGCCCACAAATCATGAAAGTAGTTTCCAATACACGCAAGGGTAAACATGGGTTATCCTGGGTGGCTTTACCCAGGCGAAATTTGATACAATAATGATGAACGGCTCCACACTGGCAACATGTCCAATACCAAAGGACAAAAACGTTTCGTTAGAAAATTTCACATTGTGTGTAAAAAGTGGCCATCGATACACCGTAGGTCTAAATCAATTTTTTTTGTTTGTTTTATCTTAAGTCAGAAAATTGAAATTTGCTCTGACCATGTTTAATATTTTAGTAATTTAAAGAAATGTCTGTAAGAGTTTCGGAATTCTTAGTGTACTTATATACAAAAAAAGAACATTTTAAAAAGTTTTTAAGTAGTCTTGTTTTTGAAAGTGGAAACAATATCACAGAAATGCCATGTAACCACCACATAGCAGAAATAAAAGTTGTTACAGTAATTTCATCGACATTCTGGGCATTTTCCAGGAAAGGTGACATCGTGACCCCAATAAAGTTGACAAAATAAATTTTGACAAGTGGGCTATGAGTCACTTTGCATTGCTATCCATCTGTTGATCATGTAAAGTGACGAAATTCTTTTCGGGTGTCCTAAATATTCAAGTCATTTAATTGGATAGACAAAAAAGTTTCAAAACCATCAACACTGCTATTTCAAAGCAGTATTGATGGTTTTGAAACATTTTTATACCGTTTTGTTGCTACATTTGTATCTTCTAGCAAATCAAATATCATGCAATTTTGTCCATTTTTAATAGCCACTCCTTGGAGTGAATCACCCTGATGTAGGGCCTGTACGAACGGTCACTCGTTCGGCTTAGGTTACCCAAGTAATTACACCCTCTCGAGTTGAATGGTAGGCATGGTTTACCGAGCAGCACTTACCCGGAATCGAGCCCGAGGTCTTCAACCTGCCAGAAATGATAACCACTAGACCATCGCGGTATATTTTCCTCAGATTAAACCGATTTTCTTTGGGTGTGTTAGTAGCGGAGTGGCCATGATTCAGCCAGTCTGCTCATTTTAGACAAAGTAAAATTTTTGGACAAAACTTCTAAACTTTCCAATGGTCGAAGTTAATCTGTTTATACTGTTGTTATTTCTAGTATACAACGAATGGTGTTACCAGCTTACAGCAGAGATCGAACGAACGAAATCATGAGATTGAATATTCCAAAACCTCGTTTACATATCAACACGAACACAATATGTGGCAACACTGAAGGGTTAACACGGAGTCAATATCAATTATGCATACAAGATCCCAACGCAATTGCTTCTGCTATTCAGGTACAACATATCTTCTCAAATCTATTGGACTTATATGAAGTCTACGTCATTTTTATTTACGAGGATTACATTACATTTGTTAACGGTGCACATATCGCCAATTATCCTGACACTGTGTTTAGTTATCTGTCGTATTCCAGCTATTAGCAAAATGCCTTGCTGGAGAGCATGTTTGATTGGAATAATTTCATTGAATCGGATCGAATCGCTGATTCCATAAAAATAATAAATATCCCATTTTTACTATTACTGTTATTGTCTCCATATATAATAATTATGAAATTTACCGTTACGAATTACCAATACTAGCATAAACAAACTTGAAACCGATGTATTTTCAATTACACTCCAGTCTAAGGGCGAAAATGTTCAGTTTACTGAAAAAATTAAATCGATTTTGGTCGGTTCGACCAAATATAGAATTGAACTTCTGAACAAGACCATTGCTCTTTTTGAGTGACTGAGCTACCGAATCGGTCTACGATTTCAATTCGGAATAAAAGTCCAATATTCAAGATACCACATCTAATCGATATTTCTGTAGGCGTGTAGAACAAATTATAAGTCCAGTCCGCATGGTGACGTCATATATTTATATTTTGTTAATCGACACATGTACGTCTGCTCTAAACTTAGCCACATGTTTATTAGAAAAATATGAATTTGGGATGTATGGACGGTGAATGGACGGTGCTTAAAGTAGGCACTCCACTAAAATAACATACTTGTTTGAAATAGCGTTTTTAAAAAATATTTTCCGCGGATTTAAATATATTTTCTTACTCAGGTTTGTTATATAATCCAAAAACAAACAAATTTCACAAACTCCGAAACAAATACTCCTTGGTCTACTTGATCTGCAAACAAATCTAAGTTTTGGCAGATTATCCATATCCGCATAAAGTTTTGAAAATGCTTTAAACCTTTTAAAATCACTATGATGTCTAAGGACGAAATTGTGTCAAATATTTTACTTAACGAAAATTTTGTCAAGCATACATCACAGATGAACCGCGCCTCATCAGTGTAAAATATGGAGGAGTATTTTACCCCCCTTCAATCTTGTGAAAGAAAGAAACGTTTGGAAATTTATAATCGTAAAAGAGCACAATTTTTGCGCCGCCAATGCACAGGACTAAATACAACGGTAGAAGATGAATAAAATCAGTATACCCAGGCTGAACGTAAAAACATCTAACACTTCCCATGTTTCATTTTGTTACTTCCCATGTCACGCGGGGAATACGTTAGGGCAATGATACGTCCGCACCCACATTGCATATAAATGTTTATAATATACCATGGTTGTTTTTAAGTGTATAAATTTCAAATGGAAAAACCCAGTCTTATTCTATGCTGACTTAAATAAAAACAGGTTGAAGTGTTATTCATTGATTTCAAAGACATTTATGTTAAATTGAAATTGTGCATTACTATTTTAAATATTGAAAATTGACCTTACTGTTCTTATAATATTTGCACATGTTTGGAGTGGGTGGTTGTTATATTTTGATTTGATGCCGTGTGTTTAAGTAGACAAATCTCAATATTAAAGAGAGATAATCACATAATGCTGACACTGTTCGAACACAATTATGTAAACAACTTATCGAAAATATGACATTCTCGATTGAAAATAAAGTTTTCATTCGAGAGAAAGTGTTGATATTGTACGGGCTTTACAATTGCCCAAACTTGTTTCCTGTGTGTTAAAATATATTTAAAATAATCAAAATGCGATGAGATTATATCGTTGTCCATTACATTAATTTGTTTGAACATCTACATTTTTTCAAAAATTGAAAACCTGTTCCAATTCAATATTTTAAACGATATTATGTTTGTTTGTCGCGACATGTCTTATGTCTTCGGCCCAATTTTGTGTTAATTTTTTGTTACTTCCCAATCAGACATGTTTTATTTAGCTTGGCATTATTCAACCGTTTTCATTTGACGTAAAAATAACGCTTTACACGCAAATTTATCCCTAAAATGCTTTTCGAACCATTGGCAAACGATGTCATTTATTTATTGAGTTTGTTTCTTCCGTTTTACTAGGACTACACTTGATCAATGCTTTAAAGCAATTCGGTAAAATTAGAACAATATCTTTCAACACGCCAGGCTTGGTGTGAAGCGTTAGGCACGGTCGTTTATCTGTAAGCTCGTGCTTAGTAAAACAAAATTTCCGATTTAGTTTTGTTGTAAAAATCCAGCTGTGGTTCAATAATCTGCGGTTTTAGTGGTTAATGTTACATCCATATTAGTTTCATGACAATCTTCTTCAGGATATTCCTGTATAAGCTTCCTAGTCGAAAAAGTTAAATTTGGGTCACCACTAGCGAAAATAAGATATTTCCTATTGATTTAGTAGGTTTTTGCCCCGATGACCGATTCACGACTGACTCGACTCAGTTTTGCCTCGAAGCGAATCGAGTCACCGAGTTAAATGCTAATGAGTGACCGTTATAAGTTCATCTGTTGTGCCATTTCTAACCTTGCGTAAAGGGATTTTAAATTAAACAAAAACATGGATTTTTTAAATTGCGTTTTATATATATATATCGTATATAAATCAGATACATTGGTGGGGAAGAAACACTAAATGCCTCTGGGGTAAAAGGTTTCAAATTGTGGCTCAAATTAGTATAATCCCATTAAATATATATACAGATACGCTCACTGAACAAAACCAACTTTTTTGCCAATGCAGCCGATAAATTGAAAGTTATTCACGAAGAGCGGTTTGAGACATTCTGACGCCATACATAGTATTCTCAAGCACCGGGTGGTTACAGATCGATCGCCCCACGGCGGAACTATCAATCAGTGTCTCGTACCTAACAAAAGACATTGAGACGATGGGTAACAGTGGTTATTATCTTGGCATCGTTGTTCAAGATCTCTGTTCAGTTCCAAGTATAGCTAGTCGAAAATGTTTCCAACAGACATGATTTGTTAAGCAGGTGTCGCTGATGAATTGTGCCGTTAAGGGGGTCGGGCACAAGTTATTTTGTCCGCTATCAGTAATAACGTGTGATGGTTGGTGAAATCCTAAAAACAATAGAAACATTGTTTTGCCTCAAGTTCAATTTCAAAACTCAAAACATAAAATATACCATATTTTCTGTCTGTTGAAGCAATTTATAAAATTTTGAAAAACAAAACTAGTGCCGGAAAAATTCTTTGAATTTTTCTTAGGCACAGAAATAGATACAGATAAAACATAAATTCCTCAACTTTATTGAACACCTTTCAAATAGCAGGTACATTAAATGTGAAAAATTATTACTTTTGAATATTTTGAGTGTGGGAAATTTAAACCCCAAATAAAAATGAAGTCGAATTCGCATTCGAGCTTGCAAAAAATAAACTTGTCACGAAAAGACATAAAAATGCCATTTATTGAATTCCTCCGCGTCAAATAGTAATATTTTATGAACACCATCCGTGTTTATGTATCATCACACATGAGGCAGAAAAAAACCACGCCTGTCAGGCGTGGTTTATCTTTGTGCCATGCGTGATAATACGTATTTATTTGGTGTGAAAATAAAACTGATATCTTACTTCTAAATTAATCCTTGACAATGTTTTGCAAACATTGCCAAACGATGTCATTTACTTATAAAGTTTTTCTTTCGTTCTACTCGGATCATGCTTGTCGAAGCATAATTTTCAGATAATCTCATACAATCAGAACAATATTTTTCATCCCCTAATGACTGGCCAGAGATAAAGTTTAGATAATTGGAGCGTGCAGCCACATTGTTTGTTACAAGTTCCGGAACAGGAAAATCGGTTTAGCGCTGTTAAATTATCATCATTTCGTGTAAAATCATGCAGAAATCGAAGATAAATTTAAGAAACCCTTATTCTGTAAAAACGGATTATTATTTTGTGTAAAAAATTGTACACCTGTTCCTAATGGAGGACTTTACGTTTGAATTTTAGTAAAATTGTAATAATGTCATGTTTCAAATATTACATTTTTATTTATTTTGGAAATTTGAATGTTTTACTTAAAATGGCTTATATTTTCAAAAATATAATAAAAAATGTCATCAATCAGGATTTGGATTTGCAATGAAGCAAACACAAACATTCCCATCCTTATTTTTTGAAAATCGTTCGAAATTTTTTTGTATCGTAGACAGCTACAATAGTGGTTAATGCTATAGAAATATTTGTACAAATTTGTAATACAAACTGCGTACCTAGATTAAGTATGATCCGAGTTAGGTTGTTGTTGATAGGAAAGTAGCTGTGTCAAGATTCGAAGGGATTTTGGATACTTATACCGCTGTTTAGTATGGTTTGGAAGATATTCGTATGATTGAAACTTCCGATGAAGTTTTAAGAACATATTCGTCAAGATTTGAATCGAATTATTTCGATTCGATAAACTATTTGAGAATAAATGTCCAATAATATAGAAATTCTGGGCGCAAAACTAAAGACAAGACCAAACAAGATATAAAGAAAATACGTAACAATGATGCAAAAAATGGACACAATCCATAACTTAGGCTCAGAGATAGCATTTCGTGTAGTTTGTTTTACCAATCATGTGCGCGTTATTCCACTTCTTTAGGTGTTAGTTACATCGATGTTGCTGAAAGTGAATTTCAGTAAATGAAAAAATGTGAAGGCAAAAAAAAACTTTGGCTTCTTTCGAAGTGCACTTTTTGGAGTGTGTAACATCTTACTTAGACTTGAACAAAGATTTAGAAAATCATTCCTGTTTCCAAAATACCAAAGTGACTTCAACATTAATTTTTGGAATGTGTACGAAATGTTGCACTAATTATACGGTGTATATTACATCACAACAACCTACCATTTTGTTAAGTATGAGCCACAGATGGACCGCGCTTCGTCAGCGCGGTCCATCAGTGACTCATACTTAACATAAGAAGTTTGAAAAAAATTCCGGCTAGGTAGGTAATACTCCCACACAAATTGTTGTCAACTCAAGGTATTTCTATTTCAGCACGTACTCAAATATATAACGTTAAGAAGTGTTATAGTCATTGTTTACATATTTTCGGTAATCCACAACCGCAACAGGTTTAATAACAGGGAGGATTACACCTCGTAACACGTAACTACACATTTTGATACCGTTATCAACTTGTTGTTATCCAGACAGTCTATTATTCTGTCGAGTAAGGGCCATAGATGGGTCGGGAATAGCACTGAAAATCGAGTTACTTGTCATCTTAATATGACATATTTTGCAATATTGGAATTGGTATAACCTATTTACTGAGTTTCGAAAAAAACGACGGAAATGGAATATAATTCCCAATTACCACCGCCCATGACAGATAACAATGTACTTTCTGCTTTCCACGATTATGTTCCCATTCTGTTTGGATTGTTCTGACCGTTTAGGTGACGCTTTTCGGCCTTGATTTGAGTGAATTTAAAAAGTTGCCGGGCTTATTAAGTAATGTGACGGCCTAATGTTGGTCCGAAGAGTCCATAACACATTAGCGTTTAGTAACATTGCAAATCATAAAAAAAAATCGTGGGTTCCCATTGCGACAGGTTACAACGATTCCAACAGAAATATTTTGATTTATTTTT
The DNA here is from genome assembly GCA_963675895.2 of Styela plicata. NCBI lineage: Eukaryota > Metazoa > Chordata > Ascidiacea > Stolidobranchia > Styelidae > Styela > Styela plicata. Next base: position 5,267,419 of record OZ023150.1, read on the forward strand.
TGCATATATAAATTTATGAATGGATCACCCTGAAAGAGTTTAGTGACTACAAATCTATAAAAACTGCGTTACGTATATTATTTTCCAGTAATGTAATACAACTGAAAAGGTAAAAGTTTCTGTTTAGGACATCTACGATTCTCGACGTTAATCGCCATGCAAATTTACTCTGCGATTTCCGATTCTTCCGATCTTCATATAAAACGTTGAGTTGACTTCCATCTTCATTGCGTTCATGTCCGTCGAAGATTGTATTCCTTTACATTTCCAACTCTTTTTTATCAGGGAATGCAGATTGCAATACATGAATGCAAACGACAATTCAAACATGAACGGTGGAATTGTACAGCGCTGGAAACGAAGAACAAAATTCCATATACAAGTGCATTTTTTAAAACAGGTATTGTCAGATTTTTTTGCTCGACAAAAATCTTCAAGTTAACAATAATACTACATTTTTCTTTCTATATTCTCATTTTTTCGTATTGATAACGCTTATACATGGTTGGATAAAAGACAACAAGATGAATTTTATGTCGATTGAAATATGTTAACAAACGATTCAAATCTATAATTTGGCTTTTCGGGTTTTTCCACAAAATTTGTAAAAAATAAAAAAGAAGGTAAAGTAAGGGTAAATTCTTGCTACGATATTGTGCCAGATAGACGAAATAAAATGATATGTGAGCAAATACATCTTCAGCAGAAAACATTCCTGCGGAGCGATCTGATCTTGCAGAGTGAGATGTACCGAGTGGTTTTCTCACAGAAAGAGAGTGACACACTTTTACCTTTATTACCAGATCGGTTTGTTTATTGCAATATCTTTGGTGTATGTTTCAAGAAACAAAATATTTTAATATGTTTCAGTTTCTACAATATTGCAATAAAACAAATAACAAAGCATTTTTGAAGTGAAAAGATTAAAACATTACTCAATTTTATTTTGGGTGTTATTTTGACCTTTCCAATCAAATCTAATTATAGAACTAATCCACTCAGACCAAAAAAGTTTATTACTTTTAATTTTGTCAAGTATGGGACACTGATGGATCGCACCCTTTGTGTGCGATCCATCTGTGACCCATTCTTGGCAAATGCGTTTACCGATGAGATTACGATCAACTCAATAGTTTTTGGTCTAGCATGGGCGTCTGATGGATCGCACCTATTGGGTGCGACATATCTATGGCTCATTCCTTGCAGAATGCGTTTACCGTGGGTTTGAGATCACGAGATCAGCTTCTACTTTCAAATTCAGTTTTTAATATAAGTTTATGCAATATTAATATTTGTAATATTACACCTTATACGTTATGTTATTCATCCACCACTAAATGTCTCAGGTTGCAAAACCTATTACAAAATTATCAGTGCTACCGCAAATTTCGACCAGGCTTTGACTGATGCGGTAGATGGACACGTGTAACAATATATGAAATTATAATAGACATCGTTAGTTCCGGTATCGGTTCATAAGTTAAAGAGTCAAGTGAGACAATCTGTTATGACATTTTAGACTCATAAAAATAGATAAAATACCGAGAAATTAATTTTCTGCTCTGTCATGCAGCTCTGAAATAGTGTATTTTGGAACATTCTTCAACTATTTTTCTTCTCGTGACACCGTTCAGTTGTTGATTCCCAACGTGCGCTTACTGGTATCATCCAGTTTATTTGCAATAAAAATATTATGAAATCAGTTCAACACGGATTTACACCATGGACTAATACGACGGAAATTGAATTTTGAGCTTGTCCCAATCATATATTTTTCATTTTGTCAAGCATGAGCCACAGATGGACAGTGTCTCATCGACGCGATGCACTGGATTCTCATATGTAAAAAAGTACTTGATGAGATGTTTTGACAAAATTTTTCGGATTGGAAGTCTGTAAACCTGTGTACACTGTTTAATCTGGAGTTAACAACTGTGCTAGGCCAAATCAGACATCTGGTATCTTTCTTAGCAATATAGCAATATTCCGACCTTTTCATAATGCCCACTGATATATAACCTAGTCTGTATGAAAACGTCACTGAATAATATACCCTCCGAATATCTCTGAATTATTTTTTATGCAACAAGTATTTGATTTGAATAAACTGCAAAGTCAGGACGACCCAATTGATATAAACTGTTTATATCAAATTTTCCACACGTGTGGTATTTTTTTGTATTGTGCGGTTAGGGTCAATATCAGACGTTTCAATTTACAGTACTTGGATAAAATTGGAGGGCAAAATTTTGATTTAACAAACCGAGTGTCTGGGACGCTCAGAGAGTAATATTATATGGTAGCTATTTGTTTAAGAGATAAATAAAACAGTTTCATTACAATAGGTTACCGTGAAGCTGCATTCTCTCATGCCATCTCGTCGGCTGGTGTTGCTCACGCAGTTGCACATGCCTGCAGTTTGGGGAAGATAGAAGCTTGTGAATGTGTACTAAGTCAGAGCATGTACAGTAAAGAATTGTCCGCAAGTTTGCATAAGGTGAAATAAAATATTTAACAACTGATGCATCGTATAATTTCACCAATATTGATTCTTAGTATAACTAATTGTGCATCAATATATAGTTGTGAACCCTCCGCAAAAGTCTTACAATCTGCAAGCTTTGCCCTGAAAGACGATAATTCAAGATGGCGGTATTTCACTCAAATTTGTCGGGCGATTTTGAGATCAGATTTAATCCGCCAAAAGCAGGAGCAATTTGAATGTAATGCGCTTTAGTTTTATTAACACTGACAAAGTACTCATTCGACTCGACCACTGTTGCAGTTAAATTAGTTTCAAGAAAGTTGTTTTTCGATATTCAAGGACTGGTTCTCGAATTTGGATTACTATGATATCATCAATAACCCAATCAGTAATTTTATGTTGTCAAGCATGCGTCACTGATGGACCGCGTCCCATCGACGCGATCCATCAGTTAGTCATACGTAACAGAGGATGTTTTGAAAAAAATTTCCGATTGGAAAAAAGAAGAAAATACTTTTAAGGTACATCCCGGTCAGCAATGTTTTGCCAATCATTAGCTACAGATTGATCACACCTTGGCGTCGAATTCCCTCGGTGACGCATAATTAGCAAAAAATGTCCGGTGAATTTTTTTAACCGGATTTGATGTCATTCGAGTTCACAACTTGAAATGTCATAATGCCAAATGATTATATAACGGGAGATTAGTTGACAATAAAATTTTTAGCATAAGTCACAGAGGGATTTCGTCACATCGATGCCGACCCACGGTGACTCACGCTTGAAGCGTATAAAAAAATTTTCATCAAAGGCATCTAGTTCCAAGCAAGTCCAGAAGCAGCGCCTAACAACCAAACAACTTCCACTTAATCAGGTCTGGGCAAAGTCGAATTCGAATCAGATTCGGATAATTTCTTCGAATCGCTATTTTAATATAAAAAAATTTCGTTAATTCGGATATCATTTGCCTCAATTATCAAAATGAAGAAATTTATAGCTAAGCATTTACAAATAGTCAGAAAGAGTCCAATGCACTTTCAATTCAAATTGTACTCCGAGAGCAGAAAAATTGGGCCCAAAATCGAAAATATTTAGCTTGCATTTCGCTGGAAAAAAAATTTTTTCACTCAATTTTGCAAGCTTTTGTTCGTGTGTCCGATTCATCACTGATTGGAACAATCGTGCTTGCTTACCTCCACACTTAATGACAAAGATCCATTTCGAAATGTAGTAGAAATACCTTCACTCTATTTGGAAAACATGTCTAAGAGATCTGAACCACTATAATAAAGTTTAGTGAGTAGTATTTGCCCATGGGCAATAGTGAAATCATCTACCAATTTTTGTTTCGTTTCAGTGGCCAACGACATGCAGAAAATACATATTTTAAAGCTTGTGCGCACCCCCAGAGATACAACCGCAAATACAGATATACTGAAAAACTCATTTTGTTGCCATTGTTTCACACAGAATGTCATAAAGAACGATGGAAATATATCTGGAATTGATCCTCGGATGAGAAAGTTTATCTGGGGAGGATGTGATCATAATATAAACTTTGGAATCATGTTTTCAAGAAAATTCTTAGATGAGCGAGAAGTCGCTAATGATTTTCACAGCAGATTAATGCTGCATAATAACAGAGTTGGAAGATTGGTAAGTATTCTACCCAGAATCGTGTACCACAGCCACATCATTTAAAACTAAAAAAGGAAAAACAATCTTGAGAAGTTGATCAAATTATGATATCAGAAATTGCAATTCAGCATTAATTAGCTAACTCAGCCAAACCATTGGTTGCACGCGAAAAAACTGCTTTTTTCATATTTTTCACCTAGACAAAAATTAAGGTAATATAACAATGTGGTCGGAATTTTTATTACAGTGTGACCCTGTCCTCGACCCACAGGGGAAACATAGAGCAGGTACCTTATATTGAAATTATATTTTTTGAAGCACATACTTGACAGAACATCTTTGGACAACATTTTTTAAGTGGGCAGGGCCACTTTCGGAAATGGAAATTACATCCCGAATAGCGTTTTGGAGTTCTTGAAATGAATAAGATACAAAATTGAATTCAGGTTGTTGCAAACAATATGAAGAGGCGATGTAAATGTCATGGAACATCAGGAACCTGCAGTCTTCAAACATGTTGGAAGCAAACGCCAAATATCGAATTCATTGGTGCAGCATTAAAAAATCTTTATTTCAAAGCTTCTAAGATCGAATTTAGTAACAAGTGAGATATATTGTACTTTCATAAAATTTAATTCGAATCCGTTCACTGAACACGATACAATTTTAGGTTATCATCTCTTTGGTGTTACTGCGTTTGTAACAGGGAAAATATTGTAATGAAGATGTCCAAACTATTTGCAGGGCCCTAGCCGTGAACCCAGCCTTGGCTAATAACACTGCTGGACACGGAATTTATAGTGATTGTGTATCTATTTTAGGTTTCAGCTATTCTTGAAGTGCCTTCCTGAGAGGCATATCCGACCATGAAAAAAACGTTGCCTTTCGATCAATATGATCGCGCCCTAATCGGCCGAGTCACCGAATCGGAGATCATGTCAAGTCGGCAAAAAGCGAATTCTCTATTCACTGCTCTCTGTTACCCTCCGACGGCTTTTATTTTAATTTCAAATATCTTAGCGATTAGAATGTATGGGAACATATCACAATAAGTGTATCAGTATCAAACTAATTCCATTCTACTTATTTTTGCAAAGGGCCGACGGCAGATATTTTGATTTGGAAATCCAACGTCATCTTCGTCATATGGATAACAATATACATTATCATGATCCTCACGACTTGACTTTGGATTATTCTCATAATTTGGGGGTTGGAATAGACAATCTTGTATATTTTAAAGACTCTCCTGATTATTGTGAAGACGATACAAACATCGGATATAAAGGAACAAGAGGGAGATATTGTAATAGAACTGCAAAACCAGATTCCCCGAGCTCCTGCTCGAATTTGTGTTGTCACCGAGGTCATCGGACATATAAACAGACACGGGTGGAACGTTGTTATTGTCGTTTTCACTGGTGTTGTTACGTCAACTGCGAAAATTGTACGATTACTGAAAGAGTGTCTGTTTGCAGATGAGTGCAATGAGGAGGGGTCGGAACATAGCTAACCGGAAGTACATGTGGCTTCTGATATTGACCGGAAGTGGCGGTTTTCGGAAAGGTGTTAACGTTGAAGAAAATCGAAGATAATCGTGTCAAGGTGAAAGAAAAAGCAAAATACTACCCGTTTTATGAGCATGAACAAAGCAAAGACTACATTCTTTTTGCAAAAATGCGAAAATATGGTTGCTTCAATCAAACAAGGGAAGTATCGCAGTGCTAACTGAGGTCTTACTGAGAAATATGTCGCAATTTTCTATTATTTCATTTTTATTTTATTTATTTCTATTTCATTTGATGTATTTTTACTGCAACAAAATGCATGTAGAATCCGCAAGAAACCTTCTTTTGGCATATAAATAATATTCTAATTTCATAATTTAATCGGCCTCCATTTTGTAACGGTAAAAAGTTCAAAGTTTTGTAAAAAGCCTATTATAGAATTTGAATTATCTAATTACGCCTAGAAATAACCAATATTAACAGACCTTCACGTTTATTCATTGTGAAGGTTCCGCAGTGCTTGGGATGGGCAATTCGATTAGGTGTTTTCCCGATTAGCCTAGCACTCGATTAATACAGATTCTTCGAATCAATCGTGAATCGGTCAAAGGAACAAAAACTTGTTAATTTCATTTTTAACGACAAAATGCAATCGATTTTGGTCTAATTTGTCCAAAATCGATTGTATTTAGTAGTTAAAATAAAAATTTCCGCTCTTGGACAGGAGAGTAATTAAAAATACATCGCTTTTAAGTCTGTTTATGCTAATATTTGTAATTTAACTGTAAAATTCCTAATTATCGTAATGGAGACAATAATAGTAATAGTAAAAATGAGATATTTGGTATTTTGATGGAATTATTGTTTCGAAAAATTGTCCAAATCCAATTCGAATTCCAAATGATTCGGTTTTGCCCAGCCCTATCCACAGTGTCACAAACCGTTTTTTGTAAAAAGGTTTTTCTTCCAGAGCCTCTAAACTTTAAAATGCCTTACCTTTCCATTGCTTCCCGGGATCGTGTTGATCTGGCTTCAAAACTCGCATAAATAGACATCTGGCGATTCCTGCATTTCATACAGTTCTCTTTGCACTTTATTGGTTTCAGGAGAGCTATTAAGTGATACATGCCTCTTGCAGCCTTGAGCGAATTTTGATTATCATAATAGATTGCTCATATGTGGCATAATCCATCTCTGTTTCAAGATTGTGAAAGTACATAAAAACTTCTGTAAAATGCGCTGATATGCCAAAGTATTTTCACCTATATTTCATTTTTGTTCAATTCTATTTTTTTCTTCTTCTTTATTACTTCAACTTCTATTTTCAGAAGATTTATACACACGCCATAAAAAGGTTTGAAATAAAATATTTTTTACATCGAAGCATGACTTTTAAATAAAAAAGGAAAAATACCTTAATCAAAAACTTTATTTTGTCATGCACGCGCCACAGATGGACCGCGTCTCATCGAGGCGATCCATCAGTGACCCATGCTTAACGAAAGATGCTTTCAAAAAATCTCCGATTGGGACATAGCCTACGCAATTAATAAGCAACTGAGAATTATGAGTAGGTTCAACATCGCCAGGGCAGATACTACAACCGCTATTTACTGCTACAACGCCCCAGTTCCGAATTAGCTGCTCCCGCTCGAGGTAAAGCAGCTGTTTTTTTATTAATCAGTGGCAGCTAATTAGCACCTTTCCAAACAATAAATTTTTGTCAGAACATCTTTTATCAGGGATGTGTGAGTCATTCCACGCCAAATCAACACAAAAAAATTCAAAAATGCCATCCATACTCAGAAAATTTGCTGATATTCATCAAGGAAATAATCGAACATTTTCTTGTAACGGAACTGAAAGAAATATAGTCTTGGTATAGTTTCCGAGAAACCGTTTTTTTCGAAACGGCCTGTTTAAATGTTAAAACTTTGCCAAAACATTGGTAATTTTCGAGTCATCAGTTTTGGAAATTTTTAAAACATCTTTGTACTGAAGCTTTTGGCGTCAAAATTATTCATAACATAAAAAGATACATTTTTAGTTGGTAAGTCATTTTTGTGCCCTCGTGTGTGGAAATTGATCAAGTGATCAACTTTTTTAGCTCTCATGGAAAAATAGCTGCAATTTGTTCTTGAACATCCAAATTATCAAATGAAAGATAATAACAAGATCTTCAAACTGAGCTAAAAAAAAACTTTGACAATTCACTTCCCATGATGAAAAAATTGTCCTCGAAGACACTTTGGGTGGGAATACGCGTATGTCCAAGTTTTAGACTATGCATAAACCCACTTGAGCTATTCCGGTGACTCTATAATAAACATGCAGCGTTCTGTTTTGAAGTCTTTCTCGCGTTTAAGTTCAGATTTAAATTACACAGAATATCATTTCATCCTGTAGGAATGGAATGCTGAGAATGCACATTAAACACAGGACGGATAACCAACCTTATGTATGCAGTGACCGATTCCAAGTCAGGGATCCCAATTTTTACCTAACCGATATTCAATTTTCAGTGCATGGATATAGTTGGTAGCCATGATCTTTCTTTCGGTTGCTGAAAGTTGCTGAAATCCGAATCTAGAAATCCCGGGCCTCACAATTCCCGATACTCGAACACTTTAGACTTTGCCCCGTTGAATTTGGGAGCAATCAATTTATCATTTATATCAATTTATATTGTGATCAAGGGCATAGCGGACCCACTGAGGTTTCAGTAACCCCCATCCCTGTGATTCCCCTTCCTCATATAAGGATTTTGTTAAGATTGAATAGCAGGAAAAACAAATAATAAGAATACTGACAAATGACATACGACCATCTGCTGAAAAGCAAAAAGGTCACATTCCAAAATATTCTATCGTAAAATATTAATAATAGAAAACAATATTCGAAAACGATTTTTATTCCCGTTTAATAAAGAATTAATAGCAATATGGAGAAACAGGAGAAGAAAATAAGAATAAAGAAACATCCTGCAATATGTTGACAAAAATATAGAAAGAAATGTCGACGGTAGAAATTCAAATCCTTTTAACTAGAGTATATCAAAATCGTTATCATTTCAAGAATATGCTGGGTAACCAGCCTGGGTTTAAGATGTGATTTATGATGTTTTACTTTGGATACCCGACACATTATAAAGAAAATCTTTCAAAAACATTGCTTTTGTGCTGAAATTATCTATTCTCAGTCAAAAATTTTCTTTTGCCCAGTATGAGCACAGATGGACCGCGCTCACCGGCGCGATCCATCGGGGACCCATGCTTAACACATTGATCCATACTTTCTGACTGAGTTGTAATTTCTACAACAAAAATAAATATAAACTGAGTGAAGATCTTGTTCTAGTACAGAGTTAAGAATAACGTTCCCAAATATGTTAGCATATTGAACTATAATACGCTACAATATTTTGTTTATTCGGAATCATATAAAATAAAAAAAATCAGAAATATTGTTGACAATTGTGAAGTTTTTCACAAATTATTTAGATAAAACTTTAAAAATGCACATTTTCATTCACTTTGAAGTGATATAGGCAAAAATATTCCTTGTTTGTTGTCCATCTCATTTCTTCTCACTCATTTTTTCGAGTACCTTAATTGCGAAGAAGCTGACTTTCTGTGAATCTACTACCGTGTGAACTTCGACTAAAATATTTCCATATAAACCAATTAAAGACGACACATGAACCGTGCCATCGTGATCGATCAACCAATAGTGCATTACATATGATTAGATAAGGTTTATATGACTTTAAATATAATTCAAATCAATTTCAATACATTTCAACAAAGATTCGTAAACATAGGCTAAAAAAAAGGCAATACATTAATAATATTGGGAGCTCTGAAAATTTCTTTCCAGAACTGCCGATCCGTATTAGTAAGTACGATAAACTTTTATCATCTTCTGTAATTTTCAGTCGACTCATATGTATGCACTTTATTTAATATTCTATTAAGAAGGAACGATTAATTCTATGTCTATGTGTTCTTTAAAAAATACTCTATTGTCGCCCATTCCAAAATGCCAACCAGGGAAGACCAAATCTAGTTAAAAAGGGGGGAGGGGGGGGGGGGTAGAAATCAGTATTTTAGTTTTAACAGTTTTTGTAAATCATATGACTGTGTTAAACAAATATCGCCATCATCACATTCCTGTTTGTAACAAGATATTTTTAAAACTTTTGATAGAAAAACCATAATATCTATAATAAAATCCCGTATAAATAACATAATATTGCAAGATTTTAAATCAAATAAAATTTGAAGAAAAATTTGACATGAGAATTTATTTATTCGATTGAAAATTCTAAAGATGAACCGAGTATATATACGCTGAAGAAAAATGGGCAAAATGAAATAAAAATATATATAGTGACCAGTATTCCAGAGTTTAGTGTCGAAGCCAGAAAGCTTCGTAAACATGATTTGTCAAATATGGGTCACTCGAGGCATGTTCCATCTGTGGCACGTGCTTGACAGAATAAAATGATTGAAATCTTGATTGATATTCTCTATGGGAACAAAAATAAATTTGATCAATTATTTTTCGCTTGACATGAGACACAGATGTATCGCCTCGCTGCGCAGACAGATACATTTAAAAATATTGAATTTTTTTTTGTACAACGCTTTTTCACTTACATTCGATTTGAAACAATTGATCGAAAACGTTGTGTGTGAGGAGCAGATTTTCAAACTTTTTTGTCATTGAATCTTTCCGCGATTTCTATGTAATGTTGACGTAAAATTATATTCAAATGCATATGAACAGAAAGTTAAATTTACTTCTCTGAAAAAAATATGGAATAATTTTACCACAAATCTTGACACACTTTAAAAATCGACTTCTTAGCAGAAACAAAAACACAAACAATTTCGCTAGGAATTAAATACGGATATTAGGATACGCCCACACTTGGCAAAATATTTCAATCATATGGTAATTAATGCAAGATAATAGAACGGAAAGAAATGTAAATACTATAATTATAAAACGTTGCAGGATTTCTTTCCTTTTTTACTTGACGTGGCCGGACATAAAACAGCTCTGATCGCTTCATCAAAAACTGCTTTCAAACCTTTTTGTGTAAGAGCAGAACATTCTAAATATTTAACTGCGCGAATTTCCTTTGCCATCGTTAGGGCTTGCTGGTATCTGAAATATAAAAAAGGACTTAAGAATTATTACTACAGATTCATTCAAGTCGTAGGTAGGGCTGAATTCGAATAGATTCGAAGCACAATTTATTCGCATCAATCGTGAATCGTTCATAGGAACATAACGTGTTGAAAGAGCTAGAATTTGGTAAAATTTGACCAAAATCGATTATATTTGGAAAATTGTTGTTCTTATACATGGAATATAAATTAAAAATATACAATATTAACTATATAATTCTTGATTTTCACAATGAAGACAAGTTGTAATACTAAAAATGAGAGATTTGCTATTTACACGGAATTAGTGATTTGTTGCGATTATAAAAAGTTATTCGAAAATTTGCCGCACATTTGCAGTAATTTGATGTTTCCGAATTTTCATGGCGCTTTATATTTGCGATTGATGCCCAGGGGCCAAAAAGGGCGATTTGTAGTTTATAGATTGTGGTTATATATTTATTAGTACTTCAATATTTTAAGTAAAATCATTGGCAAAGATCGAAAATTATACTGCATTTTGGCACTCTGAAGCCATAAAGCTCTACTTAATTCATGTGGTTCTGTTTGAGATTGCGAGACGGTGTTTATTGCCACCTCAAGTACCCAAGTATCAATGTCATTTTTACTATAGTCACTTCTTAGAGTGCATCATCCTGTCCAAGGCCCCGGCACAGCGGCCACAGTGGGTTACAATTTCTGGAAGATATGATCTTTTCCTGTTCGGCTTAGCCTACCCAAGTTATTATTGTTTAGACCATCTCCTCATTGCACTTGAATATTAATTATCTGACGTCGTTAGGTGGTTCTTTTTATATGCTGGTCTCATGGAAGTTGGCTTGGAAAGAAGTTAAAAAAATACTCACGTGATGGGAGCGGTTCTCTTTTCCTTGAGCTTGAGAATTGTCTCTTCATCGTCTCTCAAATCGAGTTTTGTTCCAACTAAGATGAGTGGAGTGTTTGGACAGTGGTGAGAAACTTCTGGATACCATTTGGCACGGATATTCTCAAACGAAGAAGGTGAAACGAGCGAAAAACATAAAACGAAGACGTCGGTTTGTGGATAAGAGAGAGGACGCAGCCTGTGACAGAAAATAAAACGAGAGTGTCAAATTTTAATGAGAGAGAATACACTCACTAAATTAGTAACTTTTGGCTAACCCACGACTCATCACTATCTAGAAGCTATCTGCTCAAGTTTCAATCATATTTTGCACAGCAGTATTTAACGAGTGAAAATTCAAACAGACCACACATTAAAAGCGTTTTCAAAAATGTTTACGAAGCGCTAAATTTTCAAGAAATAAACAATGCTCGGTTAACTCAGTTGGTGAAGGCGTTTGGAATGCGATTTACCGATTTTTTATTAAAATTCACTCTGCGCAAGGACGGAAGCGAGGCTGAAAGGAAATCACGTAAGCCACCAAAACGCAAAGACCTATTATAAGATGTGGTTCGAGCTCATCACTACTAACGTCCCGTGATGATATATGCGAGAAGATTGTTCGCACCTCGCCCTAACGTCCCGTGCGGGAGGATTATATGCGAAATGATTTCTCGCACCTCGTCGGCGCATTGTGATTCGCGTAACCGCTCGTGGCGGCTTACTCCATCAACCATGTACATGCACGGCGGGAAATGTGCAAACATCTGGGCAAAAGCATCATCCCCGACCCTGATCTGGTGTCTGCACGAGAGGTCATGGTTTGCCATAGGGTTACCCGTATTTTCAACTTTCCTTCACCGCAGGATAAAAATGAAACCATCCCCTTTGGACTTAACTCACATTCAAAGTATCAGAAGGCCATACCGCCTTTATTGGTCAACGAAAGGCAAATATGATTTACAATATCAAAGGACGTGACCCAAATAAAGTCGAATATAGACTAACCATAACTCCAATCAAAAGTCAAAGGTCGCCTGTATTCACCATTCAAGGTGACCTGAAACTGGCATCACACACTTTTTAAAATGTAGACTGTGTGATGTGCGCTTCGTGTATCTTTTATATATAAGAGTCCAAATTAGGCGCAACACTGTTAAAATGAGCAACATAATAGTTTTCAAATAAATATTAACATTGATTTGTTTTCTTTTAAATGCTAAAATCGACGAAGCATAGAAATCATGTGGATTGTATACAATATGGTCTCAATTCATTTGGTGATTATACTTGGCCATATATGTCTTATTTAGGCAATTAATGAGAAACGCTGTACTTCAAAATGTTAGTGAATTGTATTTGATTTTGCGATAGTGACCTGACTCACAGACGCTTCAGAATAGGAAGTAATTCGTCATGCATGATTGCGTCATTTTGCAATGCCGGTACAGCTGCGCAATAGATTAATATATTGAATAACGAATAATATATATTTTGGTTAATTACAAATCGAATAAAATATGATTTGCAGTGTGAATGTTCAAGACCTGTTTTAAACTTCCAAGTGAAACTAAATGGACGATAAATTTTTCATTGATTTTTTCCGTTTATTTTTCACTAAAATTGATGTTCTACAATTATATACCAGTACTATTTATCAAATTTATGTACGCATAAATTAATAGACCAGAAGGTCCCACTATTATAACACCCAACTGGTAGAAATTTGAATACTCAATAGTGGAATGAACCTTATTGGCCATGAGTAATTTATGGGTTAGAAGTCACATTTAAAAATAAGTCATGGCTATAAAACTAATGAAAATAAGTGGGATTCAGGTCTGTGGCGGCGATTTGGTAAATACATTCGAGTCAATTTGGAAATTTATAGCTGAAATTTTCGAATGGTAGTTTCCAGATAGGACTGGGAAATTTAATTCAGAGTTACGAATCGATCCGAAGCAAAAATCATCAAAGCCAATCGTGAATCGTTTATAGCAACAAAAACTTGCTAAATAAAGTAAAATTAACATTTCTCAACGACAAATGCAATCGATTTTGGTCACATTTGACCAAAATCGATTATATTTTGTCGTTAAAATAGGGAAATTGTTGCTCTTAGACATGGAGTGTGAACTGAAAAAACCTCAAGCATCAAATCTGTTATGATGTGGTCAGTAATTCGATTTATTGATTTTTACAATGGTGACAAGTTGTAATAGTAAAAATGAGATATTCGCTATCTATATGTAATTAATGATTCGATCAAAATCAAAAAAAGTGTCCGGATCAGATTCAAATTACAAATTAATCAGTTTTGTCCAGCCCCAACTCCAGAGCCTTGGAATTTCTTGTCTGACCTTGATCACGTGTGCAATTTTGGTATTTCTATAATTCCCAGTTAGATAACTTTCATCTAAACGTTTCATTAAGTTTAAGTCACTGATGGATCGCGCCGTCAAGGCGCTGTCAAACTCATGCTTGGCAAAATAGACTTTCCGGACTGGGCGTATTTTATGCTCAGAGCAATGAACAACATAGAGTGGTGATGAGACATGATATTCAAAATTCATGGTAGTACTAGAACGATAAACAGTCGATGACACGGCTCCACACCACGTCACGTCATAAGTCATGCGCGCGTCATAATAAACAAACCATTTATCAAAACATTGCAGGTTGTGCAATATCTTATATAATATGCTTTCATGATCAGCCCACTCAATCTTTTGGCGCACTATAACCTCCTATGATTGAATTAGAATGAGAATGTTTGAGTGAAATAAAGTGCCTTTCTGTTTGCCCTAGATTTTAAATAAATTACCCATGTTCTTATGTATTTCTGTATATTTTCATGTCGTGGAATATTAAAAACTAAGAAGAATGCACGACAATAATATCCCTCAAAACGAGTTAACCCAAAATAATCGGGGCATATCCACCTTCCAATGTTTGACCTGTAAGATATGGGGTTCACAATTGGCCCAGCATCAAAAAAAAATGACAGAATTGGTACACACTACTTTAAAGCGGTTCTGTAAAGAATATATTCTGCTCATAATGCACATGACTTTAAATTTGTGTAGGTCCTGGTCACAGTAGTGGCCGTGAATTGGTTACTTTTGAGCGCTGCCTTCGACCTTGTACTCCAGCGATTTTCAAACAATATTAAAAAAGTAGATGCACCTGTCGTAGTCTTCTTGTCCGGCTGTATCCCACAAACCTAAATTAACCGGTCTACCGTCCACCATCACATTTGCTGAATAGTTATCAAACACAGTAGGAATGTATTCACCAGGAAAGGCATTTGTTGTATAACTGATAAGTAAACATGTTTTACCGACGGCTCCGTCCCCGACGACGACACACTTTATAGCCTGTGCAAGAAAATGTATGTATATTGATACAAAAAAGTCTCAGAATGAATGATCTTTATGACATAATTAGATATTTACTTTTATGGATTTTTGTGGTATAGATGTCTCATAGAAGCGAAAACGAATTTCACGACCCAACACTCACTATATACAATCACGGCAAACCAATTTTTAATAAAACAAGCATTTCAATAACATCGAAGTGATATCAGGTAATGAAATTCGTAGCAAAGTTTGTGCAAGAAATGCTTGAGGAAAAATCTAATAGAAGAAGTTAAATATATCTTATATGAATTGGTGAATTTAGCTCTATATACTAAGCAACGTGTCCTGTAGACACGGGCTTTAGTATAGCCCTAACGTATTTTTCTGCGTGCCGTAATGGGCGACTAAAGGAAAGCATAGAAGTGGTAGTTGGTTTTACCATCGTCTAGGGCAGATACCACTCACTGCACTCTACCATGATGGTTCAGATTCATTTGGGATGTTTTTCGTTTGAAGTGCAGTTTCTGGTGCTACATCTTATAGTAGCTCTTTAGCTGCTCCCGGCTTTGCTTAGAGTGAATTTCAATAAGAAAAATATATCAAAATTTTGTTAATTTTGTTTTTTAGAATTTGTTAAATACTAAAATCGCTAAGCGATTTATTTTTGTTGACAGGAATAGTTTACTATTTCAGAATCTTTGTAAAAGCTTAGACTGCTCCATGATATCATATTGTCTTTGCGCAAATTCACTAGTGATCGGCTTTTAGAAGCACGTGATGCTCACCCCACTTCATCGAATTTTATTTTGTTGTATTTAAGTAAAAAATAAAGAGCAATATATTCATGAGATCTTACTTGCATCCTGGATCTGTTCTTCCTTTCTTTGTCTTAATATTCCAGTCGCAATTTTTCCTCGGATTATGAAAAAGTAAATATATTAAACTACATAAATTATAAAAGGAAATATTGTTTTGAATCAAAAATCTGTAACACCATTGTATCATGAGTTCATATTTTCGAATAAAAAAAATCAATTTGGAAGTGAAAGGCGCATCTTTGCATCTATATTATACAGTGCAACAAGAAATTGTGCGGTAAAGATTTACAGTAAAAAATTACCATTGTAACCATTCTTTGATTCATACAAAAAATATGTCCACATATAAATTGGAACGCGCTCCTCAAGCACAGTTACAATACTTTCAAACAAGAACATCAAACACTGCTGATACGGAAACTAGAATGAAACCAGTCATACTCCATTTTTTTCATATATCAGTCACTGCCCACACACATCTTATAAAATATAGATGAGATTTAAAAAGTGGTAGCAAAATTCTCTCTCAGTTTAAAATGGAAAAAGGAGTTCATGTGAAGGTAGAATTAAAGAGCTATGGACCAAACAGAAATTCTGTTTTGTCAAGCATGAGTCACAGATGGACCGCGCCTAAATGTCAAGAGAAACTCCGCCAAAATATTTCTGGAAACGCATAAACAGGACATTGGTTAATTAATTATCACTAGCACTATTTTTCAAATCAAGATACGATAAGCCATGTTGATGAACCCATACATTCTCAACTCAAAATGAAGAAAATAGTACTATAACGGTAATTCATCTGAGTAGGCCTGAGGCTATACCCTAATAAAGTGTCCCATTCGTGTACAACACGATGTGCAAGGATATAATATGGTCTATAATAATAAGTTATTGCCTATCTATTATTACTCGGTATACTAATCTTGATATGTTCGGTCAAACAGAAAATCACATTTTCACACAACATTGAGTATGTTTACAACCTTTTTGCAGTATCTTGTCCCTCGTAACCTACTCAAAGAAGTCACTATAATATATTACCTCGTTTGGGTATGATAAGATAGGAGTAACTCATTTAAGTTGATGACAATGGCCAAGGGTCCAGTATAAAATATAGTAACTAATTTGAGTAGGTCACGAAGGACGAAGTTTTTATGGCTCGCGGTTTCTTATCTGAGATATGGGACAATTGACTTCTCCTGAATACATTTTCCTTTTCTCGAAACTCGCATTCTCAGCTTATCGATAGAGGTCCCTTCCATGAAACTTAAACGCAACTGGGATCAGCAAATGAGGCTATCTGAGTCATCCCTCCACTTCCTTAAATATTCTTGGACACAACGAGATAGTAAATCAGATTGAGAATTCGATATTCCTTCTGTCAAAATTTCTAAATCACAAAATTTCTTTTATATCTAATGTAATTATGTTATATATCAATAGTAGTATAATCATGGAAAAAACGTCAATCTTACTATTCTTTCACAGCCCCTACGAAGTACACATTTCAGGTAAACACCATCAAGCATTGGCTGCTGATGAAACGCATATTTAAGTAGCAGCTTATCAATTAATCATACTTGATCAAGACTAAATTCGGTCCTGTTAAATACAGACATACAATTACTATCAAATACCCGTGAAACGACTGCGGTTTCAAAATATTTTGTGACGTTGATGTGCAGACAGTCCACACAAGGGAAATCATGAATTGATTGTTTTGCTTTATAACAATATACTGAGAAAGAATATCAAGTAAATTCAAAAGTTGAACAATAGTTGTTTTAAAAACATTTCTTTTTTGAAACTAATAAGAATTTAAACAAGACTTTATTTATTGGCGTTTATTTTCTTTTATAACTATTGAAATGTCATGTTTCAATATGTTTTTCAATTAACTTAAAAATTACAGTTGATTTTAACACATTTTTCTTGCAATATACAAACGTATGTCATCGCCCCTTCTGTTGCAGAATCAATGATCTCTACCCGTGGGACAATGTTATTAGCACGTTTCATATTGAATGTCAAGCAAAGAATGACTATGTATGGCCCACATAAATAGCAGTACAAAACTGTTAATGTACGAATCATGTTTAGCAAATTTTAAAGCTTTTTTATATTCAACATTTTCAGACCAGAATCAATCCAATCTGAAATTATGTTTTGTCCAGTATGTGCCACATATGGACCGTGCTTAGACGGCACAATCCATAAGTGACTCATGCTTAACAAAAGATGCTTGTACAACTTTTTCGCTTGTTGGGATTGTATGGAAAGTGTTTCCTTACCCAATCACATGTTTGATTCTGTCAAGCATAAATTTTAGATGAATCGTGTCCAGGTTTCTTATGGTACTAAAACGTAGATCCCAAAAAGTAAATTAAGACCAAGCATAAGAACCCAAAGTTTGTTTGGTGTGACATAAAAATACAATTGTGTCTCAACTAAAACAAAAACAAATTAAAATTCTTTTTCCAGGGGACGAGTTATTATACGCTTCTGTTAAAATTTGTTTAAAGTTTTAAAATTGTTGGAATCTTCATTTTTTACGCCTGTCGATGTCTACTATTTTGCCATTCAAATAACAAATTTCACAATAGGGCAAGACTAAAGAATAGAGGTCGAATAGAGAGAAGGCGGTTCATTATCAAATCTTTTCGCAAAACCGTCAGTTTTTATTTGGATATTTTCACAAAGTTATTCCACCTATTTGCGACAAGTGCATTAAATAATGACATGCTACTCTTTCTCTGACATAAGAAAACAGATCATCATTAGTAAAATAAACAACGCACAGAATTAATTTAAATTCGTTATTTCCCAGTACATTATTGTTTTGAGCGTCTTAGTCCCGCAGAATTTCAAATTCACAGATAATTCAACAATATTCTTATTTTTTTATTTCTCTTTCTTTCTCTCTCTGTTTTTATATATCGATTTCTATCTATCTCCAGCTTATTTGCTGGTCTTTTTTTTTTGAAGTATTTTCCACAATACACATAGCACACAGACCGAAAAATTCCAACAGATTAAAGTCGCCTTTAATCAAAAACCCATGGTAATAAATAATTCACACTGAATGAAGTGGTCTGATTTCCCCTGACGACGACAATGTTGAAAACAAGAATATAGTGGAACGACATGCAACCTTACACTTCATCGATTTCCAATCGTCACTCTACACCTATAGATTGAAAAGAAATGTGGAATCCATTTGATGGTTTGGTGAATTTTTTAGAAGAAAGTAATTGTTGACGATATGAGAATAAAAATTCATCAATTGCTGGAAGATCAATCTTTGGCATTAGCACTAGCGTATTTGAGGAACGGACCCCATGACGTCATGCTCCCCTGTCAAAAAAAAATCCAAAACAATCCGATTGCCTTCTAAATGGCTTAAAATGTAGGAAATTGCAAAATTTTTTGCGTCTCACCGGCGCGCTGCAATAATTACACTTGATTGGTCCTTTTTAGATTTTAGTCCCCTGAAATCTCATTTATCAAATGACGATTTCAATCATGACGTCACAATTACAATATGTTTAATTTGCCTCCGTCCGCCTCTAAATTTCTAAAGACGACAGTGGGCATTAGTGTATTATGCGGTTATGAATTTTCCCTACTTTCTCATCAATCAACGAAGTACACAAAAATATTTTTAAAAAAAACAGGCAATCACACAAAATCAGCCATGCCTTTGAACCACGCCCTGATTGTCACATAACTTGTTCAATACTTGGGCAAAAGGCTTCAATTTCAATAAACGAATCATTTCTGCTTCCTTTCTTCCCGAATGTTTCATCGTGTTTATCAAATTTTAGTTGCGATCATTTGTCAAAATCGACAGTTCGATTTAATTTAAATTGAATAGCTGCTGATTTTTGATCGTCTTGGTGCAGCGTCTCTACATTGGAAAATACACCGCATGATATTGAATTCCTAATGCCTTTTCAGAATATTGTGAAATATCGGTACATATCACATTTTTACTGCGATATAAATCGATTTGAAAGAATTCCATGAGAATATTCAAAAACGAAATCTACAACATGAAAGTACCCATATCATGTCTATTCGTTCCCAATCAGAAATTTTAATTTGTCAAGCATGAGTCTGAGATAGACCGCGCCCAGTCGGGGTTCTTCAGTGACTCATACTTCACCAAACGTTGTATATAGACAAATATTTTCTTACAGGGTTTACACATACTTTCTCAGGTTTTCTACTCGATGGACAGGCTAAGGCTAAATGAGTAAATTGCTAATCCAAAACCTTCACCCCCGATTCGAAACTGGTGTCTGCTGAAGATGTCGTGATTCGACATTTGATTAAATCGTATTCTTGGCTTTCCTCTCCCGTAGGACAAAAACGAAATCCTATACTACTTCACTACCGAGGTTCTTAGGCGGTCACGTAAAATGAAGTACTTGACTCAAAAATGACTGACATTTTAAGATGGTACTTGTGGCTTAAATTACAACATCTTATATTATATACCACCAATTGATAATCTATAAATAGAACATTAAGCAGAATACGCAGGCGCTTTTGAATATGATGATGTCACTACGCACTAGCTCAAAAGGCACACATCGTAGGTGATATATTAAAATAATATATTTTTCATTTTATTCTTTTTATATTTGTTACGTCATAAGGTGTTTCTTAAACATTCAAGTCATATAGTAGTCAGAATCGGATGGATTTAAATATTGGGAATGTGAGATGTCAATGAGTTCAAATCTTAGTATATGCGTCCGAGTATCAATTTGTTGAGGCAATTATAAAATCGTTCCTACGGGACAAACCATATGCACCGTGGCGTTAATCATAGTGTTGAAATATCGACAAACGAATCAGTAACATAATTTTGAAAAGAAGTCACAAATCAAGGATGTATTGCAAAGAACATTTGTCGAAAGGAGGCCATGCTACAGTTCCAAAGATGTCAATATTGTCCGTAATGTGTGCCCCGTTAGCTCAATCAGTAAAGCGTTGGAAAAAACGCTTCGATCTACGCTTCTCTGATCGTCATAGTGCAGATTCGAATCCCGTGAGGCATCGTTATTTTATGCGAAAGGTCCGCTGGACGCCTCGCCGGTGCAAGGTGGTTCATGTAAGCACTGCTTACGGCGTCATCCACCAACCAGGTCCATGCAAAGGAAAAATGAAAAATGTGATAACACAAAATACCTTCAGCCCGATTCGGAACTGGTATCTGCACGAGAGGTCGCGATTCGCCATATGATTATCCTAAGGTCACAGGTTCACGATCTCGTGTTCGAGTTTTGGTGAGTCCGGCTCGTTAATCCACACCCACTAAACCCAGGATGTAATAACTTCGGCACGCTAAGTTAAACTAGAAAAATCATATCTTCCCAACAATTTCAACCCTTCCATTCAAATATGGCCGCTGGCACAAGACCTTTATCAGGGTGACCCACTCCAAAGAGTGGGTAAGATTCACAATGGTTTTAATATGATTTCGCAGTCTTTACACCGCTAAGTTCCGGGCAAGCTGTTTTAAAACATGTTTTGTTTTAATTTTAGTATTGAAATGTTTTATTATTGCATATACGCAAGAACAGGCCCAACAGAGAAGAGAATAACAGGCGAAATAAGTTGTTTTTTGAATATTTGAACATGATTATGCTTCTTTTAAACTTGCCTCGTCAAATAAGTAGTCCTATAACCTAGTTGATCGATGAGACGCGGTCCATCTGTGCCACATGCTTGACGAAACGAAATTTCTGGAAAAAATTTCTGGGAAACCTTCAGCTTTTTATTGTGTATTGATTGACAAAAGCAATATAGCAAAAACATAATAAAGCTGTCTGGCTTGCACATTTTTAAGAACTTTGGTGGATGATTGACAATAGAATATAAACAATACATAAACATTTTCAAAACAATGAAAAACGAATTCATATGTATCATGCTCAACAATATAGGCCTTTTGATTAGGAATGGCTTATAATACTCAATAAAACAAAAAACTAAGCTATTGACTCCCATTCTGTCAAATTTGGCTGTTAAAGGTTAGGTGATTAATTCTACTTAAACTTTTATAGCTTTGGTCGCACACTGTCATATTATGATCATTGCGTACAATAGAACATTTTCATCCAGTTCTGCGCAAGAATTCTATTAGAAAGAAAATTGAGAATTTGAAAAAATGGGGTAAGATGGGGAACCGGTTTTGCCGGATAGAGAAAGGAGATAAGTTTATACCATTTCAGCATATCGTAAACAGCAACACTTGATACAGTTTCCAATTAATAAACAGAATATTTTACTATTTAATAAGATAATTTACAATGCAAATGGCTGGTGGTCCACACTGGTCAAGGCCCTGTAGCAGCCGTACTTACGAACATAGACGAATGGGGTTAAAGTTGTTTGAAAGATATGATCTTTCCGGTTCGACTTATTTTAGTTATTAGTCATTAAACTCTGGGTTAGGTGGTGGACATGAGTTGACGAACCGGACTAGTCGGGACGCGAACCCGATAGCTTCAACTTGCTTTTGCGTGACCTATACAGGATTCAAATGCGCGTGTCCCGCGCAGAACAACGAGCGTTATATAGGTTTCAGCGTATTTCTAAAATTAACCGGGTAGGCCTATACGTATGAAATCGTTATACGCTAGTATACAGAAAGACATTCCCATTCGTGAATTTTGATTTGTCTTCGAAGTGCAATGAGATCAATCAAAGATGTATGGTAAAACCTTGACTGGCGAATGGCGACTATCATTATTTAAACACGCCAACGAGAGCAAGTCTAGGCTTCTGCAAGACCGGGTTGACTGTTGCTGTGCAACCTTATTGCAAAAGTACAATATGCCTGTCCTAGTTAGAAATCGTTTGGACAAACAAGTTTTGTTATGAGTTATTGATGGATTGCCCTGCCAAAGCACGGGCCATCAATGACTCATGTTTGACAAAATAAACTTTCCGACTGATAGCCTTACTATTATCTCAACAACTGGCTGTTATATCTAATCTGACTCTTCTAAGTACCTTACGAATGCAGCATATTTGCCTCACAGTCGTAAGAAAATGCAAGCTGGATACTATCAATGAAGCCGCATAATCTTCCAGTACAATATAATAGGGCGTTGATACGTGGTGACGCATAAGCTATATCGCGTTGCATGAATGTTCCATGTTACGTCCGGTTTACGTGATACGTCACATTTTCTCTTCCTGATGCTACCAGACAGCAGCTGTGTATAAGTTAATCGTATCGAATTCGTTCATTTGTGGTTCGGTTTCCAAAAATTCTCTGTTTGTTAAATTTATGAATGTGTTTATGTAGGCTACACACTATGATAGTAAAAATCACAGTGCACTAGCCACTCCAAATCAATCGTATTTTGAACCCTTGTTATGCCACCCAGTGTTCAACATTAGGCTACATATTAAAAAAGTCTCGAATTGAAATTCAAGCGCGGAAGGAAAAATCATTCGGAAAATATCGCTTGAAGAAAGATTTCAAGGACTTCCAGTTGAAAAGCTAGGTGTCAGCGTTACATTGTAGTAGATGGTGTTTGACGAAAGGCGATTGCAAAGCTACATCTTAATTTTCAATGTTCGTTACTAGTAAGTATGGGCAGATCGATTCGGTGATTCGAATCGATTCGAAGCAAAACTTATTCGAATCAATAGTGAATCTTTAATAGTAACAAAACCTTGATAAATGAACTAGAATTTTCGTTTTTAACGAGCAAATACAATCGATTTTGGTCAAATTTGACCAAAATCAATTATATTTTGTCGTTAAAATATGAAAATTGTTGTCCTTCATCACTAGGTATGAATTGAATATGTACACTATAAACTATGAGATACTAAAAAATGAGATATTTGTTGTTTAACATGGAATTCGTGATTCGATCCAATTCGAAAAAAATATTCAAATCAGATTCGAATTACAAATGACTCGGTTTTGTCCAGGCCTTGTTACTAGTCTCTATATATTGTAATTCAATATTAATCGATTACCTATTTCGATTAATCATTTCTCAGCAAACAAAATTCATTAATGTTATTACACATTCCTGAAAATTCAAAAATAAATTTGATAAAATGGCACTAAACCCCAAGCCAGTAGTGGTGAGAGGATTTTTCATCCGAATATGCAGCAAATACAAGGGAGTACTCAGTTAAAAAACCTACCATTATTTTGCATATCTTTATTTAGGTACCTTAATTTGAATCATTGCAGCAACATCGTTTTATTTTAATTATAAACGACTCAAGTACTTGATTTCAGAAGTATTGTTTTTCTTAATTAAAAATTTAACCTTCGGCGCAATTTGTTAAATTCTTATCCAATTTGTGCAGAAACAGTTGACAATTTGTATCATATATTATGATAGAGTTTGGGAAAAATTGACCTTTTTTGCGCTTGCTATTTGGAAAATAAAACATTTCGGAAAGACAACTACCAAATTTATTAAAGATTTAAAAATGAACACTTGTTGAAGTGAAGCATAGTAGCGACGAAGAATTATAATTGATTTGTACATTAATAAACTTTTGATACGCCCTAGTTAAACACAATTGATAATTTGTGTAGAAATCGGCGTGAAGGCATTATAATATATAAAAACAAAATACAATCTGACCCAAATTGCGCGTGTACCGCTATTCAAAGAGCCATCTTTAATTCAGAAAAACACATGTTTCTGTTTGTCACTTCAGCGGGACATAACAAGAAACACCTGACGCTAGCATTCGCAGGCCTTAATTCTTAATGTACTGATTTTTGACATCAGTCACGCGATAGACTTTATATGTAGCATTCAGTAGCATTCATGCGTCGCCGATGCAAATAAAGATGTCTGAAGCAACGACCGCAGCCAGCCATAGGTTTTGTATTGTACTTAACATCGGGAATGACACAGGGGAGACTTATTGGAAATGCTGCACTGGTAACAGGCGGTGGTAGCGGAATTGGACGAGCAATTTGTGAAGTTTTTGCTAGAGAGGGTGCCAGTGTTGCAGTTGTAGATATCAATGCTGAAGGTATTGAAGAAACACTCAAACGTTTACGAAGTGACCACGGAAATTTACATTGTGGAATCAATTGTAATGTCACTTCTGTTGAACAGATAAAATCATCTTTTACAACTGCGAACGAAAAATTGGGCAAGAAAGTGAAAATTTTGATAAATAATGCTGGGATCCTCGACAAAGGTAATTTTTTAGACGATACGACGGAACAAGAATTTGATGACGTCATCGGAATAAACCTAAAAGGTACTTTTCTGATGTCCAGAGAGTTTCTTAAGTCATTGAAAAGTAATGATGTTACAGAAGATGGGGATACGCGGGGTGTGATTGTAAACATGTCCAGCATTGCAGGTAAAGTGGGAAAAGCCAAAAGAACTCCTTACTCCAGCTCTAAATTTGGAATTATCGGAATCACAAAAACTATTGCATCAGAATATCCAAAACACCAAGTTCGTTGCAATGCAGTGTTGCCATCTGGCATTGAAACACCAATGTTTGGTAGCATTTCAAAAGAATGGAGAGAGTATCTTGAAAAAGAAACTCCCATGGGAAGATTTGGTAAACCTGAAGAAGTTGCAAACGTTTGTTTATTCCTGGCATCTGATGAAAGTTCTTATGTCAATGGAGCATGTTTGGAAGTTACCGGTGGATGAGTCATTTGAAATTTTCATATAAAATCCGTTTACTGAATAATAATGCCAGATAATAAAAAAATGTTGATTGTGCGATTTACTTTAGAATCCGAGATAATAATATGACATAATATAGCCTAATACCATTAACCTGTTAAATTATGGGAATTAGGAATAATTTTGCTAAAAAATAATCCGGGATATCCAAGAAGTTGCGGATGGGGCGGGAACGATTTCGGGGGGAATCCAATATTTAAAAGCTTTAAAACGTAGAGCCTGCTACAAAAATCAATCATTTTAGGTTTGGTTAACAATCTGTCTTAAAATACCTCCTATCCTTTCTGTTGAGCATGAAGCATAGATGAATGCAAACATCGGAATGTCCAAACAATTTCAACAAGTCATATTGAGTTATTTTCGAAACAATTTAACAAGGTATGGAATATATTATAGCATGAGTTATTTAAAGTTGTCCCGGGATGCTTATTGCCAAGGATAGTCTAGCCACATAGGCTTCTTGTAATACAGATTGCTTCTCAGAGCGGGGCAAATCTCAGATCTAAGCCTGAATACAATCAGAATAATAGAATAGAATAGCTTTAGAATATTCCTAACGTATTTCCTGCGTGTCGTAAGAGGCGACTAAAAAGGAAACATAGAAGTAGTGGGTGATCTAATCATCGACCAGTACAGAAAACCCTCACTGCACTTTACTAGGGTGGTTTAGGCTTGCAGAGGATGTTTTCCGTTTATAGTGCAGTTGATGGCAGTTTATCTTGTAGTAGTTCTTTGTCTTTTGAGTGGCCGTTAGTTGGTCCCTTTTTGGGCACTGCTTTCTGCCTTGCTCAGAGCGAACTTTTACATATAGAAAAATAGTGATAAGTAAGATTGCGTTTGTTATACGTATTTCCAAATACGTCTGAACTAACCCAAGACAGACCAAGTAATAAAATATACCACGCTTCCCACCAAAAAGATGAAACATATCCAAATTTTAGATTGTTCTCCTTCACTCAGCGCTGATATCACTCACTGCACTTTCTGTTGGAATAAAAGCATTATTCACAAGACGATTAAGGTATTAAGGCGCCTCCCACTTGCTGGAAATGCTTGGTAAAGTTTGTATAGGAAATTTTTTAATGTGCAAATAGCGGCGTCAGTAGCATTTCCCTTTTTTATATAAATGCCACGACGTCGTCGATCCAAGCGACGCAAGGTGTCAAAAAAATTACAGTTGTGGTACCAAACTACAAGGAAATCCCACATTGTGCGAAAAGTTTGCATATTCAATGATATTTGGGTAAAGTAAAAAATACCTATAGCTATAGCTTTCATGACTTTCGTAAAAATATACACCCATACCAAATTAGCACAAAAACGTTGTGACGCGGTAACACCGTTTAGCGACTCCAACGGGTCTGGTGAAGTCGTATGTGGTTAATAAAATTATAAACTTCTTGTTCGATTTAAGCAAACATTGCCGCATGTCTAGAAGATTGCAATGCTAAATGAACAAAACACCTAATGTCTAATTCATTTCATTATGTATGTGTCCTAGCAACCTTAATCTAATTTCAGAAATTTTATTATGATATATTATGTTAATTTTTATGTTCGCATTTTGTTTACCAAACACTACCCCGGATCATGCGAGTCATTTAACACCGACATCTGAATAAGTTCTTCGGATATTTAAAAAGCTTTCTATTTTGTGTGGAGTTGTCAGCCCCGCCCCCACTCCGTCGCCTGAAGGGTACAGAAGGACGGGTTTTCAGAGCCTAACTTCTAAGCTTAACATTAAACAATCTTTGTAGAATCAGTGACCAGTGTTTCTGGAATATAGGTGAAGCAAGATAAACAAACCAGTGAATCGTTAAAAGTGATGTTACTGGTGGTTTATCAAGAATTTCATTTCATCAAAACTTTATGCTAAAGTTAGGCCAAGCGCAACTGATGCCTTACATGTCTTATGGCAGAACCGTCAACCTTCCTTTGAAATAGTGAATACAATTGGGGAGTCATAGTTGTATGGTAGAACTACTTAATAGAAAGAACATTCTAGACCTTCCCATTGGTTGCTCGACAATGATTACGAACTGAGGAGTCGCGGTCCATCGATTGCCGACCGATTAGGGGGCATGGTCTCATTAGGATTCATGAATAATTATTATGTGGGTAATCTGGCCAAGCACCACGATCGAAAAATATGATAATATGATTTTGTGTCGAAGATTTCTCTCGAAATAGGAAAGATAGATTCTAGAAAATGATACTACAAATTTATGGTTTTAACATGTCGATTTTACGTTCATTCATTTTCTATTTTCGTTATTTATTGATAGACAGCCTTTCATAAACTTGCTTATCGGTGACGAATCAAGGTTCAATCTCCAAAACTAGGAGGTTAAGAAAGGTTACTAGGTTAAGAAAATTACTCACATTTAGAGTTTGTTTTACATCTTCCAATCGTGCTGATTTTGGGAAATATGAAAAATAGAATTTGGCAAATAAAAAGTGGTAGACTAGCAATGTCGGGGCCAGATACCACTCACATGTGCTATATTTTGTAGTAGCTTTTTGAAATTAAGTGGCCGTTAGTTGATTCCATTTAAACACTGTTCCGACCTTTCTTAGAGTGTATTTCTATAAATAAAATCAAAATTCAAATTCTACACAAACTCTTAAACTTATATCGCCATATTCGCACCAAGAAAACAGGCAGGCATATATTGTTCCCATTGAATTGAATTAATGTAATAATTAGTAGTATAAAGACTATTATGCGAATACTATGTGGATATGTATTCATAACGACTTAGCTTGAACAAAGGTCTTAATATTAATAAAGACTGGATTAAACCATATAAAAAGACTGTCGATTGAGATGTGCGGTCTATATACACTTAGCAACAAAGCTATGGCGCACGGCAACGTAAATATCACCATATTTGCAATGTGACGAAAATCATTATTTTGACATTTGTGAATCCCGTTTCAAGTAAAAATTGTAAGCTTTACCTTATATTTCAAGCGCAATGTAGACTACCGGCGACAATATTCGTCAATAGCCTACATTGTACTTGACATGTAGCGTAATTTTTCACTGCGTTGTGTTTTTCTATACATTATTATCAGACCCTGTGTCAACAGACTCTTTGTCAGGTGCGCAGTGCGGTGTTTGCTTTTCCACATTGCGTTGGGAATTAGGAAGACGTTTTCTCTTTTATTATTATTACTCTGAAGTCTCTGAACTAGTTACCTTGTTAAGACACGCGAAGTTCAGTCCACGCAGCTCTCCCGAGGACAGGCAATTGAATACAGTATTCTTATTGTATACCGTATACTGGAGTGCGTCTGAGCCTACTTGATGGCGTGAGGCCGACGGCTATTGTAACCAGGACACCGTACCAGTACTCGTGCTGTGTGGGATATAATTTTTAGACAAAGAAGTAAGAGAAAATTGATAATTTGCTGGGGCAGGTGTTATTGCGCTGAAGGCAAGCTAGCGAAGACTAAGATCTATTGTAGCCCTCATAGACCTACTCATGAACAGCAAGGTCATTTGGTGTCTTCATCAGGCAACTTCTAACTAACGTGCGGAGGAAAATTTCTACCAAATTTGGGGAAAACTGAAAATTACTTCGTTATTATACTTTGGCGTCTAGTAAAAAGAGCTGCAGTGCTGTAATATCATTGCGTTGAAATACCGATCTCACCATTTTTTTACCATGGGACTTCTTCGCATTTGTCGTGATCACTTTTGGTCTATCTGACTTTAAACTAAGATATTAATGAATTCGATAATATCCGTTAATAAGTATCAGAAATGTTTGTGTTTGGACTTTCTGGATTAACTATTATGTATACAACTAAGTTCAATTCAACACGAATACCTTGAATTTATTATAGGTGCGATGCGAGTGTTAAACCTTCGGTAAATAGTAGTCAAGTACATTATTTACTGAATCTGTAGTAGGGAGATGAGTGAGAGATGAAAAATATTATAAATAAGAATGCTGCGGTTAAAGTACGTTTTATCGAATATGTGTCGCTGATACTTAGTATAATACTTCATATACCCATTCAGATCACTATTTGGTCAAATATGCGCCACAAATAGATCGCGTCTCATCGACGCGATCCATCGATGACACACACTTCACAGAAGAAGCTTTGGCAAGGTTTATCTGATTTGGCAGATGTCTTATCATCTCTGTTATTCGGTAGAATCGTTATTGGTGCCATTTGGCAAAAAGATCTTGCACAATTGGAAGTTTGCTAATAAAATTGGGAATTTATTGAACTTATGTTTTATCATCGCCCAGTGTAGATATCAAGTATTGTGGTCTACGATCGCGGTTTATAAAATGCATTCCGTTCAGGAAGTAGTTGTTGGTGTCTTTGTCGCACCTATACAATAATACAAGTCGTTACAGATTTTTGTAAGGAACTTTCATGTGCTGATTCTAACTTTGCTTATAGTGAATCCCAACTTGATGTCACACAAAACAAAATTAATTTCTGAAAAGGTTAGATTTTAGATACGTAGTATGTATTGAAGTTTCATTGATATCGTGTGGTTTGTGATGGATCAGGGTACTTTTGTTTCTGTTAAACACAATCACGATCTTTAACAAATTACATCCATATATGGCATATTTTTGGCAGAGAATATCGGCGTAGAAATTTCTCGAAACTTATTCTTATCATTTTCAGTGTTATTTTAAATATACCACGTGTTTCTCAATATGCCTAGAAAAAGTGAATTGTTCACCGAAGACCCATTCTATCTCCCGAGGTAAGTTGTCTATCAAAGTATCCATTCTATACAAAGTACTGTAGCTACTTCTGATAAATAATTTAGATTTGTTCTTTATTAATACTCTTTAATATGCTCAAGAATTTAGTGTGAGGCTAACAACTCTCTACCGTGTCTCTGGTAAATATTTCGGCCGTCATCATTAGAATATCCAGTAGTGGAGAGTGAGAATTAAAATCGTGAAATTTATAACGTCATAATGATTGTTTTAAATAACATTATTTTGATGCCGAATGAGAAAAATATATATAAACGCGTAGTGGGAGTAAATTTTTTCAGTGTAACAATATTCCAGAAATTATAAATTCTGAAGAATTTAATCACAGTTGTCAACATTTACTATTTCGAGCTGCAGAAAAACGTGAATGATTTTTCCAATTTTCAATATCAGTAATTTTGTCATAAACATGCTTTGATTTGAGAGATAATCTTCTATTTTCATTTTTTCATTCTCAAGTAGCCTGAATAAAAGTGTTAAAATTATCCTACAATGGCATGTGCCTCATCATGGATCGTCACTGACTCGAAGTAAACACAATAGTCTTATATTTACATGGGCGGTATTGAGTGTCCCTGTGCGTTCACTTAACACCATTTTTGTCCTTTGTTAGGGTAACTTGTATCCGTTATGTTTTTATAGATTTCCTTTGTAAAATAGTCTGGATACTGCGAGCATGGGCGATAGATAAATGACGCCTGAAAAGCGTGTTTTATCTATAACCTAAGCTTGCATTTAAAATCCAACCTGACACGGTATCTAAAAGTTTTATTGTAGTTACTGTATCTCATTTGATCTTTTCGACGAAACGAATATCGATAAAAAGTGATTGATTGTCTGACCCACATAAATGGCTATTAATCATAGTGACCGTTAACCTGCTATGGAAAAGAATCTAAAAATACGACTACTCAAATGAAACCAAAACACGTACTTAAACATGCAGTTTTTATTGGTGTTATCGTATCAACCATAAAAAGCTTCCAATATCGTCAAATACAAGGCAGACAGAGAAGATATAGAAGGGAAGGTAAATTTTCCTCCATTTATAACTCTACATTTCAGAAGCGGAGAATGTTTATCAAGGTGGTCTAAAAAATTAATGCTCATTCGTATCTTTTTATAACAATGTAAATAGTTCGTTCAATTTTGAAAAAAAATCTTATTTAACTATAAAATTATTATTTACCTATTTTATTTTTACAGATACTGCGGATATTTGCCGCAATACAAATATCGTATCGGAAAAACATATGGACATCATTCTGTTGATATTTTAACCGATCCAAACGTTAGAAAATCAGGAACATACGTGTTAACAGACACAGAGCCTGTACCTCAAGGACCTGACACAAGAAGATTGCTATTACAGTCACGGCAAGATAGCTGGGGAAATCAAATCCACACTGATCAATTAGTGCCGGGATATACAGGTATATGGTTTGAATTTGAATAAAAAAATAATGACAATTTCTGTAATAAAATTCGCACTATGCAAGACCGGATGTAATATTGAAAAGAAAACGACTAACGGACACTTTATAATAACACCAACAACTGCACTCCAAGTGGTAAACATTCCGCACGGAACCGGTATATGGTTTTACGATCGCCTAGGTCGGATACCACTCACTGTACTCTATGCAGTATTATGATATCCTCCTGCCTTAGCGATCGTAAAACCATATACTACTCCTTTCTATACCCTCAGTCGCTTCTTACGACTCGCAGGGGTTTAATTTCTGTTTGATGGTGTTTAATGGAAGAACCAACGAGGAACCGGTATAAGTTAATTGTGTATGGTCTCAAGGGTCTACTCTATGGTCTCACCTTACCTCGCCATATAATACATCCCACTTCATTGCTTTCTTCCCGCTTCCACTTCCGTTTATTTATTTCACATCTTCTTCGCCGGTGATTGAACTTGTGCCATCCATTACACTAGGAAATTCATAGGTTATCAATAAGGTCCGGTATATCAGGTGGCCTGGGAATATGAGGGTGGGGTAGAAATCGGGCGCGAGAAGGCGAAGTTTATTCAGGCGGAATAGGGGTACCAAGTTAAGGCGAGAGCTGGTGGGTTGGTAATAGGAAGGTGAGGTAGAAAGAGGGAGGGCGGCTGGGGTGAAGAGGGTGATGCGGCACTCGGCGAGACTTGGAATATATTAAGGCTAGGCGTGTGTTGGGATAGGTAGGTCAGCTGGACGGAAATGCCCTGGGGAAGTGGGTAAAGTATAGTTTAACCTAAACGACACATTCGAAAATCACCACATTGGTGTTCAATTGTGCGATCGAAAAGAAAACAATACTTTCCAACTCGTACTGAAGCTATGTTTGACTAGAATGATGTAGAGCGAGTTACAGCGGAGACAGTCTATGTATAAATAACTATGGTTACAGGATTCGCATAATATTATTACAGGTTACATTCCAAAGAAACAACATTATTTTTCAAATTCATACGCTGAAGTTTGCAGAAGTGCTCTTGCACATCATGAATATGAACAGAGGGAAATGAAAGAAAAACGAAAAGAAATGAGAAAAGTTTTAGCTTTACAATCTGGACAAGTACGTCCGACAACGGAAGAAGATAAAAAAGTAAGTCATCCGCTTCATTTTTAAAAAGGTTTCATCTGCATTTTTTTATGTATAAAATGCAGAAAATAAGAATGTGTATAGTACAAGTATCGGTTGTGTGTATTTAAAGTCTATAGTTTTGGTATTTGGTTGATTCATCTAATTAATATTACACAAAGTTGTCAGAAGCCCCAGCTGTAGCTCACTCTCCCTTCAATGTTAACCTTTAGGGTAGACAGAAAATCTTTCATTTTTTATCTTCAACCTCATTAAATTAACACAATTTGATATCCCCATGATATGATCGCCATTCGGTTTTACTATTTGAACCTCCGGAGATAAAAATAAAAAATAAATCAGTAGATTTTTGTCATTGTCAGTTAGCAGAATTTGTATGATGACATGCACTGATGAGATTTGAAAGTTTTTGATTGTTATAACTTATACATTAAAAGGAGAACCTAATCCTTTTGTCGAGCATGCACCACTGATGGACCGCTTCTCGTCGACGCGATCCATCAGTGGCACATAATTAACAAAAGATGTTTTGACAATTTTTTTTCGATTGGTTATTAGTTAGTATTGGAAGTTACGCTTGCACTCAGCCTTACATTCTATCGTACTTCAAAACTTGTGTTTTACAGTTAGTAACTTCAAGATACCACACACCTATGCCTCCACAAACAAGTGAACCAAAACGATATAGACCGGTGAAAGAATTTCGACCGTATGGATCACCTTATTTTATGGATGATTCTAATGAGATGAAGTGGTTCAAATCAGGTAGGTTACTGGTATTCCAGTATCCGGTATGCATCATTCACGAAT
This sequence comes from Styela plicata, assembly GCA_963675895.2. NCBI lineage: Eukaryota > Metazoa > Chordata > Ascidiacea > Stolidobranchia > Styelidae > Styela > Styela plicata. The sequence goes on from OZ023150.1 coordinate 5,301,168, forward strand.
TCATATGCATTACAGAATAAAAAAAAAATGTTTGGGAACTCACTTTGGGCAAGGTTGTTTAACTATAGCAGTATTTAACTATTTTTCCATAAACTAGATAAGTACAACGAATTTTACTCAAAACTAGGTTAAGTATTACTAGGTAACCGGGTTCCATTTTCCAAACTAGACAGTACAAACTAGTTAATCATTGTTTGGCTGCATCTTATTTTCAATAGATTTGACGATTGGAATCACTAAATAATCAATTTCAATTTTTTTTTTATAATGAAAATGTTTTACCTAATTTTTATACTAAGTAGCTAGTTTTTCAACCAGGTACATAGTTGTAAAATAGGTAAAATATCAAACCGAAAACTCGGTGAAAGCAAAACTAGTCAGGTTATATAATTTTAAAATAAACTCGGTTAACTAAGTATACTATGTAAACTAGGTACTTTTAACCTGGAATTGTTAAATATTGTTTGGCAAGATCCATTCTAAGACATTTTATTTGTCACGAATGCGCCACAGATGACCGCGTCTTGTTGACGCGATTTATCAGTAATCCATACTTAACATAAGATTTTTGAGGAATGTTTTCCGAATCGGTAGGTCGTATAAAAAGGGGAACACGTTCACTAATATGGCCAGGAATGATTTTCAGCCATATCAACTTTTTGTCCTATGGCGGCTAAATCCGTAACATTCAATGAACTTGCCATTTCTTGTCAGATTTTTCACGAAAAGATGCACAAAAATGTGCTGAATATCCTCAAATTTCTTTCATAAAACGAACACTTGGAACATTGCAGGTTATACGGGATTTGTTCCAAGAACACGGGAATTAATTGCAATGGATTATCCTACAATGACGAGTAGAGGTTTATCAACGTTCACTAGTAACATGGCAGCAAATGAGGGCAGGAAAACTATTCCAGTAAAAGTCGAAAGACGAGAAGTACCGCAACAACAGAAAACTGTTATTTATCCGTCAAATATTGGAATGGTTCCACATTATACAGGATATATTCCAGGTACCAATATTTAAATCTTTGAATACTTAGCTAGTGATTTTTTACACAGTCACTTTGAGTCATCTTCACTCTGAACAAAGCTTTGCCGCACCAGTGGGCACTTAAGAATGAACAGGGTTAGCGTTGTTGGAAACATGATCTTCGCGATTCCTGCCGAACGAAGTTATAACATTCCGGGTGGAGTGGTGGGCATGGATTAAAGAGTCAGTTTTCCGTGGACCCGAACCCGAAATCTTCAATCTTAGATACCAGAATTATAATCGCAGCGAACGAAATAATCATCCCTTGAGCTTGATAAGGATCAAAATGAATTCGAGTTTAAATTCCACAATTTGAAATCTCATTGATAAATATCCTAGATGTGCCACAAGAACCAGGTATTTTAACGATTACTAATAAGGTAAAACAATCAATTCCCAATTATAGCCTACATGTTATACATACTAATACATATTTTTTCAGGCTACAAGTATCAAATCGGACATACCTACGGTAGACATACACATGATACATTAAAATTATCTGCGAAAGGCACAACAAGACCCACAGCCATTACTGTCACATGAACTATAGAAAAATATTCCTTTTTATTAACTATCTTTCTTTATATCCCAAATTTTAGTATTAAATATTAAAGCATTTCTCGTATTTGTTCCATAGTCCAAACGTGGGCTGTATATAATTCGCATTGTCGAGCATGTCTCACATATGGACCGCGTCTATACGGCGCGATCCATTAGTAAACCATGCTAGGACAAAAACATCGCCGAGACATTACTGTTTGATAAGAGCAACCACGCTTTTGCATTACTTTAAAATTAATGGCGACGTAACAATTTCTACAATGGCTAGCAGACGATAGTATATTTTTGATAAAATTAATCCGTTCAATGAATAATTGATATCACGATATTTTTTTCGTTTAATCACATCATTGTACTTTTATGTTGCATTTTTGTTTTATATCAATTATTATAATATATTTTAGCTTCGTATAAATGTCTGTGTTGATTTGAAACCAGGAATGTCTCGACAAAAAGGGCACAATATAGTTTCGCGCGCAATAAGGGCTAGAATATTTTTCATATCGATTTTTTGAAGAACTTGAGCGGATACAGAATAAAAGCTAAACGTTCACGATAATATTTTCAAACTGCACGAGTAAAAATTACGAAAATTTTCAACGTACCTTACTACATGAATCATTCGTGTTTTGTGCGTTTTAAATATGGGCTATAAGGTAAGGTGCTTATACCTAATCGGGAATCCGAGAAAATGGTGGGGTAATATGCATGGATTTCTCACATTCGGACGCTGCGAATGGATATCGAAACAATTTGCCTACTAATGACATGGGAATGTTCTGACGTTTTACCGACAAATTGCTGAAATACAACCTAAAGAATAAACCGTTTGGTAGGCTGCCGGTTAAGAGGGGATCGAATACCATTTAATCCCCCAGCTTAACAGAAGTCCTGTTCGAGTAGGTCACGGAACAGTCTTTGCGTGAACAGCATGCGAACTATACCCTTTGTCCAACAGATTAGTTTCGTTTTCGGAAAGGACTCACACCCTAAATACAGTAATAGGATGGGCCTTTTATCGATTACCTATTTTTCTTGAATAAATCGGATCTAACTCAAATCCTATCCTGCTATCCTATAAAGTAAGCATATCCCAAAGTCACCTTGATTAGGAAGCGTTTATTCATTTGATAAAGTTGTAGACAAAATTGCAAGAGATAAAATATAAATATTGAATAAAACAATGACGGACAAATCATTCCAACACATTAAACAAATGGAAATAGAACATAGCATAAAAGGTGCATAATGCTTAAGATGATCAATTACCGTGGTTTCCATGTAAAACTAAAAATCAGCATACACGTGGAATTCTAGTTTGTTAATAAATCTAAGTCAAAACTAGCCTTATTGAATATAAACTTATATAAAAGCTAATGGATATCCCCAGAAAGAAATACTCTGATCAAATATGTTTTGTCAAGTATGAGTCACTGATTGTCATCTCTGGCTCATACTTAACAAAATACAAAACAAAGAATTTTTAACGCAATTAGGGTTAAAAGTAATGTCACAACAACAAGTTCTTCATTATTGATAAATTGAAAACATTCTGATTGTTGTTTAATATTTTTCGGTCTTCCACTCGGTTTTAGCATTATTTTGTATATTTCGGATTGAAAAGCTCCAATTTGGAAAGTACCAAACATAAACGATAGTGCTCTGTGTTATCGAATATCTGGACGGAAAACAAATCAAAAAGTAAGTAGCAAAGCTGGTCATTATTAGTTTTGGAGCTAAATGACCATTTTTTTAATTCAGCAATTATTGATTTTAACTAGGAATCATAAACCTAGCCAATTAATTTCTCATAAGATCCGAGTTATACAACAAGAATGCCAACAGCAGTCCATTCACAATTGTTCTTGCAAAGAAAAGCTAACATTTTTTCTCATAAAATGCCTGGTACAATTGCTTGTTTATGATATGAGCAAGAACCATAAATGAACCTCGGCAAGATGACATGCATGCAGGGATGTCCAAAACCAATCAAATATACGAATACATTCAGAAATGGGAATGAACATATTCGATATAGTGAAACTTTTGGTTTTGGATATAATACAGAATAATGGGATATGAAAATATGTCATAAATCGGGACAGAACGAAAGGGAAAAATTTGTTTATGCTTTCCAAATTGACATAGTTCCACGGAATAAAGGATATTGTGTACTACCGTGTAATCTAAATTTTCTTGATTCCGCAATATATATTTTTCCTTAAAAACTGACTTTAGAATGTATTAAATATTGCATATTTGAAACTATTTTTTTAATATGTAAGCGAAATAGTAAAATAATTGGTTTTGGCCATTTCATGTTTGATAAAATATACTTTTTCATTTTTCCTATCTAGTTTGACAACAGAAAATAGGAAGAAATGTGTACAGGTAATAGTGATATAAAATAATTGATCATTTAATTCAAATTGCCTAGCTAGCCCTAACAGAAAAATATATTAACTGAATAAATATAACACTATTCAAATATTCAGGTAAATTGGAAAAAAAAACACATTGAATTTACAAAAGTTGATGTTTGGTGTCCTTGTAGCTGATCTTCTTTCGTGTAGCACCAAAAGCGGTCTACAAAATTATATTCATTCAATATATAAACATACCGTGAGCATCAGATTTCAAATTAGAGATGAAAATCTTTTGAATATTATTTGATTTTGAAATCAAATAAAAAAAACTTCAGTAGATTCAAATCTTTAAAAACATTTACCAATAGTGTTGGTAATTTGAGGTAAACGTACCAAGTTTACCGAGTTAATTTTGAAAATACTTTCACCTAGTTTCACTGATATCCGATTTACCTACTTTTTACTTTCACCTGGTTTTCCAAGTCTTACCTTTACTAGGTAAAATTTACTAGACAAACTTCAAAAGATAAAAACATGAAGGTTTATTGCAGGCGAGGCGAATATCACAGGGTGACAGAATATAATTATTCCTTGAGTGTTCGAGATGTTTATGTCATATTCATTGGATAAACGAAAAAGCTTCAAAACCATCAAAACTGCTATTTCATATTTATACCATTTAGTTACTACAAGACACTCAAAAATAAATTTAAATCTCTGGGACACAGAGATATCTTAAATTATAGCCCAGTTCCTGAATTTTTCCTGATGGACCCATTTTCTTTGGGCATCTGAGTAGAAGAACATCTGGAATTTTGCCAGTCTGAAAATTAGGATATTAAAATCATAAGACTTACATGGAGAGACTTTCCATGGCTTACATTGTCCATACCAGCATCAGGAATCTTCTGTTTCCACATTATCAAAATCATTAGAAAAATTACTTTCCACTTGTTGGAGGGCTGACGTTAACAACATTTTCAGTCCCATTGTGTGGTTTTTTAATCTCCTTGCTTCCATCTAAAATGACAGAAAGGAATTTGTGAAGGCTCAAATAGATATATTATAGATGTAATTTGTCGACGTCTCTGATCAAAGCAAAATGGTACAAAGTTATATTCATTTGAATACAACAGTAGGGGACAGAATCTTGAATTCCATAGGATTTGTAGAGATGTGAAATTCAGCAAAATTTAATCCAGAATACCGAATCCTATACCTCAATGTCATCATTTGGCATTTAATCTGGCACCAAAACACCAAACAGACTATACAAAAAATTTGGGATGTGTCCTTACTTGCTCGGTGGTGTATGACGTCACACATATACCATTGGTGAAAGTAATTTGTTGGCATTATATGAGGGCTGTAATCAACCTACTTTTGTGGCAGGGTGCATCCACGCAATTGCAAGCATGCTCGAACTTACGTTATTACAACACTTTCGTCTGCGTACGCTCAGAAAAAATTTGAAAATTGGATCACTATTATTCGATTTCGGAATGGATCCTTTGATACCAGAAACCAACCGGAGTGGAGTTGTCATGCAATTTTTAAACAGATTTTAATATTTTTAAAAACCCTAAAGATTTCAAAAATATCAACAATGATGATATTGCACATTTTTAAGAACATTTTAGTTTCAAATGATCATGAAATATCTACACCAACAAACTATTTCTATTTTTTTTATATATTCTCCTGTTGGAGGCCAATTTACTCTGGTCATCGAGTAATTTGACTGGTTGGGCCTGAACCAATACCTTTTTTTTATCTTCAGCTAATTTCTCTGTATTTTCTTGCGCTTCTTTTACAGCAGATTTTAATGTTTCTGTAAATTTTTCTCTTTCACTTTGTAAAGTAGTTTGCAGAAGATTCTGAAGAAAAAATTAATTTATCAGTTACATGTTTATTTTTATTATATCAGAATCAAATGCAAGTTATTCTTCAGTTCAATTAGTCGACAATACACTGAAATGGTATTCGAATAATGAATTAGTGGAATTCTATAATGTATAGCTTGAGAGTGATGGACTGGCAAAATGTCTGTTATCCTGCTGCACAGGTACCGGACTATTCCACAACCATGTGCCAAAAATAGGGAAAAGTTACTCTTTTGAAATTTGGATAGCATTACCGACAAAATGCTTCAAAATTAATAACATCGCTATTCCATCCAGTGATGGTGATTTTGCAGCCTTTACAAAAATCCGATGAAAATGATTGAACAGTTGGATACTCATAATTACCAAACTTGGAAAGTGAAAGCAGCGAATATGTTTGCAGTATTAAATAAATACATTTAAGTAATCAATATACCTCAAAATGAGCTTGTTGTGTTGTCATTGCTTCTCTCAATGTAGTGGTATGAATTTCTTGTAAATTTGTTGCTTCTTCAGCCATTTTTTCCTTTAAAAGATATAGAAAAGGGGAATTGAATCAATGTGGGCAAACAATTTTTTTTTCAAAAAGTCTCATAATATTCTAGGATATATTATATTTGTTGAAAATATATGATCAGTGGTGGCTAACATCTAATACCATTTGGTTTGGGAAACAAAACTAAATTTTTTCAATCAAAGTCTCATAATAACCAAACAAAAGTTGTCTAGGATATTATATTTGTTGAAAATAGATACATTTTAGATTCTGCTGACTTTACATCGTCAGAGAAATCAAATTGAATGATTTTTCAATTCATGAATCGAATATTTTGGATAGCCCACATAATGATCCACAATATATAAGGTTTGAACTTCAATTTATTTGGGTGAACCTTTTATATAATATTGAATATATGATCCAACTTCATTGACCCAACTTCGCTATTTCATAAACAGAAAATTTTTGTCAGACAACAAAAAGAAGCATTTAAAGCTTTTGTTACCTACCGTATGAAGCATTTGATGGATTACCTCGATAGAACTCGCCTTGTTAAGTGTGAGTCACTGATGGATTCAAAAAGAAGCATTTAAAGCTTCCAGCCACAGACTCGAAGCATTTAAAGCTTCCAGGTGAAGCTCAGGCTACCGTGACAACTCAAAAAGAAGCAAAATAAAATTTCTGATAGGAAAGCACGAGACCTCACTCGACTTACACAATGTCCAATGCAAGGCGGGAGACTCTTGTGTCCATAAGGTGTGCGAATCTTTAATTCAATTTCGTTCCAGGGACATACCTTTTAACTCAGAAAAAGAAGCATTTAAAGCTTCCAGCCACAGATACACCTACCTGACAACTTAGGGTGGCATTTATATTGGTTTTCTACCGTCGAGTGTCTTAATACCTACCATGTCAATTTCTTCGCTATTTCATAGCAGCATTTAAAGCTTCCAGACAGATACTTTTCATACATTAAAGCTTCCAGCCACAGACAAAAGACAACTCAAAAAGAAGCATTTAAAGCTTCCAGCCACAGATATACCTACCGTGACAACTCAAAAAGAAGCATTTAAAGCTTCCAGCCACCATATATATCGTGACAACTCAAAAAGAAGCATTTAAAGCTTCCAGCCACAGATATAGCTACCGTGACAACTCAAAAAGAAGCATTTGAAGCTTCCAGCCACAGATATACCATATCATAAAATATTTACCATTTGTTAAATATTATTTTGACAGTAGCCCCTTTTCTCTGGGTCTCGGAGTAGTAGGAAATCTGATCCAACCAGCATGTTCATGGATAAATAAAATCAAAAATCGGAATCACAATGACATGACAATTCTCTTACTTTTAGTTTTTTATTCAATTCCTCTTCAAGAATAACCTTTTCTTTCTCAATTTTCTCTTTTAATTCAGTTTCCATATTTTCTTTTTCCTTTTTCAAAGTTTCTTCCAATTCTACTTCCTGTTTTCTCCTGTCATCTTCAAGCCTTTTGGAAAGAGTATCTTGCTGTTAAAAAACGAGAAAACTAAAATGAATTGTACATCAATTCTTGTCCCTTTGGTAGGGTGATTCACTTAAAAAAAGATTAGTTGAATAATTAGTTGATTAGATGTAAATAAATAGATTACCTGCTGTTGCAGTAATTCTAAACATTTTTCCACAATTGAGTTGGCATTTGACTGCACTTCACATGCTTTTTCTTTTTCAAACAACTTCCAAATTTCTGTATATTGTTTTGTCACCAACGTGATTGTCTAAAGATAAGATAAACAGTCAAAAAGATTGAAAAATTTAAATATTCTAGAAAGATACATAATATAATGAAATATATATTGACCACTTGCTAAATTTTCTTGTAGCGGAGCCCATTTTATTCGGGTGTCTGAAAAGCAGGATTGCTCTCATTCTGCCATTCTGAGTGAACACTAAAAACAGGTTCAGCGCTACACTGACTTTCAAGTCATTGACAAGATATTCAGAGATCCAAAATTCTTAAAAAAAATCACACTAGCTCATGAATGCGAACAAAATACCGGTAATCTTTTACCTCCTTAGATGTGTTTTGTAATTCTGATATTTCATCATTATGTTGTGTTTTTAACTTTTCCATCTCCTTATCATGTTTTTCTTTACTTTCTTCCAGATCTTTTCGGCTTTTTTCCTGTAGTTCTATTAAATCCTCTTGCAACTTTTCTAGAGACTGATAGAAAAGAAAGTAGCAACCAGCATGATAAGATAATAATTGAACAAAATACATTAAAACAGTAATCTTTGTGACTGGAAATGGAAAAGAGATTGCTATATTATGTATATATTAGTATTATAATTTCAGAAGTGTTTAGAAAAGTAAACTTAGCTATTTGAACCACAACACAAAAATGCTCCTGAATGATTTTTTTAAATGAGTTCACTCAAATCAAGATTTCGTAGGTATCATGCAGATGACTCATAAACCTTAGACACACTTAGAAATAAGTGCAAAATTTACTGACCTTTTCGGTTTGTTCCTTCATAATCAGAGCAGCATCCAGTTCGGCTTGTAACTTATGAAGAGCTTCTGAATTATCTTTTAAAGTTTTCTGTATTTCAGGTTCTAAAAGAATTCACAGATTTTGAAACATTAGATGAGAATAGGGGATTATTACTTGAGAAGTTGATAGTCAGATCAGGCTGGTAAAATGTCAGCTACTCTGCTATTCAGACACTCTTAAGAAAAATGAGTTTCATCAGAAGAAAAGTAAATTGTCAATATTTCATAATATATCTCTTGCTAGAAGAAGATTAAAATAAAATGTTTTTTTGGGTGTCTGGTAGCAATAAAACTGTAGTAAAGGGTTCAGAATCATAAAAACTGCTGTGAAATAGCAGTGTTCACGATTTTGAAGCTCTTTTGTCCATCCAAAGAAAATGACATGAAACATTTTGGCACACGAAGAATAACAAGAGTCTGTCAATGTGAGAAAGATGCTGTAGAATTCTGACTGAAATTTGTTCCCCGATTGTTCTTAAAATTATCAAATTTACAGTGAAATCATGATAAGCAAAATTTGATATAACCCCAGGTATTGCTAACACCATTCCAAGTCAATTGTGTTCAGATAAGTTTCTAAGAGTATTTGATGAACATTAATCACCTCCCAAATATATTTAAAAAAGCGATGACTTCTAAAAAAAGCCTGATATCAGAATCATTTTAATTCAATCCAGAAAATGATGATGAACATTCACGAATATTTTGAGATAAAATCATTTCTGGTTTGAGTTGGATATTATAGAATCAATTAAAGCATAATTGTTGGGTAGCGAAAGTAATTTAGGTGTCACGGTTCTGCAGTAAACGTTCGCAATTTTGATGCACTGGAATTCTAACGATAATAGCTGCCACAAAACCAGGTAAAGTATTACTAGGTAAACCTAGTTCCACTTTCAAAAGTATGTAGTACCTAGATTAAGAACCAGGTAAACTAGTTATTTTTTGTTTGGCTGCATTTTAGGCATTTCGAATAGATTTGGAAATGAAAATCTTCAAATAATTTTTAAAGTGCTTTTATAAGGAAAATAAGATTCACCTAGGTATTTTACACTAGATACCTAGTCGTAAAATAGGCAAATTTACCTATTTTATCTGGTAACTTATATAGGTAAAATATCTAAGAATATCTAAGTTATTCATGAAACTAGGTAAAAGTACGTGATTCGTTGATATCTTGCAATGAACCACCTATCCCTTGTTTCCTTAAAATCGTGGATTCGTGTGTGAGAGAATTCACAAGGATACACGAATGAGATAATATCAAGCTAATATACAAAAATATCACTTTCTTTTTCCACAGAAATACAAGTTTATTGTAAGCTTTCGTTAGAACATAAAGTCTTAAACTTGTCTGAAGTAGTTAGACTATGTTCTAATGAAAGCTCACAATAAACTTATATTTCTGTGGAATGAGAACATGATATTTTATTAAAATATTTAAACTAAGTATACTAGGTACTTTTACTTAGAATTGCCGACACTAATAATCGTATAGCTTCAAAAACTTCAGGAACTTCAAAAGTAATAATACCTAGGAAGATTATTCATATTCGTATCTGGTCATAGTAAAAAAAATGTTCCTAACTGGCTAAGACTCAAATTAAAAAACATTTACAGGACATACTGTCATTAGCCACAGATGTTATAGCTTTTTTTGCTTCTGTGAACTCTTCAGATCTCTGGATAGCATTTTCAACAGTTACTTCTGAGGCAAGTGCTGATAACGTTGCTGCATCTCCAGATCCAGAAAACTTGTCGTCCAAAGTTCTAGCAACTTCCGAAGAATCATTTAGTCGGTCCTTCAATTGTTCTCCTTGCGAAATCGAAGACATCGATTCTTGACTGACTTGAACAAAAAGACGCCAAGTTGAAGCAATATACAGTAATATTCATCAAATCTATCAATATTTGTGTGGGAAAGAAATTATGAGAAATCTAGTGCAAATTTATTACTCTGGCTAAAATCTGATGTCGTAAACAAAATCGATATATTGAGCTAAAGAAAATGGAAAAAAGTATATTTAACAGGTTCAGAGTGGCAGAATATTCTTTCCTTTTCGGATGAGCAAAAAGGCTTCAAAATCATCAACACTGTTATTAAATAGCAGCAGGTATTGACGGTTTTGAACCTTTTGCTACGGTTTTGTTGCCACCAGGGAGTACAAGGTAGTTACTTTTACCTTTCAGCAAAATCATGAAATTTTTTGGTAAAATCTTCTTTGAATGGAACCCATTTTCTTTGAGCTAGTGAGTAGCATAAGCAGCTGACATGGTTTATATATATATATATATATATATATGTTTATTAAGTGATTTATATATAAAAGCCATATTTCTAAGTTTAATTAATACTCACTGCTTGTAACATCTGTAGGCTCAGATTGAGGTTTTGGTGTATTTGACAAAATCCAGTCCAAAATTTGCACTTGTGCACTGTCAGAATCTGGCTTTGGGGATGCCATTATAGTATGACTGCTCGTCTCGGATGTCATAACTGAAGAAACGGTAGGACTTGAACCTACATCCCCTATGTCAGCACTCTCAAATCCTCCAAAATCATCATCATCACCCCACTCTGCCATTTCTACTGGCAACTTTCACAAGATATCAAATAAATCTATATTTTTAAACATGAAACAAAACAACAGAAGATAATGAAACTAGACAAGTGAATGCAACAACAATCTCCCCTTCAGTATAACCGGGCAAGTCTTTCTTCAGATTCAACTTCGCAAATAAAAGACATTTACGGCAATATATTATACATGGATACTACAGGAGTCATAATACATAATAATTCTAATATAAGTTTGGAGCTGGGGTTCATTGACATAAACTTCATTATGCATTCATTATTATCGTTTTGATTTTATATTCAAACTGAATACTTTTTCTGAACAGAGTATTTGAATCAATATACTATAACTGACAAAAAGACATTTCTTAGAATATTAATAAATTTATACATAACATATGCATTTATTTGCTAAGAACTTGATTTTCTGTTACAGTACTCCATCTCCTTCTGCGTAGTGGTTGTTTGAAAACAAGTGGCTACTACCTAATGATTGAACAGTATTTAGCTCAAATAATATTCAATATATTTGATTACTAGTATATTATTTATAAATACCGGGCAGTAGTTGATCTATTTTAAATATTCGAAAAATGAAATTAATTTCCCTAAAAGCTCCATGTGGTATCCAACTGAACTAATAATACAGGCACCTGTAATGTTCAAACCCAGAATGGCAGAATGTTAGCTACTCTGCTACTCAAAAACCCAAAGGAAATAGGTCTCATCAAAAGAAAGTCTAGCGAATTGGCAAAATTTTATTATATATCTCCAGCTAGATGAGTAAAATGTCTCTTTTTTCCATAAATTGCAACCGTATTGTAGGAAAGGTGTAAAAAATCATCAATACAGGTATGAAACAGCAGTGTTGATGATTTTGAAGATTTTTTGTCCGTCCGGAATAAATTATATGAGCATTTCCGACCAAAAGGAAGAGCACTTCAATAACCTTATGTGCAAAATTATAAGCATTTTGTCGTACACATTTTTATGAAAGCACCTATTCTTTGAGTGCTTGAATATCAGAGTAAGTAATTTCAGCAACACTTCATTTCACAATGGAATAAACAGACAAAAACAAGGTATATATTATGTTTTCAAATTGGTGACAATTTGAATTTTTATTAAAACACAGACAATGATTTTCCCCGCTCCACACACCAACATGAAATGATAATAAAATGCAACAATAAATAAACACTCTACATAGCCTAAATGATAGAAAACAAAAGATGAACATTCTGCAAAAACATGTTAGTGCTGGCAGACAATGCCTTTAATTTAATGTTCTTGTGATATATAGATTTTCGATTGTGGCAGAAAGTGAATTGTCAAATGAGGATTAGTTTTTGCTAAGCATGGGACACAGATAGGACCAGCAAAAGTGCCGAACTGTTATTCAGAAACTAGGTTGTCCACTCCAATACATTAAAAATAAATATTATATTCAATGTATGTGATTTTGTTGCCAGTAAATGTAGAGATTAAGCTATAAAGTTTCTTTCCCCATATTGACATATCAGTTATTCAACTTTCGTAATTACCTTTTCTTAAGGAAAATTGGAATGCTTTTTTCCCATTAAACTCCAACTGCATGAATTCAGAATGCACTGTATTCAATATTAAAAATAATATTTTCAGAAAGTATTCAAAATAGTTCAATATTCAGGACCCATGGAAGTTCGCGGTATGTATCATTATATAGTGGTCAAATATGTGTTACCAACATGTGATGGTGATTGATCGTTAAGTTGATATGATGTCCATATCTGACTGGTATGCACTGGATCGCAATGGGCATTTATCTGTGTGTGCCACATACTTTGCAATTACTGTAATAAAAACTAAATGATCTGCAATTACTCATCCAAGTGAATTGAGTAACAGGATATTTTCATCATGACAGTGAATTCAAACAGGAAATTTAGAAAGTTATTATTTAATAAGAAAAAGAGCAAAACATGCATTTTAAGCAAAGCATAAAAGTAGTTGTTTTCATAGTCGAAATTTATGATATAAACAGAATATTCTTCTAACATTTCGTATAAACGGGATTACCGTAATTTGACCACATTGAGCTATTTCGCAGCAAAATTATGGTTTATGTCCAATTTTACAACACAAAATTTGGCATAAATATATCATGATTTTACTGCAAAATTAACAAACTTAAAACAATCGATATAGGAAATTACTTTTAAATCAGTATTCTAAAATACTTGGCTATCAGTTATTACATCCCTGCATATAAATTGCATTTTATAAACTTTTTGTTAAAAGGCATTGTTTTTGTTAACAAAGTTGTTCTCATAGTGTATTAAGAATAACATCACAAATATAGCAAAATCATTTAGAATGATCGTTCAACTGCAGGAGAGACATGATAGTAATATACAGTCGTACAATGTCGATTTTTCGTATGCAATTAGATGATATTATTGAAATGATTTACTTTCTGATTGGTATTCGTAATATGATGAATATGAATAAGAGCACTATAAAAGATTTAAGACTTCTGAAAATAATTTTACTTTTCCACCATTTTTGGCCAAATTCAGAACAAAATTACAATTTATGCCAAATTTTATAACATAAAATTTGACGTATGTCAAAATTTCTTCCAGAGATGTGCTGTTATGGACAATTACTCATTTATCTTGTGAAAAATTTCTGAATAATGAAATCGATAATGATTGCAACAAATCAATATCACTGTAGCTCAAGACAAAAAATCAGAAATATATATAATATCTATTTAGAAATATCAATAATAACAAAATGTGCAATTTTTCTATTGACAACTTATTAAAGACTTCCTAGTATAATAACATTTTAGCTTCATTTCAAAAGATATCTATTGACACAGTTTTAATGAAGATATGTAGATCAACACAATCAGGAAATGAGTGGGAAAGCAATCGTTAGTCCAATTTTTGGGAAAAAAAAATTAGCTTAAAAAAAAATTGTGAAGTAAGAACCATAGATTTCACAAACCTGTCAACTCAAAAGAAAATACAAGAGCACGTTATAATTAACAGCATTAGTCACATACCAATAACATTACCACTAAAAGCTTCATAAAGGGCATTTATAAAAATTCTATCTATTTATCTACAAATATCAAAAATAACCAGTATTGGTGACATCTGGCCCATCAGTGGTTCACTTTTTAATAATCTAAAATTCTTGCCCGTACTAAAATCGTCCATTTCGAATCAAAATTTTATATCAAAATTTAGAAAGAAACTTTTCTTCGTCAGACAGCAAGAAATTATACTAAATAAACCAATTTCTTATATATCACTTCTTCATATTTGATGAAGTATTGAAAAATTTGTAGCAAAATATACAACAGCATCATCCAGAACACTTTTCAATATGGGGACAATCAACAATTAATCTTACATGAGCCACAGATGGATTGTGTCACAGAGGCACAGTCCAAACTAGCAGAATGTCAGCTACTTATACACCCGAAGAAAATAGGTTCTATTATCAGAAAAAAATCAGGGAGTGGGCAATATTTTATCTCTTTCTAGAAAGTTTCAGAATCATTAATACTATTAGGAAATGGCAGTATTGATGGCTTTGAAGCCTTTTGGTCAGCTGAAATAACGACATGAATATTAATTTGGACACCCAGAGAAAAACAAGATTCTGCTACCCTGACGCAGTCCTTGTGAGGCTCATGTTTGACAAAACAAATCCTATTATGATATTATACTAATATGCTTCATACCGGATGGCAGAAAAAAGTAATCCACACCAAAAAAAAGTTTGTCTGCAATTTGGACAATCCTCAGGAAAGAAAATTGACTTGTGCGAAACAAATTGAACCACTTTTACTCGAAATCGTTATAAAATACTAAATAGCATCGTCTATCATACAAGTTATACACCCCCATGCTTACTATTCCTCTTTAAATTCTAGTTCGTAGACAACATATTGAATTTTGTTAGGTAGTTGAAATAGGCATGTTCAATCATGCAGCACAGAAAATAGTGAATTTTTATACCATGCTGCAATTTATGTATGCCCCATGCTCGGTCATAAAAATTTTGTTTATAATAATTCAATAATTTAGAAGCCGGAAATACTGATATCATCATGTTGCAGATCGTACTCTATGTTTCTTGTCAGTGAAAAAACTACGAAGTACCACAACTTGTCCAATTGCAACAATTATTAAAATCATCATTTGCAAAAATGACCATATTTGGACTTTTTCGCTCAACGAAGTTGCAAAAATTCTTCCTGTTGCCTCTCTCAAACGGAACTTAGTTTGAAATTCCATTACATTGCTAAGCATTTCATGAATAGAGACCACACTCGTTTCCATCTGTGAGAGTGCCGTGGCTTTAGCCATCTCTGGTAATAAAGGTGTTTCGGATCCATATTGCCAGTCAAAATATACAACTTTATGTGTAATTGTTGAAAATTCATTGCTGAAGCAGACCTGTGAATAGGAGATGAATTTTATATAAAAAAATATTTTTTATAATGGTGCATCACATAACACAAACCTGTTTTTCTGCGATATAACCTTTGAATGTATTCAAATTTTCTATTATTTTTGGATTTCCTCAATATTGCAAGTCATGCCGCACATCACTCATGCCAAGAAATTTCATGCAAAAATGCATTCGAAATCAACTAGAAAATGAATTGAAAAAAGATTCCAGTACTTATTTATAGAAGACCCGGCATATAACTCAATTACATGGATTCTACAGGAGTATTATCTTTGTTTTAGGCTAGGCAACAACATTATGCAGCGATCAGATCAGGAATTACATATACTACACTGCTAAAATAATTCAGAGAGCTCTAATTTAATTCTGAATTAACCTAACTGATCACGATAGAAATTTCTCACCTTGTAAACTCCAGCTTTTTGTGTAGTCCATTGATAAGAATCATATTGTTGCTTTTTCTTTCCATAAAGTTCTAGGCCATCTGGATCCTCAATTCTACAATCCACGTCATACCGTCCACCACTGATGACTTGGAATTCCAGGGTAGATGTCACATCTCTTTCTACCTCTTGATAAAAGCATTGTTTCGCGTTATCTGGCAGTTCGAACGTCAGTTCCACGCCAACAGTTTCTCGGACCCATAACAAAGCGAAAAGAACTAAAATTTGAAACAGATTCGAGAAAAATTGATACATATTAATTACTCAGTACTATGGTACCCGACAACACCACATGAACAGCGCTTACATACTAACCACGTCAGCCAGGCGATGAAATCAACACAGCGTGACGAACCTCATTTATTCAATTTTTGTGTGAGTCCGTATTGCCCACTCGTGGTTTTGAGAAATAGTAAATGTTGCTCATTCGCCGTCATCTATCAACCGGATAAATCACATGACAGTGTAATTTTGGAGGAATTGATTAGATACATTTTATGCCACGCCGCATTTTTACCGACAACTATTGCAGCGAGGGTTCTGAGGCGACTGGATAAACTGGTAGCGATACCGGTAGTTGTATTGTTAATTGTATTCTATGAAAGCAATGTTCGTTTCCTTTAATGGAGAGATCCATTTAATGCACTATTCTGTATTTGGAAAGCTGTGACTTATTCAGGTCAAAGTTAAAAATTTGGAATTGAATACTTGGGTCAAATTGGGAAATTGATGTATCTAAATGCGATACTCGAAAGACAGTGATTTATTTAGGTCAAAGTTGGAAAACTCTGAAATGAACTTCACCCTAATAAAATATTTGTTATGACGTAATAATTGAGCTTGACACAGCACATTTGTTTATTTATATTTAACTTCAGCAATAACACGTAACTTTACCGGTAACTTAATAGCCGATTTGAGGACAGGCCTTTAAGTTAACTTAACTCTGAACTTGAGACATTTGATAAGATAACTTAGATTTTGTTTCAATTCAGGAAATGGAATACTTAACATAGGCATTTTAATTTTCAATTTTGGTCAAACTTAAAAAAACTCAAGATTTACTGCCAGCATGGGTTCTGGTACGGCCAAGGGGCAGCAGTTCTTACTGTTGTTGTGGAAAAATTTCATTCTGCAGGGACGAAGACCATTTGCCACATTTGTTGAACTTGCTTTACCTTTACTTTTTGCTGCTTTATTAGTTATTATCCGAACTACTGTTGAAACAACGACCTATACGAATATCACAACATGGAGGTGAGTCCACATTTGCCAGTAAAATTACAGTAATCAGCTAACATAACTCAACTGCTTAGAAATAGAAATATGGCAACAATTAGGATAAAGCTTGTCTTAGCACTTTTTATCAAGCACAAGTCACTGATCTGCTAATGGATCGTGTCGCTGAGGTGCTGTCTCAACCTGGGACTTGACAAAATAAAATTGGGATAGGGTTGAAGGTGCCGATTTAGAATGAAGCCTGTAATTTTGAGTACGGTAACTATATTTAGCTATTTTTTAGTTTCTCTCGAACAATTTCTGTTTGAAAATGAAATTAGTTTGAGTTTAATTTTTCAAAAAATTCATTCATTTTTTGATAAAATCGGATGTATTGGTTTAATCATATTATGATTTTATTAGATTTGCATGAGCCATTCGTATTATATAGTCAACATATTTAGATTCAGCGATGTGTTGTTAGGTTTTTGGAACCAATACAGAGTATGTTGCAAGATATATTTTCTTTATATTTATAAAAAAAAAACAAGATTTCCAATGCGTTTAATAAGGCAATATTGATTAAGCCTTATCGAACAAAATTCGATAATAATTGCATTCCTAATCTATAATAATATTCATATATATTGTATTTTATATCTCTGATTCCTACATATATAAAACATACAACGTTTTGCTTCAAAAAATGTTTGTTGCGAATTTGCCCAGACATGGACTAAACCTCTGATAATCAATTCATAGTAATGGTAATGATTTTGAGTTTAATTTCACTTTCCTCAGGTATCTGGATAATAGCGTAGTAGTGTATTTTTGAGCAGAGTGGCAAAATTCTGTTTGTATTCGCTTCTCCAAAATGTTCATGTCATTTTCTTCGAAATGTCAGCTAGTTTTAAAACTCTATTATTCCATGGCAATACTCACGATTTTTAACATGTCTGCGCACATGGAATGCTAGAGCAGACATTTTTCATCCTCGAGTAAAAGATATAATCATGAAATACACCATTCGCTGAATTTTCTTTTGATGAGACCTATTTCTTTAGGGTGTCTGAGTATCGCTTTATGTATGCTGACATTTTGCTAAGTCTGTATTTTGAGATGGAATCAGACTAGGGAATTTGTAAGTAAATGTATTTGCAAGTGAATTTGCAATCTGTTATTTCCAGACAATTTTCAGTCAACAATTTACCAAATTTCAAGGCAAGTGTCGTACCAGAAGGTGGAGTATGGACAGTGGCATATGCACCAAACAACGACACAACTGTGGAAAAAATCATGGAAAATTTTGATACATTTCTGAAACATGGAAAATCAGATTTAGAGATAAACTGCCCAGGTAAATGATTATGACAACTGAGTTTAAACATTGGAATCTTTCTTTATTGAGGGAATTCAAATATAATGCTCTGTACCAGGGTGAAAGATTCCTGTTTTTCACAGGTGCCCAAAATAGCCATATCATATTCTTCTGATAGACAAAAAGCTTCATAACCATATTGAGGATTTTGAACTTTTTCTACAGTTTTACCTGCTACCAAACACCCAAACCACAGGCGCTAAGTTTTACTTTTAGCGGGGCGTCCCGGCAAACGTGTGACTTCATGCCACAACACACATGAAGTTGCCTTAATGATGCATTGCGTTTCATGTAACAAAATAAAAACGCCAATACACACCTGCATTGCTCTTTGTTAATTGTATTCACATGCCTACAAAACACAACCTCAAGCAACGAACCGAGCACTCTTCGTTAACTTGCATAGCAAACCGTTTGGTTGCGTTACGGAACGCAAGGGTAAAATAAAATAAACTTGAAAAAAATCGTAACTTACGCATATGTGTATTGCAGCCTAAACGCGTATTGCAGTGTTTAGACCAGAGGTTCTTAACCAGTGGGCCGTAATAATTTATTTCGTAATCACTTTTAAATTTCGATCAAAACCCTGACAACTTTTAGAATTGTTTGTATAACAATTTTCTAGAACTGTTTAGTTAAGCAGCGTAAAAAACTTTCCAAAGAGTAAGAATATTGCTTCGCGCGAAGAATAATTTACACTTTAGTACATTATAGGAGACAAACAATAAATATTGACTAACATCGATAAACTCTTTTAATTTTTTTGTCGTTCTTGTCTTTTACATTTGTATGTCATTATGTATTTTATTCTATTCGTATCATTACCAATATCCTTGGTGTAACATGAATTTTTCAAATTCGATATAAATTCACTGAAAATTGACCCCGCGATTTATTCATCATTCATGAAATCTTCCCATAAATTTGTGAAATTGCTGAACCAGATATGAAAAAAGTACATTCTAAATGATGTACTGGTATGTAATTACTTATAGCCTGTACACGAAACTGTCCTAAACCTAACGTTTAACCCTAATCTCAATTTTCACAGGTCTCGGACTTCTTCAAGGCATGGCTCCACCGGATGAAGTTGAGGAGGGATCTGGTATGGGAGGAGGGCCACCATCTTTTGGAGCACCACCTGGAGGAGGAGTTGGATTGAATCCAAGAACTGCCTTTACTATGTTCAGTAGAGCATTTGGTGGAGGAAACATGTCAAGATCTGCATCTTCCTTTGCAGGTATGAATTTTTAAGTATTTTAGTTCCAGTACTTCTATAATATTTTCTCAAAAATTAGAGAAATGTTTTCATAAAGGCCAGGATAGCAGAATAATAGCTTATATTACATGGTTACTCTGTTACTCTACTAGGGTGACTAAGTGACCTTTTAAACTTTTAGCAAAAGGTTTATTATGAAATATTTGCCCATTTACTAAATGTTCTTTGAATGGCACCCATTTTCTTCTGATGTCTGGATAGCAGAGTAATTGACATTTTTCAAGTCTGTATTTTCTACCCAGACACTCAAAGAAATTGATTGCTACCCGGGTATGTGAAGAAACTTGCCATAATATGCGCTACTACTACATGTACTACTACATGTACCTTTCATCACAAGATTGAAATATTTATTTGGTCTGTCTTATAGAAATAAATTCATACAAAGAACTTTCAAATTAACAACACTGCTATTTTATAGCAGTCTTGTTGATATAAAAAAATTATGCTGTTCGCCTGGCAACAAAAATATACTCAAAACTGCACATTCAATTATATTTTATTTGATCTCAATTTAATTCTAATACAATATTTATATATATATTTTTGAATGGAATCTCATAAATGCGTTTTGCTTTCTCAGTTTGTCGTTTGAGGAGTGATACTACAAATTCCAATAAAATATTGATATTTTTTCAAACCCAAGCCTGTACAGAGTTCACACTTTAATTTCAACATGGCGTTCTGCTGTTATGCAACTCATATCTTATGCATGTAGGATGTTGGTTATTGATTATTTGGAAATAACAATCCCACACATTTGATTATGGTATTGTTTATTTACCTGAAAATACATGCCCATGTTTGGATCAAGGATGGATGATCTCATCCTTTTTAATTGTCCATGTCCGATTAAAAAAAATATATTGTGAATATCTATGGTCCATTGCAGATTTGATGTATGATAATAATGAGGCGTTCATTGAACTTAATAATATGGCTAATTGACAGATTTGATATAATTTTCTGTACTGTACCATACTTATTAAGGGTGATTTTAATAATAACAATTAACACTTCATCCCAATCAAGGAATTTTTATTCTGTCAAGTAAGAGCCACAGATACACCACATACCGGCGACATAATTCATTGGTGACTCATACTTGACAAAATATGTTTGAGGACAATAATCAACCGTCCTAATATTGTGGTGTTTTTACCAGCATTATTCATAATGATGGTTTATTCAATTTTTAATTTATTCATGATGTTTTTACCGAAAAAACCACAGCCCTGCTGTTACTAAATCACTTCTTCATTTTATGTATTATTCATACCAGTGGAGGGAAAATTGAACTAAATATCGTATCTGAAATTTTTTTCCATGACTAGATCAGATTTTTTTATATGCCTATTTGCAAATTTAGCATAATATATTTACCCCTTTAATATTATTCAAGTTTGCTTCATAAGCAGGGCCAGAAACAGTATCTTAGAGGAACCGTCTGAAGGTCGTTTTCAGTGGCAAACGCCGAGTAATTACCATTTCTTTGTATTGTTTTAATTTACTTCAGCCCTTTAGGTATTGGCTGTAGAATAGTTCTAATGTATTTCCAGTGTGTAATAAGAGGCGACTGAAAGAAATGGTAGATGGTTTGGCTCAGGGCAAACATGGCCATGGCAGATATCACTCATTGCACTTGAGCATTATGGTTCAGTCTTGTGTGGAATGTTTTCTGCTAGGAAAGTAGTTGCTGGCGCTACATCTTGCAGTAGATCTCAATAAATTTTGCTTTTACTGCACAATGGGCAAAAAATATCTACCGGTAAATAACATACTCATAACATCTGCTTGATGCAAAATTGCATATTTACCCCAATCAAAAATTTTGTTTTGTCAAGTCGAAGTTATCAGCTTTCGAAATCTAGTCTTGGTGCAATGTGTTATGCTCTAACCCTTAGGTTTTGGCACCTGACAAAACTTGTAACCAAAGTACTTTTTTCAATTAAATAATATGTGGATTACTTTGTTCAGCACCAATGTTTCTCAACAACATGCCGCCATTGATGCAAGACTTAGTAAATGAGCGAGCAGACGCTGTTGGAAAAGAAGGGGTAGAATATGTCTCAGATATGCTTGTTGAAATGGGACCTGAGAAATTCATGAAAGACTTGTCTGCAGAATTATTGAATAAAACAATGGGTGAGATCAAGTTTACATAAGTCATTTTATATCTGAATAGTTGGGTATTTTGTATTTTTTATTTTACTCCATTTTCTCATCACGTTGAATACATCTCACCAAAACATTAAACATGTCTTCACACAGATGTGAACCAATATTGTGTGGCATATGGATAGATACCGGATTCTTTCATCTTTAGGTGTCTGTAATGTTCACTCCTTCTCTTTTGATCCCTAGAACCCATTTTGTTCAGGTGTCCGAGTAGCGGTGTATCTGATGTTCTACTAGTCTGGATTTGCCTTTTGTGATCTTATGGCCTTCCATCAGTCCGTTAATTGTACTTGTCACATGTGCAACTGATTTGATCTTGTCATCAAATTGAGTATTGCCATCAAATTAGGGGGTTTGTCTGTCAAATTTGGGTCTTGGGTATAGTAATATACTTCACTGATTTCATTGCCTAGTGGTGGATGGTTTTACCATTGACCGAAACATATACCACACACAGCCCTGTATCATACAAATTGTATGAGACATTTTGTAGTACTTCTTTGCCATATTGGTTGGTTGTTAGTTGGTTCGTTTAGGTGCTTTTTTGGCCTTGCTCTGAGCGAACTTCAATAAAAAAAATTCTTTGCTCTCCCACAGCTCTTTGCATGGTTTCGAAGAACTTATGATATTATTTTTTCAGCAGCCTTGCTTCGACTGAATTTATAGAATAGTCCTCTTTTTTTTTTCTGGACATGAAACCACCAGGATACAAAATAAAGATTTTTGTTTCAAAAAATTAAAATTTTGGGACAACATTGTATGATTTTAAACTTGTCAGGAATATATTTCAAATTTTATAAAGATATTCCTAACATCTAATGTCAAAATATAATTAATAAGGCATTGCAACCTCAACAATTCAAACCACGATATAACGTGTTTGTTCGGGCAGTGTCACGCCACTTTTATTGTCGATGACGTTTACCGTACGTAGGTATATGTACTTATTTCAGCACCCATGCCGTATTATCTATTAAATAATATAATATTTTTTTGTATACCAGGATATTCCCATTAGATTAGCAGAATAAGGAAACATGTTAGGAAGAGCTGATAGTCCAATAGCATCACCCGTTTGGTGGTTGCAAGAACAATCCCTAAGTTTTTGCATAGCATTGATGCAATGAGCTATACAAAATTTTTGTTGGTCACTCATGAGCCATTGATAATCATGGTTCATCATTGTTTCATGCATGATAAGAAGAATAACAAAACAGCTCTGTAGGTAATATTAGTTGGGATAAGATCTAATATGAAAGAATTGCTGAATCTAATTTGTTAGCAAATGTCTTTTCTGATGAACTTGAACATAGTTATAGTTTGTATTACTTAAATTCATGCACATAACTTTTTTATGTCATTAAACTTTATCCAATACTGTAATTGGAATGCATATTTTGTATTCAAGATTCCAAATTATGCCTCATTCGGATGCTTTGAATCCCAATTTTCTATTATTTTATACGATGATAGTTTTGAGCAGAAATTTCATCTAACTGTTCACGATTCGACATTCATTTTAAAAAAATTTCGTGAATACATTATTATGGAAAATTGGATAGTTCCAAAATTTCTGAATATATTATAAGAGAATCGTATTCAGGAAAAATCAAGTTCAGTTTGGAAAGATTCCATATAAATATAAATGATATAAATTTAATATACCTAGCGGAACCACACGTTAAGACAGAAATTTTCTGTCAGAAATGTCGTAATAACCTTGTTTTTTACAAAACAAAAATCATTGACTTCTTGTATGATTTCAGAATGTGTTTTTGATCAACTTGACCCGCAATTTAGGCAGTTTTATGAAGAGAATAAATCCAATATGACATCAGCAGATACAAATGGTACAACATCTGATAATTCTACGGAAGGAATACCAGGTGGTGCTTCGCCAGAAATGTTAATGGGAACGATTGGAGGAACACCAAAAGTCAAAGGTATTGTATATTCCATCAATTTATTGGTTATATGTCTGAAAATTTTTTCATTGCTTGGCTGTGTACGAATTGGTTTTAAATGATACACACCAGAGTATCAGAATCTTGGTTTTCTTTGGGTGTCCGATAGGTTCATGTCATTTTATTCAGATGGACATGAAAGCTTCAAATCATCAACACTGCTATTTCATAGCAGTATTGATAATTTTGAACCTTTCATAAAGTTTGGTAACTACCAGACACTCGCAAAAGACACTTAAATCTTCTGATAAAAGATATATCATGAAATTCCAATTTTTTTGATAGAGTCCATTTTCTTTAGGTGTCTGAGTAGCAGAGTACCTGGCATTCCGCCAGCCTAATCCAAAGTAATCCAGTGGCCATATCTAAATTTTCCGAGGCCAAGTATCTCCTACAGGTATTCGGGTTAGTAGAATTACAAGCAATGACATCATGCTAATGATTCAGAAATATTAAATAATAGACACATGTGTCTGTTTCATCCAATAATACCCAATTTACATCTGGATTTGAATTGCCGTTTTACATATTTAAGTAGTCATAAATCCTTTGTTATTCTGCCTATATTATAAATAATAGATCATTTGTGTGTTGCAATTTGATAAGCATGAACCACTGCAGACTGGCAGAATGCTAGCTACTCTGCCACTCAGACAAGGGAAGAAAACATGTTCCATCAGAAGAAAATTTAGTAAAGGGCAAAATTCCATAATAGTCCGTGGCTAGAAAATTTAAATATTTTTTTTTTTGGGTGTCAGGTAGCAATCAAACTGTAGCAAAATTTTTGAAATCATCAATGCTGCTATAGAATAGCCGTGTTGATGGTTTTAAAGCATTTTTGGCCCGCCCGAAGATTTGGAATTGAATGGAAGATTTTTGATACCCGAAGAAAATCGGGATCCTGCTGATATTTCACTAAATTTTTTTACCATTTTTCAGCAAAGTTGTGATTTATCTTGAATTTTTCAAAGAAAAACTTGGCTTATAATTTCCGGATTATTTTGCGGGATTGATCAATTTAAGAATACCAGTAATCGAAAAAACAAAAATACTTTCTAACCAATTCTTAGAGAGTACTGGTACTATACTGAACAATTTGAATAAAGACATCTTTAGTCCTCATGCATAGTCAAAAATAATATTTTGATAAATATTTAAAAATGGCATTGCAGTGCATTATTTTGTCACTCCTACTCTAATAGTCCACCCACTCCAAGATTCCATATTATCATGCCATTATCCCAATCGGAGAGGTTATTTTGTCAAGCATGAGCTACCAATAGATCGTGCCTAAGCGAGAAAGATCCTTCAGTGGGTAATACTTGTTTAAACCTGTTTAAGCGAAATGCTTCTAAATGGGATGATTACAGGTAATCTGAGAATTGTACTGGTAATGGTATGTTACAATTTGATCTAATCAATATTTATATATTCAATTCAATTTTTAAATATATTGATTACAGTATTTTAAGGTAAAACTACTTGTATTCTCTGTAAGCAATTTTTCCTTGTCGGCGCGATCCATCATCGACCCATTCTCAGGTCTTGGTAAAATTAACTTATATCATAGTGGTTAAGTATTGATTTATGTAGTTCATTTTTATGAATGACACTGATTCTTATTTATTACATAAAACTTTTTGAACTATTTTGTATATGGGTTTTTGTTTTTTAATAAAACTATGATTTGTATTGCAAAGACGGTCTGGGGGTTTTGATTTTTCATGTTATTAAATTGGATTACGTACATTGGTCAGGAAATATTTCCCAGTTTTGATTTGTTGAATATTATAAGTTACATTGTGCTGTCCAGCAAGATTTATCTGGGCCACCAACTCAAATGTCAAATTACAAAACAATTCAATCTTAGTCTTGAATTAAATGATCATAGGAGAATTTATTAACACATTTCAAAGATGCAAATACTTTCATTTTGTTAAAAAAAAAAAAAATTTTGCAAGTATTTGAATTATCTTGTAAATGTCTTTGCTCGCATGAGGTACAGGCTACAGAGTAATGCTCTCGTACTCCCGTGTTATTTGCACCCCTGCCCATGCCCTGGGAAAATATGACTTTGTTGCCAAGTATAATAAACATCTATACTCCTGTTCTAATGTTTTCTTAACTTCTATTTAACAGTTTTGGGTTTTGAAGATGAAGCTGCATTTATGGAATATGTTACAAATGATACGAATTTAGCTGTAACACTGGGTGGAATTATATTTACAAAATATGAAAATACATCAACACCAAACTTTCAATACAAAATTAGACTGCATTCTGACCCTGTTAATGTTGGTCCGGGGGATGATTCAAGAATAACTGGAAAGTATGTGTCTTGTTAAGATAATATATTATGTATTATTGTAGTTGCCACTCTCAGATGCTTTTATTTTAAATCAAATCTTTCCAAACATGATATGATCTCAAAACTGATGAAGTGGCTAATTTTTTCAGTCACAGTCAGAAAATACATTTTCAAGTTTTCAGTCGTTCGTGTCATGGTTCATTAGTTGTTCATACCTGACTACCGTAAATAAAATTTATACTTTGCAAGGTGAGAGTTTTTTAGAAAAATGTAAAATTGAGATCTTTGTCGAATCCAGACTGGCTGAATGTCAGCCACTCTGCTACTCAGACACCCGAAGAAAATGGGTTTCATCAGATGAAAATTTAGCAAATGGGCAATATTTCATGATATATCTGTGGCTAAAAGATATGAATCTCGTTTTTGGGGAGTTTTTGGTTGAAACACCAAACTGTATGAAAAACTGTCTAAATCATCAATACTGCTATGAAATAATTCGCAGTAATCACGATGTGAAATTCGGAATAAACTGGGAATTTACTGTATTGTAATAAAATATTTTCACAAAAAAGCAACAAAAATTTTGCTTAATTTTACAGGATGACAGGATCCCAGTATCTTTTTTTTCTTGTGTTCGAGTTGTACATGTCATTTTCTTTGCTGCCAGTAGCAAAATGATAATCAAGTGCCAAACCTCAAGCTCCTAATTTCACAAAATGCAAAAAAAATTACTGTCTTGAAATGTCTCTGGTCATTTGCATTGATACGCGGCACATGAGTTGCTTCTCTACCTATAATTAGCATCATGATATTTAGGAATGTTCTCTATTTATGGACCTTTGGCTAAGCATAATATGATTTTAAACATCACACATGTGTTCAATTTTTTGGAGTTTCGCCAAGTTTATTTCCAGTTTTAATGACACAAATTACAATGTATAAAGGAATTGAACAGAACAATAGTTAATTCGAAATGGTATTTAGTTTTGAATTTTATTTCAACATTTCAGTTAATCAAAATACTGCTTTTAAAATATATTTATACCAGGATTCAAATTGGATATTGGTGGTACTGGCAAGGATTTAAATGTCTTAATGTCCAAATACTCTTATTATCGATTATTTGTTTCTATTATGGCAATGAGGCATAGAAGCTTAGATGACTTTCATAAAGAGATTGTCATTTTGCATCAATAGGAGATGCAAAATGACTATTATCCTATTATTGAATAGTTTTTGCACGACGTAAACACATGTCTATTGGTTAGACTATTTATATTTTTTTGTTCCATTTTCCAGTCCAGATACTTGGAGAACAACTCAACTATTCCCAGGCTTCACTCCGCCAGGTCCAAGAGATGAAAATGATAGATACGGCGGAAAACCAGGATATTATAAAGAAGGTAAAAATGAGTTCTTGTCATTATAATAAGGACATGTTTGAAAGGCTTATTTAGTAAGTAATTCAGGTAATGTTCATTCAAGAATTATTTTGAGTAAAAGTTTGAATTCTCCTATGTTCATTTATAAATATCTGCAACAATCTTGATGATATTGGGCCATTTTGACAATTGCAAGTTTCGCATGACAGTCAAGAGGCATGGGTGGTAGTACGTTATAGTACGAAATTTTTATCGTACTTCAAACCAAACTTTGTACCGTACCTTTCAATAATTTTCCATACCTTACGGTACGATTAATAGAATAAGTTTGGATAACATTTTTCCCTTATTTCAGTACGAAAACTGGTGCGATTCGCCAGCCAGCAATTTCAAACCGTACCAACACCAATGTCCAAAACAGCCTTATTGGTAAAATCTGGCCCCCGTGAAAAACATCACCAAGATCTTAGATCAACTTGATACAGTTTTATGCTATCTGGTTTGATATCCAGGACAGTAAAAGCGATATACGAAATAGCTCATCTAATCAGATAAAGTGACTTGGTTGCTTATTTTATTGCCATACCTGCGCCACTCAATTCATTCATGCCAAACCATTATGGTATGGTACGAAATCAATATTGAACTTCTTACTGTACCAAGTACGAAAATGGAAAAATGAATCGTACTGTACTATCGTAGCGGAAAATTCAATCTTGTCATACTGAACTTTGTACCGTACTGCCAGCCTTGCGAAGGGGTGATATTAGTTTTGTTTGTAATTTATCAAAAAATTTTCATAAACAGTGTCTCCAGCTTTATTTCTAACTAGTTTGATGACAGTTCATTCGATATGTTATGATTGTACTAGGGATGGCCAAAATCTAATATCCGTTGTATTTAGAATCAAATTGAATAGCTTTCGCAAATTGAAGTATTGTTTAACAAAAACATCAAAATTGTAAATGCCATTGAAATTTATACCTACTTTTTAAAAATAGATAGTTTTTGGAATCTGTTGATTTCGGAAATTAGCCCTTTTGCAGTATGATGTCAACACAGCTTAATTATCTCCCATTCTAAATTTTTCAATATTTTTTTGCATTATTTAGGTTTTCTTTCCCTGATGCATGCGGTTGACATGGCAATTTTGGCAACGGTTGGTGATGAAAACATAGTAGATTTAGCCGATGGCGATTTCCGTATGAAGAGATTCCCCTTTCCTCCTTACGTTGAAGATAATTTTCTGAGTAAGTATTTCGCAGAGGAAGGAATGTTGTAAAACCACTATGAATTCCTCATTATTACTGCAAAATTTCGTGAAAAACATCGCCTTTGAACATAAATTAGAGTTTAAAAATATAAATAAAAAAAAAAATTTGTGGGAAAACCATAAAAGTCTTAGCCTATTTAGGCATTTGTTGTTATAAAATATTGGTGAAATAGGCTTATATACAGACTTTAGCTGAGTAATCACTAACGATTCTAAAAAGGGGATGGCAGGCTATGGGATCTCAAAAACTATTGAATATATTCAAGTTATCATATTCTTTAAATTGTAAATTTGTATTGTATATATTGCTATATTGTATATAGCTTAGAAATGTGATCGAGCTATTCCACTAGATCATGTAGAAGGATAGAATATCATTTTTATCCTGCGGGAGAAAAGCCGAGAATACAGCTTAACCATATGGCAAACCACGACTTCTCGTGCAGATACCAGTTCCGAATCGGTGTGAAGGTTACGTGAACCACCGTGCTAATAATCTCATTTTGTTTCTTTTAATTGCAGTTGCAATTTCACGACTCTTGCCTCTCTTGATAATGTTGAGTTTTCTGTACACTGCATTAACTATTGTGAAAAGTGTTGTTCATGAAAAAGAGACAAAGTTGAAGGTAAAATAATTTGCTAAATGCTATTGCCCTGACTGGAAGAATACCAGCTACTCGTAACATTCTGAGATCATGGGACAAGCAAGTTGGGTTAGCTATTGCTAGCACAGTTCTATATCTTTTAATCAGTTTGTCATTAGTCAAAACGTTCGAAACGTGTAGTTTAGACAAAACGTGTGGGTCAGGCATGTTTCAGCTGTTGCTTGTATTTGACCGGTGTAGATCCTTCAAAATTATATCGAAATATTTTTCGGCTTGGATTTAGAAAGAGTTGAATGAAATGTTCAAATTCAAGATTAGATTTGACAAAGAAAGTATTTGATAGCGGCTGCTCTATTAATACACTAGCAATTCGAAGGACTTGTGAAAAGGTCGCAGGACCGCAGGTGGCCATGGTAGTATAGTGCAGGCTTGTTTCGCAATTACTTAACTGTCCAGATAAAATGCCCTTATCTCTTGCTGTGTATCTATGTACATTATTGCAATATTGATACCGGTACTGATTATAATAACCATGTCGAAATACATTTTTATTTTGCAGGAATATCTGATGATGACCGGTTTACCAAACTGGTTGCATTGGTTGGCATGGTTCATAAAATATCTAGTATTTCTTACCATTTCATGCTTGTTCTTTACCATCTTATTTAAAATAGAGGTGAGTTGACCTTCATTTTCCTTGTTTTCATTGCATTTTATGATTTTTTTCTTCATTTTTTTAGAATTGACTGGCAGAACTCTGCTACTTAGACACTTGAAAAAAATGGATTTGACCAGAAAAAAATTAATCAAATGGCTAATGTCATGTTTTATCTCTTGCTAAAGCATCGTTAAAATGACTCTTTCTGACCATCTGGTAGGAATAAAATTGTTTGAAAGATTCAGAATCATCAATACTACTGTGAAATAGCAGTATTGATGGTTTTGAAGCTTTTTTGTCCATCGCGAAGAAATGACATGAACATTTTTGAAAATCTGAAGAAAAACAAAATTCTGTCACCTCGTGAATATGTTTAATATTTTAAAATGAAAGCTCTTAAAAAAATTATGCGTTGCATTGAGTAAACTGCACAAATTAAAAATTGA
The DNA here is from genome assembly GCA_963675895.2 of Styela plicata. Taxonomy (NCBI): domain Eukaryota; kingdom Metazoa; phylum Chordata; class Ascidiacea; order Stolidobranchia; family Styelidae; genus Styela; species Styela plicata. The sequence continues at coordinate 5,332,234 of OZ023150.1, forward strand.
AACTGAAATTAATTATATTATATAAAATTTTTGATCTATCAGCATAGCATGTCCTAGTATTTACTGATCAATATAATAGCGAGTTATTATCAATTATTAGTTTACCCAACTTGCCACTGCAGCATGGATGGGCCATTCAGAATACCGAAATCAGTGCGGATTCGTATATTAAAATATCTAAATCCAAAATGTATATTTGAATTGGATAATGAGATTCGATTGCTAGGTAACGTCTGTTAAGCACATGAAGACAGCACACATTCAAAAATGTTGTAAAACCGTGATATCGATCGTGCGCGTGATTGCAGGAACGCAGCCTGCCACAAAAGTAGCTTGATTACAGCCTGCGTACGATGACTACAAATTATTCCCACCAATGGCGTATGTGTGACGCCATACAATACCGAGCTAGTAAAATGATATCAAACCAAATTTTCGGATGGCCTGTTTGGTTTTTTGTTCCAAGATTAAATGCCAAATGATAATATTTCGTTATTTAATTTGAAATAGGATTTGGTATTCTGGATTCAATTTTACTATTCCATAACAATCTCGGAATAGTTAAATATTCTGAATTGCCCATCCCCGCACTTCAGTTACTGGCATATTTTATATCAAGAAATTTGGCTAGTCTGAGGGAAAAATGCCTAGATAAGGTTTCTGTCATTGAAAATGCCAGTGCGCAAGATAATAATAGTTTATACACATTATTTCTTTTGAAATAGATCTTTGCTTAATTATGGTTGTGATCCTTATTAATAAATAATATGTTGTTAAGCATAGCTTTTCTTTGCATCATTCAAATATATCATTTATAATGAGTCAAGTGTTTCATATTTTTTGTTTTGGCCCGAATTGTTTCGATATCCTATCATAAATATTATGTGTAATTTGTGAATTTCACTGTTGTTGGTTTTTATGTTTATGGTATGTTAAGGATGTCATTATTTATTTTAGCAGATCTCTTCTCCCGAGATATCACATTTTCACTAGTTACTAAATTGTTATTCAGACTGAGGATTCCAAATGCTTTATTTAATAATTCACAATATTCGAGAAATAATTTAATATGCTTATATTATCGAATAGAATTCGGCATATATATTATGATTTCGCTGCACATGATATCAATTTTGAATGATAAACAGAATATTGATTTTAACTATTCTGATATCGATGTTGGTAGTACTGCAGCTACTCTGCCGTTTTCAACTTGATACATTTTTATATAGAACAATCTATTCTCACATACAGTAATTGTTAAAAAATTTGAATTTTAATGACAATTTTCAGACACCTTACGGCAAAGTGTTCACATACACAGATGGAACTGTATTGTTCGTGTTCTTACTATGTTATTGTGCTGCAACAATCTGTTTCTGTTTCATGATATCAGTTTTCTTCTCAAAAGGTTAGTTCGAATATTGACTGAACAAAATTGTCCTGAGAGACCTGAATAATATAGTTTTAATGAAACCAGTATTCGAAATCCAATATAATCAAATGGAATATTCTTCCAGTATTTCAGATTAACAAAATTGGAACATATTGCTTATCTGTCAGTAAAGTCGTGATTTATGTCAAATTTTACAATGTAGAATTTGGCCTATGTCATGATTTCATTGCAGAATAAATTAATTTAAGAAAAAGAAAAAAAAATGAAATTACATTTAATCTGTATTCTGGACTACATCGGATAAGAACATCCCCACTGCCACCAGGGATGGTCATAACAGATTAGTTTATTATTAAAATAATTCAGAATACGGATACTATCATAATACCTTGTTTGTCTGGAATAACATAATGAAATTAAGTTTAGCTGAAATGATGTTGAATAATAAGAGATAGATGCTTGTTATTTCTTAGCAGTGTTGATGGTTGTTTAACTGTTTGCCTATCCAAATAAAAAACCAGTACAAAAATCCCAAAACAAGAATTCTGCCAGTACTGATATACAATAGATATGATATAGAAAACTAAACTACCGGTATCTAGAATTGTTTTGTTATCCTCCAGGGCAGATACTTCTTATTTATTTTATAATTGCATTACAGTCCTCTTTGGAATGTTTTCGACTTAGATTGTAGTTTGCTAATACCATACTTTTTTATTGAAATTCACTCCGAGCAAGGCCAAAACAGTGCCCAAATAGCACTAACCAATGGCCACGTAATACCGAAGAGCTACTAAAAGATGTAGTATCAGCAATGGGCGCGATGGACCAGGGGTTAAACATGTTGGCATCGCAGGTTGAAAATCTCATGTTCGTGCCCTTGCGAGTCCGTCTCGCTTGTCCATGTCCACCACTCAACCTAGGGTGTAATAACTTAGGCAGGCTAAGCCAAACAGGAAAAGATCATATCTTTCCAGCAATTGTAACCCTATCCGTCTATAAGTAAGTGGCTGCTGTTACATGGCCTTGGACAGGGTGATCCACTCTGAGAAAGAAGTGGCTATAAATATAAAAAATAATAATTAAATAAAAAATAACTGCACTCTAAACGAAAAACATTCCAAACGAAACTGAACCACCATAGCAAAGTGCAGCGAGTCATATCTGCCTTGGACGATCGTAAAACCATTTGCCACTTTTGCATTTTGTATTAGCTCTTATCTGTTAGTTGGCTTCTTTTGAGTACTGCTTTCAGCCTTTCATAGAATGAATTTCAATAAAAATGACCTCGTCTCTGGGAAAATGACTTGGGATTCTATGACCATATCCTAAAACATTTCCCAAATGATATACATAGTCACCCGGGGTAAAAAAGCTAATTTCAGAAATTTCATTTTTGGTAATATAATAATACTAATTGAAAGTTAGCATGTGATGTTTTAGTTATGGATATCTATGAAACCTATATCTGTGGCATTATAGTTGCGAGTCACCACGGACATTACTTGAAATTTTGTGACAAAATTTCCAGGATTTTTTACCCCTCCGAAGGGCTAGTAAAAAATTTTAATCTGTTTAAAAAATCAATGCAATAAAGCCATGCAAGATTAAAAAAATTTATTCAGATTTTCAAATTTATTGATTCAAATAAGAATACCAACTCAAACCGAAATACTCCAAAAAGTTCTCAGCAGTAGCATAGCAAATGCTGTAATTGATGCGTCTCAGTTGAAGTTGCCAGCAACCATTTAAAGTGTCATAATTTTTAGTCCAAATTAATATCTGTGCTGCCTTGTCATCATTTTTCCTATTTTTATTTTGACTATTAATGGAAAATTTCTAAATTGGCGTAAATAGACTGTTTGTTTTTTTCCCAAATGGCTAAATTCCTATCGGGGTAAAAAAGAATCTCAATTAACTCAAAATCTAATATCATTGAATAGTTTCCGTTTTTATTTCATAGCTTGTCATACCACTACCCCAAATCACAGTTATTATCTCTTTGTGGGAGGACCAGGATTTTTTCTGAGAGAAGAGTTTAAAACAAATTTTCACAAAGTTTGTATTCGTCAATTTTTCACTGCCGGCTCAAGTTATTCTAGATGATTTTTCTTTCTAAGGATTGTATTAAATGGTCCTTGTCAAAATTATGTTTAGTTATTGCCCCTTTTAATACTGCAGAGAAAGCACTTTAAGCTTGTGGATTTTTTTGGAAGTGGGGATAGTTTTTGTGTACCCCAAGTTGGGTGAAGTTTTATTTCATCCCATCATTATTATCTTTTCATATTTTATTTAATTTTCAGCAAATGTGGCTGCCGCGGCTGGTGGAGTCCTTTATGCTGTCTCTTACATGCCTTATCTGTTCATCGCTTCACGATATGAACAAATGACGTTTGCTCAGAAATCATTATCGAGTTTGTTATCAAATATTGCTATGGCAAATGGAGCCACTGTTCTGAGCATGTACGAAGGAAAAGGTACAGTATTTAGTTGCTAATTAATTTATTACTTGTAACAGTATGTTGCTTTTTGCTCGCTTGTAATATAGATAAGAATGGACTCTAATAATTATTGCAGCTTGAATCAGAAGTGGCCTGCTCATTTGTGCCCAAGGCAGTTATGTTGTTTTATTTTTGCCTGTAATATGGTTAGGAATGGGCTCACTTGTGCCCAGGGCAGATAAACTTTTTTGCATTTTGTTATAGCAATTCAGTTTTCTTAGGATGTTTTCCCCTTGAAGTGCAGTTTCTAGTAATGTATTTTGAAGTAGCTCTATGTCAAATACATTGCCGAGCTTTGCCACAATACATATGGTACCTTTCAAGGGCTGCTTCAGAACTTCAGAGCAAATTTCAATGAAAAGATATACTCATTCATTTTTTTCGGTATACCAGAATTTTATTAGATAACAAAATTTTTATAAATATTCATTATACAACAACATCAATTTACAGTTTACAGTTTGTGACCCACTGTGCAAAGTGCTTTTAACTCAAGGAGCAACCATTAATAATGTTGAGCTTGATCCTAATTTTGGCCATTTCTTGTGTATTTCAGTACGGTATTATTTTTTTTTATATTTCTCCAGGTACTGGTGTTCAATGGTCAAACATAGCTGACACTGTTACTGTTGATGACAATTTTACATTTCTTCAGGTATTTATATATATTGTAAGAGATAAAGGGTTTTTTTTGAGTGCGTCAAAATTTATTTATTACTGAATTTTGGAAAACAAATTTATTTTTTATATTATTTCAGTTTTTAATTATATTGTTTACAGTACAGTATTTGCAGTATTGTAAATTAGGATAATAAATCATGCAATCGAATTTTGGTATTTGAGAGCAGTGTTTTTTGGGCATCTTAAGAGTAGATGATCGCCTTGACCAAGGTCCCGTATCAGCGGCCACTTATGGGTGGACAGGATTGGAAAGATATGATCTTTCCTTTTTCGGCTTAGCCTACCCTTAGCCTACACTCTGGGTAGAGTAGTGGGCATGGATTAATGAGCCAGACTAGCCGGGACTCGGACTCTAGATATTCTATATATTCATCTCGCGATGTTAACCACTAGGCCCGCCAAACAAAATATTCAGACTTAATGGGAAACTTAAACTGAAAAGAGATCGTTCTTTTATTGATATTTTATTAGTTTTTATCTTTTGTAAAAAATGATGTGTAAACTTTAATGTATGGAGTACGGAAACATTATTTCTCACTTATAAAAATTCTTTAATTTATGACCTATTTTTAAAACATGAAAGCATGTCGTTGATATACAATATCATTTTTGCTCATTTTGCTGTAAAGTCATACTTAATGATGCATATTATCATGATTCTACTGCAAATTGAATCAAATTTGGAAAAAGATCAAAAAACTGCTGCAGATGCCTTTAAAAATAGCGAGTGAATCATATTTAAATATACTTTGATCCAAATACACTCAATATTTTAAATTTAACATCTTCGTTTGTTCCCATCAAAGCTATAAATTGACCGAAACAAGTTTTATGTCCCCTTATATTAGAAAATTTCTGTGGTCATAAATTGTGCAAATAAAATTTCCCGTAGCCATAAAAAATATTATGTAAGTTCCAACCTTACATAACTAGATATTTTTGGTAAATATATCAAAATCTAATTTGATACCACAACCAACGAAATATTGTACAAAACACAAAGGAACAAATGAACTATTCGATCCCATATGCCAAAGGTTACTAGTTTCGATACTTGTTTTTTCAGATCCAATATAAAATCACATTTCGATTTCGAATTAAATCTCCTTCTCTCATCTTATTGCAGTATATTCAAAATTTTCTGAGAAAATTTTAAGAAATTGTGAATTTATTTTCATGTAAGCGGTAAAAATTTTCGAACTATATGCGAAATCACAAAATAACCAAAAAGCTTTTGGCAAACTGTTTGTCTAATCGTACTAAAGTACATCAATTTAGTATGCAAATTGGACGTTTATCCGAATTGATTAAAGTCCCCGCCCACAATCATATTGGTGTATTATTTTCGATCCAAGTATTACCAATACCTATCCATTTCATCATTCTGATAAAGGATGCCAACTTGAGATTTCTTCCTAACATTTTTACTTCCAAGATATTTATTTGTTTCCAGTAATATGAAATTTTTATTCAATAATTCCAAGTGACATTCAAGTTGAAGTTTTGATTCCTTTTTGTAAACTAATTGATTATGTTCAGTTGGGAGATTAAACTTATTTCTCTGCACCACTGTTAAACCTATTCCATCTACTGTACGACTCCGGCACATGCAGAAAATATCGCTCATAATAAGAAAATATACAAAAAGAAATGTTCAGTGATATAACTGATACTAGGGGTGGCTATATTCGAAGATCTCTTGGCTTCAGAATCGAATAATTTTTCGGAATCAAATCGAACATTCGAATGAGAAGTCATATAATAAACAAACAAACCATTTTTGTTAGGTTATAATTTGAGAGAAATTTCACACTTATTTTAGAAAAAATTCAAAATTATCAATTTTTTCTATTTTGTAATATTGCAGAAATCGAATCGAATAATTTATGCTTCGAATATTTTGGACAGCCTTACCTGATACTAAGCAAAAACTTTTACATTTGGATATCTCAGTTTCCCTTCTTGGATTTATGTAGCTCTTTGCACTTTAGTGGTTTCTGGAGACTTTCCTGTATGATATATCTCTTGTAACCTTGCTCTGAGCAAATTTATATAAAAAGTTTGTGCTCGTACCACCTCGTAACCGCAATTTTAAAATTTAAATTAACCACTGTTTTTAACGATTTTAGCGTCATGAAAAAAATCCTCCAACAAAATTTCTATTGTTGTGCATGGGCCACTGATCGAACGTGCCGCTTAGGCACGATCCATCAGTGGCCTGTGCGCGACAAAATTAAATTTGTATCTGTGTTATTCCTTTACTGAACAAGTTTAATCTCATCCTCCCCATCTTTTTTCAGGCAATGTTTTTTCTAATACTGGATGCAATTATATACATGATAATAGCATGGTATGTTGAAGGTGTTAGACCCGGGGAATACGGAATACCTAAGAAGTGGAATTTCCCATTTACAGTAAGCAATTTAACTTTACTATTTTTAATATGTGTTTCATGAAAAAATAGTCAAATAGGTCTGAATATTTGCAAATATTTTTTATAGAAGTGAATATTTTCATTCAAAACATCTTTCATCTTGAATTATTTGAAAAAAATGTTTGGAAATCTGTTTGGTTATTCTGACTCCACTAGAAGACATCTGTGTTCAAACAGAATTTGAATTGCTTAACATTTCGCTGAAACAAATTTGATTCCTATATATTTGGAATTACAATATTTCATAGCTTCTTATGTGAGTGGATCGCTCTGAACAAGCTGTGTACTTGCGGGCACTTATACACCATCAGAGTTTATTTCGCTGGGAAGATTTGACCTTTCCTGTTCTACTCAAGTTATTACACCTTTTGTTATGTGATGGGCATGGATAAACCAGCCTGGCTTGCTGGGACTCGAGCCTGAGATTTTCACCCTGCGGTGCCAACATCATAATCGCTAAGCCATCATGGCCACGTACAACTCAGTCAAGTAGTATTCATGTTGATTTTGAAGTCACTAGATGTTAGAGAAACTATCTAACACATTAAAATTTTTCTTTCAAAAAATTGAAATTCTGAACATATTACATATTAAACAGAAATCGTACTGGTGCGGACCTCCGAAAAAATTAGATGTTTACGAAGCAGTAGCCAATGGAGGCAGCAGTGATTTACTTCGTCCATCGAACGGTATAAATGGCATTGAAAAAGGAGATGACGATAGCGAATATTTTGAACCAGAAGCTCCAGATCAACGTCACATTGTTCAAATCTTTGATCTCAGAAAGGTGGGTCTTGTTCATTTAGTGTTCAGGAGCAGCTTTGAAAGATTTTATTCCAAAGGGTTCATGTGTCGATATTATCTGTAACCAGTCACAAGAAATATTAAAGTATCGGTGATGATATGTGCTTGGGAAAAGTTGGGTTATCAATCCACGCCTGCCATTCAACCCAGGATGTTATGATTTATACAGTTTCAACAAGTTAAAAAGTTAGTTAAAAAACTCATGGTTTTTGGCAAAGACGCACGGTGGCATAATGTATAATGGCTCTAGTATGTAGTGCCTTGTTCAAAATGCTTATTCCACTTAAATGATTGCTGAAAGAACAATAGCAACCTTTATTGTGAGGGACATTCCATGATAACTTATATCTTCATATTAGCTGCAAGAAAGCATTCAGTATTATGCCTTCTTATGGTCACTCACTTTGAGTAGACTATCCTGAGTGAGATCCTATGCCAGTGGCCATTTATAAGTGAACAGGATATCTGGAAAGTCATGGACTTTCCGGTGCAGATAAGCGTCGTAGTTAGGTGTAGTTATTCAATGAGTCAAATTTAGTCTAAACTCTGACTCGAGATCTTGAGCTTGTGAGATACCCTTGTGTTAAATACACAGAAACATGTGTCGATCCCCCTCAAGTTGCAATGGATTTTGTTCGTTACATTACTATTATTTGATACTTTAATATGGTAATTTTTGACTTAGGTTTTCAACCCAGGACCAAAAGAAAAGATAGCAGTTCACGGTCTGAATTTGACAATGTACGAAGGACAAATTACTGTGTTACTTGGTCACAATGGTGCTGGTAAAACAACAACCATGTCAATGCTGACAGGTAATTTCTATCAGCAATATACACTCATCAAGCATGAGCCACAGATGGCCAATGCTGCAACAGTATAGAAATTAACTATATAAATATAATGTTTCACCACATTTCAGATTAACGATATTTGCCCATGTTTAGCTCCAAGGTTTATTTTACTTTGTAAAATTTGGCAGATATCAGGACTCCACTAGAAATTGAAAAAACATTGAAAAACTAAATAACTTTTAATCGGAATTCTAGAATATCTGACCATTCAGAAAACAACATTTTAGTATCGTCAAACAAATTTTATTCTATTCTATTGGAAGCTATTCTGCTTCTAAGACTCCGGAGGAAAATGGGTTCCACCACAATTTAGTAAATGGGCTAGAAGATTTAATTATGTGTTTTTGAATGTATGGTAGCAGAAAAACTGCATAAAAAGATTGAAAATCATCGATACTGCTATTGATGATTTTGAAATGCCACCCACAGAAAACGATATCACTATTTTAGACACCCGAAGAAGAACAAGATTCTCTCACTGTAGTTCGTACCTAGTCGACCTATTTTCTTCTTGTTTTTAAATTTACTGTTTTAAATTGTATTTCAGGTCTTTTTCCACCGACTTCTGGCAGAGCTACTGTACTTGGACATGATATAACAACCGATATTGATCTAGCTAGAAATTCTATGGGATTGTGTCCTCAACATGATATTTTGTTTGATGAACTAACTGTAGATGAACATCTTTACTTCTTTTCAAGGGTGAGTAACAAAATTTAAATGTTACTGAGATTCGTTCCAGAGTGACAGAGTCTTGTTATTTTTTGTTTGTCCGAAATATTCACATCATTTTCATAGGATGGTCAGCTAGCTTATTTTATAGCAGTATTGATGATTTTGAACCTTTCTGGTAGTTGATTGCTACCAGATACTTAAAAAGAGACCATTTAGTCTTCTAGCAAAATATGTATCATTGAATATTTCACACTTGCTAAATTTTCTTCTGATGCAGTCTATTATTCAGTTGTTTGAATATCATAGTATCTGGCGTTCTGCCAGTCTGCAGGGAAAACATACTCAAATATCACAATATCTGTAATGCTGAGATATCATTTTATTTACATAGCGAAGTTTTAATATTCTTTAAATTGAAATTCGAGATAGCTATATACCCAAAATGTAGTTTTAAGCTTACTCATAGTAAAATTTTATGGAGAAAATCCATTTTTTCAAGCTGAACTCACAGTTGAATCTTTACGACAGCTCAAGGGATTGAACAGCGAAGATGCTAAAAAGGAGTGTGAAAAAATGGCCGAAGTATTGGAGTTGACAGATAAAAGGAACGCAAGATCATGTACACTGTCTGGTGGAATGAAAAGAAAATTGTCAGTTGGAATTGCTCTCTGTGCTGGATCGAAGGTATCAAACTAGAACCTATTTTGTTTTTGGAATTTTTTTTAAAATATGTGTTGTCAACAAATCGGAAGGTTATTTATTATTCTTTTTTTACTGAAGCTTGCAACGAGCAAGCCCCGGAAGCAGCGTCTATGGGTTCCAACCAACTGCCACTTGATAAAAAAGATCTAATACAAAATGTAGTGCCAGTAACTGCACTCGCGTAGTGATATCTGCTCTGGACGATGGTAAAACTTCAACCACTTCTACCACTTCTTTGTTTCACATTAGTCATCAAGAAGGAAATATGTTAGGTTAATTCTATAAACATAATTTAATAGTTTTGCATTGCCATCAGAAATTGTTAAATTTTTTTAGTTCCATAAATTGATGTATTTTATGGTGAAGTCTGTATACATATATAATATTTTTGTCAGTACCAGCATTATAACCTGGACGCCACTTTTATAGTTTTAGTAAGACTCTAATCAATTTGAATATGTTTGATAAGAATAATTTGATTGCACTTGTTCTGTGATTGTGTATGGTTCTATGACGATTTGAAGTAAAATTGGTTTTGATTATACTTTTTTCTTTAAAATTCATATGCAAAGGAAAAAATTTTGTCGGTCAAGCATGAGCCACTGATGGATCATACCTAGACTGCATGATCCATCAGTGGCTCATACTTTACTACGATATATTTTCTGATAGGGAAGGAATGAATTCAGTAGATGAATACTGAATGAAATTTATACCCTCATCAAATTCGAAAATGTTCGATTAGAAAGGTTCAATACTGGATTGTATCTGAAAATGACAGAAACCCTTCAAATACCTGATCGCTCTCAAACTGAATTTTCTTACCTTTTTTAGTTCATTGTACTGGATGAGCCAACAGCTGGGATGGATCCTGCTGCTCGACGAGCTATTTGGGATGTCATTCAAAAATATCGTAATCAATGTTCTATTCTTCTATCTACACATTTTATGGATGAAGCTGATTTGCTAGGAGATAGAATTGCAATCATGGCCGAAGGAAGAATAAGATGTGCAGGTTGGTTGTGAGTTTCGCTCAATGTCGGTTAGCAGAATTGCTGAAGCTTGATGAGAGCTCTACGCATCTCTGATCCTGACGTAGGTTTAAATCAAGTAGGGAATGATTATATGAGAGAGGTCTGCTGGACACCTCAATGGCCCGGTGGTTCATGTGACTGTCAGTGACTGATGCAGTGTACGGAATGGTATCAGCTCTGGATGATAGTAAGACCATCTACCACTTCTTTGTCTTCTTTTAGGTACCTCTTACGACACACAGGAAATACTCAAGGCCATTCTCGAGCCACACATAATTTCATTTCTCTGAATTTTATGCTTCACTCTATCAAACTTCAATTTTCCTTCTGACTTTTATATTTCTCTTATGTAGGATCTGCTGTATTTCTGAAGAACAAGTTTGGTGTTGGATACCATGTTGTTTTGAACAAAACTCCCGACTGCCAAGTGTCAAAGGTATAGCTATGTTCGTAAATTTAATCATATGTTATTAGCTTTTTTCATTCGTGTCGGTAATGTGATGATCTTTTCCATGAGGCAGCTACCTAAGAAGCAATATAAATATATATAGCTGGTTGAAATAGCATAAATTGAAAAAAAAGAAATCTAGACAAAAGGACAGAAGTCTTATACTACTGAAGATGCTATCAAAGCTGGCTCAATCAGAAATCTTCGTCAAGTCTGAGCCACTGTTGAATTCTACTGTTAGGCACAATTCATCTGTGGCTTATGCTTGACAAATTAAATATTTTTTGCTGGATGGATATCCTTCAGCTCTCAATGGCCCATTGGTCAATGTCAATGTTTATCATGTTGGCATCGCAGATTAAAGACATTGAGCAGAGTTCTGGCAAGTCTGGCTTCTACCTGCTACTTAATCAAAGATGTAATAACTTGGACATGCTTAGCCAAAAGAGAGCTCATATTTTTCGAACTAACACTAACCATGTTCATCCTTGTGCCCTATTGCTCTGGTTGATCCACTTAATTAAGTGGCTGTTAAAAAAGTAGTTGGTTTGATTATTGCTACTTTAACTGTTAATATTCTACAATTACATTTGTAATGTTATTATTACATTTTGTAAGAGCTCTTTGCCATGTAAGTCGTATGTTTTTTCTGTTTAGGTACTGCATCCACAAGCAAGCATAATTTAGTATTAAACTTTAGTTGATAATGTCTTTCAGGGTGTTTTTTTTTTATTTTCCATTCATTTGCAGGTCAATGATTTCTTCCAAACTCACGTACCTGAGAGTCGCATGGAAAGGACTGCAGGGGCTGAAGCATCATTCTTATTACCCTTCGAATCTAGTAGTTTGTTTCCAAAATTATTTACTGAACTTGATAGAGAAATGAAAGATCTTGGAATTCTGAGTTATGGAGCATCGATCACAACCCTGGAAGAAGTCTTTCTCTGGTAGGGTTACTTTCAGATTTTCATTTTTCATTTGAATTCGCTCCGGGAGAGAACGTAAGTAGAGCTTAAAAGGGATCAACTAACGACCACTCAAGTTGCCAAAAAGTACAAAATAAAATACTAACAACTGCACTCTAAGAGGAAAAACGCCCGGAGAGGTCTGAAGCACTATATTAAAATGCAGTGAGTGGTATCTGCCCTGGGTGATAGTAAATCATCTATCAATTCTTTGTTTTCTTTTATACACCTCTTACAACACGCAGGAAATATTTTAGAGCAATTTATGGAGCTCATGTTTATGGGGCAGACGATGCAGTGCATGTGAACGACTCGCACTAAATGCTGCTGTTCTGCACATGCTTATAGATTGCTGTGGCGATATGCAAACACAAAAACTTTTCGGTACTAAAATGGATTCCGTTAGAGAATGGGATTTTGAGTCTTAACCTTCTCTGAAAAACCTTTTGTCTAGTGTACGCCATAATAGATCGCTTTAGTGAGATGTGAGCCCTAGATATTTTTTGCTCTAAAATAGAGAGGATTAGAAACATTGTATGATAAGCCAAAAAAAACTTTGCCGAAATACCTTTTGTCGAACGTGAGTTACTGATGGATCGCGCCGATGAGGCGCGGTCTTTCTTTGACTCGTTTTGACGAAATATAAATCGAGTTTGCGAATGTATTTTATTTATATACAGTTAATATATATTCTCTATTTTCTATATATAAATACTAAAATATAAATATTCTCTAATAATCTCTCAAGCGTGACAGAAGACGTAACTCGACCTGTTGCAGTTGCAAGCAGAAGATTATCAATTACAAGCACTGATGAAAATCCTAAAGTACCTTCCTCGCCTTCATTCAATTCCACAGGTAATGGGACTGATTATACTAACCAGAAAATTTCTGTGGTACAGTTTGTTAATTAGTTATGAGAATCTGATGTTTTGTTCTCAGATGGTAAAGCTATAGTTATAATTTATTGCAAATAGCTTCAAGTGAGGACAGGCCCTAAGCAGCACCTGAATGAAGTGGATGAACGACCACGGACCCCCTTTACTTATCACGCAAATATGGCCAGAGAATGAATGGTACTCCTAAGTGGAAAATATACCGAACAGAACTGAAGAACCAACCTAATTAAATGCAGTGAATTGTATCTGCCCTGGACGATAAACTTTTTTACTACTTGCTTACCCAAAATGCGAGCTATTAAATTGATTGATGATAGTAGATAAATGATGAAATAATTTCATCGAAGGTGGCCAGGGCAAAATTTTTTGTATCATGCCAGTAGGTGTGTCTTCATACAACATAAAAGCAAGGAGATTAGTAACTCATTAGTAAGATTAGTAACTAGACCAGTAACTCTGGAAAAAAAATTTGATAAACCTCGAGCTAAAAATATCTTGTTAAAATAGTCTAAAAACATCTGCCCAAAAAAACATTTTTTTAAGTACGAGTCGCTGATGGATCGCACCGCAGAGGTGCGGTTCATCAGTGACTTATGCTGCATGAACAAAAAAAATGATTTTTTTTCGGGTCTAACACTAATGGTTGGCGTTTTTTAATATTTCAAGTTTAACCTTATCAAATTTTATTTACAGATATATTACAACCACCTGATACACCAAATAAGGGGGCAGCGTTATGGTTCCAGCAATTCCATGGATTACTTGTAAAAAGAATATTACATTCTAGGAGGCATTTGAAGGTAATTTCAAGTTGTCAGAATTTCCTTTCAATATTTAGTGCAAAAGCCTAAAGGCCACAATCTCGTTTTATTATAACCTTTCATTTTACTCTAGCTATTTGTCTTATTTCAGCCTGCATCTCACTCTAGCACAAGGCTTTGCGTGTATTTTTTTGACGTTTTTTAATGCAACCGTAGTGTTTGCTTCGTGAGCTACCGAAGATTGCTTTTTCTGTTATGTATTTTTGTACACGCTTTGTAAACATGTGCCGACAGGGTACAGGCTTCAGAATTGTACTGACATCTTTTTTTTCCTGCGGTCAAAAGAGGTGACTAAAAGGAAGTAAAGAAGTAGTAGAGGGTTTTACCATTGCCAGGGCAGATAGCACTCACTGTACCATGTAGGTTCAGCCATGGTTGTGGAATCGAATTATAAAAAAATACACAAGTTGGAGATCAATATTATGTGTATTATACCAATATTATGTGAACTGTACCATATTGTTGCGCGTCGATGCATGAAATTAAACTACTTAATCGATCCTATCAACAGTGAATGCTAATTTGCCTCCATGATTAATCCTGTGTTGTAAAACTTTTATAATTGATTTTTCTTGTTTGTGAAACATCCCAAGGGATCGATTGATTCTTATATATATGAAATCTGTCCAGGTGGTGTCTATGAACTATTTTGAATTTGAACTCGATTTGTTATCTTGAACTGAAACTCTATTAAAAAGGCTCTTGAGTTTGCATCCCGGGTTATACATAACCATTATCATGGAAAATTAAACCTTTCATTGTTATCATACTGCTTACCTTTGGTAATGCCTTAAAAATACAGACTTCAGAAAAACTCGCAATAAAAGATTTTTTGAGTGTCGTAAGAGACGACTAGAAGAAAAAAAAAAGTGTTGGTTTCATTACTGCCCAGGGCATTACCACTCACTGTAACTATTTTTGTGGCTGGTGCTACATTTGGTTGCTGGTTCACAAGTCGTTTTTCTTTACCTCATAAGTAAAGTAGTCACTGGTTAGTTCCTTTTATAAATCTTGCCCCATTGCCCGGAGTGTACTTCGATAAAAAATAATGTAACAATTCTTTTTTTTTTAGGTTCTAATTGCACAGTTATTAGTTCCAGTGCTATTCGTCATTCTTGCTATTATCAATGCAAAATATGCTCCTTTCTTGGAAAACAACAAAGAACTTGGTGAGAGCTTTTCTGAATGATAGTTTGCAATAGCATACTCAATTCATTTTTTAACAAAAGAAAGTATCGTTTTGTATTTTCCCAATCAGACTTTCTACGATTAAGTATTAATTTATTTTGTTGGTTTTTAATGTTTAGACCTCAGTTTATGGAAATATGGAAACACTACAGTATCTTACAATGGAAGCATTGATGTAGAAAGTTTCTTGGATATATATGCAAGGCAGTTTGATGGTAATTTTCAATCTCTTGTTTTCTTCCTCGTTAACAATAGGTAGACCAATGGCATATTTAGGGAGAGTTCTATGATGCAATGTCTTCAAGAGATTTAAATGAAGGAGATTTTATTTTTGTGCACTCTTGTTTTAGGGAAAACCTTTGCAGGAGACCATAAAAAATTGAATATGGAGCCTTACTGAAAATTGTTAGATTACTTACTCGGTCGATTGATAAACTTTTGTATGTTGAACATGAACCTAACTGTAACCATTCTACACCAGAAAGTATTTGAAAACTGTTAAAAAATACCATTCACATTATTGGGAAAAATATCTGGCCATTTATATGGCTGTTCAAAAAATCCGATTTTTGATTTGGAATTAATATTTTTTATTCATTTTACTCTGTGATTTGAAATTGGTAAAGTTTAATGAAATAAATGTAAAATTTTAAATGTCTTTGTCAATTTTTCTAAATGTTGTGCTTGATTTTTTGATTTTGTGTTTTGATGACGAATTCGATATATAATTGAGAAGAATTATTTAGTTCTGGAATCAAGTGATATTAGATTTATTGCTCCACCACTCAATTATTAATACTTTTGTATCATTGCTATTCCAAGGTATGGCAAATGCAGTGGATATTGATGGTGATCTAGAGAAATATTTAGCAAATGAGTACGATGAACAGGGTGGAACTTTCAATACAAAAAATATTATCGCTGGAACGCTGAGAGGTGATCCAAAGTAAGTATGGTCGAATAAATCAAGTCAAAAAAACTATCTTAAAAACATATTATGTTAATAATTGGACAATTGATGGCTTGCGCCTTTATGATCAGTTAATTTGTTGCTCATAGTTGGGAAAATATTATTTCCTATTTTCTATATATACTAGTGATGATCTGGTCAAAAATTGACTGATTGCTGATATAGGTAGTTTGACGTTTTTTTTTTCCCGCATGGCTATGCATTGCTTAGTGGTTTATGTTTTGTTCATTATTCATGAACATAATATGTTATATATAGAGCCCATTAATAAGTACCGGTAACAAATATTTTATTTACAGCACCTGCAAACTCTACTATTGCATGGTTCAATGCCCAGGGATGGCATTCTTCGGCCAACACTCTTCTATATGCTGATCAATCTTATATCCGATGGAAATTAAACAACACAGACTTTGATTTGGATGTTTCAAATCATCCTTTGCCAAGAAATTCATCTGCTAGAGTTCAAGAACAATTAATTGGGTAGGTCTTGTCTTACTTGAGCACTAACAGCATTATTCTTTATAAATCTCATTTCAAAAATATTTTACCTTGGAAATTGCATCACCAGTTTCTGTGAAACTTGTTCTAGTTGAGCTTAATCTGAACGCTGAACTGAACTTTAAATAAAATTCTTATTTATGGATCCATGTGATTGATGTGTTTTTGTAAGAGTCAAAATGATGAAGATTTATATATGTATATATATCCAATTTACATGATTTTAATACTCATTTCTGTCATTATGTATGATTCGACATTAGTTTTTCATAAAAAATTTTCAAATTTTTTCCGATTTTACATCTTTAAAAAAAAAATTTACCAGAAAAATTGAAATTTTATTTTGTCAATCATAAGCGACTGATGGGTCAAGCCTAAGTAGTGTGATCCATTTGTAGCTCAGACTTTACAGAACATAAAACATGGCTTTGCTGAGAAGTTGACAAAAATGGTCAAATATTGCAATAGAAATGTTGAAACAATTCCACCCTTCATTTATTTAATAGATCTATTGCTGGTTTCATGATTGCATTCAACGTTGTTCTCGGTTTCTCATTTCTCGCTGCTTCATTCTCCATCTTCATTGTACGAGAGAGAACTGATCGTGCATCTCTACTTCAAACTCTAGCTGGTGTCGATCCATTTTGCTTCTGGTTATCTGGTTTCGTTTGGGATTTCATCAATTTTCTTATTCCGTGCTTGATTTGTATGGTAAGATAATTTTTGTTGTCTTTTTGTATGAAAAATGTTGAAATCAATGATAAAGGAAGCTACATATAAATTTAAGATTTGAACAGATTAAGATTCATATTAGATTCGCATTTGTTCAACTTCTCGTTTTGGTGATTTTATTTGATTCGACGAAGGTCTTTATCTTGCTGGCCTATTTTTATTTTGCAGATTGTATTTGCAATTTTTGGAGTTGAAGAATATTTGCACAATGGACAATTTGCGATTGCAATCCTACTTTTTGCACTGTATTGTTGGGCTGCACTGCCGTTAACCTATCTCATGTCCCTGCTATTTACTATGCCGACTACTGCTCTGGTTACCATCACAATATTTGGCGACATTATGGGTCTTGCAACCATTATTACAATCAACGTGTTGCAGATCATTGGTATGTGTTCAGAGATAGCAAACAAAAGTTTATTTGCCATAAAAAATAGCATTTCAAGCACAAATATTTGGGTGTTTGCTAAAAAAAACAAAAAAAAAAATATCTTTTCATTGGGGTATTAATTATGAAATCCAAGGATATCATTCAAACAAGCCTCAAAGAAAAATTTAATATTTTTTAAATGAAAAACCTGTTTTCAAAATCAACCCGTTCTGTTTTTGTGTTACTGTTTTATGATTCATCACATCAACTAGTATTTCAACATTTTTATTTTTTATAGCCACTTCTAAGAGTGGATAACCCTGTCCAAGGCCCTGTCATAGCGGCCACTTTTAGACGGACGAGGTTACAATTACTGGAAAGATATGATCTTTTCCTGTTCAGCTTAGCCCGCCCATGTTATTACACCCTGGGTTGAATGGTGGGCATGGATAAGCGAGCCGGACGCACCGGGACTCGAACCCGAGATCTTCAACCGGCGATGCCAACATGTTTACCCACTAGGTCATCGCTCTATGATATATTAAGCTAAACTGTCAGGCACCCCTTTAAAAATTAGAAAAATTTTATTTTGTTGACTGATGAATTTCGATCTCAGGACAGTTCAAATGATTATTTTAATTGGTTCAACTCCAGGTAAGGTTTGAAGCAGTGCCTGATAATAAGAACTAGCAAATTTTCTGTGTGTCTTTAGGGGGTGATTAAAAGGAGCTTTAACTGGTCATGAATGACAAAACAAAATTTTGTAATGAGGGGGCTTATGCCACTTACTACAATCTGTTATTATGGTTCAGTTCTGTTTTGAATGTAATCCACTTTACGGTGTAGTTTGTAGTGCTAAATTTTATAGCTCTGTCTTTTGCATTATAATTGCCCGCTAGTAGGTATTTTTAAGTTCCTGTTCTCGAACTTGCCTTGTGTGAAGTTTCATACTTCTTTATTGGAATTCACTCTGAGCAAGGCCAGAAGCAGTGCCTAAAAGGAGCTAACTAACGGCCACTTAATAGCAAAGAGCTGCTAAGGATGTAGCACCATCCACTGCACACTAAGCAGAAAACATCCAAAGGAGCATACATACATGAAATATATTAGGGCTACTCTAAAGCCATTACCTACAGCGCTGGATACCAATAAAAAGTATCTAAATAATAAAAACTTATGTTTTACCAGATGATAATACAAGAGATGTTGCGAACATATTGGATTGGGTGTTTTTGATACTACCTCAATATTCTATTGGACAAGGTCTTGCTGATCTTTACACCAACGATAAGATGGTAAATGTATGTACCACCGATGCTACGATGGAAGCCATTTGTGAGGAATTTGGTACGTTGTTTTGTTATGAAGATCTTGGTATATATATTCATCAGGGTTATTGTCGCTATCACTTTTAGATTTCGAATCATTTTTGTGATTTGACTAAAATCTAGCCTTGTAGGGTTGAGTTTTAGAATAGTCCTGCGTGTCGTAAGAGGCGACTAAAGGAAGCAAAGAAGTATTAGATGGTTTTACTATCGCCCAGGGCGGATATCACTCACTGCACTTTACCATGGGTGTTCAGTTTCGTTTGGGCTGTTTTTCCGTTTAGAGTGCAGTTGCTGGTGCTACATCGTTCAGTGGCTCTTTGGCTATTATTAAGTGGCCGTTAGTACATTCCTTTTAGGCACCGATTCCGTCCTTGCTCAGTGTGAATTTCAATAAAAAAATGACAGTTTTGAGTCAGATATAGTATGTGTCAAAGAAATTTGACTGGGACAAATTAATATAGGTAAGTATTAATAAATCCATATACTCTGGTTGAGAGTATATGGGTAGACATATATTTACATGTCAGATTTTCTAGGATTCAACGCAGTATCTGAGTCATTTTAATCGTCATAGACAACCTAATCCTTCAAAATAATTTCGATTTTCAGGATTTTTGTCATAGTCATTTTTTTATACTGTTACATTTTTTATTAAGATGATAGCAAATGCTTAACCCCCAACATTATCCTTATTGTCACGCAGGAATCACTTTCCAGACAAATTTCATGGCATGGGAGAGATATGGCGTTGGTCGATTCGTTGTGTTTATGTTCCTGGAAGGACTCCTCTTTTTTGCCATACTATTTGCGATCGAATACGACATTGAAGGAGTGTTTTTGAAGTTGACGACGTCCATTCGTAAAAAAGTGACCGTAAATGAAGTTTTGTGGCATTACTAACACTATTGCATTATAAGGATGTGATATATAAACCAAAAACTGTGTCGGTCCCTGAATTATGAAAAAACTGAAACTATTTCTAACATATAAGTGTACTTATCGATATAAACATGATAAGTGGTTTATAATTTTTATTTCTTGCAATTAAGCATTTCATATGCATCCTAAACTTCTTCGAATTTTGTTCTCTAAAAAGTTTGATTGAATGGATTCATATTCCTTTTCTGGTTCATATTCTTTTTTTTTGTCGAAGAATAATGAAAATCTGTCTTGGTTTTGTTGGTTCCTCTGACACTGATGAACCACAAGCAGATGATGCATTACATCATAATCTAATAAAATAATTCAGTATGCGATTCAAATTTGAGCATTTGAGTTGCCTAGTCCAACATATCATATCGATAAGTATATAATCAGAATCAAATATTGAAAGTTTTTTAAAAATGATCGATGGTCAAATACCGATATATCGGCATATCCCTATTATTGCAATATACGCATAGCAGTAGCCTTAGCTTCATAATTGAATCCTACTAATATTCAGCTTTTGCAACTTTTTGCGATATCTTTTCACTGCTTTTTAACTTATAATAAATAAATAAATACTAACACCACGTTGGGATATCTGATAAATTACTTGTCGATTTTGATTACCGTAAATATACTTCAGTGTTGACAATCAAAATTTATGATAATTGAAAGTTTTTAATGTTTAATGGTCCAAATTCTATTGTAAATTCTGGTATACTAGTCATAAATCAACATACTTTAACGCAATGGACCGAATTCTCCCTCACAAACAAATTTTGAAAAACAACTCAATATTTCTTTTTTAAATGGGGGTAGAATTCAAGAATATAGGCAACTTAACCGAGTTCTTGCACTTTTTCATTCTTTGGTCACTACTTCATCGCTTTTGTAGATCACTTCACTAATCACTTGCATGTTAGTTTCAATTTTGGTAGCTAAGCATTTTCATTTTATGATATCTATGGGAAAGTTTTTTTATTACCATACTTGTTTCGGGAACCCAAGTATGGATTGATCTTTTACAGAATTTAAAATTAAAATTTTACAGACTCTCATACCAAATGCCCACTGTTTTATTGCTATGAGATTTAATATTGATTAGGTATCAGAATTAAAATTTCCAGTCTTTCAGCAAAGTCAATTTTTATTTCTAAATGAAATCCTAATTTCTAGGCAGCCATCACAATCGAAAATGAAGACACAGTACTAGATGATGATGTTTCGAAAGAACGAGATAGGATTAATGACACTTCTACATCTGAGCTGAAGAAAACTGACTTGATATTTCTGAAGAATTTACGAAAGGTACAATTAAAAATGCTGCAGCATGTCATTCTAATTGCAGTACTGTATTCAACTTTTCAGTCAAATTAATTAAATGATGAATTTATCATAATGTAAGTCATATGTCTTACTGTAAAATTGTAGTAAAAATGTGTGACGTAGGCTTGTAAATACGTCTTGTGAAAAGAAAGAATTTTGATATAGATTAGGGCCTCTGAACTGTCAAATGTGCCAAAATATTAAAAAATAATATACCGGTATAGCAATTTAATACCATGAAATAGAGTATAAACATATTCTTGCATGACTTTATCGTCATAAAGCACATATCAATGAGATTTTTGTTGCTGCATATTGGATGACAAGCATTTTCTATCCGTCTCATACAAGGTCACTTTAAGTAAGTTGCCAAAGTCACACCAATCTGAAATGGCGAAAACGAAACAAGCACAGCGATAAGGTTATTATCACACTTTGTCATAGTGACATCATAGAACTTTTAGGCACGACGCACGATATGTGACTCGCAATAATGTCTTTTATAATGTAGACTAATAGTTGAATGAAAACAAGTGCCACACCAGAAAAAAATTTGCGGAATGCCACTTCTGGCCTAGGATGTTGGTTACTCACTGCACTCGGTGCTAACGCGGTTCAGCTTTATATGGAATTATTTCAACTTTGGTGGTAATTCACAGGTTTTCCATAATACGTATCCTCACTCACTTTATCCGCACACAGGTATATGCTGGAAAGAAAGGTGGTGGTATTTTGCGTATTACGGCAGTGGATAATATCAATTTGGGAGTTCCAAAAGGAGAGTGCTTTGGTTTGTTAGGAATCAATGGTGCAGGAAAAACAACAACTTTCAAAATGTTGACCGGTGATGTCAGACCAACTGCGGGAACAGCAGTCGTTAACGAGCATGATATCATTTCAAATCGAAAGCTGGTGAGTTTTGAATAGTATTAAGATCCGAAACAGTTTTGCAATATTTGACTAAGGAGCATTTAGTCCTCATGTTATAGCATCATTATTAGTACAAAATATCACAATGAAAAACTTCATTTTCTTAGGAGTCAAGTCAGGATGATTGTTGGGCTAATCCAGAATAACAGAATTTTGTTTACTTTGTGTTTTGTGTGAAACGTTTTGGCATTTTTTCGGATTGGGACGAAAAAGCTTCAACATCATCAACACTGCTATTTCATAGCAGTATTGGTGATTTCGAACCTTTTTCTTTAGTTTGATTATGATTACTGCAAGTGACTCAATTAGAGACATTTTTACTTCTAGCAAAATATATCATAATATATTGCCTATATGCTAAATTTCATTCCAATGTAACTCATTTCCATGTGATGTCCGGGTAGCTGACATTCTATGTGCTGCAATCTATTCGGTGGTTAGTGAGGCAGTTTTGGAATTCATGTTAGATTTTATATTTTGACCTTTGAAATACAATTCTTTCATTCAGTTAATCGATAATATGGAATACAAAAATCTAATATAGTAATTCTAGAATATTATAACATTTTTGACTTGACCATATTTGTGTGTTTCTGTGACGATACTTGATGCTAATGAGATATCTGAAACGCAAATTGCTCTAACGGCCGGATGGGTGCTTCATCCAGGACGGCTATACACAAACAGGAACCCACATTCATTTTGTGAAAATACTTTTTAACGAAGTTTCATTATTTTTCAGGCCCAACAAAAGATGGGATATTGTCCACAGTTTGATGGGTTAATAGAACAGATGACAGGACGAGAGACTCTAGTAATGTATGCTAGACTCCGTGGAGTGAAAGAAAAATACATTGAACAAATTGTTGAAAAACTCGCAAAATTATTGTTCTTTGAACAGCATATCGACAAAGAATGTGGCACTTACAGGTAAAAATAATAAAGTATATTCTCCTTTATTTCTGAAAATAACATTTTTTCATTTCGTAATACAACGTGATGGATAATTAATAAACAGTAGTTTTATTGTTTTCACTATTTCATACATTTAAATTGGACTTGGTTTATGACGATGCATCAAATAATAATGAGCACTCTCTGGTCTACTGCCAATACTAAGAACAAATTAAATACTTTTGCTTTTAATTTATTGATTTTTTCCTGAAGGATTCTGCTTTTTTCTTTACAGTGGAGGCAACAAGCGCAAGCTTAGCACCGCTATCGCCCTTGTTGGAGGACCTCCTGTTGTTTTACTTGATGAGCCAAGCACAGGACTTGACCCAGGTGCTCGTCGTAAACTGTGGGATACAATCAGTCAGATTTGCACACGGACAAAAGATGTGTTATTATTACCTCACACAGGTGAAATATGAATATATTTGGGAGTATCACAAGGCTTTATACTAGCCCCCTAGCTCTTCTTGTCTTCAATTTATTATTAAGTATTTAGATTGCTTATAGAATATGCCACAAATCATGTCTATATTATCCAGAAAATTAACTTTCAATCCAATGCTGGATCTTATTCATTGTATTATAATATATAATACATGTTATTGCAAATTGTCCCACTAATTCAGGAATATAGTCTGTAAATCTGTCTGGCCGAGAACAATTTTGTCCTGAACTGTTTGCTGATATTTAAAAATATACTTGTAAGTAGAAAGCAAGATATATGTACCAGACTGACAGAATGTCAGATACTCTACTGAGACACCTGAACAAACTAAATCTCATTAAAAGAGATTTGCCGAAAATGCTACAATAAAAGATGTAACACCGCACACATAAATCATTTGAATTACTTCTAGACATTAGTAATGCTGTACAAAAGTTTTCATAGTCATCAACACTGCTATGTTATATGATTATTATATGACTATGATGATTGTGAATCCTTTTGATTAATACGAGGATAGGATTTTATTTTTATCCTGCGAAAAGCTGAGAAAAAAACTTAGTCATATGGCAAACCACGACCTCTCATGCAGATACCAGTTTCGAATCGGTGTGATGGTTTTTTTACTTTTTCTTAGCGCCTGGTTGGTGGTGGAAGCCATAAGCAGTGCTTAGGTGAACCACCATGCACCGACGATGCGTCCAGCAGACCTCTCTTATATATATATTCATCATCCTCCATTGGATTCGAATCTGTGTCAGAACAATCTGAGATGCGTAGCTCGTGGCCTATAAAGGAAAACTAGCTTACGTCAGTCTGATCCGTACCCTGTTGCATGATGTTCAAAAATAATGAAAATGAATGTTATTTAAAGTAGTTACTGGTGGTATTCATGGAATAATGGTGATGAAATATAGCTGTCCAACATATCTAGTTTATTGATTGTGTCACTGGTGCACTAGTTATGCTCTTAGTTATCAATATCTTTTTATATCAGCATGGAAGAATGTGAAGCTCTCTGTACAAGACTAGCCATCATGGTTAATGGACAAATGAGATGTCTCGGTGGACCTCAACATCTTAAAAATAAGTTTGGACAAGGATATTCTGTCGAAGTCAAACTAGAAACTAATGCCAGTAACCCAGAAGCAATAAAGACCTACATGCAGTCTAACTTCCCTGGTAGGATAATGAAATATCAGTATGGAAGCTTCGAAGAAGCTTGATTATTGAAAAGTGCCAAATGCAGAGGGCTTCTACACATATACATATATCATAATATCCTGAATATACCATGGGGTGCAATTACATGGAATGGGACTTTGTTTCACAGTATGCAATTAACAGTGTTCACCTTTTCCCCACCCTCGATCTTGAACATACTTCTTTGCGGTTAGAACCTGCATCATTCATTAGGTGTTACGTTCGGCAGCTATTGTCGGTTTCATCACGCCACCGCTTACCACATATTTTCACTATGAAAAGTTATTGCTAAGGCTTCTCTGAGGCTTCTCTGTTGTAATTCATGCAATTGTTTTGCATTATGTATGTACATTAGGTATGTTTTGCATAATTGGCATTGTATTATTGCATTTGCATCATCAGAAGCTTTGGTTTCCTCAACTATCGACTCCTAAGCTCTGTGGTACAATCGATCAATTTTCATAAATCTATCAAAAATGTAAACACTGCTATTTGACAGCAGTGTCGACGTTGTAATGTTTAGGAATCGGCAAGAAGCAAAACAAAATTCTGCTATCCGCATAACGTCATTTCATTAGTTACCTGCACAATATGCTAACATTACCCTCTTTTTCAAAGGTACAATTATAAAAGATGAACATCAAGGTTTAGTTGCATTCCAAGTACCAAAAACCAAACCTACTGGAGAAGACTTATCATTAGCGACAGTAAGTTATCTGTTCCTTTTGCAAATTATCTCTATCTTTTCATTTATTGATCTAAAATTGGAACGATTCTATATAAAAGTCCATGCAATTTCATTTGGTACCATACTTGATTAGATTTTGAGAAAAACTTGTAATTAGAAGTATTAAATGAACTTGCTGCAACAAAAAGCATTAAAAATCATAAAATTTTTTGAATTTGAATTTGCATAGAAGTTTTATTATTTGTTTTATAAGTCGTTTAGTGAGTTTGTGACCATCACTAGTTTTATGAATACTTTGATCAGGTATCTTCAATACATATGTGGCTACTCAGATAGTCAGTGCAATTGGAAAGACTGACTTATTCAGTAAACCCTATTAGAATTTTGATTCCTTGTGTTTGTGTGATAACTACAACAAATTCATCGACTGAGTATCACATTTGTTATTGACATAAGTCTCAAAGATTTGTTGCTGTGAAATACCTCTGGCCAATGATGACCACCAGCGTTATTCCACCTGATTCACTGTCATTTAGCGCACTTTACTCTCGAGCCAAACATTTCGTTGTCGTCAGTATTGAAAATTAATTTTAATTTTTGCTTTTCATAGATTTTCGGCTGTATGGAAGAAGCAAAGCGTGATATAAACTTGAGAGACTATTCTGTATCACAAACGACACTCGAACAAGTATTCCTGAGCTTCGCGCGTCGCCAGCGCGAAACTGCAGACCCTTAACAAATGTGACTTGCATATATGAACTTCATTGCATTCTTAAAATGTAGCATAATTTTTTATTCAAATATTTTCTTTTATGAACTTAATTGCATAATAAAAATAATATATTGCAGCGTTTTGTGAGATTTTTTATGCTTTTGTTTTATTATTAATAATAGGTAAATTGTATAAATTTATATTATATAAAATATGTTACTTTTGCTATTTAATTAATTAGCACTAAGTGTGGTGGTATCCAAAGTAAAATGATTTGATATTGTATTCAAAGTGTTTTCGAATCTTGTGAGTTTTAGTTGTATCATGGACTTTTATTTACAAATGTTACACAACGTTTTGTCGCAGCCCAATCAAGCAATTTTAGTTTGTTAAGCATATGTCACAGATGGATCACGCCTCACCGGCATGATCCATCAGTGACCCATACTAAACAAAAGATGTTTGAACAAACTTTTCTGACTAGGCGACTTGATTTGTCAATTGTGCGCTAATGATGGATCATTCCACTAAGGCATAGTAGATCTTGGACCTATGTTTAGAAGGTATAAAAATTTGTTATTGGTAACGGCAGCTTGAATCATCTCCAGCTCGTGCTTGGTGTAATTCATTTAAAAGTCCCATCTTTGAATACTAATTCTAATAAGCATGCCTTTAAAATGCGATCTAAGTATTTCTAAGTTAAAATGCTTCAGTTTGAAAATAGTATATTTGTACAAGGAAGTTAAGAAATGTATTAAATTTCCAAAATAGAATCGCATACTCTGGAAATATTTTACCTTAAGATAATAGTCTTTCAATAAACATACCTGTACTCACAAGCGTTAAAATGCAATCAATTTTTAGTCAAGTTCCTGCCTCATTACTGTTAAGTTCATTATGCCTCAGTCTTGAAGAATGTATTCTCACCTGTGAGGTACCGTAATGATCTGCATTATACTTGGGAATGCCTGAAGTAGAATCTTGAATTCTTATATGTTCAAATCAATTTGTTTTGAAATATTCTGGTAGATTTGAAAATTAATCCGAATTCAAATATTTTCACCATACCCCAATCAGAAGTTTTGTCGAGCACATGTCACAGATGGACCGCGTCTCATCGACGCGATCCATCAATGATACATGCTTAACAAGAGTTGTTTTAACAAAAAAACTCTTGTCTATTATATAGAATTTTTTGGTTATGGTAGTCAAAAGAAATACTAGCCACGGAATATAGTATTAGTTTTCTATTTTTGACATTCCTAACTGTATCATTACACGTCCTAACATAAATGTGCAATTGTTTCAAAGTTTCATGCTAATTTCTTTTTCTTTTGTTTCATGAAAACTATGCCACTGGCACTATTTTTTTCCAATTTCTGTTATTCAGTCGGAAGGACTTTATACAAGTATTGTGGAATTGAACTCCACATTTTGAAGATTTGAACTCTAAAAAATTGTTTGATCCAGTATTTTCGTAGTTGTAACTTAATGTTGCCTCATGTTTGATTCATCAGGTTGACATAATCCATGATATAATAACTATACAGAAAATTCAATTGGTCAACAATACTTATTAGGATTTATGCTGTTGCTGAAATGTTTTGCACTTAATTCGTAATCTCTTCAACTTGTAAACTCTTAATTTTAGTATAAGAAAAGTTTCGGGTTTTCGTGCGAAAATGGTGATTTTCAAAATATGAAAGTGTGGCCAATACTGGATATTTGGTACTAGTTTGACGGTCTATTATTAGTATTGCAGTGATTCTCGTGTAATCTCTATCTTGGTAATTTATAGTACGAAATTATATTAAAATAAGAAGCTGAAATCTGTCATCCCTATTTTTTTTTTGTTCCCTTTTTAATGCCCAGAAAAACAAATGATAAAACAGGTTTTATGAAAATTATCGGGGCTTGGCTGCACAATAATTAATTCATGACGTCGTATATGACTGTATCAAATATTTCAAATTCCCATAGAGGGAGGGGCTTTTTTTAACAAACCGATTCCATGTTTGCCAGATTATTGAGTTGTTTCAGAAATTATTTTATTATAAATATATAGGACATGTTGATGACATGACAATGTTTTTAGATTTTCTTTATAGTATTTTAAATATCTGTAAAGTTTGTCACTGTTCACCATATGCATAACTAGTTTGGTAGTTGATTTCGAAAAATAGAATGCTAGTTGTAATTTTAGTTTTTATTTATAAGTTCATTATCAATGGAAAAGATCAGGTATTTACATAAAGATTGCTCGGAGCCTCTCATTATAAAAGCTAACAGTAAATCATCTGGATAGTCGAGTATACTAGAATTCTTGTTGAATTGAACCAGAATTATGCACAGGAAAATTATAGTTCAAAAACTTTCATGCGGTGGGAGGTCTGGGTTCGCCCTATGGTTTCTCTCCCTCTGGATAAAAATGAAGCTTCATCCTAATTTTTGAATATTCCTATTTGGGATACAGTATAATTTTTATCTTGTGACAGATGAATACCCAGATTGTGTGATTAAACCTCTCGTGAAGTTAACTTTGAAGTCTGAGATGATTGTAGCTAAACAGTAATAGAACTTCACCCAAACCAAGGCTGTAAGCAGCTAGAATGGTACTAATTCAGAAATAGTGATCGTCTATTGAAACTGAAACCATCCATGGAGTGTAACTGCCATGGGCAATAGTTTATTTATGTTTCTAATGCATGGACATTATTATTCGAGGTGTAATCCTTGGTTTAGTCCTGGTCAGAAATATTTAAACCAAACGGGTTGTATTGAGAGATCACTGATTTATCGTACACAGGAGGCTTTGTTTTGCCAGATATGACGCTTGTATGATGAACAGACAAGGCAGTTATTCGGCATAATTTTTTATTTGACGTCAATTAAACCACCAAAAAGTATCGCGCGTAGCGCGTCTTCTCCTGATTTGTTATGCTTTCCGTCAATCCAATTAGGCAAAAGCTGAAAAAAATCAGTCCTAGGAGCAAAAAGGACGATATTCGCTGGTGTAACTTCACAAAATATTCTGCACATTCTCCTCATTAAATCTCAAGGAAGAATTATTCTATTCAATTTAGTAAATTACGGTACCGGCAGGATCATATGTTGGCAAAACAAACTGTGATCGTGTTTTATAGGCAAAGCTTTTGGCGATAAAGGCAAGAATTCACAACTGCTTTCTTTAAAAAAAATACTGGGCAGGGCCAGCGCTGTAAGCAGCGTCTGTAGATTATCTTGCTTGGATTTTTTCTCTTACGTCCATACGCGAGTGATTGTGCCCTCTAGCGAGTCCTAGTCATGGGCTCAGGACAGGAATTTATTTTTATCTTGTGAATAACGAAAGCACATAATACGGCTCGGTTGCTCAATCGATTAGGCGCGATCGTATTGCCGACAGGTTGATGGTTCGATGCCTAACCGCGTCACCACCGAGTATGTACCTTCAGCAAGGCACTCCGTGGGTATCTTTAATATAGAACAGATACACAGTCAATACAAAGGTCCGTGCCTAACGGTTGTTGGGTATAAGCCACCAACCCCGACACCCGATAGGTTCACAGACAGCCCATAGCAAATAATTAAAAAAATACGGCTTAAGGGTGAAAGTTTTGGATTAACATTTTACTCATTTTTCCCGTGTGTGGACATGGTTGGTGGAGGAATTCGTAAGGAGTGCTTACGTGAACCACCGTACATCCGTGCAGCATCCAGCAGACCTCTCGCATATAACCATCCCTCGTGGGATTCTAACCAAGGACGATAGAGGTTCGTATTTTTATTTTCTATCTAATTATCGCGTCATATTTAGACTACCGAAATATTCAAAACAATGATATGCTTGGTGGGGTTTTTATTGTTTCAAATAATTGATTAAAACATAAACTGAGAACGAAATTTTGGAAATCCCACTTTGATTTAATTTGGCAAAATAGCAGGACTCCACAGGACTAAACACGTTGGACTAAAACACAGACTACCCAGTGTGGACCTCCACTTTTCATGCACAGCTGGCGCTGTTCGTGTCTATCATCGGGAGATTCGAAAAAATGGAAATAACTGGAAATTATCTTCATGAATTATCAATGTGGAATATCAATATCAACAAACACTGAACATGGAAATATTATTTGAATGGTTGGTATGATATAATTATGGTTACTTTTATGATTTTATTTTTGTTGTTTGGACTTGTCGGATTTAATTTGGCATGAATTAGAAAAAAAGAGATTCGATCGCCTCTCTGCTCTGACTGTCTTACGTTGTTCGCGAACTGCAAATGCGGAATGGGGTGGCGCTGTTTTGGAGGGATTTGAGGGGAACGTTTGTCCAAATAACTGCAAAATTTTCCTCTCTTTTCAGTTTTAACTCATTTCGGTATGATCAAATACCGAATAGTAATGACTAAACAGTAATAAGACGTTTTGGAGGTTTCTCGCCGTAACAGTTAAAGGCAGTTTTTAATTAAGAGATACGTTACGGTATTTCATTTTTTTTAAGTGCATCGGCAGTCAGGGCAAATCAGCACATTACCTACTACTCAGTATTGGTACCGTTTTCTGAAGCTAAATTGTGCAATACAGAATATGTGCCAGGGCCCACAGTTCGAACACAGATTGTTTTCTGTTCATGCAGTACCGGTACGTATACTGCATATGAAAAGTGGGATACCCTCTGCCCTAACGCGGATTTTTGATCCGGAAGCAAGATGGATGTTTGGTACCGGTACGATGAATCAGTACTGTGAAACCAGAAAAAATATTGGATGGGAAGGGCACAATATTTTTCAACATGCATTTAAATTAAGAAAATTATTAGTTCGCAGGACAGAGGAGGTGCACAGAAATTTCAGAACCAGATAAGGGATAGATACAGGATAGGATATGGATAGGAACTGGTAAGGCACCGTATTCATTTTTTATGCGGGAACGGAAAGATGAGAATACGGATCAACCATATGCTGTATGGCGAACCACAGTCTTTCTGCTCTTGTGCCGTGTGCAGACACCAGTTCTGAATCCGAGATGAAGGGTTTTCCTCAACGTACGCAGATCATTTTTTCGGCGTGCTTGGACGTGGTTGGTAGAGGAAGCCGTAAGCAGTGCTTAAGTGAATCATTGTGCTCCCGCGAGGCGTCCAGCAGACCTTTCGCATATACTGTACCGTATAGGCCTAAACTGTACATGTATATTTATCCCTCTCACTGCACATGCATGATTTGAACCCCGGACATCAGTGATGCTTAGCTTGAAGCTATTTCCAAGCAGCAAGGGCTTTAACGATTGATCTAACCAGGCACCCGAAAAATAAAATACAGGTTTCAAGAGCAAAATAAACAAAATGAATCAGCCATAGGCACACGGAAATCTTATGGAAATTCTATAAATCTCACTTTGAAGGCAAATTGCCACGAAATACACAAAATTAATCAGTGAAAAGAAATTGTGTAAAAATTGTATGACAAAAAAATGAAAACTCATTAACGGAGAAATATTATGAAATACATACCCGCAAACTTGACTTTAGTCAAGTTCAATATTAGCGTTTCTCGTGCTTTGACTTTTTGAAATGAAAATATTTTTAATTTGCCTTTGACTTACATCATACTTTACTTCTATTCCAATTCCCCACAAAAACTTTTTGGCGCTTTTGTTGAAAATGCACCATTTTCACCTTTTCAGGGTAAAACACCATAAGACTGTATAATATGTGATTGCATGCCGCAAGCGCACAAATATTTTGCTTATTTCCATAAAAATTACAAATTATTCCTGGTAGCCCTGTCAGCACCCAAAACCGAGGGGTCATGCTACCTTTATTCCCGGTTCTGTCACCACATGCACTTTGACTTCGTTTCATATTTCCTTTAAAATGGGTTTCTGTATTGAATTTCATGTTTAAAGTGAGCTAAAGATATGGAAGTATACTTTTAATAATTTGAAATTCTCTCCCTGAAACAAATGTTATATAAAATAGTGATTAACTAGTTTGTATGTAATCTAATCAAAAGTCGCCCATCAGTAAGTCCATCAAAAAAGAGCCCCATTCTCACATTTTTGAAGGTGAGAAAGCACTCACGACTTGCCAATTCAAAATTTATTGTTTACAAGATCGAGAGATGTACGGTATTAGTGTTGAGAAAGAATTAACCGTTTAGAAGAAGCAGATTTTTTTGTTGGATCAGAAATGAGGAAATATCTTGCAATCACCCAGTTCATGGTAATATTAGTCACGAAAAAGTAATTGTGCACCCAAGCATGGAAATTTTTCTATTTTTTGTAATTTACTGTAACCTAAATAATATTTGAAAATAATTGGTGTTTTTTTTTTGATTGTTTCACTACGTTTATGCACTCCAAATTTTTCTGAGGCATGTGCCCTAGTTCCCCATGAATCTGCTGGGCTCCATGAATAATATAAGCTATAATTTTATTTCGATTCAAAAGCAACATAATTGTTTCAATTTATATTTAATGGCATCAATAGTCAAGTAGTTAGAAGGTTGATACGAGTTTTTGTGAAATTAAATGAATTGATCTGTTATGCAGATCAGACTGATTGGTACATAACTTTAGGAAAACTTGACGCATTTGAAAAAATGGATGGAACGAATTATAATTTTCTTACTCTATTCATTATTATGCTTGTGGTTGGTTTAATCAATCTAAATTTGGACATAAACATTTGGCATCATCAAAATGAAAATGGTCAAACATGCAACATATGCTGTATTTAATAGATTGTAAACTCCACACTCTAAAACCATGATAAATACAGAATAAAGTATTAAGAGGTCGACGTGAGCGTGAAGATTTTACACTGGTGACTTTGGTAATACGCTGTACGGTGTTTAGTCGACTTTGATCAAATCATTTAAGCCGAATACTGTATTCGGTATTAGCATATAATAGTGCTTTCGGTGCTTTGACTTTTCAGAAATAAAAATAGCAGAAGTTGCTGACTATTAAGAGCCGTCGGTCAATTCGTATCTTCGCTGAATGCTTGCCTGTTTATAAATTTTGGTGAAGCAATGCAGTAGCATCAAAAGGATCAAATAAAAATGTGGGGAACTCTGCTCAAAATCCTGTCATTTTGTAACCTGTAGCTCAAAGTGAAATTTGCGAGAATTGTCATTATAAACGCGGTTGTCATTCCATTGTTTATATGAATTAACTAGCAACCGGCTGAGCTTAGGTTGCCAGTCTATCCGTACCCTATTCAATTCATGCCAGTATGTTTTTGGTAGGTCAATTCGTACCCGAAAATTTGCACATTGGTCAATTCATGCTCTGATGAACTTTGCAATGGAATGGCTGCGAAAAGTCGAGGATAAAATAAAATCCTATCCTAATCCAGAGGAGCAGACTTTTTAGTTGAAATTGGAAAAGAACCGGATTCCAAGTTTGGGGAATCAAGTTTACTCCAATAGTTTATGAATAGGATATATATATATATATATTGTGAAACTGTATTAAAATGTTCTGCCATATTACCGTAAACGCAATTCTCAAACCTATACCAAGTACTGTATTTGGACCCTGATCTTGCTGAATATGGTTATTTACAATTGAGTGCATTACAAAAATTGCAACACAATGATGGAAATAAAACTTGAAATGAGAAAGGTTTTTTTTTTTAATTCTTCAACCAGGAAACATGTAAAATAATTACATTCAGGCATCATAAAGTTAAAAAGCTTTTGGTACAGACTGGAGAATACTGATACAGCCTCTCTGCCAGACTTGGTACTACCATCTAAAACAAGGCTACAGATCAAAGATAACAATCTCGTATTCTGTATTAATGTGCAAATTGAGCTAATAATAGTTTTTAACAGAAAACAGTGGACAGAATGTAAAAGGATATTAGAACGAATATCAATTTGACTATGGTATTTTATAATATGCCTTCATTTACAGATACCTAGTATGTAAATAATCAAACTGTAGATAATGTCTAATCAGTTTGATAAAAAAGAAGAAGCCGGCGTCAATAAAGCACCGCCACCTGGTCCCCCTCATTCTCAACACGCTTTATATGCTCGTCGTCCGACGCCAGGTGTTCCGCACAGTCAACCAAACCTTGTACCATTGGTTCATTCGGGTCCACCCGTCAGCGTATATCGGGATACTGCAGCTGAAAGATCTGTGATTCCAAGTTCAACGACTGTCGCGATTTCTACAACAAGATTTGGTGTTCCTACTTATAATCGTGCACCTCCAGCATTGCAACAGCAAGCCAGTATTTCCCAGCCATTATGTTTGCCTTTGCAACCACAAGCGGTATTGCCGCAACCGCCATCAGACAATCTGCCACAGCAGCATCATTTGCCACATCAAGCTCCAATTTTACAGCATCCTGTTATTGCTTCAGGCTTATTAGGGCATCTGTCCCTTCAGCAACTGCCTGCTTCATCACAAGCACAAATTCAAGCGCAACAACAACAGCAGCAGTCCCAGTTTCAGCGACTAAAAGTCGAAGATGCGTTATCATACTTAGATCAAGTGAAATATCAGTTTGGAAATCAGCCACAAGTGTACAATGATTTCCTGGATATCATGAAGGAATTTAAATCACAGAGTATTGATACACCTGGTGTTATTCAAAGAGTTTCTAGTCTCTTTGCTGGTCATGCAGATCTTATTGTTGGGTTCAATACTTTCTTACCACCTGGCTACAAAATAGAAGTATCTGGGAATGATCAAGTTAGTGTAACAGGGCCAAACATGCTTCCACAAACCATCAACACACAGCATGGAGGGGCAGGACCGCCCCCAGCTGCCATACAAGTGCATACACCACAAACAAAATATGTTACACCACCGGGCCCAGGACCTGCAACTCAAAGTCAGCCTCCTCATTTAACGAGCCAGCCTGGACATGCACCGACACCACCTAGCTCCATGTACACACCTACCGCTCATGGATCTCAGCCCAATTTAACTTCCAGCGCCAGTAGTGTTCATGCCGCTGCTTCCACATTGGCATCTTCACAAGCTGCTCCTGGAATACCACTTGGGAACACAAACACGGCATTGGGAACCAGCATACCACCACCCCCACCTGTCGGTCAACAACCTCAAGTTGGAAGTCAGCCAGTTGAGTTCAATCATGCTATTAACTATGTTAATAAAATCAAACATCGTTTTCAAGGTCAAACAGATATTTACAAAGCATTTCTTGAGATTTTACACAAGTATCAAAAGGAGCAGAGAACCGTAAAAGAAACTAATGGGGCTTATACACCAACATTGTCAGAATCCGAAGTCTATGCTCAAGTTGCGAAACTATTCAAAAATGATGAAGATCTTCTGAGAGAATTCGGCCAATTTTTGCCTGATGCAGGAGGAGGAATGGGTGGTGGAAATTTATCTGCTCTTACTGGTGGTGTAGTCGGAGCGAAATCTGATAGTTTACTCAGTGAACATCTACCTATTACAAAAAAGCCAAATCAGCATTCCTCATCTTCAACACCCAACTCTACTACATCAAGTAATTCATCAAAATCTCGTCCAGGACATCAAAGCTTAAAACGCCCATCTAGTATGTCGGTTCAAGGCAAAAAGGTCCGCAGTTGCTCTCTTAAAGATGTTTCTCTTGCGGAGGCTTCAAAGCATGGCACTCTGAGTGAGTTTGGTTTTTTTGACAAGGTGAGACGTGCTCTTGGCACTCAGGAAGTTTATGACAACTTCTTGAGATGCCTACTATTATTTAATAATGAAGTTATTGGAAGGGCTGAGTTGGTGCAACTTGTTCAACCATTCCTGATGAAATTTCCAGAGTTGTTTGGTTGGTTCAAAAGGTTTTTGGGGGTTATAAAGAAGGCCAAACTGGAGAAAATTGGTCATCACTAACAGGCCTTTCTTTACCACAACAACCAGCATCACAAGCAAAGGAAAAACACGAAGGCATGGCAATGGAAATAGATTACACAACACTGAAGCGCTTGGGCTCGAGTTACCGTGCTCTACCGACTTCATACGAGCAACCAAGATGCACAGGGCGTGATGGTTTGTGCAAAGAAGTTTTGAATGATACATGGGTGTCTTTTCCATCATGGAGTGAAGATTCACAATCTGTAACATCGAAGAAGACTGCATTCGAGGAACATGTGTACCGATGTGAAGATGAACGTTTTGAGTTGGATGTTGTCTTGGAAACCAATCTTGCAACTATCCTTGTATTGGAAGCAGTTAATAAAGATTTGTCACGCATGACTGAAGAAGAGAAGTCAAAATTCAAGCTTGATAACTGTCTTGGTGGGACTTCAGAAGTTATTCATAGAAAGGCAATTCATAGAATTTATGGAGATAAAGCACCTGATATCATTGATGGATTGAAGAAAAATGCTGCTGTTGCAGTGCCTGTGGTTTTGAAGCGATTGAAAATGAAAGATGAAGAGTGGCGTGAAGCACAACATCAATTCAATAAAGTTTGGAGAGAACAGAATGAGAAATATTATCTCAAATCCTTAGATCATCAAGGTATAAATTTCAAGCAAAATGACACAAGATATCTAAGATCTAAAAGCCTTTTGAATGAAATAGAGAACCTATTCGATGAGAGGCAAGAAGCACTGGAAAATGGTGCGAATGCAACAACACTGCAAGGTCCGCACATGACATTAACCTACGAAGACAAATCAATGATGGACGATTGTGCATCGCTGATTATTCATCATGTGAAGCGACAAAGTGGAATCCACAAAGACGACAAACAGAAAATGAAGATATTCATGTATCAAACTCTACCAGATCTTTTCTTTTCGCCTAGAGGAAATCAGCCAAGCGATGATGATGATGACGATGAATACGACAGCGACACAAAAAGCACAAGCAGCAGAAATGGAAAGAATGGGAAAAGCTCTTCAAAACCGAAAGCGAAAAGTAAAATTACTGGCGGATATTCTCTCACTGATGATTTAGACGGAATGTATCACATGTTCATGTGCAACAATCCTTTCTACCTGTTTTTTCGATTGCATGAAATTCTATGCTCAAGGCTGCTCAAAATTTATCGCCAGGCAGAAGTTTTGGCAGAAGAAGATGCAAAAGAAAAAAAGGAGAGTGGTGGGAAAGAATCTGTTGCAGATATGCTGCGACTGAAGCAGGTAAGATGTAATAACAATGTTATTGTTTTTGTTAATTTCTAGTTTGTTGCGTAAAGCTGAAAACTGTTCCATTACTGTCTGGTGTTAAAATTAACACAGCAGAGTTTGACGAGAGCAAAAAAATGACAATCAGGAATGGGCAAAACCCGATATTTTACCATTTTGAATACATTCTGAAAAAAATGATACCGCATATGAAATTCGTTCATGCTTTTTTCGAAAAAAAAACTATTTTCAGGAAAAAAATTTAAATATACATAAAATTTAGAAAACTGTCAAATGTCATTATTAATTTGCTCTTAGAAAGTGAATTAATTTTTATAGTAAACATGAATTTATACACATTTATATTTTATAAAGCTAAGTTTTTTCAATGATACTTATTAAAATTATTTCAACTAGTATTAATATACAGTAATGTTGAGTGAATTTATGCGTAATCCACCCAGTTTTGCTGAAACAAGATTCTGCAGCTGCAAAGTAAAATTAGTTTTGGCTGCTGAAGCTGAACAGGCTGGTTATTCATTGATCAAAGTTAATTTTTTGTGTTCAACTATGGGTTTGGTCATTGGTTCCTTTGATTTGAGAATTGCACTTGGAAAACTGTAATGTAAAATACTTTATAATTGCTAGGTTAATGATATCGAAGTTGACGAATATTATCCGGCTTTCCTTGAAATGGTTCGAAATCTTCTTGATGGAAACATAGAACCTTCACAGTTCGAGGATCAGTTGCGGGATATGTTTACAATCCATGCTTACACTGCATTTACCATGGATAGACTTATACAAAATATTGTCAGACAACTTCATCATATTGTTCAGGTAAACCTAAATGGTTTTCCGTTCTTATTTGACTTGAGGTTGTATTATACGTTTTTTGTTTATCTGAAATCGAATAAATTTCAGGCAAATAGCTGGAAGGAATTTTACAGTTCAATACATGACTATCTTGGAATACTCCAAGATAGTCTGGTATTGAACTGTAAAATTTTCATTTTTATAAACCTATTCAAACTTATGTGCCCGATATTTTTTGCTTTAGAATTAGGGCTGTCGTTACAAACAATCAGATTCATAGATGGGACTAATATTATCTGTATTTCTTATTTTTGTATTGACTCTCATTCTGGCTGTGATCACAGGACGAACAATGTTCTCAGTTGTTGCAATATTACAATGATGAGGGGAAGAACAATGCAACCGGAGGTCAACTTGTATCGGCATCTCGACGTACACAACCAGAAGCTTCCTATCAACGTAGAGTTGAACAACTGTTAATTGAAGATAACTGCTATAAGGTGATATATAATTGCGTTCAAGCAATAAGCACCAGCGGGAGTGTTGCAAAAAGTAGAATGGTCAATTTAACCTAGTCTCGTTTAAATGGACCTAAAGAGCTCAGAGCAGATACCACTGACTCTGGTTCAGTTCTGTTTGGGGTATTTCTTATGTCTATTGCAGTTGATTACCGGTATATCACATTTTGTAATAGTTGCCAGTTGCTGTTTTTTAGACTCTACGTCAAGCCACAAGTGAATTTCAATAAAACAAAATTATTATATTCCAGCAAAAAATATCTTTGTCAAGCATTTATATGGATTAATTATTAGCATAATTTTTTTATATCGATACATGTTTTTATAGTTTTGTTGCAGCATAAAAAAAATTCTTATCCTGTAATTCAATGATTATGTACTTTAGATGACAATAATACAGAAGAAGAGTAAACTCGAAGTTGAAATTCAGTTACTTGATACCGATGAAGATCAGGACGAGAGTGCTGAACTGGCTGAATCAGCAAAATGGTCAGAATATGTTGAAAGATACGTCAGTGATCTTCAGGTTAGTTGTATCTGGATTGAAAATTTGGTACGTTAACATTTTCTTCGACCTGTAACTTCATATCGATTGTTGAAATTTGAACTGTATAATGAAATATTGACCATTTACTAAATTTCCTTCTGGTCGGACCCATTTTTGCAAGTGCCTGAGTATTTGCTATTATTCCAGTTTGGCTTAGAATTCTTGAAAAATTGGAAACGCATTTCGCCTGATACTAAAACATCCCATGGGACACATGTAATGAGAAAAGAAAAGATGCAATTCATATCGGTTGCAACTTTCAGATACTGATCTGATTTTAATTTAAATAACTGTAAATATTTTATTAAATAAATTTAAATCATTTTAATTTTGTCTTGTTATATCTGATTAAATTAA
This sequence comes from Styela plicata, assembly GCA_963675895.2. Lineage (NCBI taxonomy): Eukaryota > Metazoa > Chordata > Ascidiacea > Stolidobranchia > Styelidae > Styela > Styela plicata. The sequence continues at coordinate 5,372,058 of OZ023150.1, forward strand.
TTAAGAGAGTTTAAGCCAATCCCAGTGATCTGCATTTTGATGTGCCCATGATTTTGCAATCTCTTCCTGATCGATCAATAATATTCGAACAACTTTTTGGTATTATTTGGTTTTTGTCCAATGATGAGTGCCTATGATTTTGAATCTCAAATCATGGTATAATCCAAATAAATTATGGATTCTACTCCAGGATGAACTGCCGGATGATGTGAAGGAAAAGATTCTCAAGAAACCTCCAGTTTTCATGCAAAGAAATGCATGTATCTATAGGAGACAAAAACGACAGGAGAATGATGAAAAAGCAGAGGAGGAAGAAAATAGAAATGAAAAAGACAAAAAGTCAAGCCAGGATAAAAGGTATGTTGTTTAGTTTATGTGCGCAGAGTGGCAGAATGCCAGCTTCTCTGCTACTCAGACACCAGAAGAAAATGGCTACCATCAGGAGAAAATTTAGCAAAAGATCAATATTTCGTAAAAAAAATCTATTACTAGAAGATTGAAATGTCTATTTTGAGTGTCTGGTAGTTACCAAACTGTATAAAATGTTCGAAATCATCAACACTGCTATGAAATATGGCTCATGCTAAAATGTACTAGAAGATACGAAACCTATTGTCATATGTCTCTCGTTTTTTAAAGAGATTTTCCTTTTCGTACATGTATTCACCAACCTACGGTATATCACTGCTACACATTTTTTACCATTACTTCCAAAACAGCGCATGAGGCGTTTCTGCTAATATTTCGGTCAAGAAATTGTCTTTAGTCATTGTAATTGGATAGACAAGTAATAGTACAAAATTTCTTATTGATGTCCAGATAATATATATCTTATCATCCTTATCATACATGTACCAAAGATGATCATAAGATGATTATTATGTCATGGTTCATCACCTACTAAATTCTTTCATCTACAACCCCCCTCCCCATTCAAGCTAATTAATTTAATTAATTTTCAATCAAACAACGTACCATAAAAGTGTAAGATTCAGGTCAGTTCCAGGTTTCCTACAGTTAATTAACCCTAACGTTACAAACAACATATTGATTGGTATGTTGTGTATTAAAAATGTTTTTTGGTATTTAACCTGAATTTTTAAGATTTTGTGTATTTGGGATGGCCATTCTATTACGTATGTACACAATATTTTTCAAATTTTGCAGGTCTAGGAATCGGTTGCATTTCTCTGAAGATATGGAAGTGAAAATTTGCAAGAAACTCGTACAAGATGATATTTGTGCCGGGTACAGAGTATATTCTCTACAGAGAAAATGCATTGAAACGTGCAAAGGGAGGACATGACTTGCGGAATAAAAAGCTTCACAATAAGTAAGTTGCATTTTGCCTTGCATGTTGCAAGTATTCAATTTGAATATCCACTTTTCTACTTCCAAGTTACTCAATTAATAATAATATATTAATAATATTAATATTTTGAACATATTTTTACCTAAATTTGTATGGCCACACACTTTACTTTTATGAAACTTGCATTTCTAATATTGACCGGCAAAATGCCTGCTACTGACAGCTGAATAAAATGAATCCCAATAGATCCCGAATAAGGGAAAAGGAAAATATTTCATTTCACGGTTTGGCTGCGTGGACATATTATAGGATTGTGTCTTTTTCAGACAATTAAACCTAGCAGGCTCTTGCAATTAAATAAAAATCCCATACACAGAGTAGGTAGGCATAAAGAACCAAGAGTGTAATTCGCGTTCAGGTATACTATATTCATACACTGTAGGTGATACAAAAAGTTTTTCAATCGTCAATACTGATATGAAATAGCAGTGTTGACGATTTCGAAACTTCTTGAACCACTGAAAAAAATGACATGAAAGTTTCGGACACCTGAAAGAAAACAAGATTCTGTCACACTGCCTAGTAGTATGATTTGCATCATAGTTTACAGAAACACTGGTCTAACTTCACATGTGGTACCTTTCATTCAGATTCCAAGCCATTGTAACAAAATGGGGTTGTGAGAATGTTTCTCGCGACATGTCTCGTCAGTGCACAAACTGGCTTCTCGGAAATCATCTTCTACACAAGGCGGCAATGCCGATGATCAAATCAATTGTACGACAGTGTGCAAAGTTGAAAAAATCGGTCTTCTATCACGAAATCGCTACAAAGTGGATTACCACGCAGATGCAAAGACACAGTCCAACACTTGAATGCCTTCAAATATGGTGGTGAAACTCTGGCTCTGGAATAACATTCTTCCTAAATTAGGGAGATGAAAAAACTTCTTTTTAAAAGATGACTGAACTGTTCGATATCGTTGTAATTAATCAAGCATGTACCAATGGTACATTGAACCATACAATCATAAATTGTCATTATTTTGCTGCTTTCTATTGTTTGAATATTGGCTGAAAGATAAAATTCAGTAGTGTCTTATACTTTGAAATAAATCGTCTCAACACGATCTACTTGGTTTTGAAGCTTTCCCAATCATGCTGTGGTGAATTTTCATTGAATATTTATATCTGCGTATTTCAGTTCCTCGGATGTGCGTTTGTGCAAGCAGCAATTCCGAATCCGGATGAAGGTTTAGGTCTAATAAATCACTAATTTCCCTTTGCGTTGGTGGAGGAAGTCTACGGTGGTGGAGGACATTACGGTCTGCGCCTGTAATGTCTATTCAAACCTTTTTCCAAAAAATGAAATGTAGAGCATCATGCATGTATTCTTGTTTTTTTTCCACTGAAACTAAACACATAGCATGCCAAAGGGGTAAGTGAACACAGCTGGGTTGCAAACTGGGTACCGATATTAGAGGATTGCTTGACATCCGGCCAAGGCCATGTGACTCGCGTAGTGGTTGTGTGGAACAACCTCTGGCCTATAGTCTCTTGGCCACCATTCCTACACGTGATTTATAGCTCAAACATCGATTGTGCTAACTGGACATCCACAGGTGTCAAATAAATCCATGATGCTGGCTGTATTGCAGCGGTGCCGCGGACTTGTTCCGAGTTTGATATTATTATTATTTCCAGTTACTCTTTCTAAACAGGATTCCTCTCATACTTATTTCATCTAGGTATCTGGTATTCTGTTGCTTGAATGGTTGATCCTCGTAGGATCCAATCCTAACCCGCAGGAGCAGGCAGGGTACGAATTGAACCAGCTTGTTTGGAGCACGAAGTTAGTCTTACGTGGGGTAGTGCGAAGGGCTGAATATAAGTAAATTTTCTTCCTTGTGCCGAAGAAAACATGTGTTTGAAAATTAACATAATGTTTCCCCTTATATTTTATGTCTGTTATCAAAAGTAATTACGTTATTCTTTAAATGCAATTGAGGTTGAAGTTTTCACGAATTTGTCGTGTGGAGATCTGTTGGAAACAATTGCATTCGGAACGCGTACCAGTTTTGCAGAATCGCCGTCATTTCATATATTCTAAATTTGCATATACGCATTTTCGTAACTTATCTTGTACACGCATGTATTCCTAGATTTCATTGGAACTACATACCCCTCACCAAATAAAATACAGGAGGCTAACTACGCAAAACATATCAAGCTTAACGGTAACTTGCGAAACAACTTTTATTTGAAAAAAATCTGTCGATGATCAATCGTGAATTAGTCATAGGAACAAAAGTAATGGGGGGGGACATAGTTATTTATATATTAATTAGAAAATTAATAAGTAGAGAATTGTTTATTTTAATAATGAAGCCAATAGTATATTCGTGATTGAATATATTCACGTCACTAAATATCTATCACGTATTCACGCGATTTGTGTACGTACGAAGCCTATCAACGAGTGAAGAAACGCGAAATGGCATCTAAAGCAAAACGGGAAACCCTGATTTTTGTGTTTAGATGACTTCAACAAAAAGTTAATTTTGGAACACTCTCTGCATTCCCCTGATGCGATTATTTAACGTTTGATTTTACCGCTAATCTGGCGAAGAAGGCAAATTTTTGGTTATTTTTACTCTATTTGGCAAAAAAATGCAAGATTTTTCCAAAAAATAAGTTTCCGTTGGAGCTCATTATGGCGATATAACTTAGTTGTCGGATTCGTTTCAAACCCCTTTTTAGTTTAAAAATTTGGCTCTGCTCTCCCAATTTCTAATAGTCTATTTTTGTATTTAAAATATGTATTTGAGCGGCAAGGTTTCGCCTAATTTTCCACGATGTCAGTAAAATTTAAAATTTATCATACGGTGACGCGATCCATCAGTGACTCGATCTTAACAAAACATGTTTTGGTGAACGTTTTTTGCTTGGCTTGTAATTTTAGACCGCGCGTTTGGGCAAATTGTATGTACAACCTTTTCCCCAGTCAGCAATTTATTTTTAAACATGGAAGGCAAAGGTGTGACGGAGTGTCAGTGCTATTTTATCGTGGATTGTTATTGTTAAAAATAGAATTTTTATTTTGTTGATACATATTTGTGATTACTCCTCATAGACCACAGTTTTATTTTTATTCGTTACAGAGTAACAATGCCTCGTTGTGACGAGACGCATACGTGCTCTTTTTCCGTGCATTTGTTTTCTGGTTAGTTGGCGACAGTATATAATTCGACACAGTTTGGAATATTTCGTCAAACAGATTTCTCGTGGAGTAAAGAGAGCTCAAAAAACTCCATAGTTTTGTTAATATAAGAGATAAAGTGGGAAAGCTAATTTGGATGTGTAACATTGAATTAAAACATAACGAGAACACGGTAGAAATTTCAGATATTTTGTAGATTGTAAATCTCCACGTATTAGTTATTATAAAATATAAATCGAGGTTTTAATCATAGAGCCAAGGGCCTGGTGCACGCCCGCTTAAACGCGCCGATTGCACTCTTCATCCACGGTCCACGAAAGTACAAGTCACTTCAGTAATTAGTGAACGTACTGTATTTGCTACAATGTCAAGGAGAGTTGGCAATTATAAGGTCACTGAGTTTACGTAGTATACTTAATTCACCGTTTTAATTTCGCCTAATTTCAAGATCATACGACTTAACTAGTTTAACTTTTACCACGTTACCTGTTTGAAGTTTTACCTGGTGAATTTACTAGGCGAAATAGGCAAATATACCCATTTTGCAACGAGGTAACTGGTTGAAATAATCAGACACCTCGTATAGAAAATAGTTAAATCATGTTTTACTATAAAAAAAACCTTTTGAAATTGACCATTCGGTTATTTTTATCTTCAAATCTACTAAAAATGCAGGCAAACAATACTTATTGAGTTTTTTTTTTTATTGAAGTATTAGCTAGTTTGTAGTTTGGGAAGTAAAGCCTGGTTGATTAGAAATACTTCAAGTACATTTCATTTCGTTTAGAAAAAACTAAGGTGCCAATCACTAATGTCGAGTCGATAGTTTACTACTATATATCACAACTCACCTTTATCATTTTCGCGCATAGCATGAATAGTTCTTGTTCCAACCGTTTTTAAAGTTTGACAATTCTATGCAGATAATTTTTTATATTTCTCATAATATATAGCCTAACGAGCAAAAGTAACCTACCTGGAAGCGCGATGGAGAAATATTCAAGTGTCACAACATTTGTTACAGTAGCTCTTTTTGTTGGAACAGTATTATCAGCACAAACTGAAAATTCCGTGGAGGCAGAATATGATTTTATCGTTGGTAAGATAAATACATAGTTTGTGTTAAACACCAATTAGCTAGGTGTTTGGATTCTATAGGCACGGTCAATAAACATTCATCAATGAACGAAATTATTTTGGTTTAACTTCTCTGGTTATAAATTTATTTTTTCAGTTGGGGCAGGAGTCGGAGGTAGTGTAGTGGCAAATCGTTTATCGGAAGATGAAAATGTTAAGTAAGTATACAGACCAGAATCTTATTGATATAATATAGTAGCAACGTATAAAATAATAATGTAATGTGAACAGTATCGTATTGAGAGCTGCGGTAAATTCAAGCCATTTTAGCCAAAATTTCTCTAATCCAACTTATTCGCAAGTAATTGATGCCTCTTTGTCTCATATCCAAGATACTATAATTACTTTATGGTGTAGGAATTGTAACTACATAATACAACATTTTTTCCCCCAAAAACAAATTTTGTTTTCATTGGTTTTTCGACATCTGTGTTCATTATAAGAATGACGTAGGGCACCGCTGAGTTGCGCCCCATCCGTAGATTGGATTTGGCTTAATTAAAATATGTGATTGAATCGGATCGAACATCGTATATATAATTTCTGATGGGCTATAATTTTTCTTCACTATTTGAGTTGAAACTTTTATCTACTAAGACACAAATTAATTTGGAAGTCGAGAATATTTTGCTGTATTTTGTGTTTGAAATTTGATAATTTCACGTTGTTTTACAATTTTTCTTTCTGTGACCGATGCTCGACTTATTTCAATAACTCATACTTAAAATCGATTCAAATCACCGATTTGAGTAGTCTGGCCATGTCTGGAGAGTATGATGACCAGAAAATATTCTGAGTGTAACCGAATATTCTGAGTGTAACCGAAAAACAACATTTATATTAAATGTTTTAAGAGTATTATTACTGGAAGCTGGTGAATCAGATCTCGGCGAAGAACGAATACAGACACCGAGTGGAGTTTCCTCAATATTGGGAACATCGTTTGATTGGAATTACAAGACAACACCTCAGAAAAACGCGTTGCGAGGATCGGCAGACCAAGTAAATCCAAAAATGAAAACCAGGATTTCTTTTTCCTTTCATGATTATGTTATTTCGAATTTTTAGAACACATGTACGCAAGGATAAATTGTTGCTTTAGGGCCTGTCTAAAATATTCGATTAAATTCGTAATGCGCGAATTAATGCTTTTGGTTCGATTTTTACAGCTACTCCAAATCAGCAGATCCATGAAAGAAAATATATTCTATATGCTGGATCCGAAATCGAAAGATTCGATATTGCCTTATTACAGAAGTTTCTTTCAATGCCAATCAAAAATAATTATTTCCAAAACATCTTTTGTCGCTTCGATGAGACGCGATCTATCTGTGACTCGTGCTTGACAACATAACATTTCTGATTAGGAGAACGAAACAATGTTATCATTAATGGGATCAACTTCTCTCGGACACTGGGAATTATTTTTTTCTAAATCTATACAAATATTAATCAGTTTCTTTAATGTATTGTTTCTCCTACCTTAGAATATCAATTTTATCAAAAAAGCTATGGTGACCGTTTCATGTTTTATATAGAGTGACACCTGGCCAAGAGGGAAAGTTCTTGGGGGATCAAGTTCAATAAACTATCATAGCTATGCTCGAGGAAATCGACATGACTTTGACCACTGGGAAGATCTTGGCGCTGAAGGTTGGGGTATGGAATCAGTCGAAAAATATTTCAAAAAGGTTGAACAAGCTACCATGAATGGAATGTCTTCAAATATTGGACAAAACGGACCACTGATGTTAAGCAGAAATAATATAAATAACAAAAGTCTATATTATGAATTGATGACTTCGGCTGCAAAAGAACTTGGTAAGACACAACTGTACAAGATTTGGCGCAAATCAAGACCAAATTTGTCGGGGATGGCAAGAGGGGCAAATATTTGCACCAGTCCATGGGATCATCGCGAACGTCATATCTCTGTATTCAATTTCTCCAGAGCCTGAAGGGAAGCAAATACCGGCGTTTTTCTTTACAAAAAGCAACTTGAAGATGTAGTACCATCGACTGAACTCTAAGTGGAAAACATGCCAAATAACTGGAATGCTATATTAGAGTGCTGTGAGCAGGAGCTACCCTGGGTAATAGGTAAACCATCTACCACGTCTTCGTATCTATTTAATCATTTCTACGACTAGTGAGATATACGTTAGGGCACCTTCAGGGTCTGCCCTCTCGATTTCTGGAATAAAGATAATCGTCCATGTCTATAAGAAAAACACATTTCTAGTAAAATTAGTTATATTAGGAAACTTTTATATTGAAATTGATTGAGAGGCAAACTTGCAATATATCGGGTAGAATACGTCTAAGTAGGTCGCATTCATTCGATTCAATTCAACAATTTTACTGTTAACATCACTACGAACTTGTTCACTGACACTAGTCAATGCGTTCTTCGCTAATATGAACTCAAGCACCCGCATTTCCCTGATATCCCAGAAAATAAACTGTCAGTTTCAGTCCCTAAAATATCATTTCTGAAGCATTTTCGCATCTTCCGTCTTTTAACCACGATATGCGCTGAAATTTTGTCTGTGGCGCCCATTATTTTTTGTTCGCATTTTCCCAATCCACTCTTAATAAAGACATAAATACCCCACTGAGTGATTTTTATTTTTTTTGTTGTTGCAGGTGTCCGAATGTCTGATTACTTTGACGATGACGAGAGTTTGAGCCCTGTGACGCAAGCTATCTATAAAGGAAAAAGACAAAGTGCAGCTGCGGCTTATTTACATCCTTTCGTGATCAAACGGTAAAGGCGAAAATTAAGGCAACTCGTGTTGAAAATTGGAAAGGGAAGAAAAGTTTCCTGTATTTTTTACTTATAGTATTTACATGCCATAGTAAACCGACAGTTAATTATTTTCATTTTCTTTCGTTTCAGAAGAGACAGGCTTCATGTAAAAACAAGATCTCATGTCACCAGAATCATTTTTGATATTTCGAAAGGAAAAAAGCCTGTGGCAAAAGGAGTCGAATATACAAAAGAAGGAAAGGAGTTTGACGTTTATGCAAATAAAGAAATAATTTTATGCGGTGGAGCAATTGGAACTCCGCAACTTCTCATGCTTTCCGGTATAGGACCCAAATCCCATCTCAAACATCTGGAGGTGACACCTTATTTTCGGAATATAATGTTAAACATTCCTGTTAGGCTGTTGAATGTTGATTCCGGCAGATTACTAAATTATTGGAATGATCATGATATCGTTTATCTAATCGCGTTTTATTGGTTTTGGTCTACCGCTACGTTTTGTTGAGTTTAAGACTAATTGGTATTTCATGTTCAGAGTTAAAATAGCCAGATTTCTCGTCTAAAATCAGGACCATTTTTATAGTAATTAGAAATGCACTTCGCAGAGAAGCATTCCATGCAATCCATTTTTACGTTTTCTTTGAGTCGAAAAATGACATCGTGTTTCGTCTGCAAGCGGATAGACTTGATAATTAAGTGTTTTTATGTTTATCTTTTTCCTCAGACCACAATTCAAGAGCAAAAATTCAATAGAATAAAATGCAATATATTTTTACCATTTAAACAAAATTGCATAGAGAAAAAACTTATTTACAGTTAAAGTTCTTGTGCACATTCTTCACCGATTACATTATTCAGTATTCATATGAATATAAGCAGAAACTATCAAGTTTTAATAACAGGAAAATAGCCGACATCGTCATCAGGGACCATTGTACGATACTTTGGCGTATTTATAAGCTTGATTGAAAGAATAGAAAATAAGTTCGAAAGAAGAGATTTCAGCGATTGATTTATGCACTGTAACAAAAGTAGAAATAAATTTACTGTTTTTTTTGCAGTAATCGCATATTTCCAAACTCAAAAAACGCCATGTTGATTAGATTTAGGTCAATTATCGGCTGTTGATGGACCACATCTTTGGGGTGCGTTCTATCAACATCCATATTTGGGCAAAAAAGTCAATTTTGAGTTTTTTCCAATACCGCCAGGTAAAAGTTCTGTCAAAGACCAGTGATTTGTGTTGCATTTTTTGTTATAGTAACGACCGCCACAGGCAAATTAACATGCTGAAATTTGGCATCTTTAATCCCATACCAGGGGATAATTCGTTCCCAAATTAGTGTTATAGGTTTAATAATATTTAAATCAATGAGATTTTGGGTCTAAAACCGACTAACTATGAAAAATTACTATTACGAATGAGTTCCTAAACTTTGAAGCACCTAAAAGCAAATATGCGATCGGCAAGGGTGGGGGGCAGATCATGGGCCCAGTCGACGTTTTTTTAATACTTAATCTCGATTGAACTTTGTTCTAGATCGAAACAATTGTCGATTTACCAGGAGTTGGTTCTAATTTGCAAGATCATTTGTTGTATAGAAGTAACTATGTGATGAAGAATACGTCAGTAAGTGCACTAATTTATCTGATATGAATAATGAAATAATATTGTTCTCCATCACTAAACCGTAATTCGCTGCTATATTTTAGAATCAGTTTATGATCATAGTTTTTTACTGATGACATAAAAATGTTTTTGAGCATCCGATTCGATCGCCAAACATAATTGAGTCATAGGCTTGCATTTCCCAACGACTAAACTGATGCTCAAAACTATGGCGGTGTAATTCAACAACCGTGGGGCGCCGAAAGTGGGGAGCGATCGCTCCTCTTTCACGGGAGGAGAACGGGAGGCGTTAATGCTTTTTTCAGGCTTGAAAAGATTAATCAAAAAAGAGTTTATAAATCGTGAATACCCCAAATTTGAATTTTTATTACCAATGTTTCATGAAATTATTAAGATTACAGCGGAAGCCAATCAAATCTTTTATCTTGTTAAGCATGAGTCAAATATGGACAGCGCCACAAGGGCGTGTTCCATCAATGCCTCACTCTTTCCTAACAAACTTTTCCGGCTGGGAAATATCGTTTCAATTAAATTTGGATATTTCATAATTATTAGATCATCTATGCGTAGTGTATGTCTTTTATTAGTGTGAACATTAAGATATTTTTGTTGATTGAGATTGCTTTGCACACTAATCTTCGAGCATGTTTTTGAGAACTATATGACTCCCTTCACATGATTACAACTCCTCGTTATTTTTCCAAACAGAATGATAACAAAGAAAGAGATTTGAAAAATCTGATTTTAGACACCTTGATGTATATGAATTACAGAACTCCATTGTCAGGAACGAAGAAAAGTTTAAGTTCAAAGTAAGACAATATCTTTTGTATTTCTTAAAGCCCGTTAAAGTAGTGCGACGTAATCACAAGCACCAATATCCCAGTAACAAACGAATTCAGCTTGACTCTTCAATCTATACGGGGGAAAAAATACAATATTTTCTCACCCTTTGCTCAACTTTGGTTTAATTTTTGATTAGTAATTATTAGTCCCCGCGATTACGGAGGTCCGGTAAATTTAATACGCTTTACAGTCTTCTCCCGATAGTCTATAAATGTTTCGATAACACAAAGAATCAACGATGTATTATTACATTTTGTCATGGGTACTTTTCATGCAAAACACCTGGGAAATATTTCAAAAATAACGTTCATTTCTAATTGATTTTCAGGCAGCGACCGTTTCCAGAAATCCTCTACATGACTATTGAGCTTCCAGTAACTTCAAAGGTAGGTTGTTGAACAGAATAGTTAAATTTTATAAGCTACTCTAAAAAAGGCACAAGATCGAACTTATTTCTCATGGAGCGAAAGTTCTTGGGGCATCTAGTTCTATAAATTATCGTAGCTATATGCTCGAGGAAATCGACATGATTTTGACCATTGCTGATAATTGTCAGGGACAGGTTTGTACATAATATAAGTGCTTTTGCTTATGCTTTAAATTAAGAAAACACACGTGTAAACTCGCAGTTCATTAGATTTAGATGGCGATGTCAATTGCCTTGTATGTATAAATGTCATGTTACCATTATCAGCGGTAAAAGTGATATTATGATAACGATGATGGTGGTGATAGATGAGATGACTCATATTATGGGACAAAACTCGAATTGAAGCTATTTAGTATTTTCCAAATATTTTAGGTATTTTATTTTGTTAAATAATCTGTGTTACAGCATGTTCAAGTCTTCCTTTTTATATTGGCGTCATCGATAACAAGATATCGAGAGCTATATTAGTATTTCTTGAATGCTCAGATTATTTCACGATAACTCTTGATTATATTTATTCTTATTAGAATGGTGTTTTCCAAGTCATAACGTGTTTAAGTCATCCAAAATCAAACGAAACTATAAGATTGAAATCATCAGATCCCAATGAATATCCTGATATTGATCCAAAATATTACTCAAACGAAGACGATTTAGATGTTCATATTGAAGGTAAGTATGATTAAAAATAATACAATAGATCATGGGATATCCTGCCTTGCTTACTTTAATAAGTTGCCTACATAATTGATATTATTTTACAGGTCTCCTTCATTATGAACACTTTGAAAGGTCAAAATCATTTGCGTTGAACGGCGTCGAATTTATTCCTCCAAGTTATTGCAATGGATCCCAACATTTGAAGCCTCCTAGGTGATCGTTATATTCGCTTTTTCTTTTAATTTATAGAAAAAACATAGAATAAAATAATTTAAATCGTGCGTTTTAATTTATAGACAAAACGTAAATTAAAATAATTTAGAAAGGCGCGATTTTCCCTACATATTGTTGAATTGACCAAGAAAATACGGTTCCATTTTTTGATTGATATTTATGGCCATATAATCACGAGTCTAACTGGTGACAACCGCTCGCTGTTATTATGAGTTCTTTGTTAGTCGGCAAGTTTTTACGTTTTTTTTTCGTGCGATTGGTGTGCTTCTTTTGGACTTCGACACTAGTATACGGTCTCATAAGTTGTGGTATTTGGTCTTGGCTTGACTTCACACATAATTCAGTTCTATGGTTGCAAGCCCTGTAGTTACGGGCTTTAGAATGGTCCTAACGTATTTTCTGTGTGTCGTAAGAGTCGACTAAGCAAGGAAGTGGTAGACAAGGCTCGTAGTACGATACGGTACGAAGTTCGGTACGGTACGATTGAATTTTCCGGTACGATAGTACGGTACGATACATTTTCCATTTTCGTACTCGTACTACGTTTTGAGTTGTGTGTTAGTTGATGCTCATCTTAATCAGAATATATATTTTGTAAACAAAAAACAGCCAAGTCACGATATAGACAACGAGGCATGTCGGGAATACGTCTGACTTCGAATGAGACCGCACGAAACCCATGTATGGTGCACAACGAAGATTCTGTTGTCGAGAGAGAATTTCTTGTGACGACACAATGCTGCTAATATGCTAAATATTGCTTCATGCCAGATTTTTTCGCGAAAACTAAGCTCATCCTACCACTATTTATCACCACCGGTCTACCATTCTCATATTATGCGCAATGTGAACAATGAAATTGGGGTGACATATGCTTGCTGGATTTTAAACCAGATAGCATAAAAAAAACTGCATCACTTTGATGTAAGATGTGGGTGACGTTTCTTGCGGTGGCCAGATCTTACAAATAAAGCTGATTTAGACATTGGTAGTTGGTACGGTACGAAATTGCTGCCCAGCGAATCGTACCTGTTTTCGTACTAGTACGAAATTTAGTACGATAAATGAAAAATATTAATCGAACTTAATTTCGTACTAGTACGAAGTTCGGTACGATGTACGAAAAAAATAATATCGTACGGTACGGTACGGAAAATTTTCGAAGGGTACGGTACGAGGTTCGAGACCGTACCGTACTGCCACCCTTGGTGGTAAATGGTTTTACCATCGCCAAGGCCAGATACCACTCACTGCACTTCATCATGGGGGTTCAGTTCCGTATGGGATGTTTTCCAGCTGGAGTGCAGTTGTTAGTATTACATCTTTTAGTATGTCTTTGCTATCAAATGACCGTTAGTTGGTTCCTTTCGGGCACTGCTTTGGGCTTCGCCCAGAGTGAATTTCAATAAAAAAGCTTTAAGCGAACATTACCACGAGACATTCAGACTTCTATGTTGCACGTTTTCCTCATGTTGCGCTTTTTCTGTAACAACATATTCATAAATTACCCAGGCCCAAATCATTTTATCGATGTGCACTGCAAGAAACTTCAGCAACTGTAAGTCATCCTTGCTGTACTGCAAAAATGGGGAGAGGAAGTGATGACCTTGCTGTGGTGGATCCACAACTTAGGTATATATAAGTTTTGGTAAAATAAATGAAATTTCTAATACATCCAAGACAACAAAACATTTTCTTGTCGAGTATAAGCTGAAGTGAATCATACTCAAAATGCAGTTACACACTCGACAGGTGAGTAAAAGTCCTCGCGATGAGCGCTGAAGTTGCCCAAATATTTTGTTATCGAATCTAAGCCACGTCAGGTAATCCAATCTGAAATTTTTTTCTACACATCGTTTGTTAGTTATGAGTTACTGATGGATTGCGTCGCTAAGGCTTGGTCCATTTGTGACTCATTCTTGACAAAATAAAATTTATGATGAGGATATGGTTGGAGGGACGAAGGAGTGTCTTTGGTCGGATAAAATTAATATTAGGTGGCAGTACAAAAAAATTAGATTTTAGAAACAGTTACGGCGAAAGTCGTTTGATCCAATTTTCAGATGCATGTTCAATCAATCAATGAAATATATACGTTGAACCAAACTCATCTAAATTTCAAATTATGTTACTGCAATAATATATACGCGCACTTTAGACCAATATGACATTTCGTGTACATTATCGAAATTTAGCATTAAAGAACACTGACAGTGAAATAGGTTGGCCTTAAAATGTGCAGGTGCAAGTGGTAAGACAAAAATGAGTGCTACCATTGGTCAGGGGGGGTACAAACAAAAATAAATAGTGCAAGTGCACTGCTAGCGCGCTTGTACTTTTGAGAGGTATCCGTGAAACATGCTTCAATACAATTAAAACAATAAAGTGATATTATTTTCTGATAAATCTCTCATGCATTTCTACGGGAATGAGTTTCGGTTTGGATACAACGAATTACCGTGGTTATAAATACTTCCAAATAATTTTAGATATTTTATTTACCTCAAAATCAATCTCATAATTTGATTATCGGTTTGGTTGCTTCGTAACCGACTTTCCACAGTTTCGAACGAATTTATATTTAATAAAATGTACTTTTTTTTTTTAAAAAATGTAATATTCGAATCTGATAAAATAATTTAATTCTCACTCACGATTTTTTTCAGAGTCTACGGTGTTGAGAATCTCCGCATCGCTGATGCTTCCGTCATACCTCGTATTACGTCATCAAGTTTACAAGCACCTTGCTATATGATTGCAGAGAAGGCGGCCGATTTGATAAAAAATGATTGGGGAATATGAATAAGCATTGCCTAAATATTTATTTCGATTGGGATTTCTGCATATTCTCTAATTCTAATACAATTACCTAATCGTACAAAACTTCTTGTAAATATTTGGATGAATTTGAATGCGGACAGTATCAAATACTTTGAGTTTGATCAAACTTCTGTTTTGGTCTAATTATTGGAAGCACCAATGTTCTAATAGTAGTTGTGCAAGCAGGTTCAGTTAGGGTGGAGACAATTTTATCTAATTTCTTTTTTTCTAATGGAGCTTGCCCAATACACGACCGGAAGCATCGCCGGGAAGGAACTAATATACCAAGAAGCTACTACAATATGTAGTACCCTACCAGATACTGCAATCTGAGTGGAAAATATAGGCTATGCCAAATATCGCGTTTACAAAATCAGTAACTACTACCCATGCGCAAAACATTTTACTGAACCGGATAGAATCGCTAGTGCATCTGCCTTATAAAGCCTATAATAATAATAATAAGCCTATAATATGAAGTTCGTGATGTGTGGCAGTTGACGTATTTATTGTGTGCTCCATTACAGTCCAAAAATACAAAGTTGTGTTATTTTTTACAGTTTCCAGCTTAGTAGACTGCAGAAATCCCCTGTACTCTCATGTAATGGTTCACTCTTGTGCAAACAATAAATAAGACTTTTTCAATCTGTCTAACTAGCTTCACCAAACTCGAGGATGGACGATTTTTGAAACATTATCTCATAACGTAGCAACATATAAAGAAAATATATGAGAGAATATACTGGAGTTGAGTGACCTCTTTAATTCATTTGATTTTAAAATAATAAACTATCCTGACAACGGTTCAGCGTATATCGACGATATATTGTAAACTGTTCCCGCATGCGCTTTTTTGCACCCTCAACAATATCACTATGCCTTCCCGAAACCCCAAGGAACGTACGCCAGAAATTGTGAAAGAACTCGCAATATCTTGACCTTTTAGATGAAACATATCAACTGTGAGGACAAAGACTAAAATATGCCTACAGCATCAATAACTCATATATGATTAAACCCGTACCAACTTCCAAATATATCAAGATATTAACTCCCACATCAAACTAATCTAACTGCAACGGCCACCCAAAAACTCATATACCCCTATTGGAGACTTAGGGGTGCGTTACAGAAGTAAAAATGTTTAGGATAAAACCATAGACTCCAAGCCTTTTGCTTTTTGTCCACGTAAAATCCAAAGTCGTTTGTTGGAAAATCCCACCGTCTATCTCAAAATAGTCAATGAATTACAGTCAAAATTGTTCTTGAAAGGTGTTATATTACAAATGATGAGGCATCAAAACGGTGAAAATAATGGTGAATTCGTTACGAGTAAACAGCAGCGTTGCAAACAATAAATCCAGCAGTAGTAGTTCCAAGTTGTTAGGGAAATTAAATGACTACCGAAGTGGGTAGTAGAGCGAAGTAGGTATCCTAGTGAATATTTGGCCTAGTGGTCCAAGTGGAAAGCGGGAAGTGGGTTTCCCAAAATTGAACAACCGAAAATCGATTAGATAAAGTTCTAAATATCAAAATAATAATTTAAGTGTATCGATAACAAATCCCTAACTAACAAGAATTCGCACTCATTGAATGGCTTGTTGGCCCTGCTGTGTTGTGATAGCTGCTTTTTTTACTAAAATTAGGGCGCGATGGTCTGGTGCTTGAGCATGTTGGCATCGCAAGTTGAAGTTCTCGGGTTCGCGCCCCGACGAGTCCGGCTCGCTTATCCATGCCCACCACTCAACCCAGGGTGTAATTATTTGGGTAGGCTAAGACGAACAGGAATAGCTCATATCTTTCCAGTAAATGTAACTTTGTCCAAATATAACTGGCCGCTGTTACAGGGTAGGGTGATCCACTCTAAGAAGTGGATATAAAAAATATATATACCGTAGTTGCGGATCTATGACAGCAAATGCATCACTTTCTTTTCCGATTTTTGCAGTGCAGCAACCATGACTTGCAGTCGCTGACCTTTATTTCAGAATACATCGATAGAATGATCTTGGTCTGGAAAATAAACCCGAATGTTACAAATGTTATGCAGAACAATGAACGTTGCCGAAATTTGAGTCGTAAGTTCTTTCAGTATAGGTCGCAAAATCTCGCCCACAGTCGGTAACGTGGTGTGAAGAGTATATAACGATGTGACGATGAAGCCGGAAGTTGCATTAGTTAGTAGCCCATACGTACTTATCATAACATTAAATTAGATATTTCGCAATTGTCTTGGAGTTGCTAATCATTTTGCACATACATTTCCCAAGACGTTGTAATGAAATTTGGCTAATAAATTCAAACATAATTTTCCTAAATTCTGTAATATAGTTTAAACAGTCAATTAATTGTCCCGTATTCTCTATAATTTCGCTATCACTGACCCATGTTTCACACAACTTCCTCGGGCTATCAAATTCTGATTGGTATGGAATAAGGTGAATTTAAGTCAGTTTTGAAGCAGATGACGAAATTGCTTGTAAAATTTTCAAAAATTTTCCAAAAGAGAAATTGTATATGACGAAATAATCATCATATAATCATCATCATATCTTAACATAGCTTCTGTAGGATATGAAACAAACTTCATACACCATTGTGGTCTCATGACTCGTTGGTTCGGCTATTTGCGTAGTGCAATCGGCCGTGACGAATCATGTCAAGGCATCCGACAAAATCTGTCGTCAGCAAATTTTTACGCCCGGCTGCAGAATAGGTATTTGGGTCCCTGCAATGTGTGATTTGTATCCGTGAGTTGGTCGCCTCCGTAAGAAATAACAAATCACGAACGACCTCACACACTGGCGCACGAAAATTATGTTAAGTTGATTGATTGCTTGCTTGAGAAAATTTGCCACTTATCGCGTAGTCATTCAGTCATTACTTATAATGAACAGGAAACGACATTTTCTACAGTGATTAGTTAAAGAAGTAGAACAACTTTATCCACAAATATAAAACAGCAGATAAACAAACCTGGGGGTTTTCACGTGTTGTGATCCATTGCAATGAGCTGGAGGAATAAGCTCGACATCTTTTAGGGCAAATGAATCTGACTTCTCAAAGTTTTCATAATAAAGCATACCTGTAGAACAAATGTCAATCGTGAAATGTTAGGTACTTGTGAACGTGAGCAAATACAAACGATTGTTTTGCTTTTCAGAATTTAAAGAGGCCAAAATATTGCGCTATGCCCTACGCTATTTAACACATAATTCGAAAACCTTCAACTACGATTCCTCCACAGCGCTCCTGCGGCTTCTGGATATATGTGAGATGCCTATGATCCCTTATATATAAAACTATTCTTTGCCTAGGCTAACTTATCTGAAAATTTAGTATATCTTACTCTGTACTTAGACTTTTGCTTGTTGCGGACAACAGCGTTCTGTGATGCAAATGCATTGTGGTGTCAAAAACCACGTTTTCCAAATTGTGTGTTGAGTTATCAACCTGCTTAGGAAAATAGGAAGTAGTTAACGATTGTTTGCCAACAGGGTTATTCATAATTCGTGACTAATCTACTCGACACGTAGAATTCAAAACAATGTTTTGTTACCGTTTGGAATACTCATTTATAAGTTCTTCATCATTGTGAAGAACATCTGAATAAATATTTGAAACGTTGACACGTATAGCATGGGTGAGGCTAACATGTAGTACAAATTTGACAAAATATAATGTCTAATAGGGGATGTAAAGCATGCTATATTTTATCAGAATCGATAAGTAGTTCATTGCAAGATATCAACGAATCGCTAAAATTATAGGATGCTAATAATAGAAAAACCATGACGACGAACGTGTAGGGCGAAACATCTCGAAAAAACTGAAATCTGATGACAATAGGAAAAGCTTAATAAATCATCAAATTTCTAGTGTGTTATTAAATTCTTGTATCTTATAATTATAAAGTAATCTTACTGAAATATTCTTCATCACATAGTTGCTCATGTACAACACATGATCCTGCAAATTGGTACCAACTCCTGGTGAATCGACAATTGTTTGAATCTACAACAAAGTTAAATGTTTCGTAACAAATTCGATCGTGTCGCTCAAAAACATATACCCTAGATTAGGACTGGGTATAACCGAATCATCTAGAATTCGAATTTGATTCGAATAATTTTTTTTTTCGAATCGCGAATTTGATGTAAATAACAAATATCCCAATTATTACAATTTGTCTTCATTGTGAATATCAAGTAATTTATAGTTTATAGTGTATTGTCAATATGAAAAATTTTCATATTTTAACGATAAAATTTAATCACTTTTCGTCAAGTTTGACCAAAATCGATTTCATTTTGCGGTTAAAAATGAAAATTCTTATCCAATTACCTAGTATTGTTTCCCATCAACGATTCACGATTTATTCAAATATATTGTGCTTCAAATCAATTCGAATCACCGATTCAAATTGCTCAGCTCTGGCATATTTATGTTTACTTCCTTGTTTTTATCTCCGCCCAGAGAAAACCCCACTCTATAATGCACTCTATAATGATTCCGTTATGTGTAAAATGTTACTCAAAGCGCAGTTACTGATAATGTTTTGCAGTAGATTTTAGCTATGTAGGTGGTTTTGAGTAATTTTTTTTTTCTGTAGGTACTGTTTTCAGTCTTGTTAAAGTGAGTTTCATAACATAAATTATTCGAAGTATATCTATATAAAATAATGAACATTAAATGATAACCTCCAGATTCTCCAGATGAGCTTTAGGTCCTACCCCAGAAAGCATGAGAAGTTGAGGAGTTGCGATTGCTCCACCACATAAAATTATTTCTTTCTTTGCATAAACTTCAAACACCTTTCCTTCTTTTGTGTATTTGACTCCTTTTGCAACAGGCTTCTTCTCTTTGGAATCATCAAAAATAATCTGGGTGACATGAGATCCTGTTTGTACATGAAGTTTATCCTCCCTGAAATATTCGAATAGTAGGTTCAAATTGCCAGTAAAAATCTAACAACCCGTTATTAATGTTGTTACGGCGGTCATGATTATTTTTATGAGTTTCGTGCATCAACATAAAATGAAATGATGAATCGGTTAAATACAATTGATACGTTGTTCAACTGAGACGATAACTGAAGCCGGTTTTTGCCGCCAAAAAGTCTTTACTTTTATGAACATTCCAGGAGTCTTTCACATATCGACAAAATATTTTTTTTTGCAAGGCGGACAGCGACAATACAGAAAAGGGAGCCCCGATTATGGGAACTCCTTCTGGGCAAAACTGAGTCGTACAGTCATAGACTTTTACCTTTCATTCATGAAAGGGTGCAAATAAGCAGTAGCTGCACTTTGTCTTCTTCCTTCAAAAATAGTTTGCGTCGCATGGCTCAAACTCTCATATTCGTCGAAGTAATCAGATATGTTGACACCTATGTTGGTCAAAAAAATAATTGCTTTGAACAAACTGTCATTAGGAAATTCGATACAAGTGCTGCCTCAATAAATTTTTAACATATTTCGGACAACCATTTAATATTTTTTTTAATGGTAGCCCAATCAAATATTATAGTAAATATGTTTTGCTCTTCTTTCGCGAAGAAAACCTTGAAATCGTCAACTTTCCACTGAACAATGCAATGGAAAGAACACCATCCGCCAATCAGAAGCAATTAGAAGTCTGCCATTGTCTAACAGTGTCACTAACCAACGGTACCAACGGTGTCGCTGAATTGCGACTAACCGAGAAAAAAATATCAATGAAATTGTCGACGATTCTGTCTTCAAAATTCCCCCTTAATTTTAACTTGTAAACGCGTGCCTAGAAAAGCATAAATTTAGGCGCCTTTTTATTGCTTTTATTTAAAGTAATGTTAACTAATGGTTGATTTCGCACTTGCGCGGTGTATGTGCAGTACCTTTTTTATCGATATTCAATATTAGTAAGATTGTAAGCATTTTACTAAACTGGTCCTAGACGACCCGATTAGCAGCCACTTTATGACAATGAGATACATAATATGTTTTACCAGCACCTGTAAGAAATAAAGCATATTCTTTTATACGTAAGGACTTACCCAGTTCGTTTGCAACCGCATTCATCATTTTATAGAATTGACTTGTCTTATTTTTTTTCTGCGCAACTTCAATGGTCCGCTTTGGCCAATATTTTTCGACATGGCATCCATGATTGCTTTTTCAGCCTTTTTAAAATACTTTTCAACAGAATTGAAATTCCAGCCTTCGGCACCAAGATCCTCCCAATAATCAAAATCATGATGGCTTCCTCGAAGATAGTTGAAATAGTTTAATTGAACTTGATCCTCCTAAAACTTTTCCTCTCGGCCATATGCCAATCTGTTATGTAAAACAACACATAAACTCATTGCATATTATCGATACAGGCGTGACGAAAATGTACAATAATTTATATGTAAAGAGTAAAACGATTCACTCCGTTATTGGTATTCTTTCTGTTTTTGAAAAACACTACGGCGAAGAGATTGTTCCTACATTGATTCACTTTACATCTTAATTATGATAGGTGCCATATTTCACGTTGTGAAATTAATCATGAATATGAGGTCATGTTTCTAGTCGCTTGTGCCCTTACAACTACAGGAAATATAGTGGTTATAAAGTGGAGGTCGTTTTGTCTGTTGTTAGATTCTAAATTGTCCTTGTAATCTATGTATCTGAATTTATTGAAGTGAAGCTTCTTTTCACATTAGATATTAAAAGGTTATTCCTTTCCGAGTCATGGAGAGATCTGGTTAACATTTGTCGTTTTTTTTATCTTTTAAAGACAAATTGGGACAAAACCAATTTATATTTGTTTTATTCAAATTCAATAAATTTACCTGGTTTATAAATCCACGCAGAGCGCATTTTTGTGGTGTTGTCGTATAAGTTCCAGTCGAATGATGACCCCCGTAACGAGAAAGCTTTACTCGGTGTCTGTATCTGTTCTTCGCCAAGATCTGATTCGCCTGCTTCCAGCAATAATACTCTGTAAATAGTTTTTTTAAAGGTATAGTATTTGTATCAAATTTTATTTCGTGGAGCTTCGTTTACTTTTGAAAACTTATGCTCGACAGCGATCGAGGTGGGGTTGCGAAATTAATATCTTACACAAAAAGCTCAAATTTACAAATATTAAATTTTTTGTTTGGATTTGCAAATTTTAGATTGTGCAGGATGCCGGTAATCTAGTTTCACCTTCTAAACTAGATAGAACCCTGATTAAATTAAACGGGACAAATGGTTGTTCCGGAGATTATTTCAATAAAACTGTCCCTTACGGATCAAAATTCAACATCTCCGCTCCAAATCCCTTATTTAAGCCGCTCAAGATGGCATCTTTAAAAAGTGGCGGCGGATGCTGTAAAGTGAAGTAGGAACTCCTACACGACACAGAAATACACAACGGCAATGTAAAATATGGCAAAGAAACTAATTTGTTTCTGAATTCGAATACAATTTTGGATTACCCTAATTCAGGTCAGTAATGCAAAAAGTTTTTGTCTCCCTCGTACTTGAGTGATATTTTCCAATTGATTACTCCATTAAATCACTACGATTCTACTTTACTCACTTAACGTTTTCGTCTTCCGACAAGCGACTTGCCACCACAGAACCTCCGACTCCTGCCCCAACTAAAAATAATTAATATATTGATTAAAATCAAGAAAAAAACGTATTAGAAATAATTTTTCTTTAAAATAAAATTTCTGTGCTTGGTATGTGCTAAAATTTGTGCTTGGTGTATTATCTTCATACAGAATGTTTTTACATGAAAACTAGAATTTCCCCATTACGTCATTTAGAGTTTTATAAGCTATTTTGTGATATTAAAGTGTTTTCAGTGGCGATATTAGAATCAGTGAAGCGCGGAAAGCGATACAGCGGAAAGATGTCATTTGACACTTGTGTACAGGCATATAACTTGACAAAAGTATTGAGCGCTTTCGAAGATTTCACAGATTATTTCATTACATGCTAAATTATTCGCAAGTTTTCTACCAAACAAGTGGTTGTGGTCTTAAATAGGTCCGAAAGGACGGCTACTTTTGACATACGTCTACGTTTAGCCGGAATTATTATATATTGTTGAGGTTATGTTGTGCATACCGCAGAGCCACTAGCCGTATGTTGCGCATGTTTGGTAGAAAAAATTATTGTGTGTTGTTTCAAAGTAAAAATTGTTCCTAGAACCATTACAGAAAACCAATCCATCTCACCCACTATAAAATCATATTCTGTTTCTATTGACTCTTTAGTTTGTATCCATACTACTGTTCCAACAACGAGAGCAAGAATAGCTAGCACACTTGCGATACATAAATGTTTCTCCATATATTACTTAAAGGTAGTTAGTATTAGCTTGTCAGATGTTACGAAAAAACAATGTCATTAAATGCTACCATCTTACTGACGGCCTCTCTTTTTCTGCGCGTCTTGTGCTCGGCAATTCAGTTCGATATTTCGAATATGTTCAAAGCACAAATAATTCGAAGAAATCGTGAATCCGTCGTCAGAACAAAAACCTTATCGTATTCAATCCCAAAATATACGACCAAAATATTTTCGAAGTTCCTTTGTTATATTAAGGATGACTTGTGAATTGAAACATCTTACCTAAAGTTTGGTTAATCATTATGGGTGAATTCTTATGTATGGCTTTCTCGAATTAATTAAGGGGGAAAAGTGATGAAAACAAGATATTTGCTGTTTTTTGGAAATAGTGATTCAGTCCGATTCCAAAAAGAAATTATTCAAATCCGATTCTAATGCGAAATAATTCGATTATGTCCAGCCTTACATGCATCGTAATTCAAAAACAGAAAAGGTAAGAGAATATGCTGCTATGTTATTCATTTTACTTCGATCATGTTCCTGCCCTCTTACATTTTAGTGCGTTTTCGAGTCAGGTGTCAAAGAAAAACTGTTAAAAGAATTCTTTTAGCTATGGTTACTTGATCTTTTAGTATATTATCAAAAAGTTTAAAGTTTCGTGTGATTCTTCACTTGCTACCGGCACTGCTGCACTTAGGCATATACCAAAATTAAATACTGCGGCTAACTATAACGGTACTTATTGATATGCCAATGGTGTCACCAATATATCATATAAGTCGTTTGATATATTGGCGGCACTAGGGTATTTTAGTAGGGGTGCCATGACACCCCGATTGTCGACTGAAAAAATCCCAAATGAGCTTTTGATTGCTTCAGAACGTAGATATCTCAATTTTTGCTGTTCGCTTCCGAAACGCATGAAATATTACGCTTGTTTAGTCTAGCTTAGGCCCTGAAATCCCTTTTTCGTAATACACAATAAAAACGCTATTTTCTAGTTTTTTTTTTTCTGCGGCACCCATTATGACGTCATGCTTGATTTCGAAAATATTTCAAATTTTGACCCCCCTCTTTTTTAGATTCTGAATACGCCACTGATTGGCGGCATGAAGGGCGCTACATTTTGTACAAACCTTACGGTTTCAGCGGCTTGTAGGCGACAAATTAAAACTTGAATTGCGAGATAATTACAATGAGTTGACACAGAAATATAAATTACTCTTTTTTACAAATATTGGTCACATACAGCAATGCCTAGACTTAAAATTTCTGACTTAATGGCAGATGAAGAAATACAATATGCCGTAACCGCAGTCAAAAATCACAAGCGTGCTCACAGACCGTGTTCACGCGGGTATACCTCACACCGCCAAGACACAGATTGCCTTTTATCCGATAGCAGCAAAACGGACATTTTGCAAGTTGATAGGTTATGTTTTTGACATTCAATAGTCGATACTTTAAAATATACGAACCTTGTTCCCACATCGAACGATGTAGTAAGCGCTAACATGAGCATTCAGACTGTGCCATGCTATATAAAAATCAACCATGAAACCCCAATTTTTTATTGTGTAAGTTTTCTCAGTAAAAATCTTTGTGGGTTGTCAGAAACCACTGAAGCACTAACGCTAAATAAAATGTTTCGAAATTGTTTGGAAACGGATTGGTCAAATTTAATATTAACACCAGTAAGAAAAGTAGGCCAAATAGGTTGAATGAAATTTCAGAACCCATTTCCGATCAGTAAAACGCTTCCAAACGACCATGATATTTTTAATTTTTAATTCGAATATATATTTCAGCTTTCAATCGAGCATAATGTACTAATATATCTTATGTATTGCATTTAACTTAAAGCTTACTGATAACCTTATTTTCTTACTGCTCTGCGAAACAGTTTCAATGTATGCCACCAAGCCAGGCGTGACTTTTGATGGCGTAAATACATTTTTATGGAAACTTTCTCATATTTTTTGTTTACTCAATTAGCCTGTTTTCTGAAAAAATTTTCCCAGCTGCGTAAGTTTATATACCGCCGCAATTTCTAACCTTGGAGGTGCGGGCTTTCGATTTGCCCCAACCTACTTCATGCGTGTTGAATTGGCGTATATAAAAAGGGATTGATGGTTTTACTATGTCCCGGGGCCAATAATACTCACTTAACTTTATTATAGTGGTTGTGGCCACTATTTGCAATGAGCAAATTTTGATAAAAAAAATATTGCAGAGAGGACTGAACCGCTATAATAAAGTGCAGTTAGTGGCATCTGTCCTTGGCGATGGAAGAGACAATCTCCCACTTGCTTGTTTTTTTTAGTGGACACGCAGGAAATATGTAATAGAAATTCTGAAGCCCATACTACGGGGCTTGCAATGTCGAAACTAATTTTGTGATTGTTTGACAAAGTGTGGATTAGCTAGCTAATCTTTTCAAAAAATAACATATTCCAAGTTGAAAAAAGACTTGAATCTTAGCGTCGATGATGCTTCCGTAATATATCGAATCCCGTTGAGATTTGCGGACAGAATCGAATACTTTGATCAAACTCCTGTTATCTTGTAATTGTTAGGAACCACAATGTTGTAATAGCAGTAGCACAAGTAGGTTTAGTTCGGATGGAAATTATTTTTTCCCACATTTTTTATTGGAGTTCACTCAAAGCACATCATAAGGCAGCGTCTGAACGGAGCTAACTAACGGCCACTTACACGGCAAAGAGCTACTACGAAATGCAGTTCTAGCGCCTACACTCTGAGTGGAAAACATCCTAGACCACTGAACCACAATATTAAATAGGGGATTGGTATCTGCCCTGGGCGATAGTAAAACCACCAACCATTTTTTTGTCCCACTTATTCGCCTACTCTCACTATACGCTAGAAATAGGGCAATTATAAAGCCTACATGTGCAAGGCAGAGATTGTAGTTCAAAAAGTTTGACACAGTAGTGGAAGTTTTTACATAAAATAGGCAAATTAAGTGAACAAGTAAAAATAATAATTTTATGGTCAAAATAAGATATAAAACTAAAACATTTTCATAAATTCCGGGACGACAAACTCACGTACATTCGAATTGTTTCACAGAGCAAGGAGAAAAGTTATCAGTATGCTTTAAACTAAGTACAGTGATTTAGGTGTATTGAGTGTCTTACATAGACCTTTGCGTATGCAGTTTAGGATAGTCCTAGCTTATTTCCTGTGTGTCGTAAGAGGCGAATAAAAGGAAGCAAACAAGTGGTAGATGGTTTTACCATTGTCCAGGGTAGATACCACTTTCTGCATGATGCCATGAAGGTTCAGTTTGCGCCTTGCCCAAATGAATTTCAATAATAGAAAATAAATTAGAATACTTTTACTTGATTGAATGTTACAATAGATGTAGAAATAGAACTTTGTTGCCTTGTCATTCGAACTAAAAAAAAATAAACCTTGAGCAAACTCATACATTGAGATAATTGGGGCTTTGTTGTTAATTGCTTAATATATCATATACCAATTTTTTAATATCTGTATTAAAATGTTTATAATAGCGTCTGATGTATCTTTCGATCGTTTTCTATACTTTAGCACAGTCTTAAGCACAACGATTCTTAATCCCACCATTCAATAAACAAGGTCTGTTTACATGTGGCCCCCGAGGCGAGTAAGAAAAATTAACATGAACTTGGGAAATGTCGGTTTTGCTGCCTATGGCTAATAAAAGACCCTGCCTCAGCGGTACATGGTACCAGCGTCTCATAATCGGAACTGGCTGAACGTGAGCTTATCATTTTTGACTTCGTTTATGGGAACATTGTATTAATTGATCAACTGCTGTCACGTCAGAAGATCGTAGATTGCAATGGCTATTGTATTATGTGTAGGCAAAACTCTCTACGTTTAATAATTTTTGATGATAATAGAATTTATGTTTCTGTGATGGATAATTGCGATTCCTCCTCAATTATAATTTTATTTAATCACGTACAGGCAACTTATTGAAATCGTATATAAACTGCAATAACTGCACAAAGTATTGCGCCATTGATGCCGTCAATATACCGCATCACGTGGCATATTTGCGGCGTCATTGCCGTGTTTTTTGTACCGTTATCGTTTGCCGCAGTGTTAACTTTTTGCTTAATCGCATTTTGATAGTGGAAAAGTGAAGTGGCAGATTAAACTTTAAAGTTGAGATAATATTGCAAAAGAGCAAGTGAACATAGCTAGAAAAGATTCTTGATTTTTCATCGACAGCAAACTAAAAGCTGCAGGGAATTCAAACGTGGCAGGAATAAGATTAAAGTTTGAATAATTAAGGCTTTCGCACTGAAGAGAAAGTCTATATGAAACTCTACTCTTTTTATTGTTATTATTTAAAACCTTCGCTCTGAAATTCGAGTTTTTTTACTATTATTATTATTGGTATAATATTTGGCTCTAGCAACAAAGCCGCAAGATCAAGACAGTCTTAGTCACATGGTCCATGTAGAGGAAAACCTTTTGTTCTGTGTTTTTATCTAAGCTTCTAAGTCTCTTTGTTCCAGGATCTTAGATTTTCCGTCGAAATTCTGTAAAAAAGTGAATTGCATAAGGTATTTGTTGCACAAGCTTTCAGTATGTAATTTATTTTTAAGATCATAGTCAAGAAGTCAATTAAAAAAAATGTCGCTTACTTTCGTACTTAGGTCTTTGTATTTCACATAGAATCATTTGAAAGCGGCTTACACGCCATTTTGACACCATAGTCAATAGATGATCTTTTGACATCAATGATCCAAGTGGTATTTCAGAACTCCGCATCTTGTTTCAAGTTACTCTATCCCTTGCACACACTCCATCACATTAATACTAGTTAAGGATCAGCAAAATCGGTTAAGTTTGAGATACTGATACACGGGGATTGCGATTTCAATTCTAGTTCACAATTCCAATTTTCACATTCAAAGAATCTTTCAATTTTAACGCCGTAAAATGAGTAAAATAGTTGTATATTTTCGTCTTGCATTTTCTGTTTTTGAACTATGATGCAAGTAGGAATGGGCAAATATACATCATTGGGAATTCAATTCTGATTCCGATTATTGTCTTCCCTCATTGAATTACTAGTTTCATATAAACAAAAAAATCTAATCTAACAAGCAGATGTGAAGTATCTCTAAGAAACATGAGAAAAGAATTGAGTGCAACAGGTGTATTCGCTGTCGCGACTCTCGTTGTTGGAACACTACTGTGGCTAGAAACAGAAAAGTCAAAAGAACCAGAATATGATTTCATCGTGGGTAAGATGAATTGGTTTTCTGGAATTTTATTTATTCCTAGCCACTCGGGCGCCTTTATCACCTGATCAAGGCCCTGTACCAACGGTCATTCATGGGCGAACTGCATGATTGTGAATATAATTTTGATTAGACACAATCTAAAAAAAAACTTATTGCATCAAATATGCGCAACATATGGACCGTGGCTTTGTGGTATGTATGATTATATGTTATAATATACGAGTAATATCGCGAAAATATAACTGAACTAAATACCCGTACCCAATTGTTTCCAAATATTTACAATTAATGGCAAATCAATAATATTCATAGCGCTATATATGTATTTTGGAATATTCACATATCGGATTCAGCGAAATCGTACAAAATGGAATTGGTATCGGTACAAATCTGTTAGTACATTTTTATTGTACCCGCTGCATTAATGTATATTCGACGTTTTGTAAAAAGACAGGTAAAAAGTCAAATACATCCTGCTATATCGATTCAGGATAATGTTGCTGGATTTACATTTTGATGTGCGTCTTTGCCTTTGCAGTATTTTTACGCACCGTAAATGTTCTTAGAAGTCAATTTGGAGTGTATAAAAACAAAGCATTCTTTATAATTTGGTGACATCCATTCTCTAAATAACGTATGTATTGTTCAAAGTTTGAGTTTGTCCGCCCCAATCAAATATTTCGCTCAGTTTGATCCATAATCAGGCGATTATCTATTATTTGGAGTCATTTTAATACTTACGAAAATACAAAAAATTCCGTCTCCTTCTCTTTTCCCAATCAGATATTTTCTTTTATTAAGCATGAGTCACAGATTGCCCGCGCTCTGATATAGTTCTTTTTTGCTGTGTCAATTTTGAGTAATATACTAATTATTTTTAGTCGGGGCAGGAGTAGGAGGTTCTGTGGTGGCAAATCGTTTGTCGGAAGACGAAAACGTTAAGTGAGTAAAGTAGAATCATTCTGATTTAATGAAACAATAAATTGTGCAATATTATTTACTTTTATCAAGGGGGCTAATTCTTTTTCATTCTTGACCAGGATCAGTGAAATCCAAAATCGTATGCAAAAGCAAAAAGAAACTTAGGCTTTTTTGTCAATTTTTCCATTGTCGATGTATATTTCTGTAAATTAATTGTTGCTTACCATTGCAGCTCCCATCTTCCGTCGACACTTCCTCAAGATGTATTTTTGGGCCGGCTGAATTTAGAATGGAGATGTTACAATTTTATTAAAAACTTCTAAACAATCTTTTTCCACGTTTTAAGATGGATGGATTTCTTATAGTTGATTTATTAGTACGCAAGGCACCTTTCACGAAACAATCTGACATTTGTAAGTTTAAGTATAATTTCTGCAAGACACCTGTGATTTTACGACTCTACCCAAAATTCCCTCCGAGCACTGACCATGTTTAGACTTCGATGAATTTCACAGTCGTCTACTCGTGGTTTATGCTTGGCGGAATGAAATCTAATCAAAACACTATAGTTTCAATAAAAATATGCTGAAATATTTTAGAGTATTATTGCTGGAAGCAGGCGAATCAGATCTTGGCGAAGACCAGATACACACACCGAGTAAAGCCTTCTCGTTACAGGGATCCTCATTCGACTGGAATTATACAACAACATTTCAAAAAAACGCCCTTCGTGGATTTATAAATCAAGTGAATATAGATTTTTTTATTTTAAAAAATCCTTGGGATAATTTTGCAAATGGATGTGGCGCAACCAAGGGTGAGTGGTACAGGGGGACCATATTACATAGAAGTTGACAGACAAGAATATTAAAAAATATTTCCGACCCTGTGGCGCACAAGTATTATTCCAGCTATATTCTAATATTATTTGATTTTTATTCCTAAAAATTAGGTTTGATCTCGGCAAACAATAATTTCCAAAAAAAATTGTATAAATTCTGACGACACTCTTAATATTTTTTCCATTTTCATATGCATGACCCTGGTTGGCAGAGGGAGCCGTAAGAAGCGCCAATGAGAACCGTGCGGCCGCGAGGCGTCCAGCAGACTTCTCGCCTATAATCATTCGCTCACGGAATACGAACCCATGCATGATGGTCAGAGAGGAGTTGCTGGAAGCGTATTGCTAGCGCGTTACCAATAGAGCACATGGGCAACCTATAGGGATAATACTAATAGGAGGAATCCTTTTAGATTATTACCTAGAAATCCTTAGGTTTTAATTATTTTAAACACTCCATTTGTCAAATTACCAATAATGGGTTCATATGTTGTTATATTTAACAGAGTGGCATATTGCCAAGGGGCAAAGTCCTAGGAGGATCAAGTTCAATCAATTTATTCAGCTATATTCGAGGAAGTCCACATGATTTTGATTATTGGGAAGATCTTGGCGCCGAAGGCTGGAATTTCGAATCTGTCGAAAAATATTTCAAAAAAGCTGAAAACGCGATCATGGATGCCATGTCCAAAAATATTGGTCAAAACGGGCCATTGAAGTTGCGCAGAAATAATATAAATAGGACGGGTCAGTTCTATGAGATGATGAAATCGGCTGCAAACGAACTCGGCAAGTCTTTCTTTCGTAGCTTGTACTACATTTCACGCAATTTTTTTGTCATGTAAGTGATTGGTAAGAGGTTCTTTAAGAGCTAGGTACAGCTTCCTGTCTTGACTAGACCGAATATAAAAAATGCTTTCAATGAAAGTTGTTTCTCTATATCGAGATTACCATTATCTCTCTTCCGAAATCATACTTCATTTGTACAAATTCATGATTCAACCTCCAAACAACTTATTCAACCAACACCTATTGTCTGTTCTATGCAAACAGTTTTTTTTTCATGAAAATCTAATCTTTGGCTTTTCTTGCCTTACCATCTCCTAAATCCTAAATTTTCATTCAAGCATCTCGGTAGCTCTTTGCCCACCAGTGGTTTTAAGAGACGTTTCAAGCATCACATTTTTCTTGCAGCTCTGCTATGAGCAAATTTAATAAAAAAAAAAAAACCTACCAATGATATAGCGCACAAAGTGCACAAGCAAACAATTATCAGGTCGGTCTGAAAGGGACCCGATTTTGGGTCTGTTCACACCATCACGCTTATACACAAACGCTTTGTTGTTTATTCAACTTCGTGCGTTAATACGTTGACGTAGATTTTCAACGCACTGCTTCAATGTATCCAATATAAACTTTCAAATTCTTCCGCGTCAACATTGCATTAGTCTGTGTTCTTATCAGGAACCTAGCATATCGGTGGGTTGATTTACAGAAACTTTTTAGTACTCTCTACGCGAGTTTACGAGGTCAAACTAAGCTGCTATTACTCGTCAGTCTCTATTAATCGCTCGCGTAGTGAGGATGACGGCCAGATCAAAGCTTGCTTCAATCTCAAGCTAGTTTGCATCGGTCGACAAATATATTGAATATTCATTGGACGAAATGAATTCAAATGAGAGTTGACTGTTGAATATAATCAAAACTTGGTACCGGTACTTGAGAACAAAACGATTAGCATTTGACAGTGTGTTAAATTTGTGCAACAGTGCTATAACGATTTTACAGTGTTAGATATACCATTCTTAAACAAGACTTGGGATAAACTACAAGTAGCCTTTTTGTGTCGTCTCAAAATGACTTCATTCGAGTCAATCCACGCAACGACATCTATAATGATTTGCAGCCTCGGTGATTACTTCGACGCCTGTAAATTTATGAATTGTGAGAGCGCCAAACTACTGAACATTAACTGCGCACACGAACTGCACGCCATCTGTATTTCAAATTCTGACTTGCAAAACATAAGACGTGCGTATACACCTGTTATCGGTTTCTCTACATCGACTTGACTTTCGGAGCGCTGTTGCTCCACGCTTCCTGTAATTTGAATACGCATGTACTCGATAACTAAGGGCCTGCTGCTCGAGAGCTTAAATAAGCGTTTTCTTTTATTAATATACCCCTCTAGAACGAAACAGCTACCAGAGCCAGTCTATTTCACAAGAGGTATTTAATGCGGGGCAGTATAACATGTTGAATCTGTGTATATGGAATCAGAAAAAGTACGATGCGTTACACATTTTATATGTTAAATGGTTACTTCCATCAGCGAATTTTAAGGCCGACACCGATTCCACACAATCACCGATACTTAGTAATTTAAAAATAGGACATATGCTGACTGCTAAATAGTTGATTTGAAATGACTAGTCTTGTATTTTTGTAGGTATCAAAAAATCTGATTACTTCGATGAACATGAGAGTTTGAGTCATACGACGCAAACAATTTACAAAGGGAAAAGACAAAGCGCAGCTACTGCTTACTTGCACCCTTTCATGAATGAACGGTAAACGTCTAGGACTAAGTAACTTAGTTTTAGCCTGAATTTTGCAAAATAGGGAAATAAACAACTGCGACTTATGTCCAACAAATATCATTAATGGTTCAAAAGATGAAAAAACCTAATAAATAGTAAGTAACAAGTAACGGCTTTTTACTAAAATTCGCTTCAATTTTTAGTCTTAGTGAAGCAATCTATCGCATTCAATCGATTCATCATTCATTTTTCGTGAGAACACGAAACTAATAAAACTAAGCATGAAACGGCTGTATCATCACTGGTAACAATTTGTACTAGCACTTTCAGCCTATATTTCTAAAATTCTTCTTTCAGAAAGCATAGACTTCATGTAAAAACAGGATCTCATGTCATCCAGATTATTTTTAAAATTTCTAAAGAGAAGAAGCCTGTTGCTAAAGGAGTCAAATATACGACAGAGGGAAAGGAGTTTGAAGTTTATGCAAAGAAAGAAATAATTTTATCTGGCGGTGTATTCGGAACTCCTCAACTTCTCATGATTTCTGGTATAGGACCAAAGTCTCACCTCGATAATTTAAAGGTGATAGCATTAAATGCTTATCATTTCTTCTTGATATGCGTCGAATGTGTCTGTCATGAAACTCACTCTAAACAAGGCTGAGAGCAGGACTCAAAAGAAACCATAACTATGAGCCACTTATGTAAAAAAAAACACTGCAAAATGTAGCTCCAGCAACTGCGCTTTGATTGAAGAAACATTCCACACAAGCCATCATGAAAGAATCTTTGTTTTAGTTGCCGCTTATGACAGGCTGGAAATACACTCAATCTTGCTTTATGATTGTTTGCTGCCTGGCTAATCTTCAAGAATTCATCACCCAATACTTTGCATGGGTAAATATTTTCTTTAATACGTACGATTCGGTATCGAAAAAAATGCGGATAGCTCATGTGGATATTACAAAAGATTACAATATCGACCACGCCGCGGCAACTAATTTGTCCTTCTGCCCGCAATGACCTAGAATCATTGGATGTATTTAAGAAGTGGCGAAATCAGTCATGTAAATTATTGCGTCACTAAATTACAATCATGAATGCTACACATAGCAACTATCGGTAAAAATAAGTAAGCACAAAAGTAGACATAGACACTTCAGAATACGATCGAATTTATTGCGCATAGCTACTATCGCTAAAAATTCTGCATCGTGAGGTTGTGTTCGTGGGCTCCTTTCCACACCAACAAAAAAGTGTACAGGTAGTCAGGCTTCAGCGCGTTTCTTTGTGATGTGAATATTTTCACATTTTATAGCTGCTATATAGCCTATATTTCCTATATGGTAAATGGAAGTATCCTGTTCTGTTCGCACAAAACTAACAGAAGCACCACTAGACTACCGGTACACACATTTTCAGCTGTTCCGGCCAGTTTTCCTGCAGATTTACTAATGATAGTTCGTATGTATAATAAATACAATCATATTCTGAAGTGGCCCGCAAATTTTTTTCTGATATTGGTGCAAATATTTTAAAGCAAAATTTATTTGAAAAATATTTGTTTGGGTATGCGACATTGCGGCTTAATGTTATCCGGCTATCGCACATCCCTCCTTGAGACATTGTCAAAGGTAGCACAATTTTCGTATCGAACCGAGAGTGACAATATTGATCTCACGAAAAAAACAGAAATGTGAAAACGAAAGTGATAACGATGGCCCCACCATTCTCATGTATTTTTGAGTTTCGATTTTTATTCAATTTATTTCTATTTATTCATTTCTGAATTTTTTTATTTTCACTCTTTCGTTTATCCTCAGTTTAGGTTTTTATTTTTAAGGTTTGTCTATTTTTTCTATAATTTAATCATTTTTTTCATTATTCGTTATTGTTTATAGTTTTTTATTCAAAATATCTTATTTTTTCGAGTGGAGACAATTGGCCAACATATTTTACCTGCAAGATCTAATTTTTTGAAAAAAACATTTTTGTTTTGTTGCAGATTGAAACAATTGTCGATTCACCAGGAGTGGGTTCGAATTTGCAGGATCATTTGATGTACACAAGCGACTACGTGATGAAAAATATTTCAGTATGTAAATCAAAATAAACCAGAAAAATGAAATATTTTATCTAGTTTTCCTATTATCATTTATTAAACTGTAAATTTTTCAACTCGATAGGTATTACCATTCAAACTCATCGCTATGGCTTTTGCTTAGCAGTATGAGGAGCGGAATTAGAAATATTATTTTGTCAAGCATGGGTCGCAGATGAATCGCGCCTCATCGGTGCGATCACTTTTGTCTCTTACTTTACGTGCCAATGTTACAAATTTCGATTTGGTTGTTTGAGATCTATCTATTCAAACGCAAACCTTGTTTTCGATTAATCTATTGAGCAGTTTATAGTCAGAAACTATAAATAACCCTGGTAGCAAACAATCGATATTATATATATATATATATCCATTTTTTTAAGCAGGTTGATAACTCAGCACAAAATTTCGAAAACGTGGGTTTTGACAGCGTAATGCATTTGCATCGCAGAATACCTTCGTCCGGAACAAACAAAAGTCTACGTGTAGAGTAAGATAATGTATATTTTCACGCGTAAGCCTAGTAAGGAAAGAGGCATAAAGGTTTTTCCTAAATTGAAGATTTTCTGACTTAAACTCCGGAACAATTGTGCTACAATACGAAAATTACTATACCCTGTCAAAAATTCTATTTTGTCAAGCATGAGCCACTGATGGACTTCGCCTTAATGGCACGACCCCACAGTCAGTAAGCCCTACTTGAAAAAAATAATAACGATGTTAAGACAATGTTTTAGACTCTATCGCCTCCGAATGTAAGCGTTTACGTTAAAAAAAATTCCGCTCGCTTACTTGTTCGTTTGGGATCATTTTCCATACCATATACCATAACTAGGGCTGTGCAATTTGATTCGGTGCTTCCAATCGATTCGAAGCACAATTTATTCGAATCAATCGTGAATCGTTCATAGGAACAAAAACTTGCTAAATGACCTAAAATTTTCATTTTAAAGACAATATGCAATCGTTAGACATGAATAGACATTAATTGAAAATACACTATAAACTATAAAAAATAAAAAAGCAAGCAATGAGATGTTAGTTATTCACATGGAATTAGTGATTCGATTCGAAAAATTATTCGAATCAGATTCGAATTCTGAATGATTCGGTTTTGCCCACCCCAAACCATAACATTTATATTATACATAGTTATTATAAGTTCACAATTTATTTTAGACGGCGACCGTTTACGCAAATTCAGTACATGACCGCCGAGCTTCCAGTGAAGGTAGGTTGTTTAGTTGAAAATATGTCTTTTCGTAGTCTACACAAAATGAACCATGTGTTATTTTCACCGTAGTACCTGCATTCGAATCATAGTTTCCATGGATAGCGATAGCGTATTTATATATCCTCCAAAATGCAACACTAAACTTGGCGGATATGTCAACTTGATACAAGTTATGGCACACTTATAAATAGGAAGTAAAACTCATAAATCTGCCTTGACTTTTTGACTGACGAAGTTGACAACGTGATGTTGCGATTAAATCCATGAAACATATCAGCAAAGATTGTGGTCAGAATCCTGATACAATCTAGTCTTGCGATTTTTCTAAGTCCTAATAGATGAATATCCTTGCGATTCTAACGATGTTCCCATTGGATGGTTGATAAGGTGATATTGCGACAGAATCCAATAGTGCATTCTCATATATCGCCAAATGGGGTTTGTGTGAATTTTTTCGGGTAAACTTTACATTTTCTGATTCATTTTTTTCTACTGATTTCAAAAAGCCATGCTGGCATTTGTAACCTCATATAATAGCGGATATGACGTTTTGATTGCTGAATACCCCTGTGCTCACCCTAATATTTTTGGCATCGTGATCAATATACCTTTCTCCATCGCGCTAACTTATTTTTGTTGACCTGACGATTGAATACCACGCTTTTATATAACAATATGAGTCGAAAATACAATAAAGAAACAAAGAAAAATTGACATAAATTGCTCAATAATTTTAATGATACCTTTTTTTTTTCATCCACGATTTTGTGACATAAACAGCGGATATTTTCGTTTTTTGTTTGAAGTGCTCACCCTATGATTTTGATCGTATATAATAGAACCTTACATCGACGGATGAGAATTGACGATTGAATACCACGCTTTTTATATAACAATTCTGCATTCAAGCAGAAAATTTGCACATAGAGCTCAATAATGCTTGAATTCAAACATTTACGATTAGTCAGAAATCCATTAATTACCGTAGATACGATTTAAACAATGCGAAAATGGCACCTTAAATACATGCAGGTGTGGGGTGTTTTGGAATTGTTTTAACAGGTATTTCTGATTATCGTAGGAGGCGACTAAAAAGGTAGATGGTTCACCGTCGCCCACGACAGATACCACTCACTGCATTTCACAGTCGCTTATCTCGCGCAATGTTTGACTTCAATATTTATATTTTGATTTTGCGACTTCCGCCGTCACTGGATACAAAAGAAACCTTTGGATCATAGTATAATCCAAAATATGCATAAAATCCCCTGCCCCTAAATAAATCTTCAGTACCGATTTAATCTATAAACAGAGCACTTATTACATAATTTAAAAGGGTGACGAGCCGCTTTGCCACTCTTAAAACATGGTTAATTTGCTTATAATAATATTAAATGAACTTTATGAACCGCAACTTAGGTTTTATCGTTATCCACATTTTACTTGCAATCAATCACGACATCATGTTACAAAAACCTCCTTTCAATTTATGGCACTTGGCGAAAGTAGAACGTCCGATTTAAAAATGTTACATACTTTGCTTCTGATTTACATATCTGCCAAGTTGAATGTTGCAAATTCGAATGTGCAAATGTGACAGAGATCCAAGGCAAATTAAAGAGGTTTACGTTCGATTTTTAAATATGTTCTATATTGTGTCAGATTTTTATATCTGCAATATCGTTTATTGCGCATTCGAGAAAATGTAAATATGACACAAATTCAAATCCGATTTAGAATCTGACTGCATACTTTTTACACTGATAAATATGACATAATTTGTTTTAGATTTATATATATATATATATATATATATGCAAAATCAAATGGTGCATTTTGGCGGGTTTTAAAGAAGTTAAGGCAATTTGAGAGTTTAATGTGATATTTATATATTTAGAAAAATGACTATGAAAATCAGAATGATTTTTAATGTTCTTTAAGTGCAATAATTTCAAATCTCGCATTTACATAGCTATAAGAAATTATGCTGAAATAGGCTAAAGATAAGAAATAGGGCAGTGCTGATCGTTTTCATGTGTATTTAATAGGTAGGTCGATTCCGAGTTTTAACCTTATTAAGTCATCCGAAGTCCAATGGAACTATACGATTGAGATCAACAAATCCACATGGGTATCCTGATATTGATCCAAAATATTATTCCAACAAAGACGATTTAGATGTTCATATTGAAGGTATGAAGGATTGAGATTATTAAAATATTTTATATTTTGTATTTATTTGACTCGCAATTTTGTGAATATTGTAATATGACCGTCCCATGGCAAGTTTTTGCCACTATATATATTCACGTTAGAG
This sequence comes from Styela plicata, assembly GCA_963675895.2. NCBI lineage: Eukaryota > Metazoa > Chordata > Ascidiacea > Stolidobranchia > Styelidae > Styela > Styela plicata. The sequence continues at coordinate 5,410,652 of OZ023150.1, forward strand.
AATAAAATAGCACTATCTGTGAAAGGAAACGATGTATATCGCCGACCTTTTGAATGTTCACACGAACAAACTTCTTCAGGGCAATGAAGACTGTCATTTGTTCTACAGGGCTGATTGTCCTGAAAAACGTTCGAAATGTCGGCAATATATATCGTTTGCTTTCACTTGCTGTGTTATTTTATTCTCTAAAAAGAGCGTCCCATATTTGCGGAGATGACGTCATCTCCCTTTCAGAAATGATTCTTCCTGATATATTCTGCATCTAATGCATTCTCCTCTGTCTCCTCCTGCTTATTAAAATAATTTTTTCTGAATGAACTCTCGCTCTGCTACTTTTACCCGAAAGTATTCGCCTCTTTTTCTATTTCCTTACTTTCACAGTACTTGATTGACATCTGTTCTGCAGGTATGCTTTATTATGAAAACTTTGAAAAGTCGGATTCGTTTGCTATAAAAGATGTCGAACTAATTCCTCCAGATTATTGCAATGGATCACAAAATTTAAAACCTCCTAGGTTCGTTCTATTTGTTGTTTTGTTTCATATTTGTAAATTAAGTTTCCTTGCTTTTTGTGCTGATTAACATTAAAATCACTGAAGGCAATGTGGTTTTTTTTTTGATGAGCAGTGACTGATAACCACAACTACGCACTATTCGCAATGACTCTCATCAACAAGAACAGTTTTGAAAATATACAATTACTGTAAATGAACGGTAAAATTGCTGTATTTTCGTCGCAGTGCACTTCATGTCTTGAAAAATATACATTGGTTATAGATATATTTACTCGTCGATATTTTGGTAATATCCGATACTGAATTGCAATCGTTGCACGCAATTCCGAAGTTTACTTCACTTATGTAAAAGCTTGTCAGTTCATGTTGTCATCCTCATAAACCACTCGGAATTTTTAGGTGAAATATTTTATACTACCTCCATGCCGCATATAAGCCATTTGTAGAAAAAGTTTTTTGGCCTATACTAAAAGGGCGCGATCCATTGTACTTCACAACGTCTGTAACAGCCAGTTTATTCTTCAGATCAAAATCCTTCTACCGATGTATACTGCAACAAAGATCAGCAACTTCAAGTCATAGTTGCTGCACTGCAAAAATTGGAGAAGAAAGTGATAAATTTGCTGTTGTGGATCCCCAATTACGGTATATCCTAATTTTGATAAAATAAACGAGCATAGCTTGGATTTTTTTATTAGACGAGCATGAGTTACTGTGGAGGATACGTCATTTATCAGTTTATCTAACGTTGCAGTGACAAAAATTGTCTAACACCTAAGTACAAAATCAGCGCCGGTTCTGGGATCGCACCGATATATGTCGCGGAAGGCATGTGTAAACCGACGTTGAGATATAAAAAAATAATTTCATTTATAATACCGGAGGTGCGTGGGTCACGTTACTACGAATCTCGAGTGTCATAAACAAACTTTCGTCTTCCTTTGCGCCTGTGCTTTTTCGGCCTTGCGTCTTCGCTGAGCGGTTAAATGTTCGAATTTTCTTATAATATATCAGATCAGTTCCAACAAAGTGACTTTGATTAAAAACAAATTGAGCTCAATAGCAATGCTTTTCATGCGTTGACTTTTCGAATGAAAATGTTTTATATTTGCTAACCTTAGCCTATCTTTTTTACATCTTCGTTTTCAATTCATCACATTTCAGATATATATTATATAATATGCTCTCTCAACGTTACTAGCATTGGGAGTCTTAGCAGTATAAAATGAATTCTCTTATCAAATTCTCTTAGCATCTGAGGGAGGACATAAAAATAACATTAATTTTTGTTTTGCTTTTGGTCTGGGGGACGTGTACGCGTAACAAAACTTGCGCACCAAAGGCGGGCAAATTTTGTTTTCGGCTTATCATAACAAAAAATATACCATTTTGGGGACAAACAACACTATAAGACTATATAATATGTCATTGCACGGCGAATGCGCGCAAAAAATTGTGCTTATTTTGGGGATAATTTTGTTAAAATTTCAAAATCTTGCAGTGAGGACTGTCCCTTCAAAGTTTTCGGATGGCATGTACTCTACCCTTCTGGTTGCGCCGCCATATGCAACTTGACCCAGTATGTTTTTCTTAAAATGGTTTTGCGGATCAAATTTCATGTTTAAAAAAGGTTGTTGAGTGAAAGTCCACTTTAATAATTTTGAATTCTTATCATGAAACAAATGCTACCAAAATGGTGATAAACTATTTGATATAAAATATTATCAAACTCGCTTGCTCGAGTATTAGTATTGAACTCGAATTAACTGCTCAGTGGGTCTTTTTTTTATTATTAACCGGAAATGAGGAAAATAGCTATCAAGGGGGTAGGGGGATGTGAAAGGGTATTTATTGCTCCCTGTTCTAATCTTATTGGTTTTGTGCCGTTTGGAATGTTGAAGTGCAAATGCAGTATTATATCTTGTACTAGCTCTTTGCGAGATAGTTGCCGTAAGTTGGTTTCCTTTAGGCATTGCTCCCGGTCTTGCCTGGAGTAAATTTCAACAACAACAACAAAAGTCGCCCTATTGTATATCAGGACAGAGATATGTGCATGAGGCCTGACATGCATAGACTTAGGACTATATTATACGGTAGCCCCTATTCCCAGGTTATATTTCACACATCATGATGCAAATGCCAATTTTCCATGGACTGTTTGTCTGCCCAACGCGCTACAATCCAACGCTTCGTACGCTGTGCATTCTTTCATGAGAACGTCTAAAATGGAATGCCACCACGCTGAAACAATCGTATGCACACTACAGTACCCTACCTCATTTCAATATTATACTCTATACAATAAGCACGAACAAGCAAAGGAATACTTTAGCGGTACAGTGGAGCAATGACAAGCAAGAGAGCAGTGAGCACCGGTCGCTTGTTATGACACTCGAAGAAATGGTTAGGTCACCTCACACTATGTCCCTTTTTTCCGTAACAGTGCGGATTAAATTTTAGATTTTGGAAGCAAAATTCGGGTTAATGGGCATCTGCAAAAACTCAAATCGTGGGCTGGGTTGCACCGAAATGTATGAAAACAGTTATCGCGAGCCTATGGCCCACAAATATTTTGCATATTATATTGAAATATTAAAAAAGGAAAATATACCTTTTCTTGTAACAACATAATTTTCTCGGTCGAATAGGTGGGGAGGGTGTGTAGCAAGAAAAAAAAACTTAAAAATTTCGTTTGGAGAATATTAAAAACCAAAAAAGTTTAACCCTCTCCTAACTCCATCATTTTATTTTCAGAGTATATGGAGTGGAAAATCTTCGCGTCGCTGACGCTTCTGTCATGCCTCGTATTACGTCATCAAATACACAGGCACCTTGTTATATGATTGCAGAGAAAGCGGCTGATATGATAAAAAAATATTGGTCAAAAATATTAAACTCTGATTAATTTTCTTATTTGAATCATCTCGTGCCCAACCCAATTTCACTACACATATTTCATCACGTCCAGGAAGGACTTCCAACACTTGCTGCAACTTGTGTGCGCATATAAATATAAAAAAAACTGATAGATTCAACCGTAGATTCAACCGTATGACCAAAAAACTGCACTCTCTGTGGTTAACTTAGCAGATCTAATAAAGTGTATTGAATAATACATGTACCTGGCAATGTTACAACCATCTACAACCGACCACTTCTTTCGCTTCCTTTTAGTTGCTTTTTACGATAGAAATTGTCTCGTTGTATAAAAATATACTATATTAAAATTTTCAGTGGTAAAAGTGATATTAAGATGGAGCTGATGGTGATGGTAGATAGATAGGTAGATCAGATGACACGTATTCAAAAAGCGAAAAAACCCAAAACATCTCAAAGGTCGAATGACTATTCCGCTTATGGTACCAAATGTTAAAATCTTCCTTTTTATAATGGCGGCATCAATGACAAGACCCAAGTAATTTACTTCGCCCAAACATTGAAAAATGCAATGCGATATATACAATATTGTTACACTCGAGATTTTTTCACACTGAATCTTCTTAATGTGTAATGAATGGTCTTTTCCAATTTAAAAGTTCAAATGATCCAAAATCGAATGAAACTACAAAAGAATGAAATCATCAGACCCAAATGGATATCCTGACATCGATCCAAAATATTATTTAAACAAAGACGACTTAAATATTCATTGAAGGTAAGACGAATTAGGAGTATCACAATATTCGGGTATCACAATGTAGGACTTTCATTTTGTTGTTTTCTTTTATAAATGCGTAAGCTTTTTTATTGGTCTGCTTCATCATGAAAACTCATAAGTCAGATTTCAACGGCGTCGAAATTTATTCCTCCAGAATATTTTAATGTATCACAACATTTAAAATATCCTTGGTGATTGTTTTATTTGCTCGTCGTAAATTAGGCTTTTCTACATATTTTTACAAATCCAAGTCAATACCTAATTAATTGAATTGGTCCTCAAGATACGACTCACTCTTTTTGTTCGATATTCACACTAAGCAGAGTTGCACTCAGAACGTGAAAGAAGTCAACTAACTGATCAGAAAAAAGCTGCATAAAATGTAAATCCAGCAACGACATAATGTGGAAATGTTTCATCAGGAAAAAAACACAATAAAAGATATAGTGGTTGGTATCTACCCTGGGCGATTATACTTTTAATTTCGCGTCGTTCATACCATTCAAGAATACCCAGTATAGTGAAAAATATAATTTCTGATTTTCAGCGCGGGCCTGTATACTCACGAATAACACTTTCTGTCGATGCTGATAGTTTAGATTACTGTTCGTTAAATAAAACGCCACAAGACGAATGTTTTGTTGTGGATCCACAACTATGTTATAACCAAATTTTGGCAGAATGAGACAAATATCAGTCAGATGTATATGTATAAACGATCATACAATTTGGCAGATTTATAAATCTGGTATATTTTATATCATATTTATAAATCGTACGTTGTACCATTACCATGCGTGTATAAATCGTTATTCATTTATTTTGCATCTGATAGAATGGCATAACAATCACTCAGAACTTTCGATTTTCAGAGTTCACGGAGTGGAAAATCTTCGCATCGGAGATGTTTTTTGTCATAGTTCATATTACGTCATCGGATACGCAATGACGGATGCTCCTGTTATGCTTATGCTTCAAATTAAACCGCGGGTCATTGTGCTGCACATTAACGCCTGTAACAGCCAATTTTCTATGTCAAAATAATTTTACCGATGTATACTACAACAACCAGCAAAAGATGCAGGTCGTGCTTGCTGTACTGCAAAGATTGCGAGGAAGAGAGATGCATTGGCTGTTGTGGATTCCAAACTACGATATATACATCCAAGTTTGCTAAATTAAATCAAAAGTACGGCACATTAGAATTTTCGTTGAGCATTAGCTACAGTGTAGGGTACCTTGACAGAGCCATCTATAACTCTATCTACAGTTGCAGACTGAACAATTATACACCAACTAAATACAAACACACGAACATGAAACATAAATTTCACAGCAAACCCGCGGTATTAGGTATTGAAATTGATTTTGACGACAAATATTTTGTGGTAGTACGAATTGAAATTTAGATGTTCTAAGCAAAATTCGCGTTTAGTGGGAAAACACAGCGATAAACACATTTAGCATTATCTAAATAATTCTAAAACAACTGCATGCCAAAGGCCCGTGAAGATGAAAATTATGCGTGTGTGGAAGGGGGATAACTAGCCTACAGCTGAATAAATTTAACCCTGCCTCACAGCTTGTTGTTTTCAAGTATATAAAGTCAGGAACCTTCGCGTTGCTGATGCTTCCGTCATGCCCAGTATTCCGTCATCAAATACACAAGCACCCTGCTAAATGATTGCAGAGAAGGCGGCTGATATGATACGAAGTCATTGGTCTGCATAATTAGGCATCGATGAAATTTCTCAATCGATTGCCTACCCATCATAATTTCAGTAGAAATATTTCATTCTATTAAGAAAGGACGCTTGAAACTTGCTTGTCAAACATAAATATGGATCTTCTGCTTTCCCCTAGTCCCCCTTCACGATGTACACGTAATAGGCTTGGCAAATTATAAAAATCCCGCATCTATGAAATATTGAATGTGGCATAACAATTTTTGATGGGGTAAATGAAAAATCACCTAAAATTAAAAATCCGATTGAACATCCGACATACGATTGAATTAAATGCTAAACTTATGCCAATATTTTATTGATTGCTTTTCTACATCAAAGCCTGAGAAATAAATCCATTGTATAAAATGATTGTTATTAAATAAAAATCGAAAAGAGTCATAAACGCACCTTATTTGCATGTGAGCATTTTAAAAAATAGTCCAAAAGGATGCAAATTCGTTACTAACGGAAGTGCCAGATCTAGAAAGATAAATATATATACACAGTAATGAGACTAATTTACACTAAAGGAAGTTTGAAGCACAAAAACAGCTAATGACTCACAAAAGGTGGAATAGAAGTTTTGCACATTGTTTTTTTAATTATTGAATCTATTTCTATTTAGATAGAAATTTAAGTATTCTACAGAGAGACGAAGTGGGAGCCTTCTTCCTCTGCCAATATCAATTCAAATTACAGTAAAATATATGATTTATTATTATGTTTCTTACAGGCACTATCCGCCAATGGAGGAATGTCTGAAATCTTGTGATGGATCAAGAAAATCAAACTCGAATTTTTGTCGTTTCGCCCGTCAAAAAATATTTGGCCTTTTTTACATGAGTCGTTTTGGCCAACGAGTAGCAAAATTCAAAATCGAGCCAAGGGTTGCATATTTTTCTAATAAGATGAAATTTGAAATAATATACCAAAATATTGGTCATTCATCCATTTTCTTCCTTTCAACAAAATGCCGTTTTTTGATTTTTTTATTGCATTATTCCCGGAGTCTCACACTCCTTGATTCGTATTAAATATATTTTATATATAATTTTTTTCGATTACAGCGACATATAATTTTTTACTTTTATCAAGAAAGTTGGAAAATCTTTTTTTTCTTAATTCTGCGTTGACAAATAATTGCATTGATCATTATTATTATTCACCCATCAGTATTATCTATATCCTTTGGTTTTTTCCGTATGGTACTTTATATTACAAATAACATACGTCACTTGATGTCGTCCATGTTCAATCGAATACCTTTCAAAATGCAATGGAAACATTGACGCATTCTAAAAAAATTTGGTCTCTTGGAACATCTCGGTAATAGAGATTTGTCCGGGCGGGTATACCTTAGTTCAGTGGTTCCCAACCTTTTTCAGTTCGCGACCCACTTTTATTGCAATCTTTTTTGTGCGACCCACAATGATACGGTTAAACGAATGAAAAACAAATAATGATGAAAGAAACGATATATCCACATGCAATTAGATAAGTTCTCACGCAACGTAGCATTAAGAGTGTACATTTCTAGGCGGTTCCGAGCCTTGGATTTGGTTACAGCTACAGTTGAGAAGCCAGACTCGCAAAGGTAGGTAGTCGTGAATGGCAAGAGAAGCTTGACAGCACGCTCTTGATAGTGAAGGATATTCCTTGCTTGCTTGGATCCAAAATGACGGAAGATCTACTTCTTGAAAAACTAAGCTTGAGAGTGATGTCTTCAGAAAGCTCGATAAGTTTATTCTCAAATTCTGCAGGCAGGGCCACATCCTCGACTGAAGAGAATTAATACCAAATGAGTTTTAAAATCCATAAATTTTCCAGGACGTGGATCTTCTGGAAAGTAGTGATCAAACTTTTGCAACAATTGTGCCAGGTGATGAATTATTTGTTCACAGATGTCTACATGAGGGTTAGATTCAAGGTTTTCGCTGAGCAGTGGGAACATATCAAGTCGTTTATCCTTCAAGTCGTTTATCCTTCTTTTCCGTAGGTTTATCTTTTTTTAAATCCCCCAACTTTATCAGCAACTAAAAATATTGAGCTGTTTCTACCTTGCATTGTCATATTGAGTTGATTCAACTGGTCAAAATATGTCTGAAAGGTAAGCCAGTTTTGCACAGAAGTAGTCATCAATATAATGCCCAGCAAGAGGTGATTGTTGATCTTGAAGAAACACGTAAACTTGACGTCTCAATTCAAAGAGACGATTAAGAAGTCCTTCTGAGAGCCATCTCACCTCACTGTGATACAAGAGCTGCAAGTGATCTGAATCGAGATTGTCGCACAAGGCCGCAAACAATTTTTGCGTGTAGAGCATTCTTCTTGATATAGTTCACGGTCTTCACAGTTACAGACATGATCTCATGTAGTTCTGGTGACATCTGTCTTGTAGCGAGGTTTTTCTCTGTGTAAAAAGCTGTGAGTCCATTTAGCTTGTGCTGGTGTCTGCTGGATTTGCTTAACGACGCCAAGATGGATACCAGTCATTGATGCAGCACCATCTGTTCACACACCCACATAGTTCTTCTAATCAATGCATTTGTTAGCAAAGTGGGTATGAAGACAACGAATTACCTCATCGGCAGTTGTTCTAGTGGGAAGTTCTTTGCAAAAAAGAATTTCGTTGTGAACGTTGCCGTCAGCACAATACCTTCCAAATACAAGCAGTAAAGCTATATTAGTTAAATCAGTAGATTCATCCAACTGTATGTCTTACTTTCTCATTACAACTTCCTTAGATTTTCTTTCGTTTCCATTTAATTCGTTACTTTTTCTTTTCAAAAAATTATCAATTTTGCGACTGTATAAGGAATCATCAAACAAAGTTAGAGAGTTAACATAAATTACATCAATCTATGTAACATGTTGCCGATCTAACTAAAAACTGTAAAATTTAGAAAAGCTTCGCGACCCACCTGAAGTGCCTTCGCGACCCACCAGTGGGTCGCGACCCACCGGTTGAGAAACGCTGCCTTAGTTCACATTCTTGCATACCATGTAGCACTATGCACTTTAGTTGATTCAGGAGACCCTTCGAGTATGATATTCTCTTGCAGCCATTTTCGGAACGAGCTATGGTTAAAAAATCCTGAAAATCGACGGAAGTCAATATTATAAGGCGAAAATTGGTTAATACTATCTTCAGATGACTATTTAATGCGAAAATCCTTAAAATATGTAAATGTCGAACCAAAATCAATCAGAATATTTTTTGCAATAATAATATTGCAAGAATGAGTACGAGAAAGTTAAGTAATATGTGTTATTTCGTACACATGCATATTGTACAATGGTAAAAGAAAACGGCAGTGAATATACAGCAATAAAATTAAAATAATGAAGTGATACACATTTAGTGAAAGTAACGTATATCATGGATGTTACCACGGCTACGATTGCTCCCAGTGATATATCTCATTCAATCTCTGAATTTTTGTATATTAACATGGAATATTTATTTTCGAGATTGATTGGAAAGTATTACCGTGTACATGACAACATATATCAACAATATTTGCGTTGACAACCTAATCTTGTGAAAATAAGCAATTAAAAGTTGATTTAAAGATTGTTCACTTGCGGCTTTCACTTTTCAGATTAAACGGAGTTTGGAAACTTCGCATTGCATCAGCAAATTCACAGAAGTCATTTTCAATAATGTTTTCAGTAGCAGTAATGCAAAGCAACTTGGAATGCAGATCATATTTCTGACAAAAGCGTAACATCATTAAGTCGGTTACAATTGAGAGTTTTACACATCGGGCAAAATGCGATTGAAAGGGTCAAAAACTCAAAATGAATATAAAATAACATAGAATTAAAAAAAATTCGTAAAACATATTTAGGCCTCAAAATCACGCCGAAATTTCAAGGATGTCAATTCAAACTGCGATATTCTCCGTATTAGTACATTTTATTTGATCGAAAATAAAAATATACGTGGATTCATCATCTACTTCTTAAAGAATTGAATATGTTTTGATTGTTTGCAAGCGTTTCAGGTGGATTTGGAGACTTTGTGAAATCTTTCAACAATTTTGTTTCTAGACAATTTTAAAGTAATTGGCATTAGGCCATGCTTTCTAAAGGCGTATGAAGGCCTACCTAACGAAAATCTACATCATAAAAGATAGGGCTTTGTTTCTTTGTTAACTGATTATTAGCATTTAATATATTTCGATGGTTTTACATGCTATAGTCTGCGAACATCGAATTATAATCCTATTTATCATAACATAATTTTTTTTTATTTAAGCACCCGAGGCTAGTGACAAAGACAACTTTCAAAACATCCTGCTCAATGCTGTGCCAATGATTTCGTCAATATACCAAGTGATTCGTGTGGTATAACGGCGACATCAGCGGTACACCATTTTGTACCGTTATAGTTTAACGTAGAGTTTTTAAATTTTGATAACATAGTAAAAGATTGAGTGTGCATATTCGAAAAGAATTCAAGCAGTTCCCAATTCATGCCGATCGCAAGACTGCGAGAAATGCAAACGTAATATTGATTTTTTCCTGAACCATGTAAGTGAGGGTTTTAGATTCGCTCTAATGTATTTCCTGTGTGTCGTAAAGGCAACTAAAAGGAAACAGAGAAGTGGTAGATGGTTCCACCATGTATCAGTGCAGATACTAATCACTTTACCTAACTATTGTGGTTCATTTCCTCTTAAAATGTTGCCCGCTTAGAGTACAGTTCCTGGTACGGGATTTTGTAGTAGCTTTTTGTAATATTCTATAGAGCGGAGTTTCCGACCTTGTTTAGAGCGAATTAAAAACTAATATAAAAATATATATCGAAAGTCATGAAATTTTCCACGCATGACAAATATGAACTATATTTTTATTTTTGCATTTTTTGTGCTCATCAACTATATCCTGTCATCTTCTTTTGTACTACACTGTATATTTATAATATTCAACGGCATTGCGCTGGTAAGATTGTAGCATTCAAAAACATAGCTTTTCGTCTTGAAAGCAATATGAGAAAATATGCAGGTGTCACAAGTGTGTTCGCTGCTCTCGCTCTCATTATTGGAACTGTATTAATATGGCTACAAACGGAAAAGTCAATAGAAGCAGAATACGATTTCATTGTGGGTAGGTAAATTTGGTATTTGTTTTCGTTTTTTCGCGAATTTGTTGTTTTCTTAAAATCCATGTAAAACTAAAACCTCCAAAATGGCCGCAAATCATCTATTACATGCGCACTGTTTTGAAAAAAAGGGAAAACCTGCGCACTCTTATTCAGGAAGTGCACCTTTTCACCTCATTCATTTTTAAAAAACGCATTCTATCAACAATTCATTTCAACGTGTAAATAATTTCAATTCATAAAGTCTTTAGGTGCCTGTTTTTCCAACATATGCTTCAACGTTTTCAAAGTACAACTATCCTGAGCTTTTGTCGAAGTTTAATGCGTTTCTCCACCTCCCTTTTTTGATTGTCAATCACACTGTAACCACCGATTACCCCCTCGCCTCAAACATGTACGTCAGATGAGCAGGACTATTGTGATTCGATACTTCATCTACATTAAATAAATTAAAATATTATTGTTAGTTCAAGTGTTCAGCAGAAGTGTCTATCGCAGGCTAAAGACCAGTACAAAAAAGCACAAAATACTTTTTCATGGAAGGAAAGAGGCATCAATAATAATGTTGATTTTGCATCCACCAAAGCGCGTTCTTCTATTTCTTGTCGACATGCTTACTATTCGAAGCTCATACGTTTGATTTATTTTATCGAATTTTCTGCGCGATCAATATTCAACCGATTATATAATAAGGATATAGGAATAGGAATTTTGAATAGTTTTAAATATCAATTATTCTTTTTCTTGATGTTTTTCTTCCATAATTTCAATTAATATATATAACATAATTTTTAGTTGGGGCAGGAGTCGGAGGATGTGTTGTTGCAAATCGTTTGTCGGAAAGTGAAAACGTTAAGTGAGTAAAATTGAATCATATTGGTTGAATTACCGGAGCAAGATCTAGACGAGAAAAATGAAATCCGACATAGTATTCCGAAACAAATTCAACTCAAGTCTATTTATCGAATGTTTTATCCAAGCCGTTGCGTATTTCCGTGCCATGCAGGAATTATTACTTCATATTACAGCACTCTCTTCGATAGATTTAGTTGTCTTCTATTCGTGGTTTATGTTCGACAAACTGAGTCAGAACACTACTGCCTAGAAAATAATCTCAAAATGTTTTCAGAGTATTATTACTGGAAGCAGGTGAATCGGATCTGGACGAAGAACTAATACAAACGCCGAGTGAAGCCTTCTCGTTGCCGGGGTCATCATTCGACTGGAATTATACGACAACACCACAAAAATACGCTCTACGAGGTTTTATAAATCAAGTAAATCAATTAATTGAAAGTAAAATCTAAATAGAATGGTTTTATCTCAACCAGTTTTTTGTGTCAACAAGTTTTTTTATTAAACATAAAAAATGTCCGGACGAGTACACAGTGCTGCCCATGACTAGGTGATAAATACCCCATTGCCACCTAATATGAAACCAACCCCCCTTTCATCAAACTGATAGACGGAAATTGGATTAGACCGCGATAAAGCAACCCATACTACTTACCTGTAATAAGTCATGGAGATAATTATAAAAACGTCCAAAATCTCTGAAAAAGATGACATCAAATTTAAATATTACAAATATTACAGGCTAAAAGTGTATCCCTATCAGGAATGGCATGCATGTACTTGGTGCGTGTATGTTTTCAATAAAAAAGTATTGACGTGGTAATATTTCTCACTCCAACAGATAGAAAACATTATTTCTCCATCAAAAACTATTTTTAAAGATTGAGTGATTGCCACCAGGGAAATTCATAGTGAATCTAATTGCTCAATCGGTGATGTGCAAACGATATTTTATATTTTGCCCATTGATGCTTTGCTATTCCACTTTCGATGTTAAGGTACCTCCGAACAAGTCTAAGTACTCTTGAATCGTACGATTCTCTGATTTATCTAAAGATTGAGTGATTGCCACCAGGGAAATTTATAGTGAATCTAATTGCTCAACCGGTGATGTGCAAACAATATTTTATATTTTGCGAATCAGTGGAAAACTAATATAAAATATCGTTTGCACATCACCGGTTGAGCAATTAGATTCACTAAAAACTATTTTTGCTATTACGATACAATAAGTTTGTATTCTGTTATGTTTAACAGAGTGCCAAATGGCCAAGAGGGAAAGTTTTAGGAGGAACAAGTTCTATAAATTATTTCCTCTATATTCGAGGAAGTCACCATGATTTTGATTACTGGGAAGATCTCGGAGCAAAAGGCTGGAAATTCGAATCAGTAGAAAAATATTTCAGAAAGGCGGAAAATGCAATCATGGGTGCAATGTCGAGAAATGTTGGTCAAAACGGGCCATTGAAGTTGAGCAGAAATAATTTAAATAACGCTAGCCTGTTATATGAAATGATGAATTTAGCTGCAAATGAACTCGGTAAGTTGAACCTTGGAAAAAGTGGGAGCCTTTGTGATCAAACCATGACAGGCTCCGTAGGGCAATTTCCTATAAAAACGATCGTTTTTTATCGTACATAAACATAAGAAATAGTTACAAAAACATTCTAAGGATGATAGAAGTCTACGCCGAAGAAACGCTAATTTTTTCTCGTTTTCTGTGTGTCAATTGAGATGGACCGATTTTTTCACTGTAGCTCGTTTAATTACTTGTTAGGCTATGGCCTGCTTCTACTTTCCCAGTGAGAACAGATTTTCTCCACGATGGCGCGGTTCAGGTTTATCAAATTCCGTAGCGTGCTTCTGATTACGGACATAAATTCTGAATACGTTTTGCAAACAAATGAATTAAATTGTCACTCACGCTTTTCCAGGATTTTGAATTCACCCACCATTAAGAGAAAAGATTTTGAAATAAGTTCATTTTCATCTTTTAATTGGTAGGCTACTGTAACGCATATTCTGTGTAAATAGAAATGTGGTATTTTGAAATTATTAATTATAGCAAAACAGAGCTATAGAAAACTTTGTGTTACGGCGGAAACTTGTAAGGCAGAAATACGTAATAGTTCATATGGCCCAAAAACTTGTTCACTTTCTAACTAATACTCACACATAGGCTAAATTGCCGGTGAATGTAGGATATATACATATATGTCAGGTTATGGTAACTATATTGATTGCAACAGTAGTGGCTCATTAATTACTCACAGACTGCACGCCACTGATTTGCAAAAAGGGTCCACAAAACACAAATTATTCCATGCGCTAAAATTACTGGCGCCTCTGTGAGAAGGTGTACTTTTAATACTTTAATACTTTTAATACCAATCCAAAGCAAAGCATGCACGCGCATCATCAAGCTGTCGGGTTCTCCCACAATGAGGTTACGACGCGGCGTTGAATGGCGGTTTCCTTTGTAATAGAATTTCATATAACTGGAAAACTTGAATTAGCTTATTATGTCTGCAATGCATTCCCCAGGATAGAATGGCCGTCGGAATTAATAAAAATTTTATGAGAATTGTTCAACATGGGGCAAATTCATTGTAAAATAAATAAGTTCGATGCGTTCCTTTTTTAGAAGTTCAGCTCATTTCGATCAGCCAATTCCGATTACCAATTCCGCTTCGAACACGATCACCGACACTTGTGCTAGCGTCTTTTACTAATAGTGAACTAAAAGCTGGAGCCTTGTTTTTGTTGTAGGTGTGAAAACGTCGGACTACTTTGACGAACATGAGAGTCTGAGCCATGCGACGCAGACTATTTATAAAGGGAAAAGACAAAGTGCAGCTACAGCTTATTTGCATCCTTTCATGAATGAACGGTAAAGTGGCTATAAAAAAGTCTAGGACAGGAAAAATTAGTTTTGCCTGAAAGAGTTTCCAAAATCGGCAAAATCATCTTAGACTTATGTCCAATAAAATGCTTCAATAGGTAAATAAAATATCCTGAAAGACTAATCCATCAGTGTCCTATGCCTAAAACAGTTTTATTCCAGTTTTTCTGACCGAGCTGGAAACAAAAACTTGCAAAATGAAATGGGTGGGAACCTTAAAATTTTGTCCAAATTTTATAAGCTATATATATTTCAAGTTTTGACAATTGAGCGAATATTTATTTATTTTTTCAGATGTTCTGCTAGCGAATTACTAAAGAACTGTTCAATTATTTTTTATTACAGGCGGGATAGACTACATGTGAAAACAGGATCTCATGTCACCAAGATAATTTTCGATAGTTCTGAAGTAAAGAAGCCTGTTGCAAGAGGAGTCAAATATATAAAAGATGGGAAGCAGTTTGAAGTTTATGCAAAGAAAGAAATAATATTATGTGGTGGAGCAATCGGAACTCCTCAACTTCTCATGCTTTCAGGAATAGGACCTGAGTCCCATCTTAAGGCTCTGGAGGTGATAGCGTTACATTATTTTTTATTGATATGTGTCAAAAATAATGTTTTTATATCCAATCTAATGCCGACTAAAATCAGAACTTAAATGCAGTCGACTAACAACCACTGATATAACATATACCCACCAAAAAATTTCATATCAGCAACTGCACTTCAGGTGTAAAATATTGCACATAGAACAGAACTACTGTAGTAGACTACAGTGAGCGGGTATTTGCCTTGGGCAATAGTAAGACCGTCTATTTCGGTATTTTCTTTTAAGATGACTCGGTCAAATACAATTGTACAGAATAATGGAAGATTTAGTTAAAATAATCAATTTTGTTGCAGATCGAAACAATTGTTGATTTACCAGGAGTGGGTTCTAATTTGCAAGATCATCTTATATACAAAAGCGAGTATATGATGAAGAATATTTCAGTACGTACAAATCATAACATACAAAGACGTCATAACATTACAAAAAAATAAAATATTTCGAATACTTCGATCCACTGAAGATATCACTAACTGCACTATATTAAAGCGGTTGGTTTTTAGAGTGGATGTAGTTCTACATATTATGTATATCTACTATCAGTATGTTTCAGGAAGTGGTCGCTAACTTCCCCTGTTAGAGTAAATTCCATTAAAAAACTCACTAATTGAGCATTCAAGCTATGTTGAAGCAACTAACATTCTCTCCCTATGTTCCTAAACAGGTTGATGACTCAGCACACGATTTTAAAAACGCGGTTTTTGACAGTATGATGATTTCTCATCACAGAACGCCGTTGTCGGTAACAAAGAAAAGTCTTAGTACAGAGTGAGTTCATACAAATATGAATCGCGGTTTCTTTAGTGTAATCGAATTGGACAAGCTTTACTTTTTTGTCTATTCAATAACTCACATTCGGGCTGAAATTATTTTATGATATAAGTTAGCTCAAAAAAGGTGCTTCCAAATATCTCATGAACAATCTAGCACTGTAAGCCACTAAATAAAAACCACGCTTTTCAAACTCCGTACAGATATCCATTGACACCGAACTTGATATGTTTAAAAATCAACTAGGAAAGCATTCTGGCGAGATTTAATTATTTAGAATCGTGACGTTGTCGGAAAAATCGTTCGAGTAGAACTTTATTTTACACTGTGGAGTCCTAGCACTAAAAATGTGCGACTTCGCATTAGCGGTCAATTTAGTCGATTGCTTTAATATTTGTTAGATGAGGGAATAGATCGAGTCACTACTTCTATAGAAATATCAAATATCCCATTTGTTCTCTTGCAACTTGTCCCTATTATGGAAGTGAAGAAATTTATAGTTACGAGTTAATAGCGATATCAAAACAAACTTAAAGTTAATGTATTTACAATCCATGCTCCATGTCCAAATTTTCGTATTTTAACTACAAAATACAATCAATTTTGGTCATTTTGAATAATAATAAAAATTTCGTTTAATTTAACAAGTTTTTGTTCATATGAACGGTTCACGAATGATTCGAAATAATTTGTGCTTCCGAACTATTCGAATCACCGAAATATATTGCCCAGCCCTATTTCTACACTAGTTGGGAGTGAAGTTGAATGGAAAAATATGTTCGACTTGCAAGCAGAAGTCGAGTGGAAGCTTTTCATCGGGCAAAATATGAATGAATTTCGCCTCGCCTCAACAGAATAGGATACAGAACAATATCAGGATATCTTTTGCCATGTCGTAATGCAATACAGAAGTTTGTGTGTGCTCATTTTTCAATCATATACATTAGCAATTTATTTTAGACGACGACCGTTTCCAGATATTCAGTACATGACTTACGAGCTTGCATTGAAGGTAGGTTTTGTAAATGAGGTGATTTTTTCATATTTTATATAAGAAAAGTCCAAAGCGTTCCAAGATATTCATTACCAAAAAAGATTTCAAAATGGAGTATTTGTAGATTTTAGTTTTCAAATCCAATAAGAATGCCCCAATTGCAGCGAAGAGACAATTGCCTAGTTTTTAATGTAGGTACCACCTAGTTTAGAAGGGAAGACAAGGTTACTTGGTAATACTTTGTCTTGTTTTGTGGTAAATTTGTTTGACTCCACCTAGTTTAAGAAATAACTTGCTTGTCATCACCACTCTTTGACCGCCTCTTACTGCACTCGAGAAATATAGGTTTCGAACGTACAGTCATAAAAAATGGCACTGATGATTTTTCTTCTTGTATATATTAACAAGAGAGGTCGATTCCAAACTTCAACTTTATTAAGTCATGCAAAGTCGAGTGGAACTATGAGGTTAAGATCAACAAATCCACATGAATATCCTGATATTGATCCAAAATATTATCTGAACGAAGACGATTTAGATGTTCATATTGAAGGTGAGTATGGTTAGAGTATTAAAATATTTCTTGTGAGTTGAATCACAGTTTTGTGAGTGGCAACCTAGAATATTGCAGTATTAGTACCCCATTTTCGTCGAGATGACATCATCTCTGCTACTCTTTCTTGACGAACAGATTTTTTTTATAAAGGTCCCGTTCTGATGATTTACCCCAATATTGTTTGCCTCCCTTTCCACTGTGATAAAAAACTTTGTGAAGACTTGATTGATATTTGTTTTACAGGTATGCTTTATTATGAAAACTTTGAAAAGTCGGATTCATTTGCGATGAATGGTGTCGAACTAATTTCTCCAGATTACTGCAATGGATCGCAATATTTGAAACCTCCTAGGTGATCATTTTATTTATTGTTTTATATTTGTAAATTTATTCGCTTTTTTGCAACATTGAATAAGTTGCTGATTTGCAATGAATCGTAAAAGACAATGTGCGTTGCATTTGCGTTAAAGAAGTTTTTCGACTAGGGCGCATCACTTTGTGAAATACGTCTTATTGTGTTGACGTCAAAACTAGGCTCCTTTGTGCGTTCCTTTTTGCCATCACATGCGTGCAAGAGTGGGTATAGCTGGTACAGCTTTAAATCGACTTTGCAGCTATTCTAATGGCATCAAATGTGCACGCATAAATGTGGCACTGCACATTTATGAAATGTCCGAAAAAACGTGGGTTAAAACGCGGCAATTTTGTTTCAAATATTTTTTTTACGTTTGGCGCTCCATACGCTAATACCAATGTAGTAGCTCCCATGGTTTGTCATTTCATGCAACTTCTTTTATTTCATTACGTTATCCACGACTCAAATTTAAGTCACAAGAAAACCAACTCATTGTCATACACCACGTCTGTAACGGCCAGTTCATTCTTCAGGCCAAGATCATTCTACCGATGTATTCTGCAACAAATGTCAGTAACTTCAAGTCATATTTGCTGCACTGCAAAAATTGGAGAAGAAAGTGACGCATTTGCTGTTGTTGATCCACAACTACGGTATATCTAATTTTTTTTCAAATAAACTGAAATCACGACATCCCAAGGCCAACTAAGATTTTGTTTGTCGAGCATGAGCTACAATTGGGGGTTTATTTTATCTACTCTTGCAGTCAAAAAATTGCCAGGCAGGTGAGTTCTCCCGTGCAAGCTGCTCGCAAGATATGTACCGGGTTGAGGTCATTTCGTTAAGTAAGTTTGCGCTTCGTAGGCATGAGAATACAATAACGCAAAGCAAAAGCAAAGTTCGGGTTGGGCGCATGGCGGAAGTTCTCAAATTTCGAATTGGGGGCGAAAAAGGGGCAAAAACGGTCATTGCGCGCACAAGGCTTGTGAAACATTTTTATTGTCTCTTATTGTAAAAAGAAGGAGATGTTCTTCTAGTTCCGCCGTTAGTGCTTGTGCAAAATCAGTTATTGTATCAAATCGTTGTCAGAATGATCAATTAATCAATCATTAACAGCAAACTATACTTGGGAAAATTTTCTTGAACGAAAATGTTCTCAATATTATCAAGTATGGTTATTAGAGCGGAAAGGTCGTTTAAATTTTCTTATTCTTCCAAAAGCAATTTGCTCGATTATCTGGGTATTCGCAGCCTGTGTTAGCGATGGACCAGGAGTCCAAGAGGAGACTGAAACGGAGGGAAATCAGTTTGGCTCATGAGAGAGATATCTCCGGGTACATTAATTTAACTATAAGTCATAACTTGTTGTTTTCAGAGTCTATGGAGTTAAAAATCTTCGCATCGCTGATGCCTCTGTCATGCCTCAAATAACGTCATCAAATACACAAGCACCTTGTTATATGATTGCAGAGAAGGCGGCAGATATGATTAGAAATCATTGGCCCACATTATTCAACTTTGATTAACTTACTTATTTGATTGAGCTTTGAGTCCATCCTGACTCCAGAACAAATATATACTTAATCGTGTTGAAAATGAAAGCTTAAAACTTTCTTGCAGTACATTAATATATAAGAAAACTGACGAAATGTCACTTATATGGCAAACAAAGAAAGAGTTTTTCGTGAGGCCAACTGCACGTGAAGTTCCAAACATACCTTAATACATAATGACTGACCTGAATGATGGTAAAACTAATTACCACTTCATCTGCTTATTTGTCGCCTTTCACGAATACGCGTTTCGCTGGAATTATTATAAAGCCCGCACTTACAGGAGTTGGGTCAAAATAAAAAATGTTCAGTTGAGCGCGTGGGTCACGTGACCATTTCTTCTAGTGTCATAACAAACATCCGGTGCTTACCGCATTATTGCTTGTCATTGCCTCGCTGCATTGCTAGAGTATTCTTTACACGTTCACACCAAAGAATGCACAACGTAGACGAGACAAACAGTCTATGGATAATTGACATTGGCATTCGACCATGAATTCTTCTTCGTACTTATTTTATGTGTGGCATAAAACCTGTGCAATCTAGCCCTAAGTCTATGTATGTCAGGCCTCACGCACATGCAGTTTTCCTGACTCCCTGATAAAAGCGGATTACTTTTTATTGAAATTTTATATAGGCAATAGGCCGGTTTCGTAGGCCGGTTGCAGTTCCTAAAAGGAACAATTAATGACCACATATTCGTAAAAAGCTAGTACAAGACATAGTACCAGAAACTGCACTTCAAGCAGAAGACATCCCATACAGAACGAAACCATAAGTGCAGGGAGTGGTTGCCGCCCCTGGGCAATGGTAACGATGTTGCCCTTTTTCGGTGAACTCGTTGGTGTGTGACTTTGATAAGATTGGACATCAAATAGTTTATCCCCATTTATGATAGCAGTTGTTGTATGATGAGAATTTGAAATTATCAAAGTAGACTTTCATATTTTTTAGATTTCTTTAAACGCGAAATTTAATCGGAAAAATCGGAAATTAATTGTAAGGAAAACATAAAACGGGGTCAAGTTGAAACCGGGTGGCGGAGGACATACCCTTCAAGAGTTCGGGACAGTCCTCCCTGCAAGATTTTGGAATATTAACTAAAATAGGTAACATATCATTTATTTAGAGTCTTATAGTGTATTTCTACGAAATGGTGTATTTTTGTAACAAAAGGACTGAAAAAATTTTGCGCTTAAGTTATGTTTCTTCATTGTAGTAGCCAAACTACATATATGATTATTCGCTGTACGTCGTAAGTCTAAAAACAGCTCCTCCCTTTATTAACTAGCCATTCACTCAAGATCACACCTGATCAAAGATTTGTATGGTTTTATTATAAAAGGTCCCAACGTAAACCAATCGTAATAAAAGGAGGCAAGACAGGATTGTCGTCAAGTCAAATACACTTAGGATTCAACAAAGCTGGCAGCTTCAGTCAAGACGGGCAATCCTAGGTCAGTTAGTTGTAACTGTAATTGATGTTACTGTTTTAGAACGTTTGGACTATACTCTAAAAACAAAACAGAGTTAGAGAATATCCTAAACACACATATTTCACAAACCCTAGCGTACAAATTTCGGCATGTCACCGCTACTGAAAGGTAAACAACGCTAATGCGGCACGACCTCCCGCATCCCGGCATATAACACCGAGAAAACGTAAATTCAAATAATTGGGTAATAATTGCTTCCATACGACGGGCGATAAAGGTGATAATTTTGAGTCTCCGGAAAACTGCCAGCATTCGTTGTTGATTTATACATTTTGTCCTCTACACTCATCATCCCTGCTTTTCTCTAATTCATACAGAAACCTCGGTACAAGTCAAACTAGGTAAATAACATATTCGGAACACTAGGCAAAAGTACTTTGAAAATATACTTGGTAAACTGGGTATACTAGGTAAACTCGTTACTTTTATCCAGAAATACCAAGACTAAATTATCTATCTATACTCCAGGTCCAAATCATTCTACCCGTGTGCACTGCAGAAAAAATCAGTAACTGTTAATCATCCTTGTTGCACGGCAAAAATTGGACGAGAAAGTGACAAATTTGGTGTTGAGGATTCATGGCTACGGTAGATTTAATCATTTGAAATTACATGCTTCAGATAGCACCACTGTGCTTTATATACTTGAAGATCAATATTTTGCCAAATTTTCACTCGTTTGCTGCACGCAAATGATTGATTGCGGATTGTTTTTAACATTTTAATTTTCTTAACAATATTTAATCCAATCAGAATTTTCATTTTGTCAAGCGAGGCCCACGGATGGACCGCGCCTTGTCGGAGCGATTCATCAGTGACCCACGCTTGACAAAATATATGGGAGAAAGATATTTTCCATATGTGCCTTCACAATGTCTTTTCTAACAATATTATTGTTGTTATTTTCAGAGTATACGGAGTTGAAAATCTTCGCACCGCTGATGCTTCTGTTATTCCTCGTATTACGCCATCAAATATACAAGCACCTTGCTATATGATTGCAGAGAAGGCGGCTGATATTATACGAAACTATTAAGAAGTTCCAAAATATTTGACATAAAATCAAATCAAAATTTGAAAGGCGCTTGTGCGTGAAAAAGTATTTTACGGATAACTAGGAGAATCGACCATTTCTAATTTCGTATTTTCGCTTGCGATGAGCGCTGTCAAAAGTATTTATAATCACATTTGTCTTTCGCACGTACGATCACTAATTTTCGGAGGCACAAAAAACAAACCAAAATAAATGATTACTCGGGTATATATTTCAATTATCATCACTTTTCATATATCCATTAACATGCTTTTTTGCAGCATTTGCATTTTTCTTGAAAATCATTTAAAGCATCTGCGGCGAAAATGAATCTTTTAACACTGATTAATGTAAAATTATTGAAGATGGGAAGCAGAGACTGGTTGTGTAACTGTTTTTTCCAGTCGTAGATATGTATTCTCACGACATTTTACTATCCTTGTTTAGTTTTAACCAGTTGTTTAGAATATTTTTTGTTACATAGAACTAATTTTAGCTGAATTTCATTTTGAAAATTCTCTCAAACTTCCCCTTGCTCGACACTACCGGTACCCGAGATCTTCAACTTGCGATGCCAACGATCTCTGTCAAAATATTTTGAAACTTATATCAAGAAAATGTTTTTATTCCAATTTTATCTACATTTTATTAAATTATGAAATAAATAAGAGTATGATCCTAAGCTAATTGCTTTTTTAATCAACTTATTTTGCCCGGGACTCTTCACAACTTGTAACCGAAACAAATATACATGGTTTCGATATTAGCTTGTGGTCCGGGTCAGTATTTTTTTATTTCTACAAAATACTATTTTTTATTCAAATTTGAGCCCACAGACATTCGAATTCAAAGTAAATTGGCTTTAACAGTAAGTAAATAATAAAGTGTCATCCGTAATTCTTCCTTAATAACTTGACTTCAGTTGTGATAAATGCACTTTGTGACAAATTTACGACTGATTCGTATAATTCACGCTTCGAATTGACTCGAATCATCCAAAGGAATTTCTCGGC